>CP126894.1:73332500-73932500 GCA_030440675.1 Furcifer pardalis | reverse complement strand
TCATGCCTGCCACATGACTACGGAAATGTCTGCAGAAGCAAACAGCACTGGCTCTTCAGCTATGGAACAGCGATGAGCACTGAGCCCTAGAATCAGATACAACTGGCTTTCGAGCAAGTGTGACCTTTACCTATACTCTATATTTGTACTTGCTAGTTGCACAGGCAATATGAGCATATCTACACTTACAAATGCACTCTTACTTATCCCTAAATAAACACTTGTCTTTTAAAGGCCCGATCCTATGCAATGTGGCATGGATAAATAAGTAGCTATGGTGGTGAGCAGTAATCCAACACATTACTGTAGTATCATGACTTGTACCACTGAAGTGGCAGCAGTACAGCCAACTAGTTTGTCAGTACAATACTGACAGATGTAATGTCACAGAATGTGATTATGGAAACCAGAAGGACCTGAGCACAAAATATGATATTATATATTTAGTCTTTAGAATAGCCATGTTAAAGAAAGCCTCCCTACTCAGTAAGTGGTTAAATTAGCACCAGTACCAAAATCAAACCTAGCAAACTTGGTGACATGTGGATGCTTGCTGGCAGAGGGTGTTACTACACTATTTATTTATTTATTGATTAGATTTATATTGCCGCTTGCTCACCACAGTGACTCCCGGGCGGCTTAAAATCAACATAAATCATAGCTTAATTAAAAACATCTTTAAGCAAACCCCAGACAGTTCCCAGCTAATTTATATAAGCCAGTGGGGGGCGGGGGGCGGGGAGAGACTCCCATTGTGGCACCTCACATCCACTAGGCCAGCCAGGTCTTCAGGCCTTTCCTGAATGCTGGCAGATCTAATTGTAGGCGGAGGTCAGTTGGCAGAAGGTTCCAAAGGGCCGGGGCAGCAACTATGTTGGTCTGTACTTTATATGAGTGCCACTGAAGCTATACATATTTGGATTGCACATGGCATAGTATGCCCATTTAAATGCATGGTCTGTGAGACAGAGTAAAGGCCATGATATTGTACATGTTTACCCAGAATGTAATCACTAATTTAGTAAGGTGTATTCCTCAGTAAGTCAACACAAGCTTGTATCCAGAGAAACTGTTTGCATTGCAGCTGGTTGGTGTACCAGCTGCTTATTCCAAAGAAGTAATTTCCCAGGGTGCACACAGTGAGTGATTTGAATAATTGTTGAAAATGGTCTTGATTCCCTTCTGATGACTTGCAGTGGGGCTGCAGTGGTTCAGTGGTTAAGAAGCTTGCCTTGTTAGCTGGAAGGCCAGCAAGTCAGCAGTTCGAGACCCAGGTACTGCATGACAGATTGAGTGCCTGTCTCTGTTCCAGTTCTTGGGGAGATGAAAGGAGCCTCATTCGGGCATCCCCTGAGTGGAGTTTCTTTAACAAAAATTCTTTCAGCCCAGAATAATTTCTGACATGAAATTATTATTATTTGCAGTAAGAATTGGACAAGTGTATTGTCAGGCCTTAGCTAAGCTTTAAGATGGGCTGCACATTAAGGATCCAACTCTGATTCAAGCAAACAGAAACAAAAGGTCAAAGACAGTTAATGTGGGTGACGACAGAAAAGCAGACTTGTTTTGAGGGGTCCAATAAGGATTGGATGTGACAAGGGCCAAAGATAGTTAAAAATAAGACAACAACTAAGTTGTGAAGGAAGCAGGTGAGGGACTCGAGGCAGTCTACATGATTAATTGGATAAGACAAATTCCTCAGGGTGTGGAACTCCCATGGATGTAAGGGCCTGCTATATGAGATAAGTAGATATCCACGCTGTGGGATTTGAAAAGGAAGACTCCTCAATTGCACTAGGATTGCATCAAATACTCTGCACTAAATCAATAAAAGTACTGCTGGGGGGCGTGGCTTGGATGGCGTAGGGGAAAGCAGCAGCTTCCCTTCGCTCCGCCAATTTAATGTGGAATCAATGGGAATTGTATAAAAAATTTTAACTTTTCAAAATAAACTGACCTCGGAAGATTGTGCGGAGTATTTACCAGTAAAGAACTGTTGACATTGAGCGGGGAAAGTACGGAGAACGGACCTGAAGGCAGAGGGGTCTGAGTTCCGAGCGGCGGGGGTAACCGGCGGCTCGGAAGGGCCGTCGGGACTAAGCCTACCGCTCGTTGAACTGACCCGGGCCGTGATGAGAGCGAGGCTGGAAGTTTGGAGGCTTTGGTTCGATCTTCATCGCTGAAGTGTTTATATGGTGCCGGAGTCTGCCGAAGAATAAAAACTGCACTGCGTGGTGAGTTCTCTTTTAAAAAAGAAAAGTTTGTTTGGGCAGACGGGGTGCTGAGAAGAGGAAGCCGGCTCTAGCCTCTGAAGTAGCGACGGGGAAAGGAGAGGGGAAGGAAGGAGAGTGTGTGAGAGAGGTCTGGGGACGAGATTGAATTTTCTGAGACGGCGCGATCGGAAGAGCGGTCGGAACGGGAAAGACTGTTCTCTTTTTCTTTAAATGGAATAATTGCTTGAAGAGACTTTCTTTGAGAGAGGACTGACGTGGACTGGCTAACTGGGCTTTTTCTTATTAGCTTTTCATAAACTTTTCTGAATTTTTTATGGGAAAATATTAAAGTGATCTGGAGGAAAAGATTTGAAAATGGCGGAGTAAAACGAAACTTACTGTTCTCAAACGAAACTCAGCAAGTCCGAATACAAGAGACGAGAAGCGGACGGAAGCACCATATTGTCTTTCTGTTTTGGTTGTTTATTTGTTTGTTGTTGTAGTCTGTCTTACTGTTTGTATTGTTTGGTTTCTATCTCTCCCCTGTGTAAGTTAATATCGCCTGGTTAAGTTTTAGAGTCCCCAATTGTTTACTGAGTATTCGTAGTTTGTCTATAGATTTTTTCCCCTCCCCCTTCCCCCTCCTTTCTGCTTTTGTGTTTAGCTTCTGCTGTTCCGTCTTAAGTGTGCTGGTCCCTTTTCCTGAATATTATAGATTTTATTACTCATGGACTGAAACCTTTCCTTGCTCCTTTGGATTCTTTTTCTAACTTCAAATAAATATTTTCCTTCTCTCCTCCTCCCCTTCCCTCCCCCCTTTTTTCTCTTATTTTCTATCTTTTTAAAGTCATTAATCTTACTTATTAACTTTAAAAAATTTACTAAATTAAAATTATTAAATTTACTAAACCCATTAAATTTAACTAAGGAAAAGGAGGGGGGAATTTTATTTTTTAAATTACACATATATTTTGAATTTTTGAATTTTTAAGCTTTCTCATTTTACATTAAGGGGATTAATTTACTAGAATCGACTAATTAAGGAGAATACTGATTAATTTACTTTGTTTTACTGATTGGTCAATCACATTAAGTAATCAATCAATTAACTAAGTTTATTGATTTGAATTTTGAAATACGAGAGAAATTAATTGGTTAATTAATTAAACAATTTGGGAATTGATTCAGAAATTTGATTAAAATTTATAAAAACACATTAAAATAATTGATTTATATTCTAATTCATACAGATTGGAACATCAGATTGATTGCTTGATTTCTTGGATCTTTTTTGGAATTATAATGGAGGGAGGGAAGGGGAGGAGGACGAAGTGGTTAAACTTAAAACCAGGAAAGATAAAAAAGAACAAAAGGAACAGAAGGAGAAGGAAAGACACACTCCATCACCGGTCCTGGAGACACCAGCTTCGAATCACCTGATATGGATAAGATGTTCAAGATGTTACAACAAATGTCATCAGAAATAAAAAGAAACAATGAAGAAATGAAGAAAGATAGAGAAATTGCCAGACTCCAACACGAGAGTCTGGCGAGATCTCTTTCCGATTTACAAAAAGAAGTAATAGAGAATACTAAAAAGATTAAAACGATCACAGATACGATTCAAGAGGATGTAAAACAAGTGACAATAACAGTGAATGAACTTTATATTCATGAACATGCAACTTCAGCAAGAGTCTCGGCACAAGAGAAAAGGATACTTTTGGTGGAGGAGGGGCAGAGGAAGCAGAACATTGTGATCAGAAAAATGGCTGAACGAATGCCAGACAAGCTTAAAGATAGGATAGTTGATTGGCTTAACTCGTTACAAATGGGGAAAAATTTTGTACTGGAGGATCTTGGAGGTGTTTTTAGAATTGGGGGCAGAAGGGGTAAGAATGCACCAAGAAATGTTTTGGTCAAATTTGCAAATTGGGCGGATAAGCTTAAATTAATGGCTTACATTAAGCAAGCTGGTTCTGGCGTTCTAAAAATTGAAGATGATGACGTGGAAATCTACAACGATATTGCCCCAGAGGAAAGAAGATGGAAATACAGGATGAAACCGGTTACAAAACTGCTGACCGCCAAGGGTATCAAATATAACTGGAGATTTCCACAACAGCTGAGTTTTTTCTATGATAAAAAATGCACATCCTTGATTCGAAGATGGACATTTTGGGCTATCTAACTCACATTGGTTTAATTAAGGTGGCTACAAGTGAATGGATTGGATTAAGAACGGATTTGTATATGTCCGGGGAAATGGCACCAATTTTGAGAATGGAGGGGGAGGAGGGGGGAGTGGTGGGGGGGATGGACATGTCAGAACCGAGTGTTGAAATTGTAGAGTGAGAACAATGAACAATAAAGAAATATTGGCGGAGGGAAGGGGGGGCTTCAGGAAAAGCAATGTCATCTTGTCCCGATCCCCCCTCCCCTCTTTGTTATACGGAGGCGACATTCTTGAAAAGGAAGTGGGGAGGTTTAAACAAAGCAGAAGAATAGGTAAGTTTTTTTGTTTATATTTTTATTATGTCTTTCAAGTTAGTCTTAATATGTTTTTAGATTATCTTTGTTTATTATTTAGTTTTCATAGTTTCTGTAAGATAGGGGATAGGTGGTACACGTCCAGGGAGCATTGTAAAAAATTAAGGAAAATAATAGAATTAGATGGTTAAGAATCTAAAAATATTAACATGGAATGTGAAGGGTACAGGCAATGTATTAAAAAGGAAGAAATTGCAGATGGCACTTAACAAAGAGAAAGCAGATATCATCTTTCTTCAAGAGACCCACCAGAAGTCTGCAGAAACAAATAAAATAGTCCTGAGAGGGATACAAATTTATGAGAAGGCTTATGGCTCATCAAAGGCAAGAGGAGTTGCAATTTTAATCTCAGAAAAGGCAGGGTTTAATATGATACAAAGTATAGCTGACCCAGAAGGTAGATATCTCATAATTAAAGGAAATATAGATGAGGAGGAAGTTACACTCGTCAATATATATGGCCCAAATGATAATCAGGAAGAGTTTTTAAATAGGATGGAAAAAAATTTAGAAAGAAAAGGAACAAAAAATATGATCATAGCGGGGGACTTTAACTTAATAAGATCGGAAATTGATAGCACAAGTAGTAAGAAAAAGAGTAAAAAATATATATTGGATGATTGGATTAAGATAATGGGGGTAAAAGATGCATGGAGGGAGATTAAAGGGAATGAAAGGGAATATACTTTTTACTCCCAAGCACATAATATGTATTCTAGAATAGATTACATATTTGTTATGGAGGGGTTAATTAGAACCATTGAAGACATTAAAATAGGAACGTTTAAAGAGTCAGATCATGCAAAAATATTAATGGAAATAAAATTGGACAGTGGGGGGAAGAAGGGGTATAATTGGAGGTATGATTCAAACTTATACAGGGATGATGCCAGTAAGAAAAATATAATGGAGAAATGGGGAGGAATATTGGAATTGGAATGATAATGATGAGGTCAGCTATAGTACGGTATGGGATACAATGAAGGCGATATTTAGAGGGGAATCTATAAAATTAAATAGTATTAAAAACAAACGGAATAAAAGTAGGTACCAGGAATTAGAAACAAAATTAAAACAACTTTACTTGGAACACGCAAGAACCAAGAACCAGAGAATTTTTGAGGATATACAAAAAATTAAGAAAGAATTGGACGGGAAAGATATTGAAAAAATCAAAAAGGATATGATTTATTTAAAAAGAGAATATTTCGAGTACAGTAATAAGAACTCCAAACTATTAGCAAAGGCAGCAAGAGAGAAGAAATCTAAAAGTCAGATTGGGGTATTGATTGACAAAAGCGGAAAGAGATGTAATAAAAGAACGGATAAAATGAGGATAATAGAAATTTTTTATAATGAACTGTATTCAAAAAGAGAAGTAAATTTGGATAAATTTAGAGAATGTTTTGAAACTCAAGGAATTTCACAAATATCAGTAGAACATAAAAATATAATGGAGGGAGAAATTACAGATAGAGAAATTGAGGAAACGATAAAGAAATTAAAAGTAGGCAAGGCCCCAGGGGAAGATGGGTTACCGGCAGAGTTTTATAAAGACTTTAAAGGATGGATTGTCCCGAGGTTGAGCAAATTGTTTAATAAAATACTAGAAGGTGAAGCAACTCCAGGTTCATGGAATAGATCAATTATAGCTTTAATTCCTAAGCCAGGCAAAGACTTAGAAATGGTGGAATCGTATAGACCGATTTCACTAATTAATCAGGACGCAAAGATTTTTACATCAATAATGTCAAACAGATTGAACAGTTTCATATCTGATTATATAAAGGAAGATCAGGCAGTGTTTGTTAAAAATAGATACATGTCAGATTTAACACGAAGAGTAATAGATTTAATGGACTTATCAGAACAAAAGAAAGAGAAAGTGGGTTTTTTGTCACTAGATATATTCAAAGCTTTTGATTCTTTACAATGGTTAACAATTCAAGAAATGATTAGATTATATGGATTTGGTACTAAATTTCAGGGAGTGATTAAGAAACTATATCAATCTGGAACAGCAAGGATTAGAATCAATGGTGAATATTCAGGGAATATTAATTTAGAGGCAGGTACAAGGCAGGGCTGTCCATTATCACCAACATTGTTTATTCTGGCAATGGAGCTTTTGGCGAATTCAATACGTCAGGATGAGGATATAATAGGAATGAAAGGTAATAAAATAAACTTATACGCAGATGATACACTAATTATTGCAAAACTTCCAATGAAAGCACTTGAAAATATATATAAGCACTTAAGCAAGTTTGAGGATATAACAGGTTTGAAAGTCAACTGGGACAAGACTGAAATGATATTTTGTAATGGGACAAAGGAAGAAGAGGGAAAAATAAAGGAGAAGTACAAGATTCAGATTGGAAATAAAATTAAATATTTGGGGATAATAATATCTAATAATTTTGGAGAGCTTAAAGGGTTAAACTATGGCAAACAGAAGAAGGAAATTGAACAAAAAATAATTCGGTATAATAAATGCATTATGTAAGATGACATTGTTACCCAAATTAAATTTCTTATTTGATGTATTACCGATTAAGTTTACTGACAAAGAATTAAAAGAGTACCAAAAGATAATTAATAGATTTTGCAATGGTAAACGGGGAGCTAGGATAGCTAAAAAACTATGGTATATATCTCAAAAAGAGGGGGGATTAGGAATACCTAACATTCGTGATTATTATAGGGCATTTCAGGTAAGAAATGTTATTAAAATATTGAATAGGGAAGAAGTAATATGGGAAAAAATTGAAAGAAAGGAGTCCCAGAAATTTGATAAATCAATATTCTTAAGCGAAAAAAAGGAAAGCTCAAAAAAAAACCTCAAGGTGTAAGTTGATGAAAACAACAATAGAAGAATGGAACAGAATAAAAGAGGAGCTTGTCCCAGGCACTTCACCTGTTATAGAATTGGACGACTTGAGTGCTTTCCCAATACAAATAGATAGCAGGATTAGAAGTGTATTAGTAGAGAAGGAGGCTCTCTTGTTGAAAGATTGGATCAACATTTGCAAGGATAGTGAAAGAAAAACAGAGTTATTTTCGCAAATGCAGTTAGATTGGTTTAAGATTCTCCAAATAAATAATTGGAACAAGAAATATTTGACAGATGATAGTTTAAAGAGAGAGTTAACCTTATTTGAACTTCTGTTGACCAAGCTTAGGAAAGGGGACATAGGTATTAAAGGGGTAGTAAGTAAGATTTATAAAATCCTGAATAAAAGTGGAAATATACAGGAAGTGTTCATTCATTCATCATTCATTCATTTATTCGATTTGTATACCGCCCTACTCGGTGCAACCGACTCAGGGCAGTTTACAGGGACCCTACATATCAAACAATCAAAGGCAATAAACATAATAAAAATCATACAATACAATGCAATAAATATAATAATACAGTACAGCAGTGCCACAAACAAAAAACAAGTGGGAATATGAATTAAAAGAAACAATTTCAGTGGAAAACTGGAAGAGAAAATGGAGAAGAAGGATTATGAGATCTATGTCCGTTAGAATGAAGGAACATAACTATAAATTAATTTGTTGGTGGTACAGGACCCCAGTCGGGCTGCATCATATGGATAATAGGATTAGTGATAAATGTTGGTGTTGCAAACATGAAGTGGGAACATATATACACATGTGGTGGACTTGTAAATCTTTGAAGAACTTTTGGGGAAAAGTGAAAGATGAAGTAAATAACATATTAGAAATGCAGCTCGCCTGGGGTCCGGATACAGTTTTGCTAACGGAGGTTGATAAGTTTAATATGAGTAATGATAATAAAGAATTGATGTCTGTGATGTTGTCAGCGGCTAGACTTTGTATTGCGAGAAATTGGAAAAATGATGTTTCGATAAAAATACAAGATTGGTATAAAGAAATGTGGGAGCTGGCACTCAACGATAAACTTACCTGCGAGTTAAAAATAAAAAAACGTAGAGCTAAAGTTAACAACTTTTGGAGAATATGGAAACCTTTTGTGGAATATGTGACTGTCAAGAAGAAAGGGGTTACTCCTGTACCGGAACAAAATGACTTTTGGAAATTATGAGTTTTTACAATCCCCTGGACATTGTAAATATCACAGGGGTGATAATAAAAGAGTGTTTTATGATAGTGTAGGAAATTAAATGTATTAGAGAATGAGTTGAAAAATGGTATTAAGGATGAATTAAGCAGCTTTTATATGGGATTAGAAGAGTGTGGTATTTTTTTCTTTTTTATTATTATTGTTACTTATATATGATTTGTGTAATGTACTCATACTGATGTAAAAGAAGAAAATATGTTCCCTTTTCATGATTTTTTTCCCTTTTCTTAATTTTCTTATTTCTGTAATTTTTTTATTACTGTATTTTTTTATTATTACTGCATGTTTATGTTTATATTGTTTAAATACCTATAAAAATTTAATAAAAAATAAAAATAAAAGTACTGCTGGCTGGATAGTTCAGTGGTTTAGGTATGTGGCCATGGAGTCAGAGACTGAGAGTTCAATTCCCCATTGTGAGGAACACCCTGCCTGTGTAACCTTGTGCAAACTGCATAATCCCTAAATACCCCCAGAAGAAGAGAATGGTTAACCACTTCCAGATATTCTCTACCTTTAAAAAACTGCATAATATGCATATAATTGAAATGTAAAGGAATTTTAGTCCACAGAGTAACAAGAGACAATGTGGTAGACTTGTTGAACGTATGACAAAGTATGAAGATTGGTATGATACCCAGTCACTGAAAGCTCTGATGGTTTTGAGAAAGTCTTGGCACCTTTTACCTTTGCTCCCGTATTCCTAAGGGTAGCTGTAAAGTGGCTCAAGTTTTTTTTAATACAGAGCAATAGTAAAAGTTATGAGCTATTCTTAAAAAGAGTCTAAAACAAATATCTCCATGTTGCTTGTTTTATTCTCTCCCCCACCCCCAATATTGTGTGACCTGATGCAACTCACTTATTTGGAAATAAGGAATTGATACCATTGGGTAAAGCTGGCCTGGTGGCTTCTATACCGTTGTGTCTCACACTGCAACTCATTCAAAGAGAATAATAGGCCCTCTGTGCATAGATAACATTTCATTTCCACATTTCATCCCTGTGTTCTGTTTCTTGATATGAAGCCACAATGTGGTGGAACTGCTTTTCATATGCATTATTTCATGGGATATTGGGAACTCAAAATGAAGAACATATACAAAAAAATAAATTCTCCAACATGCTTTTGTTGACCAGTGAGTCTTAATTTAACCAGAACAAGATAACCAGGCCATCTTCTACCTGCTGCAACTTCTTATAGCCAAACTGAATCTGATACGGTAACCAGTTTTTATGTCCTTGAAGTGAAAGCACACTGCTGCAGTTTTCATATTAAGCACCATCAACATCAACCTTATATTAAACAGCAGACAATTCCCTCCTTTTATTAAACACAGCTCTAAAAGAGAGCTGTAAGGTTTTGAAAAGGCCAAGGGAGGAACAATGTGAAAGCAATTATAAAAAGCAAATCAAAAATAGGAAGTTCATCAGGGAATAGAATGCAAATGTCAGAAAGAAGTAGTGCCAATAATTCAGTCAGAAAGTCACATAAATGCATGCCTTCAGGCAGGAAAGGTCACTTGTGAGAGACAGTGGTAAGCCTCCGTAGTTCCAAGCACAGGGCTTGACAGGGCTTTTTCCAAGCATAACACCCAGTTTATTGTTTCTGTCTCTTATTCCTTCTAAGTTGATGAGGCCTTTGGGTCAATTCCGATTCTGTTTAAATGAAGTATAGTTCTATGTATGTTTATTCAAGGTAAATTCCACTCTTTTCAACCACCTTACTCAAAAGTATGCTTGGCAGTTGGTAAGATGTCTTTAAAAGTCTCCTTAAAAAGAAAGGATTTTAATTGCTTCTTTAAAATAAGTAAAGGTGGAGCCTGGTGAAGCTCAAAAGACAAAGAGTTCCAAAGAGTTGGTTCCACCACTGAGAAGGTTCTACTTTGAGTTAGATATAAATTGCTCAAAAAGAACAGAAAGGGAAGAAAGGGAGATAGGGTAACTGTTCCTCCAAGCCAAAATATATCAAAAACATATATTCCTACAGAGAAATGCAGGAGGATGAGCTTCGTTGCACCATCAAGAACATCTGGATTAATATTGTAACCCTAATTTTGACATTAACATGTTTAGTATTATTAAATATACTTTTATTTTCAATAAAATATGCCTCTCGCATGTTCACAAGCACCACACTGCACACATGGTACTTTGTATGATGTGCACAAGAGAAGATTTGAGAGGTCTCACACAGCTTCTTCTGCTATAGTGTTGGAACAGTTTACATGCTCACCACAAAAGACTACACTTTCTGACAACAAGATGGTGTCACACCACACTTCCACCGAGACATGTGAGCTTGCCTTGATGAGAATTTTCCAGGACAATGGATAGGATGAAGAGGTGTGGTTGAGTTTCTCCTACATTCTCCCTACTTAACACCCCTTGACTTCTACCTATGGGGGATCTTAAAGAATATGGTGTACCACAGAAAACCAGCTACCCTGGTGGTACTTTGGAAAGGAATTGAAATCGTATGTGCAGTGGTACAAGTAGATACTTTGCTCAACGTTCAAACAGTCGTTCACTATAATCAGACATGTCTGGACACTGATGGTAAGTACTTTGAGCTTCTGTTATAATTGCAGAAGTCAAATGTGGCTTGTATTCATCTTTTGTTATCAGTATATATTGAGTATTACAATTTTAATAGATTTTCCTTTCTTGAAATGCCTGTCCATTTTTGTCACCCTCTATATAAATTAAATAACTGTCCTAGTCTGACCCCAGGTGAAATTACCATTCTGTATATAAACAGTTACAGTCAATTGTATCACTCTCATGTCTTACTACATACAAATGAATCTTTCCTTTCCCTGCTGCCCT
The DNA here is from genome assembly GCA_030440675.1 of Furcifer pardalis. NCBI lineage: Eukaryota > Metazoa > Chordata > Lepidosauria > Squamata > Chamaeleonidae > Furcifer > Furcifer pardalis. The sequence goes on along the minus strand of CP126894.1, from coordinate 73,920,797 downwards.
CTAATGTTAATATGGGAGAGTGCGATTTATTTCTGTAGAGGGTGGAAAACTATGGGAAGAACAAAACAGAATGAATAGTATTGGGTTTCTTTGTGTTGATGTTAACCCCTGTATGTTCTCTATGCAATATTAAAATGCTCTATACTAATATAAAAGAGAGGGAACTTGGTAGAGTCTTCTTTCTTTTGCTTCTACTCTTTGAAATCTGTGTGGTGGTCCATGGGGTCACGAAGGGATGAAATCGACTGTGAGACTGAGCAACAACAAAAGGATTTGATTGATCAGTTGGTTAAAGCAGGGGTGCCCAAACTATGGCCCATGGACTGGATCTGGCCCATGGAGCCTACCAATCTGGCCCACACTGCCCACAGCCCGAAAAGTTTGGGCACCCCTGGGTTAAAGTACAGTAAAACCTCATATAACACTAAAACCTGGTTCCACAAGTCTTCGTGTTATATGATTTTTCGTGTTATCTGATCCTCTATGGGATCCATAGAGATACATTGTAACCACACAGGCTTTCGTGGTTGTTATCTGAAGCATCCCATAGGATCTTAATGTTATCTGATGCAATTCTTCCCCCCAGATTCCTTGATGTTATGCGATTTTCGTGTTATTCAATACTAATGTTATATGAGGTATTACTGTAATTGATTTACAACTGTTTCCTGTTGACAAAAAAGACTCAGGATTTCTCCCAGCCTGGACTTCTGCACAACAGAATGAGCAAGAAAGAGATACTGTACATGGTTCCTGGGGCTCTAGCTGAGCTGGAAGACAATGAAACAGTACAGTTAGACTACAAAGTTGATGTTTTCAGTGCTTCAGGCCCAAAGAGCACCCTGATAAGATAGTCTGATGTAGAGGGACAAAAAGGAAGATTTAGTCTTTGGGAATAAAGTAAGGTACAGTTGGGCAAATCACAAGTTGGGATCAAAATTGCTGGGAGAAACATCAACAACTTGAGATACGCAGATGATACTACCCTAATGGCAGAAAGTGAGGAAGACCTAAAGAAGCTTCTGCTTAGGTTGAAAGAAGAGAGTGTAAAAGTTGGCTTGAGACTCAACATCAAGAAAACTAAGATAATGGCAACAGGCCCTATCAGTCCCTGAAAAATAGATGGGGAAGAAGTAGAAGCAGTGACAGATTTTACTATCTTATGATCCAAGATCACTGCAGATGTGATCACAGCCATGAAATAAAAAGGCGACTGATGCTTGGGAGACAAGCTATGAGAAACCTGGGGAACATAGTGAAAAGTAATGACATCACCTTGGCATAGTCAAAGCAATGGTATTTCCAGTGGTAATGTATGGTTGTGAGAGCTGGACCATAAGGAAAGCTGAACGCAGAAGAATAGATGCCTTTGAGATGTGGTGTTGGAGGAGAGTTTTGAGAGTCCCATGGACAGCGAGGAGAACAAATAGGTCAATCTTAGAAGAAATCATCCCTGACTGCTCCTTAGAAGGTCAAGTAATAAAGATGAAGCTAAAGTACTTTGGACATCAAATGAGAAGAGAAGATTCACTTGAGAAAGCCTTGATGCTGGGAAAGGTGGAGGGCAAAAGAAGAAGGGGGTGGCAAAAAAATGAGATGGATAGATGGTATTGTAGATGCAGTGCGCACAAAGCTGGGAAGGCTGAGGAAGATGGTGGAAGACAGAGGTGCCTGGCGGGCAATGGTCTATAGGGTCGCAAAGGGTCGGAATCGAGTGTGTGACTGAACAAAAAAAACAAAAAACAGTGCACTTTTCTCCCCCAACTTGCCATCTACCAATACAGAACTGAATTTTAGATGTGGAACTAAAGAAGCCAGTTGGAATTTATTTATTTAGCATTTGACACTTGTACACATTGAGTCAACATGTAACAAGAAAGAAAATACATATAAACTATATAAAACTAAGCATTAATTTATAAACAAACATCTAAACAATTTATATATTCAATTACACCAGGAGTTGTCCTTAAAAAATCTTCTCTATTGCCCACATATTTTCTAAGGCTACAGTATTGTGTAATATGTTGCACAGTCTGTTGCGGTGCCCTGCACTCACATGCTGGTGATGGTAGTTTCCCCCATTTATGTAAGAAGTCCACACATCTCTCATGCCCTTTACGGCTAGACCATATCCTGCGAGGTTGATCAAAACTGGGTCGTGTTTCAGTTACCAGTTGGAAGGTTGGAAATGTTATAGAGATCAGTGGAACAAGAAGCAATTCCTGCTTTGGAAAAGTGAATTGAACTCACAGCCACTCCTATTTAACACTTTTCAGTTCATTTTTTCACTACTTCAATTTTACATTTCTCCTGATTTTTCCCATCTGGCACATTTCCCCGAGTCTTCAGGGGAAAGTTCCTTGAAATAGGTAGTTATATATCCCTCTTTTTCAACCTTTAGGTCAAAGACCATCGTGAATGTCAGCCTGAAGGCTGGTGGAAGATTTGAGGCAAATGTAACCTTTTTCAAAAGTGCTAATTGTGGCTAATTTTGCACAAGTGTAATTTCCTCTGATACTTAAATCCAGACTGTTCTGCTTTGTGCTTTTCATTTTTATCATTGCATTGGATTGTTATATATTCATTGATTTTCCTGTGACTTCTTTTATAATGTGCCTCTTTTTCACAGATGAGACAATGAAGTTAGGAATGGAATTATGTGAAGAAGGTTAAAACTCAATATACTGTGGCCCTACACTCACTGAATTTGGGGTTAAGTTTTTGGGAGAACATGAATGGAATGAAGGCATATGCATCCAAAACTGCCACTAGAATATATATTTTTGAAACCTCTTCCATCTCCAGACATTTTAAGACAAGCTCTCTTCATTCTGTATTAAAGTTTAATCGCTATAACCACTAATTCTTTCATTTTTGCTTTAAATCTCTATTTATAACCAGTCTTCTTCTGGCACTACACTGCTGCAACACTTTAACTATGAAGATTTGAATATTGCATAAGGCAAATGGAATTGATTACTGTCTCACACACAAAGTAGAGTAGAGTAAAATCCTGGATGATCAACAGTTGTGGTGATGTTAGGACAAGTGATGCACATGTTAGATTGCAGCCAACATAGCATGGCAAAAAGAAAAGAAAGAAAGAATTAAAATGTCACATCTCCAGCCACTGCAATAGCAATGCCACTTCCAACAGAGTTTCAGTGATTTTAAAATATATTTATGAATTACCCTCTCCCAAAACATAGCAACAAAATAACAATGGTAAAATGTTTTTTAAAACATTCTTGATCTTTCACACTCTTTAAAATTTGTTTCCAGAGGTGGCTTGACTCACTATGACTAATCACAGAATTGGCCGTGCAATGAGTATAAAGAATTAAAGGAGAAAGTTCTTGGCTAGCATTAATCGTGCCTCTTGCTTCCTTAGCAATTAGCTCTGGAAGAACAGACAGGCTGAAAGCCACCAAGTAGCACACATGAACACTATATATAGTCTGTGGACTTTAGGTAAAGGTAAAGTTTGCTCTTGCTCGGAAGCCAGTCGTATCTGACTCTAGGGTTTAGTGCTCATCCCTGTTTATAGCCAAAGAGCAAGCGCTGTCTGTGTCTGCAGACATTTCGATGGACATGTGGCAAGTATTAGTGCATGGAATGTTGTTTACATTCCCACCAAAGAGATACCTATTTATCTACTTGCAATTTCTTGCTTTCAAACTGCTAGGTTGGCAGGAGCTGGGACAGAGATGGAAGATCACTCCATCATGCAGCACTCAGGTCTTGAACTGCTGACCTGCTGACCTTCCAGTCATCAAGTTCAGCATCTTAATCACTAAGCCACCGCAGTCCCTTGGACTTTATCTAGGAGCAGATACATTGCACTGACCACTGTTGAACGGGGTGAGGGGGTTTGTGATACAGTAGAGATTCATAGTCACAGAACTAGCAGAATAGGAAAACACAAAGTGGACTAGTGAGTTTTATGTAGGGATGTGCACTAGCACCCAAATTCAGATTAAAAGTTTGGATTTGAAATTCAGAATTGCAGTCATTTCAGGTTCTGAATTTGGAATTTTAGAAATTTGGAATTTCCACGTACAGTATCCAGAATTCTGTAACAGTTAATATGAATACTATCTGGTCGTTATTTTCCCTGTTTTTTAAAAAAAAAATACAAATGGGCAACTATATTTTTAGAAAATTTCTCAATGTCCTCTGATACCATCCCAGTGGCTATGCTAAACAAGAAGATTACAGTACACACAAGAGCAAGTAGCGCCTAAGTATTATGAAGTGAGTACAGTGGAGATACTAATTGAAGCCTTAACAGGGGAAAATCCAGCAGGAAATACCGATAGAATTGGGAAGCAGAGGACAGGTTGCACAGGGGAATGGGCAAATGCCTTGGGTAACTGGCCGCAGCTCCCGGGGTTCAGCGGCTTCCAAACCTTGCTGCTATGACCACCAGGCGCCTGCCCTTGACCCGCCCGGGAGGAGGGAGAAAGTGGCCGCAGGCTTTAGGAACCTTGCTGCTGCTTTGTAAGCCCTCGTCATTGGCCGGAGTTTGGAGGGCTTGAGGAAGTTGGGCCACAAAGGACTTTTTGTTACTCAATTGTGATGTGTTATTTTAGTGTTAAATTGTGTTTTATTATGTATATTGTATTTTATGATATTTTATTATGTTGATATATTTTATATTGAGGACATGTTTGTGAGCTGCCCAGAGTCGCACTTTGTGAGTGGGGCAGCATATAAGTCGAACACAACAACAGCAACAGAAACAACAACACTGGTAGCAGCAGATAGCCTGTGGTAGGTGGAAATTATGCCAACAGTGTGGGGCACAGCACAATTGAGTGAGTGCACTGCTGCTGACCAAATTGTTTATGTTATTCTGGGTGATGATGCCATCCTTGTCCTTCTCTGGCACACTGGATACTTTGGAGAAAAGCGCTTTCTTCATCTCTCCCCCCCCCCCCCGCCCATGCCCTGGCTGGATTGCACAAAAGGCATCATTGGAATATGTTTGAGGTTCACTTATATCTGTCTTACTTTGAACCAGATGTTTCTCTGCAACCTCTTTGGTGTGCATGTGAGTGTACATGTGCACACACAAGCACACAAGAGTACTGCTATCTGCTGCTCTTTCATAAGTGTCAGTGCTGAACGAGGCAGCAGGGTGATATATTTTGTTTGGTGGGCTCATAATAGCCATTGTCGACTGTCATTTTCCTCTCCCTCATCTCTCTGTAGAAAGAGGCAGTGAGTGGTGTCACTTTTTCCAAGTGCCTAACACTTCTACCACAGCCACAATTTCATACTGCCTATAGCACAGAGTTTGACCTGCCCCTCTGCCCAGAAGCCCAATGGGAGCACTTCCTCCCTGTCCCCAGCACAGAGTTTACCTCACCCCTTTTCCCAGCAGCCCAATGGGAGCACTTCCTCCCTAGCCCCAGCACAGAGTTCTCCCTGCCCCTCTGCCCAGCAGCTCAATGGGAGTGCTCCCTCCCTCCCCTGCCTGGGGTAAGATAGGTGGCTTACATACAGCATGAGGGTGCTGTGCGGACAGCAGCCTGTAGAGTTAGTCTCTAAAAGGTTCGTCATCTCTAAAAGGTTCGTCATCACTGGCCGATAGGCTGTTCCAAAGAAGAACAGAATCTGATTCTGCAGCAGCAAAACACAAACCCTTCCAATGAAAATCACACATCTACGCAAAAATCAATTGCTTTCTGTTACACTACTGGTATTGTTCCATGAGATTTTCAGCTTATCCTATCCATGCTGAAATTGCCCCACCAGAAGGAAAAGAGCTTTCACAAAGAGGGAGTAGATTCCGTCTCATGCAAGCTCAGAAAATGTGTTTGTCAGAGAACTTTTCCACACTAAAGAAGCTCCACTGAAAAAAGGGTCAACTGTTGCAAAATAAAAGTTAAAAGATCAGCAGCAGTATTAGCAAAATAAAAAAGTGAAATTTATGCTAATACTGTGTTTTGCATTTTGCAGTAATAGCTTTATATTTCATGAAAAAACCACAAAATGTTACTGTGGGGGGGGGGGAACCTTCTGCAGTAGTGAGAAACTTTTTTTTATTCTTACCTACAAAAACAAAAACAAAAACATTTGCATTCCTGGTTTATCTCACCATAGTAAAGGTAAAGGTCACCCTTGCTTGAAAGCCAGTCTAGGGTTCAGTGCTCATTTCTGCACAGAACACTGTTTACCTTCCCACTGAAGTGGTTCCTATTTGCAATTTCTTGCTTTCAAACTGCTAGGTTGGCAGGAGCTGGGACAAAGACAGGAGCTCATTCCGTCCTGCAACACTCAGGAATCAAGCATCATAGAGGGCAACATGAATAAAAGATGAAAATGGGTGGTATTGGTGTATTTTTTTATTTTAATTTTTTTGGGAGGGGGAGTTAGTGGTCCACAGTTACTTTACTGACAAGTTTGGGCAGTTTCTCTTTCTGATAAAAGCTGATTATAAACCCTGAGGCTGTATAAATGGTATTCCTAAGGGGTAATAAAGGATTTGCTTCTTAATGAAAACATCTGTACAGTACTTCCGTAGTATTAAAAAATACTTAGGGCAATGCCCAGTGGTCTTTTACTTAGCCACAGAATAATCATTGCTGCCACCTGCAGGAGACATTAGGGATTAATCTCTGAACAAGAGAATCATAGTGGGCAAGTGTTCTTCTTTTTAATTCTCTCAGAACACTTGAATTACATTTACATGCCCAGTGTGGTCATACTCTTCTCTCTGCTTCTTAAAAATGCCTCAAACTAAAAGTGACTCTAGTGAACAAAAAGAAGGGAAAATACACAAAGGAATCTGCTCAGGAGGAAAAGGACACTGGGCTAAAACTGCTGAAGATGCAAAAAACAGCAGAATGATTCAAAATTCTTTTTATTTAACTTACAACCCTTTCATCATCAGCTTGCTGGACCATATATGGATTGGTACAAGCACTATAGGAGCTAGTGTACACTCCGGTCTATATGTGGCTCACCAAGCTAATAGAACATTTACAAAAGCAAAACTATTGCTCATCGTAGTTTATCCTGTACAGTAATAGTAAACACAGTTTTCTGGCTGCCACTATATTACAAATCTAAACCAGGATGCTTTGTCCTGCTGTGAGTTTTAGACTATAATTCCAAAAATATCATCATATTCAAAGCAGGATACACAGAGTTAACACCAAAAGTGGAATATATATTTCATGGCACCTTCCTTCACATTACAAGATGCATTTCAGACTTCATTTGTTGGGTTACTAATCTCCAGGTCAAGTTATGGGAAACGGTTTCCTTCATCTAATGGTACAGTGACTGGTGAGAGCTCTTACCCCAAATATATCAACTCAGGCGTGAAAAGCAGGCAACACTTTTAACATTGTTTGAATTGCATCTATATTCCATATACATCTATCATTTCAAATTGTGCACTGAAGTGACATGACTAAAGAAAGTAAAAGGCATGAAACAGCTATACACCCAGGCTGTGTGCAGCTGGTAAAATGCCCTCCTCCCCCTTCCTCAAGATTGTTTTGCTGCTACTCTGCACCTGTCTTTCTTAACTCGTTTTGAATAATGAATGTGGATCAGATTATTCGCACACACAAAACCCTAATAGAACAATGGCTTTGGCTAAGCTGCTGAAAAGAAAAGTTTTGCAAAGCGCACTGTAGTTTGGTTTATGATCCACTACAGTATTATTAAAAATATTCCAAAGGCACAATGTTTGCATTTCTCACCAGTAGAGGGCACCTTATGATCTTGTATACAATTACATGAACCCGTGAATAGAAGGGATACACATTTCCCTTCATCAAATTTCATTATTCAGAAAAGAAACATTCTTGCAAAAAAAAAAAAAAAAAGGTTTTGAAAACATTCACATCATCAGCTAATATGTGTGGTGTTTTCTTTTGTTTCCTTTAAAGTGTCTGTATGGGGCTTTCAAGCTGTGAATTCATTTTCTGTAGCCAAATACCAAAACGTTTGTACAATTTTTGGGTACACACCATTACCTACTGGTCTTTAAAACAAATACTTTTCTTCTATGGATATATCTTGTAGATGGATATGTTCTAAATAAAATAGATGGGGAAATGTGCTATATAAAATTACAACATTGTATAGTCAAAGGAACAATCTTCAAAAGGAACCGAGAGAAGGATGGTACAAACAGTGGACCAATTCGCATCTAGTCCCTGCTTGGATTGGTCTGTGTCTTATATTTAAATTTCCCCTCCTGGATGACACAGGGGTGGGAGTGCAGAGGCAGCAATTGATGCTGGACATCCTTTGGGAATCCAATTGAGCTTGGGGAAATAATTCTGCAAGTTCTAGGTTTCCCTCCGTTCCTTTGAAGCTGGAAATTCTCTACTACAATGTGTTGGAGGTAGCAACTACTCTAGCTGCTTTTGTTTTGTCTGCCACATTTTCAAGCAGAGACTGTGCCACAGGCTCCCATTTCCTTAGTGGCTGAAGGGTCTCCTGCTGGTATGATGGCTGTTGACTGTAGTCACTGCAATGAGGGTAGCAGCAGTTGCATCACGAATGTTGCCAGTTGATGATCGCTAACTTTAGCCGATGCCAATTCTCCCAAATTCCCCTGGAAGTGATGCTACAGTGCAGCACAGACTAGAGTGAATAGATTTTGTGAATTAAGAAAGAGGGCACTGTTTACCCATCAGAATGCTTTTCTCACTGGATGCCCAGATGAGTTAGAATGTCTTCTTAGCAAATGAAACAGGTCTGCAAAAATCACACAGCCATTGTGGAGGAACTTAAATTGAGACACACATGTGTATGTGCACACACACCTCTGGATAACAATATTAGGTACTGCATAGCTGATAATGCCATCAGAAATGTTAAAGAACTTTATACTTCCTAATAGTCAGATGGGAACTTGGTGCCACTACAATGGAGAAGAAGTCAAGGACATAGTGAAAAGCTGTCTGCAGACTCAAGAAAATCCAGATACACAACAACAAAAATGGAACGTCCTATTCAAAACACATACTAGGCAGCACTGTTGATGCAAAGCGAAGCTTTTCTCCATCAGGAGACTGAAGGGTAAAATAGGTCCCTCAACAGCCATTAGACAATTTTCAGCTATTCAAACAAACAGGCATCAAAAAAAGAGGAAAAGATAAAGATCTCCCTTGCTTGAAAGCCAGTCATATCCTACTCTAAGGAGTGAGGCTCATCTCTATTTACAGCCAGAGCCAGTGTTGTTGGTGCCTGCAGACACTTCCATGGTCATGCGGCAGGCATGACTAGACACTGGCCTGCACCGAACACTGTTACTTCCCCACCGGTTTATCTACTTGCAATTTCTTGCTTTTAAATGGCTAGGTTATAAAAAGAGGACATGTTGCCTAAAAAGAGTATGTATGGATACTCAGAGGCATTGCAAGGAAATGAATACAATGCCTCTGCCAACTGGGCTCCAGATTTAGGGGAAGGGTGGGGAATGGTGTCTGCCTGCTGCTAAGAGGAACGATGGGCTTAAGTTGCGAGGGCTGCCACTCAGGATTGAGACAATGTCACAAATGTATCCTCTTGAGAACCTTGTATGGTTGGCAGCTGCCATCCATGTTGTCAGACCAGTTAACATGAGTCCAGAAGTTTTTTAAAAAGGCGGCCCGGGGGGGGGGGGGGAGATAGAATAGGAACAAACCACACAAAACTTAGTACAAGCCCAGGAATGATTCTCTGGCTACCCTTCTGATCACACCAATATGAGCATTAGGTAAGATATCTAAGGTATATTCATAGCCAAACAAAACCACAACGAATTCCTCACAGCTGAAATGCAAAGAACTCAGTTTGCTGGATAATGAAGAACTGCGCCAGTTCTCCTGGGATACATCGGATCCTTCGGCATCAAGGATTATAAAATATTTCACACTTGAGCCCCCTGATCTAGTCTTTCCTAATTATAGTGCTGATCCTTCCCTCTGGTGCTATACATACAAATAAGCTAACAATTAGGGCTATAGTTCACCATAACGGAAATGACAAGTGGGGGGGGGGGAGAACTCATTTTAAAAAGATTAAAATTTATTTGCTTTGGAATCTTGGTAAACTGCAGAAGGAATTAAGCTTCTTTTTTGTTTTCATCTGGAATTAAAAAATCCTTGACAACTGTCATTATTTGCCTGAAAAAAAAAACATATAAATGCTAATTTTTTAAAACAACATTAAGGCACACACAGATCTCTTTCTTCTATCTCAAAAGAGGGGAAAAGGATAAGAAAACATCGGCTATTTCAACTTTTGCTCCAGCTATTATTTCTCATGGATTAGGCTACAAGTTAAAAAAAAGCATCTCCACTCTTCTGCCAAAGGTTCCCAATATCTGTCTTGTTTAGACAGAGTTCCTATCTTTGCTTTGCCTCATGAATCCTGAAAAGAACATTAAGCACCACTGTCATAAATAGCACAGTTGACAGAGAACTGGGTGAACTTTAATGGTGTAGTCGTTTTTCTTGTTTGTTCATGCGTGTGTCTCTGAGAGAGAGAGAGAGAGAGAGAGAGAGAGAGTATGTGAGAGAGAGAGAGAGAGAGAGAGAGAGAAGGAGGGAGGGGGAGAGAAGGGGAGAGAGAAAGCGTGATTAACTATTCAGGCATTGACATAATTGTCTTAATTAGTTTTAAATTGGGGGGGGTCAAGTATAAACATGAGTACTGTATTAAGAATTACCCCAAAACAACAACTTCCTCCTGCATCCATTGTGTCTACAATACTTTCTAGCCATCTCATTTTTGGCCACACCCTTCTTCTTTTCCCCTCCACCTTTCCCAGCATCAAGGCTTTCTCAAGCAAATCCTCTCTTCTCATTTGATGTCCAAAGTACTTTAGCTTCATCTTTACTATTTGACCTTCTAAGGAGCAGTCAGGATGTATTTATTTGTTTGTTTGTTTGTTTGTTTAAATTTGTTTATCTTCTAAGATTGACCTATTTGTTCTTCTTGCTGTCCAGGGTACTCTCAAAACTCTCCTCCAACACCACATCTCAAAGGCATCTATTCTTCTGCGCTCAGCTTTCCTAATGGTCCAGCTCTCACAACCATACATTGCCACCAGAAATACTATTGCTTTCACTATACGAATTTTTCTTTGCAATGTGATGTCTCTACTTTTCACTATGCTTCCCAAGTTTCTCATAGCTTGTCTCCTAAGCGCCAGTCGCTTTTTTTATTTCATGGCTGCAATCACCATCTGCAGTGATCTTGGATCCTAAGAAAGTAAAATCTGTTACTGCTTCTTCCCCATCTACAATATTTTCCAGGGACTAATAGGGCCTGTTGCCATTATCTTGGTTTTCTTGATATTGAGTGTCAAGTCAGCTTTTGCACTCTCTTCTTTCAACCTAAGCAGCAGCTTCTTTAGGTCTTCCTCAGCAATTTTGATCCTAACTTGTGATTTGCCTAACCCTGCATTGCGCATTATGTGCTCTGTGTATAAGTTGAATAAACAGGGTGATAAAATGCAGCCTTGTCTTACTCTTTTTCCTATTCTGAACCACTCTGTCATTCCGTATTCTGTCCTAACTGTTGCTTCTTGATTCATGTGCAGGTTTCTCATGAGGCATATAAGGTGTTCTGGTATTCCCATCTCTTTAATTTCTGGCCACATTTTGTTGTGGTCCACACAGTCAAAGGCCTTGGTGTAGTCAATGAAACAGAAGTAGACTTGTTTCTGATATTCCATTGTTTTCTCCATGATCCAACGTATGTTGACAATGTGGTCTCTAGTTCCTCTGCCTCTTCAGAACCCAGCCTGCACTTCTAGTAATTCTCTCTCCATGTGCTGCTGAAGTCTATGCTGTATTATTTTGAGCATAACCTTGCTAGCATGTGGGATGAGTGCAATCATTCGATAATTTCAGCTTTCTTTGGCATTACCCTTTTTTGGGATTGGAACATATACTGATCTTTTCCAATCCTGTGGCCATTGTTGTGTTTTCCAAATCTTCTGGCATATAGAATGTAGTAATTTGATTCCATCATCTTTTAGGGCTTTGAAAAATTCAACTGCACTAGCTTTAAAGTGGACTTGCACTCGTCAAATGACAATCAATGTATCACACAACGTTAAAAGCCAGATAATGCTAAAACTTGTGGAACCAAGTTTTAGTGTTATCTGAGGTATTACTGTATATGGTTTGGGACCTTAATATCTGTCAGAGTGTTTCTCCCTCAGAACAATGTCCTGTATAACCCGTTCATCACAATTGCCTACCCTGAGGTTGGCTCAAAAGTCTTTAAATAGAAATAGAGCCTTCTCAGTGGCAGCACCAACAATGAGGAACTCTCTACCAGTAGAGCTGCACCCGACCCCATCATTGGCTATCTTTAAAAAGCAATTGCAAACTTTCATCTTCAATGAGGGTTTTCAGGGTGTTGTGCCTTTACTGATAAATTGTCAGTCAGAGTCCCTTTGCCTGCAGACGCCAATTACTTTATTTTAGTTTAGTTTAGTTTGTGACATATTTGTCAGTTGTTTGTTTTGATCTTCTGTGTGTTTTGTTGTTATTTGTTATCTGTTTGTTCATCACCCAGAGTGGGATACCACCCAAAAGAGTGGTATAGAAATACAATAAATAAATAAATAACTTCAGCAAAATCCACACCCCATCCTTCTTCCCCTCATACAATATATATCCTTACAGTATGAATCAACTGGCCATGGTTCCTCAGTGTCTTCCAAGGCCAGCATCTCCAACCCTGGCCAACTACATCTCTTCCAATTAGCAGCTTCCATTAATTATTCACCAGCAGACAAATATCCTTCCCATCCCCCACCACAGCCAGCTCACATTATTCATGCTCCCTTCTTTCTATTGTTGCTTTATCAGCTTTTTTTAAAAAAATTGCTCATTTGTTGCATAAACAATTACAGATGCTATTGAATCCTGGGAAGTCTGCAGGTTAAATTCTGAACAGCAAAAAGTGCACATGACTAATAAAATGTATCTTTACAACATTTGTCACAGATAAGAAGTGTTTAATTGCTATTATAATCAGGGAGCCCAGACTAGCAATCAACCCTCAATCAGACATATATTTGATCCTGTACAACTTGTCACAGCTGTCAGTGAAAACTAGATTTTCACTATATATGTTGTGAAGCAATTTGCTCTAATGTAATTTATTGCTCTGAGTGCCTTCAATGACTGGAATTTTAAAATTCAGAAGATGTTCACACAGAGTCTTGTGCTGCAATGTTGCTTTAACAGGATGTCTGTTTCAATGCAGTGAGTACTTTCTAAGTACTGTTAGTGGCTTCTAAATTTTTTAACGTATTAGACTAAAGAACATGAGCTTGACATTGACTTTTAAAAATCACAAGGCAAAAGCTAGGAGGAAACCATCTTCCATGTTTGTTTTGAAGAAGCAAAGCAAATGGAGAGAGGTTTCATTAAAGTTTCTGAGTGCTACTCATGGGAAGAAAATGGTGGTCCTCTCACACCTTCCAAGGGTTTGAGGATAAAAACAATCTTATTGATGGGAAATTTGGACAGCTGTTGCTTATTATTAACTGGAAAGTATTCTGTCTGCTGAATCAGTAGTGAATTTATGCTCTGACTGTGTTAATGGTCAAACTCCTCTTGCTTAGTAACATTGGGTGTAATACAAACAATATGACTTTGGAAGCAAACTACTTCAAGTTAAGAAACCACATCATTAAGGCATGCAACAGAACATTTACAGAGAGGTCTACATCCAGAGCCTCTCTTCCCAAGGATCTTCCCTTACATAACGAGTTGGAGTATTCTATACTTTATGTTATTCCTCATGATATGCGCAAGATATTGGAGCTTTCTTTGTTTATGACAGTATAAAAATTTTGTTTTGTCATGGCAACAAATGAACTGACAAACGGTTGTAACATTATAGCCATAAGGACTGGGAAGGAGGCTCCTAAATGGGCTTGTTTTCTAACTAGCTTGATCGAAGACAAAAAGAAAATTTGGCTTTCAAAAATGGTATCGGCTAATTTCATTTGTGGAATCTTACCATCCATGAAAGCTGTAGTTCTCATCTGTACAAATAAAAATTGCTGGTGGAAGTTGCAATCATCAGAAATAGATATTTCAATGCATCTTTATTGCTGGCATAGAAAACAGGTTATGTTTAAAAGAGTATGCCTTTTTAAATCACTGCTCATACTTACACCATTGGAAGATAAGCTATTTTTGATTAGTCCTCCTGATCTGTGAATCTCCAAATGGCTTGTCATTTTAAATCACTGGCAAGAATTTAGAGCTAGAAAGCTGTACTGGATTTGGCACTTCAATTACATTTGGTATTTCTATTAAATAAGGAATGAAATATAGAGTTGGGTATTTAAAACATTCATTAATCCAAAAATTGCCACAAACCTGGCAGCTTCATTTTTGTCATATTTTGAAAGATTGGGCAGAAATAAATTAAAGGTAGTAATTACAGTACAAGTAAAACCTCATATAACACTAAAACCTGGTTCCACAAGTCTTGGTGCTATATGATTTTTAGTGTTATCTGATGCATGTTAAAATCCTATGGGATCCATAGAGATACATTGTAACCACACAGGCTTTAGCGGTTGTTATCTGAAGCATCCCATAGGATCTTAATGTTATATGATGCAATTCTTCCCCCCAGAGTCCTTAATGTTATGCGATTTTAGTGTTATTCGATACTAATGTTATATGAGGTATTACTGTATAAGAAACAAGCTACTCATACTCCATATGGAATTAGTAAACCAGTATAGGCAAGCTCACCAAATTGAAGGAGACCAATACTAAACTGAAAGAAGATTAAAGTTGTTTCTTTAACACCTACACCAAAGATATGTAACAGTATCAGAGTTGTTTGTAATTTTTAAAAAGAGAAAATATCAGTGTGTTGTAACAAATACACTGTATTGTTAAGATAAGTTACAAGATGAAAATGTAGGAACAGAAATTACAATTCTCAACATGAACTCAGATGAGATCTGTGAAGCAATCCTTCTGGACCCAAGACAAACATTTTTTTTACAGATCTTGCAGCCATGGAAACACAACAAGATATGAATCTGGAGTTGGATGCCCGAACTATTCAGTAAGAGACAAGTGGTAACAGAATTTGTACCCACTTGCAACACTCTATCCTTTCTATCTAAGTGTTAATGAACATGGATTATTCCTAGATTGTTAAACTATGTGCCTTGGGGTTCTTAGAACAGGGGCATGACGTAATCAGTGAAAGAGACCACTGATACAAGCAGATCCTTCATTTCCATCTCTTCTACCACTCCCAAATTCAATTGAGTTGTATACATTCTGAAATGAGAATTGTTAGGTGACTACACCCTGACGTCATGATTGGGAGATAAGAGCTCAGGGACATCTGCTACTCTGTTCCAATTATATTTATCTCTAGGGGTGCCAGACTTAATGTGTTCTACACTCTCCTTCCAATGCTATGCTGGATCATTATCCAGGTCCACAGGACTTCACATGGGGCTGCCACATATGCATAACAATATCACTATGCAAGAATCTCCTTGCTTAATTTTACAGTTTATAATATGTTACTGTAATTTCCCAATGACATTAAAATGAATGTTTCATAATTCATTAAGAGCAGGCACTAGCAACTGGGAGAGACAAAAACACTAACATTTCAGAATTAAATATTTTCTGTCCCTGCTTTGTGAAATTGAATATGATCACAGGAGAAATACAAATGTGGAAAGGTGCGTTGCAACTTTACATTTTCTGTCAAGGAACCACAAAAAACAGCAGAAGGAATATGAATGAGGTTCAGCAGAAATCTCTTTTTGTGCCCTTTTGGGGTCTATGCCACTGAAGCCATTTTGTACAAGTTTTTGCTTGAACTTGTTCCCCCAGAGATCTAGCTAAAGGGACAGGTCTAAGAGGTTTAACTCAGCTGTTCCTGAGTTTCTTAAGGAGGTGTAAAGCCAAGCCGCACATAAATATTTAAACACAAAGAACATATACATCCATTCTCCACTTCTATGTGTGCAAATGCATGTATGCAACAGAAATTGTTAATAAATAGGTTACAGGAAAATTAACTACCGGTAATACTTTTTTAAAAAAGAGATGGATCTAGAGATCTTTGTTAGAATGCTTATCTATCTGATACACCACTTCCTCGGAAGCTGCTGATTTCAACTCTATGCCCAGAAGATGAGACTGCCTTCTTTCTTTCTGAGTGGTAGCCTACCTGTCATGAGTCTGGGGTGTGGGCTGCTGGCAAGTAACATGAGCATCAGGACCAAAGGCAACCAGGTAAGAGGCTAAACAATAACCATATCACTGCCCAGAGCTCAAGTCCAAAATCAAGCCCAAGGTAGAAAGGGATACACGGTTAGTCCAGACAACAGGGCATAGTCCAAGCAAGCCAGAAGTCAGACAATAAAGAGTGCAAACAAGGCAAAGTATCTTCAGAGGCTGAGGTAGGGACCAGGATTCAAGAAACAAGAATCAAAGCAAGGCATCACAAACATCCACAGAAATGACTACAGAAACCAGGAATAAGACAAGTTATTCAAAAGCCAAGCAACAACAAATTCAGTAACTTGTGTTGCGGTGAGAGCAGGAGCCTGTTTTTCTATAGCACACCACCCAGGGCCTCCAGGTGGAGCTTATGATGGTCCGGAACCTTCTCCAGGTCTCTTAGGTTGGGCTTAGCAGCTGCAGCTGGTTGAGGATCCACTCTTGCAAACATTAGAGCTGGTCTCCAGGCTGGAGAGCCAATCTTCCAAGCATCAAGTATTTCTGGGGAACTCATCCTGCAAATACTGTAACTGTCTGAGATCCTGACACTACCATTAGGAATCCTGTCTTCCCCTTCCACTGTACCCTGTCTTTCTCTGTCTACTTTCCTTCTACTACCCAACTTCTTCCAGCTGTCCACCTGGAAAAGTTATTCTTTTAGACTGTCACTCCCAGAAGTCTCCAACTAGCATGGATAGAGGCCATACCAGATGGGAAATTCTGCAAGTTGGCATCCTCAGAAGAAATTTCCCCCTTTCCCCCCTCCCCATTTGTAAATCTAGCCTGAAATTGCACAAGGCTTGTGTCAGGAAATAGACCCTATTTCCTAATGTCTCCCAAGGCTTGAAATTGCTATTTTTCAGCTAGGCCTCATAGAAATCCATTTTTCTCTCTGGTATGCTATACAAAACTGCCACAATGAAATGTTGACATTATCGTGTTCCAGTATCCCTTATCTCTATAGCCGGCCTAGCCGTGTTGTGTCTTTGCATAAATGTAAACAACCACTGTTGTTTTGAGAAAGTGGCCCTCTGTTCTTCATTGGCTAAGCTGTCCCACCTGATGGCAGATTCTCCATTTTGCAGAGAAGTGAGAGTTAGTACGTGTCTGGATTTTCAATGGCTTAGACCCTGGACTGTTTGCTGGAATGGGATTACTCTTCTTCTTTTTACTATGATTACCTAAAAGATCCTGGACTGTTTACTGGACTGATCTTATGGATATAACCTTTTGACTTTTGCTTTTCCATGAACTTTCCTACATGAACCTGATGGAATAAAACAGCTGTTTCTCTTTGAAGATTGTTGTTTTTCTTATCACACACACACATGAAGCTTAGCTTGCTACGTTACCAGAAGCCTCCTTTGTTTTGCTCTATGTTCAAAGGCCTTACTGCCTGAGCATAGTAAGAGTTCCTTTTAACCTCCCTGGTTCTCCCAGAAGTGGTGATGCAAGGGTTAAGTTCCAGTGCAGAGCAAGAGGCTCGGGAACGGTAAGGAGGTGCCCTTGTGAATGGGACGACCGGGTGCATGAGACGTTGTTGCGGTGGGATGTTTCTTCCCTCCTGAAGTTGTATACGTGAGATGGTGGCCAGCTGATGTGGGATCTTTTCCCTGCCTTTGATGTTGTTTTGGCCTTTCGGAGACGTGCCCTGAAGAAGCGGCGATCTCAAGTTTTTCTCCTGTGTGTGTGTGTGAGCCTTCGGCTGAAACCGAAAGTATTTTGCTGGCAGCAGCCAGTGATTCTCCTGGATTATTTACATAGCTGTGGTTCAGAAGGAATTCCCTGAGCTGGAGGGATGCTCAACGTTCCTGTGTCCGGCCCATGAAGTGGCCCTTGAAGCAGTCTCGCGTTCCAGGAAGGAGGAACTCGTGTTCTGGCCCTGCAGAATGGCAGGTAAGCTAATGCCCCTGCAGTTCCCCAGCTTAGACCCCAAGATGTTGGTCCACCCAGATGCTACCTGGTGTTTTGGAAGAGAGGGGATGAAGCAGAAAGGGGACTGTCAGGCTGTTGGCCCCCAGATGGCGTGGTCAGGATGGCCCGTGGGGGGTGAAGATTGTCCAGATGTTGGTGGTGCAGAGTGTGGAAGGGCCCCACCTGTACCCAGTGTTTCAGAGGAGCCTACTTTGGCCCAGGTGCTGTCCCAGCTCTCTCAGATTTTGGCCTTGCAGCTTGAAGAAGCTAGAAGGCAGGCTGAATGTTCTTATGAGGTGCCTGTGTGTGTTGGTGATGCTATAGATTACAGTGACCCATCTAGGGAAGACCCAGAGAGATGGTCATCTTTGTCCAGGCAGCCTGAAACTCTTGCTGAGTTAGCCCAAGATACAGATACACTTGTTGCTTTGAAGCGTACCCAAGAACAGAGTAAAGCAGGAGCTGTGGGTTATAGAAGGCCACAAAGAGATGACAGAAGGCCTGTTTTGTCAGAAAGAAGGGATGAAAGGCCTACTTCCAAGGCATCCCCTGTCTCACAGCCCACCAGAGACTTTGTTTGCTTCAATTGTGGGAAGAAAGGCCACACTTTCAGAGATTGTAAGTTACCTAAGAAGCCTTTTACTTCTAAGTTTGTTCCTAGTGGTGCTAGGCCTAAAGAGAAAACAGAATCTCCACCTGCTGCTCAGGCTAAAATGGTTCAACATTCCAAAAAGCCCCAGCAGGAAAGGCCAACCACATCTGCTGAAGTGTCTCTGCCAGTTAAAAGTTCTCAAGTCATGAGTCATCAAGACCCTGTTGCTGATTTGGTCAAAGATGTGACCCAAGATGGTACCTGGTCTCTATGTGTTCAGACTCCAAGTGAAAGGGTAGACCATATAATTACCCCAGCAGAATTCCTAAGCAAGGAAGACTTGGTTTGGATGAGAGATTATAAAACTAGACTGGTGGTACTACATAGCCCAGATGGCACTTGTTTGGAGATTCCAGATGCGCTCTTTGATACCGGTTCTGATGTTTCTTCGATTCATTCTTCTTTGGTACACCCAACTCAAATTGTGCCAGGGGCCAGAGTTCAAGTGGAACCGTATTCGTCTGATACCAGGTCTCCTTGTTTTGTAAAGCTAGCCAAGGTGGAAGTTACTTTCCAGCAGTTTACTGGTGAAATCCATTGCCTAGTTCATGAGTGTCAACGCCAACCTAAGTTCCTGATTGGTCTCAATTTGATCAGAGAGGTGCAAAAAGTAAATATGCAAAACTCTCCAGCTAATGCCCAGGGTTCCTGTGTAGAAGAGATGAAAGTAACAACCAGGGCGCAAGCTAAGAATGTTGTTTCAACCTCGTCACAAAGTGATGGTTCCCAGACCACAAGTGATGTTACTGCTCCATCTACTGAACAAAGTGGAGACAGTGTTACAACTTTCACAATTGGCCCAGATTTATCAGTCACCAGTGAAGTATTCTTAGATACACAAATCAACGATTTATCTTTGCAGGAGCTCAGAGATAAAGCAGTATTGGAGAAGGACATTGTACCCCATCTGTCTGCTCAATTTGTGAAAACTGACAAAGGACTGTTGTACAGATACGTAAAGGTGCAATCAGACTTGCCTTTCAAAAAGCAGCTAGTGGTTCCTAAAGAATACAGAGATGCTATTCTACGTCTGTCTCATGACGACCTTTTCTCAATGCACCAAGGACAGCTGAAAACCTATCAGCGCATTGCAGACAAGTTCTATTGGCCTTCAATGACTCAGGAAGTCAGAAATTATGTTAAAAGCTGTCATCTGTGTCAACGGAGAGGTCATAACCAGTCCAAAACCAAAGCGAACATGCAATCTCCAGTGATTACAGGCATCCCATTTCAACGTTGTGAATGGGACATTATGGGGCCTTTGCCAGTTTCCCGAGGAGGAAAGAAGTTTATCTTGGTCTATGTTGATACCTTTAGCAAATGGGCTGAATTTCTTCCTTTGTCAACTTGTTCCTCGACTCAAGTTGCTAATGCCTTCATGGAAATAATAGGAAGATGGGGGTTACCACAAATTTTAGTGAGTGACCGTGCAACGTGCTTCACTTCTGCGTTAATGAAGAAGGTGTGTCAACTAGCAGGTGTCACCCAAGCTTTTTCAATCGCTTACCACGCGCAATCACACGGAAACGTGGAACGACTTCAGGCCAATCTCCAAAAGATGCTCAAGACTTTTGTACATGCCCAAGGCAAAGGTTGGGCTGAAGCGTTGCCATTCCTGAAAGCTGCATATCACTCTACACCACATGCATCCCTTGGTGATTTTAGTCCTTCAGAAGTGCTGTTTGGAAGGAACTTGTGTGGACCTCTTGATTTGTTGAAAGCCAACTGGGAAGACCAAGAGGAACTGCCTTCCAGACATGCTGCTACTTATGTGTATGAACTGCAAAAGAGACTGAAATCAGTGAGATCCTTTGCCAAAGACAATCTGACTGTTGCCCAAGAGACTTATAAGATTTACCACGATCGCAAGTCCAGACATAAAGAGTTTAATGTGGGAGATTTAGTTATGGTTCTTAAACCTTTGCCAGTGACTACGCTGAACCTCGAATGGGAAGGCCCAGCCAAAGTCATTCAACGTGTGGGCGCAGTGAACTATGCTGTACAATGGGACTCGGGGAAAGTTGTTGTTTATCATGTTAACTCTTTAAAATTGTATTCTTCCAGGGCTGTCAGCGTCATGAAGAACACTGCTATACCTAATGATGTAGAAAATGCTGATCTTGTTTGTCTCAGTGATGAATACCAGCGTGCTGGGAATTTTGATGATCTGTACATTAATAGCAAGGTTCCTGAACATGAACAGATGTTGGTGAGATCTGTACTAGGTAAATACAAACATCTCTTTACATCACAGCCTGGTAACTGTAATTTGCAAACACATAACATAGAACTCACTACAGATGAGCCAATTTGGGCTCTCCCTTACAGGACAGTGGGGGAAGTCCAAAAACAAATTGATGCAGAGGTACAGAAAATGTTGGAAATGGGTGTCATTGAACCTGTTAAATCTTCTTTTTCAGCTCCAATTGTTCTAGCTAAGAAGAAAGATGCATTTGGTAACATTTTACCTGAAATAAGATTTTGTGTTGATTACAGGAAGCTGAACGCTGTAACTGTTCCTGATCTGTACCCAATGCCTAGAATGGATGATTTGGTTCACAAGATTGCTAATGCTAAATATGTTTCTGTTCTAGATTTGACCAAAGGATTTTGGCAGATACCTCTAACAGAAAGTGCTAAACACAAAACTGCTTTTTCCTTAGCAGATGGAAGACAGTTTGCCTTCACACGAATGCCTTTTGGGTTAAGGAATTCCCCTGCTACTTTTCAAAGAATGATTGACAAGGTTTTGAATGGTTTGTCATTTGCAAGTGCTTATATTGATGATGTTGCAATTTTCAGTGATTCGCTTTCTGATCATCTTAAACACCTTGAAACTGTCCTGCAACGTATTCAGGATGCTGGTTTAACTGTTAAAGCATCCAAATGCCAATGGTGTTTGGGAAAAGTGATTTATTTAGGACATGAAGTTGGTTCTTCTCAAATGGTTCCAGTCCATGCCAAGGTCCAAAGCGTCAAGGACTGGCCTACGCCACAGACGAAGAATCAGGTGAAATCGTTTCTAGGTCTGGTTGGATTTTATCGTGCGTTTATTCCTGATTTCAGTACTATCGCACATGTCCTGACTGAGCTAACACAAAAACGAAAACCTCTTAAGGTTGTGTGGACTGATGAGTGTCAGAAGTCTTTTGACTTGTTAAAAGAGAAGTTGGTTTCATACCCTATTCTCAGACCACCACAATTTGACAAAGAGTTCATTTTGAAAACAGATGCCAGTAATTATGGTCTTGGCGCATGTCTCCTCCAAAAGGATGAAGAAGGAAACATGCATCCCATCTCATACTTCAGCAGAAAACTGCTTCCCCGAGAGCGTAATTACTCCATAGTGGAAAAGGAGTGCCTGGCCATAATATGGGCAGTAAACAAGCTCAGGCCATTTTTGTGGGGAAGAGAGTTCCAGTTACTCACTGACCATAATGCATTGAAGTTCCTGAACAAGATGAAGAGTTCAAACCAAAGACTCTTGAGATGGTCTTTGTTGTTACAGGATTACCAATTTTCCATACAACACATCAAAGGGACTCAGAATGTACATGCAGATTCCCTTAGTAGAATGTTTCCTGAAACTGATGATGGGAAAAACGAAACTGATGTGCCTGTTACATGATTTGTTTTAGCCAGAGTGTAAAGGTGTGTGCGTAAACACCTGAGTTAGTATGCTTGCAATGCAGAATGTAACTTATTTAACGTGTACCTCCAGTAACTAAAACTGGAAGAAGCTTTAACACTTGGTATCCTATATATATAAGGGATAGCTTATTTGCTCAATCACTTGCTCAACATTAGTAAATAGTGCCTTTTGGTAAAGCCAAACTATGGTTTGCCTTTCCAAAAGGGGGGGCGTGTCAGGAAATAGACCCTATTTCCTAATGTCTCCCAAGGCTTGAAATTGCTATTTTTCAGCTAGGCCTCATAGAAATCCATTTTTCTCTCTGGTATGCTATACAAAACTGCCACAATGAAATGTTGACATTATCGTGTTCCAGTATCCCTTATCTCTATAGCCGGCCTAGCCGTGTTGTGTCTTTGCATAAATGTAAACAACCACTGTTGTTTTGAGAAAGTGGCCCTCTGTTCTTCATTGGCTAAGCTGTCCCACCTGATGGCAGATTCTCCATTTTGCAGAGAAGTGAGAGTTAGTACGTGTCTGGATTTTCAATGGCTTAGACCCTGGACTGTTTGCTGGAATGGGATTACTCTTCTTCTTTTTACTATGATTACCTAAAAGATCCTGGACTGTTTACTGGACTGATCTTATGGATATAACCTTTTGACTTTTGCTTTTCCATGAACTTTCCTACATGAACCTGATGGAATAAAACAGCTGTTTCTCTTTGAAGATTGTTGTTTTTCTTATCACACACACACATGAAGCTTAGCTTGCTACGTTACCAGAAGCCTCCTTTGTTTTGCTCTATGTTCAAAGGCCTTACTGCCTGAGCATAGTAAGAGTTCCTTTTAACCTCCCTGGTTCTCCCAGAAGTGGTGATGCAAGGGTTAAGTTCCAGTGCAGAGCAAGAGGCTCGGGAACGGTAAGGAGGTGCCCTTGTGAATGGGACGACCGGGTGCATGAGACGTTGTTGCGGTGGGATGTTTCTTCCCTCCTGAAGTTGTATACTTGAGAGCTTGTCTCAATATTTTAACCTGGTAAGGACATACTGTTTTGTTTTGTCCTTAAAACTGAGCAGATCAGATTCTGCATTCAGATACATTACTATTATTCAAGATACTATCATAGAAACATGCATAATAAAATGGGGACAGAAGTACAAATATGGAGGAGTGTTTAAACCATTAGATATCACAAAAGCTATTCAGCTTATTATTGTATGACTTCTTCACTGAATCTTTACGTGCTGATCAGGCTCCACTAAACATTGATGCAGCCAGGAGACCAGGTGGCATACAGCTCTGATCAATACATGGTGTCCAATTGTAGCAAAATAAAATGACCCACTGGACGAAATGGCTCCCATGGGCACCACAAATCCAAGAGACAGCTCTTTTCTCTTGGCATGTGCTGCATTCTAAGTCCTTATGATTGCTTCCAGAGCCAGAGACCTGTCATTTGAGGCGTGCATTAAACAGATGATATTTGTCTGAGGTAAGCATCTAGGCAGCCCTGTGTATAAACAGATGAAACATGGTCTGGATGAGACTACTCATTCCCTAGTGGTTGCTGACTCACAAAATTATGTACACCATAGATTATTTTCATATGAAAGGCAAGCTGTCTTTTCCAGATTGAGAAATAAATGATAGGGAGGGGGAAGGTAAGACTTTTAAAATGGTACCTTTCTTGTTCTTTTTATTCTGGTGAAAGGATAGGTAGAGCCCTTTCAATGGGCTACATGCATATATTTACCTATTTCTAACCTGCTGGCTGGATAGCTCACTGGTTTAAGTACTGTAGCTGGCTGTGGATCCAGAAATTGGGAATTCAATCCCTCAGTGTGTATCCAAGAAAAGTCAGCCTGTGTAGCTTCACAGTCCTAGGGTTCCCCCAGAAGAAAGAAATAGTAAACCTCTTTTGATCCCTTTCTACCTAGAAAATCCGGAAAAGGGTCACCATAAGTCTGAATTGACTAGACAGCACCTGATTAGAACTGCCCTAAATTGTCAGCTCTCAGGCAGGTATGATTAATAATTAATAAGCTCTAAATAAAACCAACACCAAGTAAATATGTCAAAACATTTAAAAACTCTTTACATCACTTTACCCAATGAAATGGCAAATATTAATGAGACTGATTTATAAAGATGATAAAAATGAGTCTAGGCCCACAAACAAACAAAACAGACATCAAGAAGAGAAAACAACATATGTCCAGAATGTATCTGTATTTCACAATGGCTTCTCAAATAATGTGTTTTTATTTTTACATTGAAAAATTGAATATAAAGCTATCTAAGGCAATCTGTACCATCTCATTTTGTATGCAGTGAGAATTTTTTCATAAAAGAGTCATTTTCAGGTCATTTCTCTTCAGGTTTATTCATTCATGTTTCTGGCACTCCAAAAATGCCAATGAACTCTTTAAACTAGCCCAAAAAAAGTTGGGAGGCAAGACAACAGAGACTCAATCCAAAGGTCCTAAAGAATTATTTTAAAACTTCTCCAAAAGAGCAACAGACAACAGTTTATTCCAAAAGCAGACAACAGTTCAACTACCAAACATAACCACTCATACAGGCCAGTGGTACACTGGCACAAGCAGAAAGTCCACCCTCCCCTACAGCAAACAAAACAATCTCAAAAACACATATATTTAACAAAATAAATATACATAATTAACTGAGTAACATTAAATAAAACAGTCAAACAGGGAAAGCACCCATTCACTAACTCAGGGGGTCTCAACGTACAGCCTGCAGGCCAGCACCTGACACCGGCCTGTGGGCACCTGACAGCATCCCATCCAGCCCATCACTGCCTCTTCCACACCTGAAAGTGGAAGCAGGTGTGTTTATGTCATCTGTAAAATGCACCTGTGCATACGCAAACACACCCACAGCTGGTGTAAATGTGGAAGTGGGTGCATTTATATCAGCCGTAAATATGCCCGCTTCTGCTACTGTGGGGCTTGGTCCTGCCCACAACGCTGTCTGGGGTGTGGTCAGACTCATGACGTAAAAAAGGTTGGCCTCCCCTGCACTAACTCATGCACAGGGGACGATATGAAAATTAAAACTCTCCCAGCGCTTTTCTCCTAAAACCCTCAAACTCAAGCAAGTAAATAAGGAGGGCAATACAGTAGGCCCACCGTATCTGTGGACTTGATACCCATGGCTTCACATATATGGCCGAAAATATTAAATTAAAAATCCCAGAAATATCTAAAGATAAGCAACATTGTTTTTCTGGTCTCCATGGTTCTTTTTGTCAGACCACTCTTGGGCTTATTTTAGATACACTAGTTCCTCGGATAACATCATGACTTGGTTCCACAAGTTACAACATTATCCGGTTTTTAACGTTGTGTGATGCATTGATCACACGAAGTAAAAAAAACAACCCTGTTCCCTTTCTGCCAAACCCCAAGGCTGATCCCAGGCTGGCATCGGTTCTGGGGTTGGGGGGAAGAACGGGCTTAGTGATGGAGGGGGGGCTTCTGAAGAGAGGCTGGGGACTCTTTCCACAGCCTCTCTTCAGAAGTGCCCCCCCCACCTGGATGGGGGGGCAGGGAGGGTTCTGAAGAGAGGCTAGGAAGAACTAGGACAAACTCTCTTTAGAAACCCCTGCCTCAATCGCTAAGGGGCTTAGTGATCCAGGTGGTGGGTGGTGGCCTTCTGAAGAGAGGCTTGGGACCCTTTCCCCAGCCTCTCTTCAGAAGCCCCCCCCCCCGATGGCAATCCAGGCCCGGGGGGGGGGGTCTGAAAAGAAGCTGGGGAAAGTTTTTCACATTGCATGCTGTGATTAGCGCTTGGGTTGGGGGAAAGAACTGGGGCATGTACACCCAACCCAAGTGCCGATTGCAGCAGTGGCATATTTAGGAAGCTGAATGGGGGCTCCCTAGTCAGCTTCCCAAATGCACTGCTGCCACCAAGGGCATGGCTGTGAAGCTGACTGGGGAGCCCACATTCTGCTTCCAGTCACGCCATTGCTGTGAGCTTTATGCCTGATCTCTCCCCAACCAAACCAGCTATGTTTGCCTCAGTAGATCAAATAAGCATAAACAGCAACCATAATCCATAGGAAGAAAGAGGAGAAAACAGCAAAAATAATCCAAAAGAATGGGGGTATAGGGTAATCTTCAAGGGACCTAAGAAAGGAAAGCAGAAAATATAATAGAAAGAAATGAGGGAAGAATCCCTCCAAAAATAATTAAAATGGGGGAAAGGAAAGATTGATGATGGAGATACGGAAGCAGATAGCACAACTGAACATGGAGAGTACTTGGAGCCTGCATATTCACAAGACGTGACAGGAGAAAATAACATTCCTCTCTAGGTTCCGCCAATGCACATTTATTTACAGGTTCAAAATTCCTGCGACATTCTGATTGGTTGCTGATAGCAACCCTCAGAAGGCTGTTGGGAGAAAAAATGTTCAGGTAATTTGACAGACAAAGGATGTAAGAAAGGTTAAACAAAAAAGGAACAAGGAAAACAAAAATTTTGTACATCCCGCTTTTGCTAATACAAATAGTTTATGTTCTGGAGGCTCGATGAAAGAACATGAAAATGTGTGTCTGTTCGCTTTCATGTTAACAAAAAAGCCTCATTGCTCATTGTCATGGTGCCATTCTCAGAAATCTCTCTCTCTGCACTACAGGCAGGCATTCTTGACATGCTTTCTCCTGTTCTTTTCTGAGCAGGTGAAAGGTACTCACTGTTGAATCCCCTGTCCACTGTCAGGGGAAAAAATAGTACCGTAGGTCCAGGCAACTACCAATAATCTATCACTCATTAACCATGATAATAAGGGAAGCATAATTTGATATCTGCAGTGTTCATTAACCATCATATAGCCAATTTGATACAGTGGTTAAAATTCTGCACTAACTTTCAGAAGACATGGGTTCAATCTCACCTCAGCTATGACATTCACTGCTTGGCTTCATATCATGTACAGTACTCTTATCCTTTAAGAAGGGCATATTGTAGAGCCAGATTTGAACTATTAGACTCCATGAATAGATATGGGCGTTTTCACCACTTACCATATCACGAAAGAACGTGCATATGTGGGTCTCCAAATGTTGAAAATAGCTCTCACATTATATTAGATTGCCAGTTGTACACTGATATTAGATCTAAATACCTTGCATCCCTATTGGAAAAAGCAACTTTTTGGGACTCAAAAAACAAACTGTCTTATCTCCTTCTGGGCTCTAATATCCACGTTGTGTGTAGAACTGCCAAGTTTATAATTAAGGCATCAGTTAAAAGAATCAAATATGTCAATCTAATTGGGGTACCCTGCAAGGGAGATTCACTTATTGATATGCATGAATTAATTGTATTTAGGGACCTTCTCCAGTTTACATTCTTTAAAAGTAGTTCAGGTATGTATATATTGTATTTAATTGTATTTTATTGCACTTTATTGCATTGTACAGATTTTAAACTCTTATGTTATTGATAAGGTTGAAAGATTAATCAATTAATAAATATTCATTCATATTCATGTACAGTACACACACTCTAGTTTTACCTAATTCAGGGGGATTATTGTGAGGATGAAGTTCCTCCAGTGGCTAAGTGGTAAGATACTCAGCTGGAGAGTGGAAGGTCAGGTTTCGATACCCAAGAGCTGCACTTGGGGACATGGAAGGAGCCTCATTGGGGCATCCCCTAAAAATTCTTTCAACTCAAAGTTATCTCTGACACGAACAAGCAAGCATTGTAAGGATCCAGTGAGAAATAAGATAGCCATATGCATTGCTTTAAACTGGGGGAGAGGAACAGGATCTGAAAATAGCCAATAAAAAAAATTACCAAAACCTATAACAGAACATTTCCCAGTAACCAAATATTACTTTCTGATTGCAATGAAAATGCATTTCACCTGCCAAGAACCCATTTCTCAATGTCTGAATTTTCTGCAACAACTGAGTAACAACTACTCATTTACAATGCAACAAACCCCCCAATCATCTTGGAAAGGCTCTTAATGTGAAAACATCTCCAACTATTTGTTATGTCATTTTTCTGACAAGAGCTCCTCCCCATTATTGTCACTTTACACATGATTAGAAACTTACTATAAAAATGCAAATCTAATGGAAACTCATCCTCTGTTGCTTTTGATTCCTTTCACACAAATGCATACAATCATCTTGTGTTGCATTTCACAGAAATAATCTCTGTCTTTAGTGTTTCCTGCAAAGAAATAACCCACTTGCAGCTGTCTAAAGATTCCGTTGATAAAATACAAGGTTTTCAAGAAAATGAAAACTAATTTTTGTTCTTGGTCGCTAAGCCAATACATACATTATTTGAGTTTCTTTTCTTAAATTCAGGGCAAAAGGAACTAAATATTTATTAAGTAAAATGCAATGAAACCTTCTGTGGTCTTCACCCCATACCTAGAGCAAAAGAAATAAAAAAGTGCCTTGATTGCCATTATAATGTATACTTCTTATGCATCTTCTGTCTTGGAGTTTAACTTAAATATTAATGATAATCACACCTAACCAATCTCTTCGAACACTGTTATGAATACAGAATATTCAACTGAAATTTATAGGACAAATAACCTGCTGGCAGGAAGGCACAAACACACCCATTGGTAAGAAATCCTCAGCTGAAACAAACTTGCCAGCCCTAAAAGTATAGAATGCCTTCCTGGGGAGATGGAAACTCAAAATAAATGGAGTCACCATGGAAGGAGTATGACTATCATGTGCTCAGACCAAGCCTCATCCTCCCTACTATGCCAATCTCATGTCACCCAAGATTAATCACTAGGGCAGTGAATCCCTGGGCTCCAAAATTGGCAGGCTATAGCACTGATTATTGTTACAAAGGGAAGGATACACTTTTCTTTGCAGAAGGTCCTTGATTTTAAAATGTTTACACTCCTGGCCAAGATTACTCTCTAGGACCGTGATGGCAAACTTTGGCATGCCAGATGTTCTTGGACTTCAATTCCCAGAAGTCCAAACACCCTGTGAATCCACACGACTGAGTTTACTGCAATTCATCCGGCCTACACTGTCCTCGTTGCTCCCAGAAGCAGAAGAGAAATGCACCCGTACGAGCACGTTTTACTTCCACTTCCGGAAGTGACGAGGGCAGCACAGGCCAGATGAATCACAGTAAACCCATTTGTGTGGATTCACAGGGTGCTTGGGCTTCTGGGATTTGAAGTCCAAGAACATCTGGAGTGCCAAAGTTCGCTATCACAGCTCTAGGAGATCCACCTAAAAAGACAGTGATGCAGATCATGCAGTAGACAGATCATTACAGTAGATAATGCCAGGCTGGAAGGACACATAATTTCCAAAAATGGGAAAAGAGGTTTTTCTGGAGAATCATGTGAACTTTCCGTGCCAGTGATGGCAAACCTTGGCACTCTAGCAGTTCTTGAATTTTATTTCCCAGAAACCCTAATCAGCAGGAATGCTGACTTGGGCTTCTGGTAATTGAAGCCCAAGAACACCTGAAGTGCCAAGGTTCACCATCACAGCCTTAGGGTGATGCTACAGACTGGCAATTCCCTTCTTTCATACCTGAAAGTTGGTAAGTGAGAAACAAATCATGTGGAATCAACTCTGTGTGCTAAACTGTGAGAATACAGCAGTGGCTCAAAAAACCTGAAAAGTCTTCACAGTGTTGGACTGCATCTCCCAGAAATGCTCAGGGACTCTGACAGCTGAAGCCTAGCAACACCTGAGAATGGATATACAGTTGTACCTCGCTTAAAGAGCATAATGCGTTCCACAGGATTGCTCTTTAAGCGGGTTTGCTCTTTAAGCGAAAAACCATTGTAAGTGACCAATTGTGGGGGGCATTGTGAACCCCAATTTATTTGTTAAGCGAGTTTTTGGTTGGTTTTATCTGTTAAGCGAAGCGAACATTCAGAGAAAATTCTGCTCTTTAAGCGAGTTACTCTTTAAGCGAGTCGCTCTTTATGCGAGGTTTGACTGTACTGTAATGTGTCTCCTATTTGGCCCAGCTGATCAGGATCAATTTAGCAAAACCCTTTACAGTGGGATGCTGGGCTCTCTTTAATAATGTGAAGGAAGTATCAACCATCTATCAATTTGATTTTCTAGCTGGAGCCCTTCCTACATATTACATTTGACTGTCTTTCCCCTGGTGTTTTCATTCTCATCTCCAGGCAGGATATCTCCAGACTGAGGCCACAAATGCTCCATTAATGTCTAGAACCAGTCATTTAAATCAAGCCTTCATAAAACAATAATGTTTTTCACTAAGGAACCAAGGTTTTTGCAGAGCTCAGCAAAAATAGACAAAACTCAGCTGCATACTATGTGTGAACAAAAGTGCAGAATTTGTCCACACCCAGATGTTTTGAACTTCATCTTTTACAAGTCTTGGACAGAAGAGCCAGTGAAAAGGAAATTTATACCATAAAACATCTTAGATACAAGTTTCCCCTCCTGATCTAGTCAAGAGAAAGAAAATGGATGTTACATTAAAAAAAAAATTTGGACACCTTATCAGTCATTCTTTGAGTCTATCTTCACATCAGAATCAAAAGATATGTCTATCAGTGAATATTGTAATACAAGCTTGCTGAAGTCTCTTGCCCCTTTTCATGGATCCCACCTTCCCTTGCTTCCATCTTCTATGCTTCAGATAAAGAAAAACAATTAAATACTCACTGAAACAACCTAGTCAGAGGCACAGATAATCCTTTCCCTGAGCCAGCTGAAGGAGAAGAGGGGTTGCAAAATTAATAAGCATTGACCAGAAGTCAATTTGTCAATACACCTGCCTGTCTGGGACAGAGTTCTGAGAAGGCTCTGTGAGTTCTCTTAATATGCAAAGAGCATGAATAGCCCCAAAGAACCAAAGCAAAAGCTTCTCCTGGTCACAATTTTGGCCAAACAATAATTCTTATGGGAGGACCACAGACAGAACTAAGTCTATGTTACATCCTCCTGCTTGGGTCTCCCTACAAGTGGTATAAATGGCTGCTGATACTGGAAGGAAGTATTGCATGGTGATTATGACTAGCAATTGTGGTTAGCTTTATTCTTCATGTGTTTGTTTCATTTATTTTATTTTTTATTTTTTTGAAGTTTTCAATGTCAGGGGTCACCACTACATCTCCCACAAGCCAACACAAAACTAGATCACTTCAATTTGTTGAGGCTTGTACAACTGAACAGAGTATCATGGTATAGAATTAATGGAGTGTTCAAAAACTTTCACTCACGTCCATTTATCCTATTAAAAGATTTTCTGTATATCATCTGTTCTAACTCCTTTTATTCTTCTCATTAAAGAAATGTTTGCTCAACATTAGTTTTGCCACAGGCAAGCTGCTGAAATGTTTATACCACTCTCTGTTTTGGCCTCTTTTATTTGGTTTGAAATAAATGATGACAGAGGCTATAAAAGAACATGTACATTTACTCAGAACTCTTCCCTGAGGTTAGGACACAAGAGACAGATGAACCAGAGACTTCACTTTATGTGGTTTGTGTGGGCGATGCAAATATTAGTAAAACAGAGGAATCTATTACCAGTTTACAATAAGTGAAAAATGCTAATTATCCAGATTGTGGAAAGCTCTGCTTGCTGGCACCACTGTATTTTAAATGTCAATAGGGAATGAAACCAAGTTTATGAATTACCAGGCAGTGAGATCAAAGAAGTTGGCTGCAATCACCGAAATGTAATTTATTAATAAGGGATAAAGAGAATGCAAATAAACTAATTATAAAGTGGGATTGGCAACAGGAAAATTCCCCAAGTAAAAATTTTCAGTGATGTTCAGATGATCACAATTATAATTAAGTACATATAGATAAATAAAACTGGTGTCATCGTCATCATCTCCAACTCATATCAGAAAATGAATTTTTTCCTGAAGCAGGAAAAATGCCATTGCCATGAATTTGTTTAAGGTGGATCCCAGCTTGCCATGAAGTGACCCACACACTATGATCATGGAGCCATCTCCTGCAATACAGATGAAATGAGACACGCAGGATTTAACACCGAGACTGCAATGGACTGACACAGGCTTGAGGATATTGACAAGGTGACCTTCATAGCCAGTCCATCTGGCAGGGCCTCTTCAGCCTCCATGACTGTTGGGAATCAGAGTTCCTCCTCTGCTTGTCTTGCATTGACAAGAGTGTGAAGAACTGGTCTGTAGAACACAAAACATGGTAAAGAAACAGCACATGCTGTTTCTTTGTCTGGAGCCAGAAACATATAGTTTTAACCCTTCTTTCACATACATTTCCACAAAAGCACCTTCTCTGTGATACACCACGAGAAATAAACAGGCCCAAGCTGTTTTTCTATTACATCAATTTTCTACTATTACTTTCCTGATTAAAGTGACATAGAGCTTCCCCTCCTTTTCTACCCAAGACTTCAACCAATATTGGGGAGATCTAAAGCATCCGGTGATTTCCAGTCACTGTTCAATATATTTTTAAAATCTGTGGGTTTATTAAGCTTTAACAAATATGCTTAATTCAAACAATTTTAAAATAATTTTAAAATATCTTGGGGGGGGGGGGAGTGCAGCACCATTCATCAAAAGCTAATTCTTCAACAGCCAATCAGTTGCCAAATGCCTTTTGAAATATAGAGGTGTTCACCTTCTGCCAGAAGGACAATAGCACAGATAGGTCTAGGGTTATTGGTCTTTCTTGGGATCAGTCCTCCACTTTCATCATGGGAATAAAAGAAACTGATAGATTTCTGTAGTCTTATAAAGTCTCTTGGTGATTTTACATGATGAACTTTAAATTTTCTGATCTATTATATAATTTAAGTATTGCTACAATGTGATTGGTCTTCAAACAGTTGGCAATGGTACAAATTTGTTACCCAAAGAATTTGTGCTTAATGCAAGAAGTGTACTGAGGGCTCCAATGGGTAGGGATACTTGAAAAACTGGACATTTGATGTAAACTGACCTGATCCATACCACTTAGACTGAAGGGTAGATAGTAGCATATCCTTCAGATTCCACAGTTCTTCATGTTTCATTAGGCAATTTTTAAAAAAGCCTCCCTAAAACACATTATATGGGAAATAGACCTAACCCACTGCATCCCTCACTGCTAGGCAGTTTGTCAGATGTTTCTTCTTGACTTGATCGTATCATCAACAGAAGTATTGAAAAGTGGGCCAAGAAGATGAGGGACAGTCAGAGTATATAATGGAGTGGAAAGCTTGAGCTTCATCTAAAGGAGGTAGCTTGAACCAAACTCAAATCCCCAGAATATCACAACCATGTGCATACAACATATGGTTTCTAAAGTACAAAGGGCATCAAGCAAATATATCTTGGATCAAGACAAAGACAATCATCTCACATATTTGGAAAGTAACTCCCCCCCTTGCATGGCCACAAATCATCTACAGCAAAATTCTACCATTAGGCAGAGCATGTAAGCTTCTGGTTGACAACCTACTTTGTTAGAGTCATATTTTTACTACTAGGCATGCAGTAGCTCACGTGGCTAAGACGCTGACTGGAAGGCAGGAGGTCAGCAGTTCAATTCCTGAGTACTGCAGGACAGAATGAGCTCCCGTCTTTGTCCCAGCTCCTGTCAACTTAGCAGTTTGAAAGCAAGAAATTGCAAGTAGATAAATAGGGACCACTTGGGTGGGAAGGTAAACAGTGTTCCGTGCACTCCAGTGTCTAGTCATTCCTGCCACATGACCATGGAAACGTCTGCAGAAGCAGGCAGCGCTGGCTCTTTGGCATTGAAACAGAGATGAGCATTGAACCCTAGAGTTGGATATGACTGGCTTTTGAGCAATGGACCTATACCTTTACCTAGCATGAAGGGAATTGTTAATTGGGGGCTTTCTACCTAATTTACCACAGTATCATGGCTGAATTTGAGCACTGTTCATCTTGCCTAGGCTGAATGGGGCACCACTTGTTGCTCTGCCTCAGCTGGGAGGCCCCTTCAGAAAGTCAGAGAAAAGGAAAGAGGGAATGAAGAACAATGCAGATAGCTGTCCTCCAGAATTAGAACTCAACTGCTGAAATTTGCCCCTGGCTGGGATGTGGAAGGAATAAAAAAGGGCAAATGATACAGATTTCTCAGCCTGAGGGGATGGCAGACACAGAACAGAATAATGGGGATGCTATGGAAATAAACTCTTGGCAGAGTTTGCCACTCTACTCTACTTCCCTGTCAGAATCTGCTTACTTTGCAAGCCTTCATCCTCTGTCCAGAGGCTAACAGTTTCTGGCATTAATCACTACAGCATATCTGTTACCCCTCTGACTCAAGGGCAGCTTGACTTCTCTGAGTGTTGTGAAGAAGATGATTAACCCCAGGCAGAAGACACTATCTCCGAGAACACATTTCAAATCAAATCAGGGAGAGAGAGCAAAGCCTGTGGTGAGTGCCTTGAGAAAATTCCTATGAAGTACAGAATCAATATTATCTATCTATCTATCTATCTATCTATCTATCTATCTATCTATCTATCTATCTATCTATCTATCTATCTATGATTCTGACTGAATCACAAAATATGCATATCCAAACTCTCTCAACTGTGAATTAATTAACTGAGTGTTGTGAATTAATTAATTGATTAATATCATTTGTAAAAATATCATCTGTAAAACGGAGTTTCTGTAAAATGAGGCTTCTGTAAAATGGGGTTCTACTGTACGTCCAGCTCGGACAGACACATCATTTAACACAGAGGCAGGTGGTTTGGCAGCAAAATGCCCGAGTCTTTCCTCCATCCTCAAACAATCCAAAAACAAGTAAGTCCAAACCACATTACTGTATATGGGTTATTCTGGACATGCTCGTTATTATTTTTTATTATGTTTTTACTCCAAGGGGAAACATTTTATGCCTCAGATACTGAAATAAATAAAGCAAAGCAATCACACATATATACCATATGCTTAGTGCACTCTCTGGACAGTTTATAAGTTAATTAGCAATTTGCCCCCAACATGCTGTGTACTCATTTTACAGACCTTGGAAGGATGGAAGGGTGAGTCAACCAGCCTGTCACAATGCTGCTATTAGAAAACCCAGTTCACTCATGCGTGCAAGTGACGAGTGGCTATACAAATAGCATTATAAAGAGCCCCAAACAGTGGTGAGTAGAGGGCAGTGGAGTCAGTAAGCCCACCCCTCTCCCAGTTCTCGGGCTTGGTCTGCAAAAATTGGTTACTTATGCCACAGATATATTTAAAAATATAGTAAGTGACTAGCTTAATGGCAATAGATCAAAGCAGAATACTGTTGGCTCAAGACTAATTTCACTTCTGCTATCTCAACACTGTTGCATCTATTATTTCTGTATCTGTGGTTCAGCTAACACCATAATCAGAGATAGCATGAGGACAGTTGCAATGGTGAACCATTAAACATTTGTAGAGATTTCTTAGATAATATATTCCAAGCACTGAGGGGAAATGGTATAATCATAAAGTGTTATTTTTATTACTTCTAAAAAGCTGCTGTTTAAAAGCACACACCTCCCACTATCAAACAAATCTGAGTGCTATTACAGGTGGCACTTCACATTTGAATGCATATAATATATTCTAACAAATCAAAAATAGGAAAGGTAAAGAAAACTGCTTCTCTGAACTATAAAGAAGTTATTGATAATAAAGAGCATTGCATAACATTGACATAAAGTGGTGCTTATCCAAAGCTTATACAAGCCAAAGCTGTGTGAAACATAATGTATCACAGCCATTTAAATGTTTAATTTGAAGAACAGAATGTGACTCAACATTTCCATTTTATAGTATTGTAATAGTGAAACAGTTGAATCACGCTCAGAAGAGTCTGCCAGTAGACAGTGGCCTACAAAACATGACCTGGAGCCAAATTATATATTGTTTTTCAAATCCCAGGCACATGTGTGTGCGTGTGCATCTTCTATGCAAAAAGCATCACCTAGCAATGGAGAATGTAACTATCATATCATAATAAATATGGAAATGAAATCAACTTCTACTTCCTCTACCTCAATGTGGAAGAAATTTTCTTTGCTAATTCTGGTATTTACTGAAAAGACAGAAAAGTGATAGAACACTTACCACATAGCTATTGTCTGATTTGATGCAGATAAATACTTAGAAAGTTTCAGAATGTTTTAATAGCTAGGGCAGGGGTTCTCAACCTCCAGCCCATGGACCAGATGTGTCCCACAGCACCATTTCATGTGGGAGCCCCACCGCCTCCACCAGACCAGGAAGTGCCATGTGGTGGAGGAAGGGCAAAATGGCCATCTGGTCCCCAAAGCTGTCTGAGGGAGCGTGACTCAGCCCCCAGCTTAAAAAGGCTGAGGACTCGAGAGCTGGGGTGGGGCAGAAGATGGGGAAAGGGTCTTGTGGTATTTGTAAGATCAACATATTTATTTAGGCTTTCATGGACTACAGTCCATTACCTCAGACACATGGAATTCAAACCTCAAGTTTTTAGTCCATGAAAATTGATGTTAAAATAATTCTACTAGTTTTTATGTACTATC
Source organism: Furcifer pardalis (assembly GCA_030440675.1). Lineage (NCBI taxonomy): Eukaryota > Metazoa > Chordata > Lepidosauria > Squamata > Chamaeleonidae > Furcifer > Furcifer pardalis. The sequence continues at coordinate 73,883,816 of CP126894.1, read as the reverse complement.
AGGCTTTTTTCTTTTATCCCTGACTCCAGTCTGCTGAAAGAAACTTTAAAACTACTGTACCTCTTTCTTAATAGCTGGAAACAGTCAGAGAAAAAGTAAGATGTTGTAATAAAGAAGTGTAAACGTTTCTGACCACAGCAACAGCAAGGTAAAGTACACATGTACTACTTTCCCCTCCATTAGGCATAAGTATGTATTTCATGTGAATGAAAATGATTACATGCCCAGGTAAACACATGGCAGATCTTAGTATGTGGGCAGGGGACTATATTTTGTTGTTTTCAGTTTTTGCAGCTCTGATTCATTATATTGGAGGGAAGAGAGGGAGGAAGGTTCTTGTGGAGCTACTTTAAGCAGTTATTATACAAAAATGTGAACAAGAAAAGAAAATGGAACATAAAACAGGCAGACTAAGCTTATTTTCACAAAAACAGAGGCTACATTTCTAATGTCTGATTAGTATTAACAGCTGCACCAACAACTGCAACTGGTATCTCATTTGTACCTAGGGAGTTTGCTGGCCAAAGGAAGGATCCTTTACTTAAAATTCAATCATCATTAATCTGTAGCATGTTTACTTTAAATTACTGAACTTAATTTTCTGTTGCATTAAAAAGGTTCAAAAGAATACAATATCAGAGGATGGCTCCAGACATCTGTCTGGGTTTGAGGATTTCCCAGGGCTATGAGTAGGGTTTGACAAGTGGGGCTTTGCTCTAGGGTACCAAAACTGAGAGCCCACTGAAACCTACAGTTGAATCTGCTAGCTACAACTCACAGCCTTATCTTCTTTCTTTTTTCTAAAAGCACAAACTTTCTTTTTCTTTTGTGGAAAATCCAAGACTTCCTCCTCCTCCTCCTGTTTCATGGTGGGGCCCTAACACGATGACTTATGGTGAAATAGGTGGGAGTAAATGTACACCACAATGAGACATTTATACATTTGCACATTCTTGTCAGTAACATTTTACACAATCAAGATGATTCATCTTTTGCACAACTGCACAAATTATCAAAACACACCTTTGCCTGACTGTTCAAAAGTCAGATAGTTTTGACTCACCAAGGTCCCTAAATAAAAACACATATAGCTGATTATATGCTACTAATAGTGCACAATATCAACATCACTAGCAAAACACTTAATTTTGCAAAGGATCTCTTTGGTATCCCTCTTTTTTAATATCCAAAGAAGTGTTAACGCTTGGACTGGCAAAGCACCTTCCTGCAAACATAAGGGGAATCTTCCAGTGAAGAAGCTAGCTATATTAATGTGCACCAATAGAATGATGATGCCAACAATAGCATATGCATAATTTATTTTCTGTAAAATTGCTTTATATGCTGGCTTTTATGTTATGTTTTGAAAGTTCAAAATGGGAAGAAAAGCTCTGGGAGATGAGTACAGGAGGGCATGTTATCACTGCCGTGAAACCAATCTTTAACAGCTTTTGAATAATTCCATCTTATTAGACATTCAAGCTGTCATCTTAAAGGTTATTTGAAACGTACATCCTTGCTGCAAAAAAGTAGCAAACATCTACGTGCAGTGGATAGTAACACCTAGGCAAAACATACAACACTCCGTGGCAGGCTGCATTTTGTCAGGAGACAAAGCGTTCCCCTTTCTCATATGTTACTGAAAGGTCTGTTCAGTGCTGAAAGTTGAAGTGGTACACAGAAGTAAATAAAGGAAATTTATTCTGTTGGTACAGACAACAGTGCAGTCCCCAAAGATCCTCACCTGGGGCTCCCTCTTTTCTAAAAGACAGAAGAGATGGGGGAGGAGGGTGCCAACAGTATAGAGTCTATAATTTTCACCAGAGGAATATTGTTGCCAGGATAGGGAGGTTTATAGGAAGGGCTGGTTACTGAAGGAAGGGCTGTCAGCATTTGTCTATCAGCCCAAACATTTACTTATGTACAAGGAACACAACTCAGAAATTCTAAAGGTGTACTAAATGCTGGGTTAAAATGTGATTATGATACAGCTATGCGGTGGAATATGTCCAGATTTGTTTGTATACCAGAGGTGTCTCCTTCTGTCTGAAATGAACAAAACAAGACTTGAATGTGAAGAATCAAAACCTCATCCTATATCACATCTGTATACCTGTGAGATGTGAAGCAGTGTGTCTACAGGTACTGTGGATTATATTTTTAAAAAATTTGTGAGGGTAAGGGAAAGAGATCACCTGAATGGCATAGAGCAGTTAGTCTTTAAGGTACCACAACATTTTTTGTCTTTTTGTTTTGTTTATTCTCTGAATGCCATGGGTATCTGGTGCGCTTGGGCACTGCATGAAGACAGCCATCACCCTACATAAGTGACTCTTCAGAAGCCTTATCATCAAATCCATAGTTCCAGCTCAATTCCAAGTCATGGTGCTCAAAGTCATCAACAGTGCAGGCATCCTAACCCAGTGCCCTCCAGAAGAAAATCATAATATGATTTTCATCACTCTCAGCCATCTTGGCCAAAAAAACAAAACAACATATTGGCAGAGGATTGATTAAAGTTATCCTCTTAACATATCTGGAAGACACCCAGTAACAGAAAGCTTGCCTGCCACAGGTAAAAGATGTCTTCCAGCAAAATGTCTGAAGTTAATTTTATGAAGTGTGCAAAAAGAAATCAATCATTTGTTAAACAGTCTCACGTTAGCGTACAAAATAACCTTCTGCTCAGCTCCAATTAGAAATACTTTGTGCCAGACATTTTTGTTCCACTTTACATCTGTGTGTTGCCAAGGTTCCCTTGACAACAGCACAATAACTACAATAACGGCTAAACAAAGTTCTGCCATATGATCATGCGGGTTTTTTTAAACTTAATCAAATAAAAAAAGTGTTGCATGATTAAATGTTAGTCTGTTTTCCCATAGCACAGACAAATAAAATTATTTGCTTATTAAAAGTACTGTGAAGCTTGTTGTGCACAAATTTAACATTGATTTTAGCTAATGTCTGTCACAAAGAAATCTTAACATTCTGGCAAGCACTGCCAGGCATTCTTCCAACCTTCTGATATTTATGAAGCTTATGGTTACAATGCTGAACTCTCAAGACCTTAGAAACCTTGTTTGAACAATCATCCACGGCTTCTTTTCACTCCAGGAGTATCTTCTTATTCGTTACTACTTAATCCCTTTATAATCCAATCAACCCCCATAGCATCATGTCAGCGGTTCCTGTCAACACTGTAACCTTGTAATATTTCATTCTTGCCAACGAAGAATCCCAGCTTTCATTTCTAGAGATGCTTTAATTTCTACCCTTGACCTAGCTTAGTCAAGGATTCACCTTCTATTAGCATAACTGCATGAAACAGATTCTGCATGATTTTTTCCACCGTACAGCAATTCAATGTATATCATTTAATAATGTGCAAAAAGTAGAATGTGTAGTATATCTCATATGAGCACAACAGAATTCTACAAACCATATTATCTTTAACAGAAATAAATGTAAATCAGGTCTGAGTACTAATCTAATCACAAGAATTTTTGAAATGGTATATGCAGCACATTATCATTCACACTTCTCTGTTTTGGAGCCTGAAAATCTGTTACTGCTTCTGTTAATAATTCTGTTTTACTATTTGTCTTTATGCTAGCCAATTAAATATTCTCAAAGAAACCCTAGGGCAAACAAAGGAAGCTGTTCAGTTTTTTTAAAAGGTTTGCTTCTATGTCTATGAATTTCTTTCACAGTCATGTTGGCAGTGGTGAGAGTTTCAACAAACCTACACAAACAATCTAAGAGACTTGAAGGTATTTCTATTGCTGACAATAGTTACAGTTTTGCTCAATCTTTGCATTTCTGTTCAGTTTGAATTTATAAATTCTATTAAGGCCAGCTGGATAGCTCAGTAGTTTAGGTATCAGAGCCAGAGGACAGAAGTTCAGTTCCCCACTGTGCTCCTCCTAGGAGAAGAACCAGCCTATGTAGTCACGGGCAAGCTGCACAATCAAAGAGTGCCGCCAGATGAAGTGATGAAAAACAATGTCTGTACTGTATTTTTATTTAGAAAACCCTGTAAAGAGTTGTCCTAAATCTGAATTATTGAGTTGTTTCCTCCCTAGATAAGCTCCCCAAGTTTCAAGGTATCATCTGCTCCCCCTCAATACATTAAGGTGATTACCTTTAAAGCCCTACATGCTAGTGGACCAGGTTATTTAAGAGACCACGTTACCCCAAGGACATCTACCTGCCCCACCAGAGGAGACCGGAGAAGATCCCCAATAGTTCCATCAGATAGAGAGGCTCACCTCTCTAGAACTAGAAGGAGGGCCTTTTCAGCATCTGCTCTGGCCCTCTGGAACCTCCTGCCAACTGAATTGTGCCTCCAGGCAGAGCTACTGACCTTCAGAAAAGGTCTAAAAACCTGGCTGGCACAGCAGGTGTGGGATGCTACTGGTTGGGGAGCCCCCCCCCCCCCTGGCTTATATGAAGGCTGTTCGGTTTTTAGTTTCAGTTTTTTAACTTACTGTGGCTTGGAGGTTTTTAAACATTAAATGTTTTTGTGAATTTATTGTTGTGGGCAGTAATGGGCAGCAACAGTTTCGCACCTGCTCGCCAGAACCGGTAGTAACTTTCCCCAGTGTCCCGGAGAACCGGTAGCGGCTTTTGGGGGGAACCACCTCGGGGATTACCTTTTCACCAGCTCCCCCACTGTGCACGCATGCCAAGAGCTTGGTGTGGATGCGCACCTACAGCACTTGGCATGCATGTGTAGCCTCCTTGCTATCCTCCCAAGCGGGGAGGAGGAAGAGAAGCTGCTAGCCTGAAGCTCCCTATAGCCTGCTCCACAGGGTAAGTGACTCACCTTTGGGTGTGGGTGTGTATTTTAATGTGTATTTAATGTGTATTTATTTTTAATGTGTATTTTATGTGTTTTATGTGTATTTAATTTGTATTTTTATGCGTTTTATGTCTATTTAATGTGTATTTATTTTGAATGTGTATTAAATTTGTATTTTATGTGTTGTTATGACTATTTAATGTGTATTTATTTTAATGTGTATTTTATATGTTTTATGTGTATTTTTGTGTATTTTTATGTCTATTTAATTTGTATTTTTATGTGTACTAATTTTTATGGTTTTTTTTACATTGGCTTCACCCACATTATTGGCTCCGTCCATGACATCATGACGTTGGCTCTGCCCATGATGACATGATGTTGGCTCTACCCACAGTGTGGTATAGTAAAAATTTTGGCTGCTCACTACTGGTTGTGGGGATGTTTTATATTTGAAAGTTTTTATGGTGATTGTGAGCCACCTGGAGTCGCTTGGGTGAAGGGGCAGCAATAGAAATAAATAAATAAATGTATATGACACGTCTGCAGAAGAGATGTTCCTGCTGATGTGTAGGCTCTAGGTAAAGGTAAAGGTCACCCCTGATCTAAAACCAGTCATATCCAAATCTAGGGTTTGGTGTTCATCTCCATTTATAGCCAAAGAGCCAGCATTGTCTGCAGCTGCAGACCTTTCCATGGTCATGTGGTAGACATGCCTAGACACCAGAGTGTACAGAATGTTGTACCTTCCCACTGAAGTGGTACCTATTTATCTACTTGCAATTTCTTGCTTTTGAACTGCTAGGTTGGCAGGAGCTGGGACAAAGACGGGCACTCACTCCATCTTGCAGCATTTGGGACTCGACCTGCTGACCTGCTAACTTTCCAGTCATCAAGTTCAGCAACTTAACCACTAAGCCACTGCATGTAGACTCTACATCTGAGCAAAATCACTTGCTTATGTTACACAACAATAAATGTTCTGCAGACATCTCACTTTCCATAGACTCAGGGAGAGAATGGAGAGGGAAGAGATAGTTGCTTCTTTTTAAGCAGGGTGAGCTTATCTGGGAAGAGAATGATTGTACAGGACTTATAAAATGTACTCTTCTTCTGTTACAGATACTAGATTACTATTTTCATATTTTCTTTTCTTTGCCCATCAGAGTTGTGCTCCCGAGGCCAGCACTCCACCTTACCTTTGTTATGTTTGTTAGAAGACTCTAGGAGTTGTAGGCCAAAAATTAAAATTCCTAAACTCTGTTCTAGGCTGATATCATATACTCTATTCTCTATACTTTATCCATCCCTACACATTTCATCCTCATTTCTGGCCCTTAAAAATAATTCAGTGAGTAAAAATAAACAAAAAGTATTTCCAACTGGGTTTGTGCTCATCTCTGGACCTTCCTCCCATTTTCTTTTTGGCTGCAGCCACTTTGGCACCTGAGCTACCAGTCCAGGGGTGCCCAAACTTTTTGAGGTGTGGGCCAGTCACGTGGTTGAGCACACTGGTCACATGATTCCTCCAACTGGAAGCAGAAGTAAAATGCATATGCACATGCACAGAACACACCCATGCATGGGCAGAACACTGTCATAAATGATCCACAGCTGTTGTAAACTTCTTTACAAAAGCCACAGGCCATTTACGGTAGTGTTCTGTCCATGCATGGGTGCATTCTGTGCACATGCATACACATTTTACTTCCACTTACAGGAGTGGCATGGGCGGCATGGGCTGGATTAATTGGCACTACGGGCCAGATCTGGGCCCCAAGCCACAGTTTGGGCACCCCTGGACTGGTAGCTCAGGAGTCTTTTGCTGAACATCATCACAACTCTCTGTGACTTGCAAAGGCACATGGAAGAAGTAGTTCTGCTGGGGACTGTCTCTACACAGTTTAATGGCTGCTTTGACACATCCTCCCATCCACTTTTGCAAGTTGCACAGTCTTGGGACTGACACAGTGTAGCAAGACACTTTTCTTGTGATCTGAAACAGAACAGAAAGAGTATAGAGGTAGGAAGTGCTGATCTAACCCATTTTGACTTTGGGACTTTCACTCCTAGAGTTCACCCAGGGGGAGTGGATTCTGGGAACTCATAATACAAATTGTCAAAATTCTAGGAATCTGAAATGCAGCACAAAATAGCAGGCAAGAGGTTGTCTTTCATGTTGTTGGCCACAAAGGTTCTGCTTGTAGCACAAAGTATTTATAGCTCCCAGCCATTTTATCCCTGGTGTCCAGCTGCTTCCAATTAGCACAAAGAGAGCATTGAAATGCTAGCTGCGGCCTACTCTTCTCCACTGGGGACCAACAAGCCTTGTATCTAACTCAGTACAGTATCTCCATCCTTTGATACTTCCCTATCAACTGTACTGTTTCTGGAAACTTCTGGAGTAACACTGTTGGAATACTGAAACCCTCTTCCATACTAGCCATGCCTGCTCCAGCTGTACAAAGAGAAACAGGTTCCTTTCTTGAGTAATTTGGTTTAAGAAATGGAACTCAACTGACCCATCTCTACTGTCTCTATATTAATCTCAAACCATTATAATCTCATTTTCAAGCATGACAGGAACCACATTATTTTATTCTAGTTAATTGCTAGAACCGTTCCCTATTATAACTGTTAGCTAATTTCTACCAAGAAAATGTTGGGATTTAATTACTGAATGGAAGCCAAGATATCCTGTAGAACCAAGCATTGTTTTCAATTACATGTACATTAAATAGAGATATTAATTAGACTGTAACCAATGGATCACAGGATTATCACAAACCATTTCAAATATGCTAAATGCTTGGAATTTTTTTTTTTTTTTGTGGAAATTTAGTATTGATACTATTTTTCTTCTTATTTCAAAAACAAAAATGAATTGGAGAATGAAAAATGTGTGGTGGCTCTCTTTATTACAGCTATTGACAAATAATCCAAAGAGGTTTCTTTTAGTAAATTTATATACACACTTAAAGTTTTGTTATTGTTGTTGTTGTTACAATGCCATGAAGTCATTTCCAACTTATAGTAGCTCTACAAATGAACAATCTCCAAAATGTCCTGTTCCTAATAACATTGCTCTGCTCCTACAAACTCAAGGCTGTGGTTTCCTTGAAGGAGTATTGCTCTTTACCTGGTACCATCAACTTTGTCAGCATTGCTGTCTTTTCTATAGAATCCTGCCTTCTACTGATTTGCCCAGAATAGTTTAATCAGTTTAATCATTTTGCCTCTAGAAATAGAGATTTGTTCTCTGACCCACTTGTCTTTGGTATTTCCTTATTCCTTCACTAATGCCCTCTGTGTTTCAGTCTCATGATTTCTTCGCTGCAGTCTCCAATGATTGAACCAAGGTATAATTTCTCCCCTCACTATTTCAATTTTTATTTGTCAATATTGAAATTGTGTAGTTCTGTACTCAGAATTTTTGCCTTCTTAATGTTCAACTATTACAAATATTAATGTTCAAATATTACAAGAACACCAAATAATACTGATGGAGGCCACTAGAAGTGCATGTACAACAACCTTGCATCTCCCTCAACACCAGATGGGGTAAAAGAGGGAGCAAAGAAGAAGAACGTTCAACTGCAGTCCTACTTTAGCATGTTCTTCTTTTACTTTCATTAAATGTCATTTCATGTCATTGTTTTCTACCAGTAAGTTGGTGTCAACACATATCTTAAACTGCTGAAATTTCTCATACAGTATCAACTTTCAGTCCTCCTTCATCTCAATCTAGTTCAGCTTTTCATATATTCCATGCAGACACTGAATAGATAAGAGGATAAAATTCACCCTTGTCTGATACCTTTGCCTATAGGAAACCATCCTTTCTCTTCAAATTCTGTTCTAATGCTAGCTAAATGGTACAGGCCAAGGACAGTCAAGTATTGAGGCATCCCCATTTATTTCAGAACAACCATAAATTCTCATGATCCATACAGTCAAAGGATTTGCAGTAGTCTGTAAAGCACAAATTGGTCTTCTGAACTTCTTTGGTGCACTCCAGTATCCAGAGGATATTTACAATATAATCTCAAGAGCCTCTTCCTTTCTGGACTCCAGTTTGAACATCAAGCATTTCTCATTCCATGTAAGGCAAAAGCTTTTGCTGCAAACATCTTGAGCATCACCTTGCTTGCATGGGGAATTAAAGCAATGGTCCTATAGCTACTGCACTCCTTGACATCTCTTTTTGGGGGATTGCTATGTATTTTAATGATAGTTATCAGGGTTATCAAGTCAGTGCTGATATTTTAGCAACTTTTAAAATCCAATAACCTTCACAGTTCTTGAGTTATTTTTCACATTTAGAGCAAAATTCTCTGCAACATGGTTGTTAGGAGTTAATTGCATTCTGCCCAAGATTACCATGTGCTTCTGCTTACCTGGAAATAAGTGCCACTGAGCACTGTGGAATTTACTTAAGTGAAAAATAACGGCAAAAAATCCAATATGTGTTAATAGTTGTTATCAGCAAGCAGAAGCAATGTATACAGGCACAAAAGTAATATTTCCTTTTCATCCACCATTTTAATGAAACCACAACCCATATATTTTCCTATTCTCAATCTCTCCTCTCTATTAACAGCCCTAACTGAACCCCCCCCCCACACACACACACACACACTCCCATGTTTTATCCCAATAGCTCTTTGAAAAAGGAGAGGGGGAACCCTTTAATTTTTCCTTGTGGTCCTGGTATTACATAAAATGAGCACCATGGGATTCATAAAAACGCTCTTTACCACAATTAGCAAATGAGTGATGAAACAGTAGTGACAGTAATGACAGACTTTAGTAGCCTTAATTCTCCAGCCAGTCAGCACTCATGGTTGCTCAAGTTACATGGGGCATTAATTATTCCATGTACTGTATTCTGTTTCTGTGCCTTTAGATCAGATCTACTGGTCAATTTCTTTTAAACTTTAAATTCCTTTATGGGTGATTAAATATAGCACAGCAAAGCAAAAAAAAAAAAAAACACACACAACAGAACACTTTTTGACAATGCAATCCCTTCCTTATAATTGTTTCTGTGTATTCTAAGCAGACACTTGACAATATTTGTTTTTCCTATCTATCCATCCACCCATCCACCCATCCACCCACCCATCCACCCATCCATCCATCTATCTATCTATCTATCTATCTGAGAATACACTACACATGTATGTTTATACATGAACAACATGTGTTATAAATTCTGTGTTTTCCATCTGAATAGAGTTTTTTTTTTACATCTGGGAACCTTTGAATTCAGTTCAGCATTTATTCTGAGGTAAAGAGTAATTTAGGCTTCAGATTCTACATCAATATATCTGTATACTTGTCAGAATATTTCATTGATGCCCTGTTTATGTGTTATACCTGAACATCTAGTTGAATTTTGACATCAGCCATAAACTAGGATATTTGAATATTATTTAGTTACTTTCCTGGCTTTAGGGTATCTTCTTGTTTTCCATATTAGTTTAACTGTTACCAAATGAAACTATTATCTAGTGATCAGCCATTGTTACTAATCATGCTCTTTAGCTGTTGTCACTTATTATTATTGCTCATTTTGTACCTGTTTACATAACTCCCTCTTGATTTGAATTAATTCCCAAAGGGGTTTTTGGTAATACACTTTCTGCAGGTAATCAAATCATCACCATAATTTCTCAGTAGCTTCTTAAAATGTGCGATTTTACAATGCAGATTTCAGTTACTAGTGACAAAAATGATGATTCAGTAGCAGAAAAACAGAAGGCACATATGGCAGATTGAGAGAAAGAGAGTGTTAGATTGAAAATGTTCAACACTGAAAAAGTGAGAAATAAACAGAGCATTTTGCTTTATATCATCAGGTCAGAAGTCAGTGAGAATACAAACACAATATAATCTTGCAGATGTATTATAACAGAAATACAGTAATGAGTATACCTCTCTGTGTAATTTTAGGCAATATATATTTATTTCCATTTCATGGGGTTTTTTTTAGTTTTTACTGAAAAGTGGTTTATTTGAGCTATTTTAAAAAGTTCAATTTCAAAAACATAAAAACCATAGTTCTCTTGTACAAAGTAAAAGGAAGATCATACATAGATCACCTTTCTTTTTGCAAAGGTGAAGTTTTCTCATACTTCACATTTTCAACTAAATGCAAAGGATGAAATATCATGATATCACAAACACTGTCTTTATACCTGCCCAAATACTGTACAGCTGCTGGTTGCAGCTCAGGTTCATCACACTGGAAAGAATGGAAGAAGTAGTTCCCATTGAATATCATGAATGAACCGGGTTTTCAGGTGAGATTATGGGCCCTAATGTACAGTTACCACCATGGAGCCTGGCAACACTGTTAAGGGAATAGGGCAGCTGGTATCATCTTACTATATGTTTAGAGAATGCATAGAAGGGTGAGAAGTAGTTATGTATTTGAACAAAATAAATCTCAAATCATTTAACATGTGCATTATGTAACTAATATAGAAGTTACATATGAAAGTATTCTGCTACATTTTGTATGTTCTGTTCCTCTAAGACAGTGATGGCAAACCTTTTAGAGACCGATTGCCCAAACTCAACAGGCTGCCGTCCATGCCAGAGGCCAGAGCGAGCTCTGTGCTGGGGGAGGGAGGAAGTGCTTTCATTGGTTTGCTGGCAGAGGGGAGGGATGAACTCTGTGCTGAGGGCTCTGAGTGCCCCCTCTGGCACGCGTGCCATAGGTTCTCCACCACTGCTCTAGGAAATGGTACTCTTTTTTTCCTGGTCACTTTTCTTTACTATCTGGTTTTCATACACAAAAATAGTGCTAGGAATGCAAGAGTATGGATTATCTTGATCTTGATCCCTAGTAACACATCCTTACACTTGATAATCTTTTCTAATTCCTTCGATGCTACCATTCTGAGACTCAGCCTTCTGATTTTTTGGCTGCAGTCTCCATTTGGAATAACATACACAATCTCAGTTTCTCTACTGTCAGCATTAAAGTTATATAGTTCTTCTGTAGTCATGATTTTTGCCTTCTTGATGTTCAACTACCCTCCTTTTTTGGCAACTTCTTTCATTTTCACACACAAAAAAAGTCATTTCAAGGCACTGCTGGTTTCTGCCAATTAGAGTCATCTGTACATTTCAAATTATTGATGATTCTTCCACCAATTTCTGCCATCAAAAGTGTAGGGCAGCAAAGTGATTTCTAGAGAGCTGGACAAAGTTCGTAAACAATTGCCTAAAATCACTGCTAATCTTGTGTCTTGATGATGGAAGAACAGTGATCAACCCAGGTGGAGTCATAGCATGTGGAATGGAGTTCAGCATGGTAAAGCTTGCAATTAATAGCTCTTTTCAGAAAAAAGAAAGTGAAGAGCTACCAGAGACACTGTGTGGAGCATCATCTCATCTACATACCGTAGATCTCATGAGCTTTAAAATGATAAATTTTGGATCTGTACAATGACTTTCCCCATTCCTTTCCTATGTGTAAACCTAATATTAAACCAGCAAGCCATGGGCTAAAATCCTCATTTAGTTATGAAAGTCAGTGGACGGCTTTGTATCTTTCTCTGTATCCCCTCATTACAATATTGCTGTGTTTATAAATTAGGTTAGGGCATATCCTTTTAAGTTTTTCTCCAAGTAGGAAGAGGTGGAATCTAGAAAAAGGTCTCTTTTCAGCTTCAATTCTTGTAATAATAATTTCATGTCAGAGATTACTCTGGGTTGAAAGGATTTTTTTTAGGGGACGCCAGAATGAAACTCTTTTCATGTCCCCAAGTGCAGCTCTCAGGTATCGAGAGCGTCAGTTCTTGTAAGAACAAAGCACTCACTTGGAGCTATCCGTGATACTGTAATGCCTTCCTGTCCTACATGCACTCACAATGATGCTCAGTTTTGCAGCTGGTGGACAAAATAAAGAAATACCTCACCTCATCCCAGCTTTACAAGAACTGTTTCCTGCAGGAACACCTCTATTGGTATTTTTTAAAACTTATGAAGTCTTGGTAGATACAGCAGAACTTCTTTTCCTTCTGACAGCGGTACTTTTTTCCCATAGCTTAATACAATTCTTGCCTGCTTAGGTTAAGATTCTACTCTTATCCCATTTTGCTTTATAATGAGATTTAGATTCATATTTGAGGACACATAGATATTCATTGTGTACTGTAGTCTTGAAAGTAGTACACTCACAAGTATATTGGACCAATGTTATTCTGCAATAAAAATGCAAAGGAAAAATTGTGTAAGTCTTTAACTGAAAGCCAAAAAGAGAGGGAATTGAATATGTAAGCAACAAAGAATTATAGAGCAATCCATTTGCTTTTGAACATTGGTGGATACTTGGAAGGGAAAAGTGCACATTTTCCACAACACCATTCACTAGATTAAAGAAGTCTTTCACAATAAACACAATTTTAGAAGCTCTAAGATGTTCTTAATTGATGCATAGAACAATTTTTCCTATACACATTACCTGTTTATTTATTTTCAAGTTTTAATGTCAACCTATCCCATGAGAAGGCTGACCATCATTACCATACATTTCCCAGGGGAGCACAAAATAACAGCTGTCACTTACAGTCACCATAGCAACATTTCTGTAACCACTCTGAATTCAGCTAACAGGGGAAATCACATACATACACATACATTACACACCGAGCACTTTGAATATAATTTACATCACAGTTTAAGGAATTTTCATTCAGGCTATCATATTTGTTCCATTTTCTTTTCTCTGTCATCCTTCCAATGCCTTTTTCCTTCAGTTTAAACCAATGGTCTCAAATTTACCACAGCTTGGAAGTCCAGTGAATGATGTTGCTATGGAGAAAATCAAGTTAACAAGACAGAAGAAGAGGAGAACGAAAAGCAAAAAAAAGTTACCAAAGGAAACAATAATTTCTTTCTCCTTACATATCATGCTTTCTTCATGTCCTCTCCATTTTATTCTATTTTTTATTCATTAAAATTATTTTATACTGCCCTTCTTCTGAAGATATTAATTCTGGGAAGGGCAAGGTGTTCCATGCTCAGACCATCGGCTGCCTTATTCAGCACTGATAAACCTCTGAGGGAATGGGCATCAAGACCTTCACTGGCGGCACAAAGAGGGGCCTCTGCCTTGTTGCAACAGCATTGTTCAGTTGCCAGTTACAGGTAAAGTTCACTCTTTTGATGATCTTAAAGAATGGGCAAGTTGGTAAGGAGAAGCATTTCATCAGGTATTGGACTCCCAAGCCATCTAAGGCTTTAAATATTAAGTACCTGTGCCGTAACTTAGTATAGATTTGCTATTTGGAAGTAAACAAGCCATACATACATATGTACGTACATATGTATGTACAGTGGTGGGCAGCAAACAAAATTGCTACCACATCGTAGGTGGAGTCTATGTCATGGGCAGAGCTTACGTCGTGTGCGGAGCCTACACTGTGGATGGAGCCTACGTCATGGGCGATCTAGTCATGCCTGCCATATGGCCATGTATACATATGCAACACAGGCTGTAAATAGAGATGAGCACTGCACCCTAGAGTTGGATATAACTGGATTTTGATCAAGAGAGACCTTGAACTATTTGCAGGGACAAAACCTGATGTCAAATTTGAATACCAATCAGGGATCTTCTGTTATTAGGTAAAGGTTGCCCTTGCTCGAAAGCCAGTCATTACCAACTCTAGGGTTCAGTGCTCATCTCTGTCTATAGCCAAAGAGCCAGTGGACTTGATCCACAAAAGCTCACATTAAAATACAACAGTTAGTCTTTAAGGTGCCACAACGTTTTTGTCTTTTTGTTTTGTTTACTCTCTGAAATGCTTGCACAGAATAAAACTTTTTAAATGGTAGCTGTGTTAGTCTGTGTTTCAAGCATATCAGAGTAAACAAAACAAAAAGAACCTCACTTAGCCTGCTCCATACCCCCCCCCCCCACATACACACACCATGCTCCCTTTCCACACTCACACAAAAGACACTTACCCTGGGGAGCACGCAGCAGGATGCTTGGGCGGCTGTTTTTTCTCCTTCTCCTCCACACTCGGGCTATGCCAAGGAAGGAGAGCACCCAGGCCACGGTGGCGGCAGCGCGGCCATGCTTGGCCCAATTGCACTTTCTCCTCCTCCTCCCAGCATGGTGTGCACACAGCATTCATGCACATGGCACACCGCATGGTGCACAGGAGGAGTGGGACCCCAGGGGAGGCAGCCACACCAAGGCCAGGCCGCAGCCCCTGCTTGCCTTGGAAGTGGAGGAGGAAGTGGGTGGGGTGGAGAAAGGTCATTCTTTATGTTGTCAATTTAGAACCGGCTGTTGAGATGAGGTGATTTACCTTTTTATTTTGTCAACCAGCTCCAAAAGCAAATACTGTATTATATTTCAGCAAATGAATTGCCAGTTTGTTAAATGTGCTTGAAAGTGGAAGGGCAAGCTCTGTCAGGACAGAAATCACTGTGAAGACTCTCCTTACCTGTGAATGGTTGTAGGTAGTAAGAAAGTCAGAGCCTGTGGAAAACCATTCAATGCTCACTCTTCAAATTCCCAAATGGACATAAATGTGTGTATTTAAGAGTATATAGGCAGTATAGGAATGATGCAAAATTTAGAAGCAGCTAGTCATAAGAGGCAAGCATTTTGCTATACCACAAGTTAAGTTTAAAAAATGTTTGTTTCATCTGATTAATTATAGGGAAAACTTGTGTGGATGAATAGTACTTATGTACTTTATGTAGCTAATTTAGCCATAGCAAATCTCTGTACAATACACCCTTTACTTGCAGGCAGGTTCTCACTGAAATCAGTTGATGTTTCTCAGTAGTAATTGGGTTTAGGACCACAGTTTCATTTCTTCTATGAAGCTTACATTGTAATTGCCATTTTCCAGATGGCACTTTTCAGGAAACAGAAAGGAAGTGCTTGCTTATTTACCATTAACAATGGAAGGATACACAGATGGTTATTTGCCAGGGGACAACTCGTCACAGTGTACATGTAACCATATGTAATGTAATGGTGAATAGGTTAATACAATTGCCATAAAACAATTCAACAACCTGGATGTAAGTGGTTACATGTACTCATTACCAACAGGTTACATTGCAACATAGTAAATTACTGCCTGTCCAGTACTCATAAATGCACACAATTATTTCCATTTGGGAATTTGGAGAATGAGCATTAAATTGTTTGTGCTTCTACTCATATTTGAGTTGTAAAATCAAGAAGTACATGATTCTATCTTGTATTTCAATGATTAGACTGGAGTGGATATCCAATAAAATTCACATTATATTTGAATAGTCTATATATTATAATTTCCATTCTGCTTTACTATTGCAAACCAATTTTTTCTACTTATCTGCATTTTCTCCAGCGTTGTTGTACGATCCAAAATGACTATGCTTGAGTCATCTCGCAGAATACAATACAGTGATTTACATTTTAACATACTATACAGTGATTAAGGTGCACATATTTTTCCACTTTAAATGTGTAGTACAGTATTTACAAACATGAAACAATTCCTTACTAATCCCAGCACCCAGTAATGAGTAGGTGTGAATTTATATACAAAAAAACTTTTTATAAACTTATATTTATAAAAACATCCATATTTATGCATGATATTCCTGAGAGTTGAGTACAGCTATTGATATAACACAATTAATTTCAAAGCATATAATACTGCCTATGGGAAGTTTCAGGTTTTGCTTATTTCTTATTAATGAAGCCATATTCTCTATCTTTATTTATATGAATTAATATTTTTCAACCCTTCCTATCATATAAACTTCCTCAAAAAGTGGGGAGTAAATGATCTGTATGTATATAATGTTGTGAGCTCATCTGTTATTGCTGGTTTTAAATGACATTCTCGACAAAGAATAATTTTACAAGAATGGGGTTGAATGCTCAAGTAAAACTATCTGTTCAAGCATAATTGCATTCAGCTGTACAAATGGTTTTAAACTGCTACAGCGAAATGCTCATTTCTTATTTGTCATATCTGGCATCAGCTTTTGTTTTACTAAATGAAGCATATGCAGGGATGGAATCAAGATATACCTTAGTTTGTTCAGACTTAAATGCTTGGGCCCAGATTCTTTGTTACAATAAAGGTTTCCTTGGATGTCCCTGACAATGTTTTTGCATGATCTAATCCAGGGATGTCCAAACTTTTCAGGCCACAGGCAGGTCACATGGTTGAACAGGCTGGTCATGTGGTTCCTCCCACCAGAAGTGGAAGAAAAACGCGAACATCCATTCGCAAAACGCTGTTGTAAATGCACCCACAGCTGTCATAAATGTGTTTACGACAGCCACATGTGCTTTATGGCAGTGTTTTGTGCATCCACACATGCACATTTACTTCTGCTTCCAGGAGTGGTGTGGGTGGTGTGGGCCAGATTATTAGATACTATAGGCCAGATCCGGCCCACAGGCCATAGTTCAGGCACCCCTGATATAATGGCTGCAATTACAAAAGTTTAGCACAAACAAATTATCACAAATGTAACAGAAATCCAGAACCAAAGGATATGCAGAAACGATATAATTAAATTCTTTAAAGAGTGCTAAATAATGAACTATTTTAAGAGGTTACCAGTCACAGCCCAAGGTTAATTTATTTGGCAGCTGATTCATGCTGAATAATGAGGAAAATACATATGTAAGGTGGGGGAAGTCTCAGTGCTGTCTTGAAGCATAAGATGCTATGCCTGGTGGTGAGCACCTGAAGTTAGCTTGGTGATGTTAGGACCACCAAGAGGAATGAAATCCATTCATTTTGCTGGTCTCCAAGGAAGATGCAAAGACAACATCACAAGCTTTCAAGCTTGTTTCCACCACTACATCAAAATAATGTTTCCCAGGATTGGACATTCATGCTTCATTCAAATAGCATCCAATAAAATTAGATGTAGGGAAGAAGAAGAAACATCATCCATTGGAAGAAAGACTGAATAAAGCAAGTCTCTTTTGCTTTCGTTGATATGCAATAATTATGGATCGTGGTTGCTAAAAGGTTTCTTTTTTAAAAAAAATCTTAAGGAGCAGCAATTAATCATAATTAAGAGAAACTCAGATACATTTCAAGTTTTTGGTCATCTGCTCTTTATTTATGAGCCTTTCAGAAACTGTTCCAGCACATTAATTTTTTCAATTTTTAAGCAAATTACAAACAGAGCTTACCAATTGGGGGAAAACCAACAATCCATAAATAGTGGTTGAGGTGAGGCATGTTGTCACAGCATTTGTGCATATATTTGCAAATGCTTACAAATTATGTTCATGCAACACATTTCTTTTCATTTTGAAATTGCACGTCAAATAATAAAATGCTTCCACACATTTTAGCAATGGGAGTATATCATCTGGAGATGGCTTTGCATGTTACATCTGGTCTACATATACAGTGTTCCATGCCATGCAGAAATGTGCAAATCTCATAACAGTAATCCAGCTGCTTTTTCCTGATGCTCTAAGTAGCACGATTGAATGAAACAATCAACATGAGTGTTCTGCTTATGGAGTAATTGTTCTGAATACAGTAGATTTCAGTTTTGTGAACCAATGTTATTTTCTTCCACTATTGTCTTATGAATGTTGATCAAACATGCCAGCCAGATCTGGGCACACTTTCCTCTTGGGTAGGTGGGTGGGGAGCTTTGAGAACAGCTCAGTGACCAGGGTTCTCCTGCTGAGAGCTGGTTCCAGAAACTGAGGTAATTTATTAGAATATCCTAAAAGGAAGAACACATTTGGAGGTACAGTATCGGAGTAAACAGGACAAAGCTTCAAAAGTTACTTTTTTAAAAGAAATTGTTCTTTTAACTCAGTTTCCCCAACTGTTCACTAGTATTACTTGTTAATCCTTGTCCTGTAATTGAGTACATTGCTTGTTATTTGTTACTTTTTAGTTCCTTTCTGTTATTTCCTGGGGGGGGGGGGTTGAAAACCTAATAAAATAGCCTAAAATTTGAAACCATAACAACTAAAACACCCCCAAAGCATTTAGCATGTATGCACACCAGAAATTACATAGAAACAGTAAATTATACTACCAGTTTTATGTTGCTCTCAAAAAAATGCTCGTAAAATGTTAGTTCTGCTACTGGAACATGATCATATCTCTTCTCTGAAAATGTGTCACTGTAGAGCAGTGGTGCCCAAACTAAGGCCCGGGGGCTGGGGGCGGCCCCCAAGGCCAATTCATCTGGCCCACGAAGCCCTCATTGCTCCTGGAAGCGGAAGTAAAAAGTTCCCATACAAAGGCTTCGTGGGCCGGATTAATTGGTGTTGGGGGCCGCACCCAGCCCCCAGGCCTTAGTGACTGGCTCCCTGAAGCACATGATCGGCCCACAGACCCAAAAGTTTGGGCTCCCCTGCTGTAGAGCGTGGCTTGGGTCTTGAAGTGTGCACGTGTGCGAGATAGAGAGAGAGAGACACACACATAAAATCATTTTCTTAATTCGTTTTTTTTTTAAGGCAGATGTGGAAATTATCTCGATAAGATGATGAATTCTAGAACACTATAACAGTTTGTGGCAACATTTAACCTCTTGCCCTCAATTTAGCACCTATAAGATACTAAACGAATACCAATAAGTCAATAAACTGGGATAATCACAGACGCGAATTTAATGACAAAACCTTTCCTCCAGTAATACTGTTTATTTGCCTCTTACATAATGCAAGTAGGTACTATAAAACAGAAACAATTTCTTTTGCAGGCTAAGGCAGCCTGCAAAGAGTTAAACCTGTGAGATCACTCCAGCACCTGCGGCAGCCCTGCTCATCTGATCTTTTTATGAAGTGGCCCTGCAGGTCACTGCTCTTCAAAATTGGTCTGTTGCTTGTCCCAAGCCAATATCCATCATCACTGCATCTGTGTTTTATACCACTTCATAAGAATAACACAATTCCATTAATAAAGGGTTTACAAAACATGCTGAGCCTCAACTAAACATTTGCAACTACTGGTCTTAATCTTCCTTTCTTTATTGCAATATTTGCAAAAGCTGCAGTGTCTGTGTCCCCAACTCTGCCCAAATTCAATTAAAAAGCCCATCTAGTTTCCACATCCTGTACTGGCTTGTTTCTCTCCCCTTCCAAGTCACGTTCCCACTTCAGAGGAACAAGGGCAGGTGAGGAAAAATAATTAAAAGGCAAGCTTCAAAGCAAGAGCTTTAGCAAATCTCCTTCTCCCGTCTGGTTTCCAATAAAGATCTTGTTCAACAGAAACTGAAAGTACTGCAGTCATCATTTCAGTCATTCTAACCAGGGCTTCTTGCATTAACACTGTCCACTATTTTAAGCTGAAAATCCACAGGTTGCATACCTCTTCAGAAGAAATGGAGAAGTTACTATTTTGGACTACAAGTGTATTCCAACTGTACAAAATAAGCACCTTAAAAATGACATTATTTCCATTTTTAAAATAAATTATTCTGCTTTTATTAAGAAGAAATTGAGGTATATACAAATGCTTTCTATTCAGAATTCACACAGCATGCATGTTTGGCCTTACAACATAATACAGCACTCAGATTGCATGGTGTTAATGGTAACTAACTGTATCCTGCAGTACAGATGCTCCACAGTCAACAACAAAAAATGTGTGAAGACACTTTAACCGTTCCCAAGAAAAAGATTGCATGGACTCAGTGTCAGGTGATGCAACTACTGTACTAGGTTCTTCTTCTTCTGTGCCTAGGCCAGACGTGAAACTGCCAAAATGTGAGAAGACTGCATTTTGTCACCCTGCTTATTCAACTTATACACAGAGCACATAATGCGCAATGCAGGGATGGAGGAATCACAATTTGGGATCAAAATTGCTGGGAGAAACACCAATAATTTGAGATATGCAGATGATACCACCCTAATGGCAGAAAGTGAGGAGGACCTAAAGAAGCTCCTGATTAGGTTGAAAGAAGAGAGTGAAAAAGCTGGCTTGAGACTCAATATCAAGAAAACCAAGATAATGGCAACAGGCCCTATCAGTCCCTGGAAAATAGATGGGGAAGTAGTAGAAGCAGTGACAGTTTTTACTTTCTTAGGATCAAAGCTCACTGCAGATCGTGATTGCAGCCATGAAATAAAAAGGCGACTGATTCTTGTGAGGCAAGCGATGAGAAACCTGGGGAGCATAGTGAAAAGCAGAGACATCAAATTGCAAACAAAAATTCGACTAGTCAAAGCAATGGTATTCCCTGTGGCAATGTATGGTTGTGAGAGCTGGACCATTAGGAAAACTGAGCGCAGAAGAATAGATGCCTTTGAGATGTGGTGTTGGAGGAGAGTTTTGAGAGTCCCCTGGACAGCGAGGAGAACAAATAGGTCAATCTTAGAAGAAATCAACCCTGACTGCTCCTTAGAAGGGCAAATAGTAAAGATGAAGCTAAAGTACTTTGGACATCAAATGAGAAGAGAAGACTCACTTGAGAAGGCATTGATGCTTGGAAAGGCTGAAGGCAAAAGAAGAAGGGGGCGGCCAAGGATGAGATGGCTAGCTGGTATTGTGGAAGCAATGGGCACAGAGCTGAGCGAGTTGAGGAGGATTGTGGAGGAAAGGAGTGCCTGGAGGACAGTGGTCCATGGGGTCGCAGACTGTGCGACTGAACAACAAGTGTGAGAAAGATTAGCTGGCAACTCAAGGGTGCTGTTACAATAGTACACCCAATTGTGGTTTTAGAATACTCCACCACACTCTTCAAGGAGGCTCTTTCTGTGTACTATATTCCAGTACTAGGTTTGACTCCTGCATACTGCCAGGAGCATAAGGGCAACAGCAAAGAATCATTTGAAGCTTTTTCATTTCTCAACCCTGTTTCAGTAAGGATTTTGTTGTTGTTCTGTCGCACAGTCGATTCTGACCCTTTGTGATCCCATGGACCATTGTACGCATCTCACAAACACACACTTCTTTATGGCACTGTTGCTCTAAAACTGTTAGTAAATTCTAGACAGAAGTAAAATGTTCCTATATAAGACCTATGGAATTTATCCAGTGGTAATATGTTACTCAACAGCTGATGCAGAAATGTGGGAGAGAGCTTTATATTCTGATGGTACTTCAACAATGGAACACATACACTTTATTTAATTCTTTCTCATGGGCTTTTCCCATGTGGTTTCCTTCATGAAATGTGACTGTCATGGTTCTTCTGCCATAACTGCTCTGACTATAAGTGACAGGGACACTCTTGGTGAGATTTAGCATGGCCAGAAGTTCTTTCAGAGCAAAAAAAAAGCTTGTCTTAACAAACTACGTTGAAAATACCAAACAAAGTAGCACTGGTCCAATCTTAGCCTCATGGCAGTTTCTACACAAGAGAGTAAGAGACAAAAGAGCACAATGGCATGAAACTTAACAATACCACAAAAAAAGAATCAGTAGAAGATAATAAACTGTATATTTTTAATGTGAATTTCTTGCAAATATAATAGATTTACATTTTTTTAAATATTTCACAAAGTGACCGTCAAATGAACAAGAACTGCAGTATGCTTTATTGAGCGTTTCCACTATATCTCAGTAGACTTGCAGTGGGAATATCCCTAGTAAATTGTGCCATAAATTAATGCTGGACGTTAAAAATCTAGATTCTCTTTGTCCTCCCTCCCCTATTTTTGTTTTGTTTAAATATTGCCTTGATAATTGCAGTAAAGCATGAGTGAACACACAGCAGGGATGATGGATGCACTGAAGAAGAACATATTTCTGCACACACCTGATGTAGGCCTCAATCAGCATGGTTCTGGCATAGTTTGGTTAATTAGTGGGAATAATTTACTTCTTAATGCTCTCAGTGCTTCGTTTTTATGTCATTTTGCCCTATAATTTCATGGGCCAAGTTTTATTTTCAGCTCAAATTGGAAGCCACCAAAATCTGTCATTCTTGCTTGCCTCCCTCCACAAGGAAACATTTCTCTCAATGGGAGGGAACTGAAAATGGGTTTGGTTGCCTAGAAACCTGATTATCATTTTCTAAAATGGAACTTCAGGCCTGTTGATTCAGTAACTCTGAACTACTACAAGGATAGATGCTTATCAGCAGATGTGCTCTCTCTTCTCTCTCTTGCAGGAGAGATTTGCTCATCTCTGGGGGTATCAAGATAAAACATAATTTACAATCCAAAATATTTCAGATGGCACAACAGAACATTAAACCAAGGATTTAATTGTTTCTATAGGGAAGTGCACATTATGTCAAAACAAAGACCTTGCATTTACAAATGAAGACCTTGCATTTACAAATTCACAAAGGAATTTCCCTTACCACTGTGGATCTGTCCAAGAGATCTGAAGATGCAGATAGCAAGGTTACACTGTGAAATTATTCAACTTCTCTGTGTCCAATCCAACCCTATGGAACCTCCTGCCCAACCGAGTTGCATCTCCAGAAGGAGTTGCTGCCCTTCAGAAAGGGTATTAAGACCTGGCTGGTGGGGCAGGTATGGGGTATGGGCCAGAATAGATGGGTCATCCCAGCCTGCTGGCTTATTTGACTCCTCCCCTCTCTCTTTGTGAATATTTTTAATCTCTTTTTAATATTTCAATTCTAATATTTATCTTGCATTTTAATTGTTGTTTTTAATGCCATGTACGCCACCCTGAGTCCCTCGTGAGGAGGGTGGTATATAAATATGATTAAATAAATAAATAAACCTCAGTCTAACTATTGTTTTACAAATCATATCTCAAAGAGTTTTCAATATAAAGTAGATCTAAATATCTCTGACACTCAACACATCATTAGGTAAAGGAAAGACAGAACCCCCTCCTTCCCATTTGTCTCTGACTTAATGATACTGAGATGTGGAGCCACTCTGTTCAGATGGGGATGGAAATCCTGTTCCCAGAGTGACTGTGGAGAAGAAGACAAGACCATGGACCACATTATATTTAAGTGTCCCTTACGTGTGTTTAGAGGCACTTTGGAGGATTTGCATAGTGCCACAGATGAAGCCTTTCAATGGCTTTCAAACCTAGATGTGGAATCCTAGTTAAGAACCTGAGATGGTCAATTTGTGCTCACTGTATATATCAGCATTAATGCAGACAACTGAATTTCATCATACAAACAGAGCTCCTACCCTTTCGGAAGGGCCTTAAAACCTGGCTGGCAGGGCAAGTATGGGGATCTAAGAATGTTGGATCTCATGCTGGGTGGCTGATCTAATTGAGTCAGCCACCCCCCCCCCCCTGCTCTGACCTATTGCTGTTTTGAAACTTGTGTAAGTATAATTTTTAAAGTTTAATTTTTAACTTAATTTTAACTGAATTTTTAACATTTTAACATTTAATTAATTGTAGTCTTAATTGTAATGGATGAATTGAATTTTAATATGTACAAGGCATGTCAGAGTGCCAGATTGGCTGGATATTTACTATGTACTGTTGTTTCAAGTCATGTCTTTGGTAGTGTTGTAAGCCGCCCAGAGTTGGGTTTACCTAATTGGGGCGGGATAACAAATTGGACAAAATAAATAAATAAATAAAATCATATGATAAAATAAATAAATACTGAGTTCAGACTCTGAAGTGACCTACTCTTCCCAAGCCTGGCTAGCAGAACTGCCTCAAATACATCTTCTCTGCCATCCCAGTTCCTTTCTCTTTCTTTCAGTTGAATCCTTCTTAGTCATTATTCATATATGTATCTCCTTCTCATATTCAACACCCTCTCCAAAATTTCTGTTTATTGACATCATTGATTTTGTAGGAGCTGCAGTGGCTCAGTGGTTAAGAAGCTTGCCTTGTTAGCTGGAAGGCTGGCAAGTTGGCAGTACTGTTTGATGGATTGAGCACCAGTCTCTGCCCCAGCTTCTGCTAACCAAGCAGATCAAAAGCAAGAAATTGCAAGTAGATAAATAGGTACCACTTGGAGGGGGGACTTGGGGACATGAAAGGAACCTCATTCAGGCATCCCCTGAACAGCGTTTCTCCAGCAAAAATCTTTCAGTCGTATAGTTGATTCTGACCCTTTGCAAACCTATGAACCATTGCCCTCCAGGCACCCCTGTCCTCCACCATCTTCCTCAGCCCGCCCAGCTCTGTGCACATTGCATCTACAATACCATCTAGCCATCTCATTTTTGGCCGCCCCCTTCTTCTTTTTCCCTCCACCTTTCCCAGGATCAAGGATTTCTCAAGTGAATCCTCTCTTCTCATTTAGTGTCCAAAGTACTTTAGCTTCGTCTTTACTATTTGATCTTCTAAGGAGCAGTCAGGGTTGATTTCTTTTGTTCTCTTCACCATCCAGGGGACTCTCAAAACTCTCCTCCAACACCACATTTCAAAGGCATCTATTCTTCTGCACTCAGCTTTCCTAATAGTCCAGCTCTCACAACCATACATTACCATGCGGAGTACCATTGCTTTGACTATGTGTATTTTTGTGCAAGGTGATGTCTCTACTTTTAGCTATGTTCCTCAGGTTTCTCATAGGTTGTCTCCCAGCATCAGTCGCCTTTTTATTTCATGGCTGCAATCACCATCTGCAGTGATCTTGGATCCTAAGAAAGTAAAATCTGTCACTGCTTCTACTTCTTCCCCAACTATTCTCCAGGGACTGATAGGGCCTATTGCCATTATCTTGGTTTTCTTGGTGTTGAGTCTCAAGCTGGCTTTTGCACTTTCTTCTTTCAACCTAGTCAGGAGCTTCTTTAGCTCTTCCTCACTTTCTGCCATTAGGGTAGTATTATCTGTGTATCTCATGTTGTTGATGTTTCTCCCAGCAATTTTGATCCCAACTTCTTCCAATCCAGAATTTCTGACATGAAATTATTATTATTGATTTTGGACAGGGACTCTATTCAGAAGTTCTCCGGTGTTACCAATAAGATTATGTGAGAAAAGCAAGTATTGGGGCTCCTTAGCATGACAGCATTCCTTCAGGAGTGTCAAGAGAGAAGGATTAGTGCAGGGATTCTCAACCTGCTGCCCATGGGCTGGATGTGGCATGTGGCACCATTTCATGTGGGCCCCCACCACCTCCACCAGGAAGTGCCACATGGTGGAGGAAGGGGAAAATGGCCGTCCAGTCCCCCGAAGCTGTCTGAGAGAGCATGACTGGGCCCCTGGTTTTAAAAGGTTGAGAACTCCTGGATTAGTGGAAGACCAATGCTGCAGGGTAACAGACTAGAAAGCAACACTTCTGCTGTGCTTATGTGAGAAGCATGGAGGTTCACTGGCAAGATCCTCATAGCACCTCACAGTTAGTTAACAAAATGTAATCAAACTACTGTACTACAAAACTGGAAAAAATCAAAAGTTATATCACCCAGTTTTGTACCTCTCTCCATCAACAGCTACAGAAGAATACATTTTGTGGAATAAGGAAATACATGCAGGTAGTTAACTCACATAAAATTGCAGCATAATTGACAGAGGGTTTCCCCACCATCAGTCTTAAAACAAATATTGTTAACACACCATCCCTGGATATAATGTGGCAAATGTATCAGAAACAAATCAGAATTAATATTCCGGATTTCAGAAACGATACTAACGATTCTTCTTGGAGAGCAGTCAACGGGATCCAGGGTCATACCACCATAGACAGAGCATGAAGATTTGATGCAGGGGGCCCTGCCTTATTCCACATTCTCTTTTCCTCATGTACACAGAGAGAGTGAACACTCTGTGCAACATTGGAGGGATGAATGCTAAGACTATTCATTTACTCTACCTTCAGTGAGAAAAATCAATAAGGGCAGAGATAACAGCAATCAATGTACCCAACCATAATGACCTACATTGGAGGTTACTTAGGTCAGACACAATAGTGTACCTTTAACTTTATGGCAGTACAATACCTATAAGTACAGTTCCAATGAGGTTCATTTCCAGAACTCCTAGAAATCATTAGCAAAGTCTCCGAGCTAAACCAATTCCCATTTGAGCGTCTTATGTGCACTCTCTCCACCTATGCATCATAATAGATACTTGCTCTCTTTCCAGCCACAGCTGCACACAAAACGATTCCCAACAGCTTCTTGGCCCCCAGTCCCTAGAGACAGCATTATCAGCACATTACCAGACACGAAGGTGAAAACAAGGGAATGGAACTAGTCAGGGGAGAAAAGGGGGAAAGGAGGAAAGCAAATGAAAAACACACAGCAGCTGGTCAGTGCGACTTGATTTTCAACTCTAATCTCAGCTTGCACAGTCAATAGGGGAGAAATACCACAATTTGCATGACAAGAGCCAAGTGAATTGAATGGTAGCAAATCAATTCTGCAAGAGGAGATAAAACCAGAATATAGCTAATGTATTAGCCGAAAGGTAGAAATTCAATTCCCATAATGTCAGATGATATTGATTAAAACTGACACTTTTTTTTATTCTACTGTTACTTGGACTCCAGGAACAAGTTAGTCTTCTAAAGATACAGTTGTCTTACATGTAAGTAAATACACCTCACTATAGGGGAGAATAACACAAACCCCACTTCTTGGGACTTAGAAAGATTGAATTTAACTATGGTACTTACTTAAAGGAGATGGGGGTTTACAACATGAATGCCAAGCTCTCTGTCAGAGGGCATTTAAAGCAAGTTTAAAACCCACTGTTGCAGCATTGAAAATATGATGTATTTTTGCAAATGTATATACTGAAATCAATGAACATATAGAAGACATTAAGTTCCACTCTCTTTTCTACAAATAGAAGAATTGTTGGTTTCTTAATTTGTGCACTTGCTCATTGAGGTCATTAGCAATGCAAAAATTCACCCATGATTATGAACTAGAACTAATCCCAGTCTAGGGTTGTTTATAAAATATGATATAAGAAATATCACCTGACATTCAAATAAGAATTCCAGAATACTGTCTTCTGCTTCTCTTATGTAATTCCTTAATTTGTTCTCTGTTTGGCCTCTGTTTCAATATAGCATCTAAATTTAATAAGCCTCACCATCAAGGCAGAATTTAATAAGCTAGAAGATATTCTAAAAATGTGCACCTGTTTTTTGTAATTAAAAGCAATCCTTTTCATCTTCCAAGCCCCCCATTTTAATTATCTCATTAAACAGCAAGTCAGGTTTTTTTCTTAATGGAAGATATTACATCTGTATATCAGATGTGCTGATTCAACAAATTAACCTACAAAGGAATGCATTGATTGACAGTGCTGTATACGATGAGCAGAGGTTTAAGGAAGACTAAAGAAGCCAAATGGGTGCCAAAATAATATAAAGACTGTTGGGCTGAGGTTTCTTTAGAAATTACCGGATCCTTGTTATTTAAAAATTAAGTTTCTATCTGGAAAATAATTCATTTTATATTGTAATTAAAAGAATATCTATCATTATAATGAGCAGGAGATATGAATATAATGGGACAGCCTATAACCATCTTTGAGGCCTGCCCTCTCATCTCCATTAATGGCTTGAAGCAGGTTTGGTGTTATGTCCTGTCTATCTGCTAAAGAAGAGGTTGCCAAACCTTTCAGGCTGCAGGCCAGTCACGTAGTTCAGCAGGCTGGTCACATGGTTCCTCCCACCAGAAGTGGAAGTAAAACGTGCATTTATGACAGCCACAGGTGCATTTATGGCAGCATTTTGCATATGTGTAGGTGCGTTTTACTTCCACTTCTGGGAACAACAAGGGTGGTGTGGGCTGGATGATTTGGCGTCATGGTCCGGATCTGGCCCACAGGCCATAGTTTGGTCACCCCTGTGCTAAAGGAATGAAAATTGCTTGGCTTTCAAAGAATATTCCTTTCCCTCACACTTCTGGCAGTGTCAAGCTTGCCCTCAAATCTCCTGTGGATAAATAAGGGCTCCCTCTTTCAAGCAGATTTGAGACATATGTTGGGATGCAGATGGAGAGTAAGAAATGTACTTTTCCCCTTCATTATGTGACTAAAGCATTTTAACTCTTGACATTCTACGTGTTCTCTGGTTCTGTGGTCTTTCTTCGTTAAATTTAGTACCATCTCATTGGCCACTCTTCCAATTCAATTTTTTTTTAGCATTCTGCAATAAATTTGGTTCTTTCTTTTTCATAGTTGTGATAAATATCTAATATACAGTAGAATTCATATTGTCCTGTAATACTACATAACCCTGTATATTCTGAAAGA
This sequence comes from Furcifer pardalis, assembly GCA_030440675.1. Lineage (NCBI taxonomy): Eukaryota > Metazoa > Chordata > Lepidosauria > Squamata > Chamaeleonidae > Furcifer > Furcifer pardalis. The sequence goes on along the minus strand of CP126894.1, from coordinate 73,854,914 downwards.
CAATTGTTTTTGTTGTTTATTACAGTCTCAAAGCTAATTGCAATATGGGGTGCCTCAGGGCTCGGTACTCTCGCCTCTCCTATTTAACATCTACATGAAGCCACTGGGTGAGATCATCCGTTCCCACGGGGTGAGGTATCACCAATATGCAGATGACACCCAGCTGTATATCTCAGCCCGTGGAGATCCAATTGATGCAGTGGAAGTCCTATCCAGGTGCCTGGAGGCTGTCAGGGTCTGGATGGGGGACAACGGGCTACAACTGAATCCCGGCAAGACTGAGTGGCTATGGGTAAGGGGTCCTGCTCTATCTCGGGAGTTACCATCTTTGGTTCTGGATGGAGCAGTCTTGCCCCAAACAGACCCGGTGCGTAATCTGGGGGTCCTCTTGGACTCACGACTACTGCTCGAGGAGCAGGTGGCAGCCGTGGCCAGGAGGGCTTTTGCACAACTTCGTGTAATACGCCAGCTACGCCCACTCCTAGACCGGAATTCCTTGCTCATGATCACACATGCTTTGGTCACCTCCAGACTTGATTACTGTAATGCGCTCTACATGGGGCTGCCCTTGGTGACCATTCGGAGGCTACAGCTGGTCCAGAATGCGGCTGCTCGGGTAGTGATGGGGTGCGGGCGTTATGCTCGTGCCTCACCACTGCTTCAGGAGCTGCACTAGTTGCCAGTATGTCTCCGGGTGCAATTCAAGGTGCTGGTTATTACCTTTAAAGCCCTACATGGTAGTGGGCCAGGATACTTAAGAGACCGCATCGTCCCAAGGACATCTGTCCGTCCCACCAGGGCGGATCGGAGAGGCTCTCTTATCATTCCATCGGCTAGAGAGGCGCATCTCTCTAGCACCAGAAGAAGGGCCTTCTCCGTGTCCGCCCCAGCCCTTTGGAACCTCCTGCCAACTGAGTTACGTCTACAGACAGAGCTCCTCCCCTTTCGGAAGGGTCTAAAAACCTGGCTGGCAGGGCAGGTGTGGGGCTCCAGGAATATGGGGTCCCATGTTGGGTGGCTGATCTGATGGGACAGCCACCCCTCCCTCACTCTTTTAAACTTTTTAAATCTTTTTAATCTTTTTAAACTTTTTAAATTTTTTAGATCTTTGTAAATTCATGGTTTAATTCTTTTTTAATTGATTTTTTAAAGTAATTTCGAACCTCAAGGTTTTAATTTATGAATTTTCTGTAAGCCGCCTAGAGTCAGGTTCGCCTGATTGGGGCGGGATAATAAATCTAAATAAATAAATAAATAAATAAATAAATAAATAAATAATTGTTCTCACCATGAGAAAGCTTCTCAAGACAACCTCTATTCTGATCCTTATTGCATAGCTATGCACTCACAAGTGATTAAACAAAATTCCAAGGTACTTGTATTTCTCAGCATGGTCCATACTTTGGATCTTAACTACATTTCTTGGGCTGCTTGCTTTTTATTATAAACTTGATTCTTTCAATATTCATTTTAGACTCTGTTCATTATTTTCTCCATTGATCTTACTGAGCAACCTGTGCAGAACATTTAAACTGTCAACTAGTAGCACTGTATCATCTGCATATCAGAGACATTGATAACTTCTTTGCTGACAAGGAGACCATAATTTAAATCAGGATGTGCTCCTTCAAAGATGTTTCCAGAGAGTAGTTTGAAAAGCTCTTGGCACATTCTTTGTACAGAATCTTTGTATTCTCTCTCATCTGATCTTCAGCTTTCACGGCTGCATTTTGTTGCCAGTCCTACTACAGGCTGTCAATTATATGAATATCTATTGACTCAAGTCCTTTGTTTAACAAAAATTCTTGCCATATTGAATTTTCTTGAGGTAAATAAAACAAATATATGCATGGTCATTCTCTTCCTCCCATATATATGGGTTTCTGTATCAGGAATTAGTACTGTATATCCAAAATTGTTAAACCTGGAAAGAACATTACAATCAAGAGTTTCCCCCACTTCTTTTCCTCTTCAAGAGATGAAAATACCATGATGGTTATTTTCAGAATAGAATTAATTCATATCAGATCCAAATGACTTATATATTTCAAAGGACTAACCCTTGGAATCTCTAAAACAGAAAACCATTTCTTAAATGGACAGACCACATAATGACAATGTCACTGAAAACTGCCATTAATTCATAGCTTACTATGATAAACCTTTAACCTGTTGACAGCTATTTCTAACCCTTATAAGACATTCTGGTCGGCTGCTTAATGCCCAAATAATTTCACTCCTGCTCCAGGATAACACAACTGCACAAGTATAAAACTATTGTAATATCTTCTGAACTTTTATTATTTCATATGCTTCTTCTCTTGTTTGTTTGTCTTCAACATTGTAAATTCTTATGAAAACATCAACAGTTTTTTCAAGTGGAAACAATACAATTTTTGTTCTGTTACAATAAACAGTGCATTTATCTTATTTCATTATTTACAGCTATTTTTAACATTTTATGCAGAAGAAAGTTATTCTCTGGGCATGGTCTTCTCATAAAGAATGTACTCCTGTGCACAATATGTGTGTTTATGACATCAGTAAAGGAGTAAAGATCTCATATATTCATCTTGATAGCATAGGGAGAAGGCAATATAGTATGGTGGCAGTACATTTCCATATAAAATGCAGTGAGCCAAATTACACATTAAAGAAACAACATTACAGGTTGTGTCCAGACATGCTTACCTCAGCAATCAGAACTGCAAATTAAGCTTGTGTTTAATACATATGCATGCATGTACACATACACAGACAAAAGCAAGCTAATTTGCAACATGTAGAAAAGGAAAACTCATGCTAGCATGAAGAAGTATATTTCACCTCTTAAATCAGGGCTGCTTCTATTGGCATACTAACAGTATTGTTTAGTTTGATCCAGTGTGTCAGTTGCCAACTAAGTATCTGTATATCTTCACTGCCATAAGATTGATTACACAGACATGGATGAAACACAATGACATCTAGGTGAATGCATATTCAAATATGTATCACAGGATCAGCAACTTTCAGCTTCCTGGTATGGGGGTATACTGGCCCATCTGAATCCATCAGGCATACATTCTACTTTTGCTGCCCAATCTAGTGCTGTGGTGCTGAAATATAGTAATATAATGGTGATAACCTGGCCAGACATCTGTCTGGCCAGGTTATCCTGCTGTGATAATACAGTTTGAAAGCAAGAAATTGCAATTCGATAAATAGGGACCACTTCTGTGGGAAAAGATCTTGGAGGCATGAAAGGAGCCTCATTTGGGTGTTCCCTGAGCAGAGTTTCTCCAGCAAAAATCCTTTCAACCCAGAATAATTTTGGACATGAAATTATTATTATAATAGAGTACATCATACTGCCAGCATCTCATTGCTGAGTGTCAGGTAGTGGTTAACTAACCTGACAATCCTGAGGACTAACGGCCTTGAGTGCTGCAGTTCACAGGGAAGGGTGATGGTCCCCTATTAGATTAAATCCCACTTGAACCCATCTTGAGAGAGGGCAGCAGCTTCATCAGTACTGGCCTGGGCTGATGAGGACTTTGTGTGCCAAAGGGGCTCAGGACCAGAAAGTGGCTTGGAGAACTGGATTGTGGTACCAGCAGATGAAAAGCCACTGCATTATAGTCTCAGGACAGTCTTAATGGCTGATCATCATTATTTGGATTTGGGTGAAGCCTATGTTGTGGGTGGCGCCTATGCCATGGGTGGATCCAACATCATGGGCAGAGCCTACACTGTGGGCGGTGTCTATGTCATGGGCGGAGTCTATGTCATAGGTGGAGCCTACACTGTGGGCAGAGCCTATGTCATGGGCGGAGTATGGGTGGAGCCTACAGCATGGGTGGAGCCTACATCATGGGCAATCTAGTCATGCCTGCCATGTGGCCATGTGTACATCTGCAAACACAGGAAGCACTGGCTCTTTGGCTGTAAATGGAGATGAGCACTGCACTCTAGAGTCAGATATAACTGGCTTTTGAACAAGGGAGACCTTGAACCACTTGCAGGGACAAAATCTGATGTCAAATTTGAATACCAATCAGGGATCTTCTGTCATTACGTAAAGGTTGCCCTTGCTCGAAAGCCAGTCGTTACCAATTCTAGGGTTCAGTGCTCATCTCTGTTTATACCCAAAGAGCCAGTGCACTTGATCTACAAAAACTCACATTAAAATACAGCAGCTAGTCTTTAAGGTGCCACAACATTTTTGCCTTTTTGGTTTTTTTACTCTCTGATATGATTGCACAGAAAAAAACTTTTTAAATGGTAGCTGTGTTAGTCTGGGCAGGGCAGGGAGGTGGATGTGGCCACCCAATTTTGCTATTCCCCCCTTCCTGGAGGCTACCCAATTTTGCCACCCACTGTATATTGCCACTGAGTGGCAAATTATGATACACATGCATTACCTTGTGTATAAGTCTAAATGTTTCACCCGGAATTGTCCTTAGGGAAAAAATTAACACAGTATATGACAGGGGTTCTCTACCTTTTCAAGTCAGGAGATGGGTAACTCTGCCTCAAACAATTGAGGGGCCCAGACTGGTTGTCCCGAATACAATGGCAGGGGGATCAAGTTGGTAGGAATCTCGATGGAAAAAGGGAATGGTTTGATTTGGCTAATGGCCATGGCACACGTTACTTTTTGTTTATTGTGATCATAAAGTGGACAGATGACAGGATTAGAAATTATTTAAATCCTTGATTTTTTTTTTGACTACAGCTCCCAGAATTCCAGTCAGGTTTTTGGACTACAGGTCCCAGAATGACACAGTCAGGTGTGTGGGTGTGGGGGGGGGGTAGTAGCCCAAGGAAGAAATTTTCCATGATTAGTGGACATTATTGCTGAGGGGATTCAGGGAGTTGTAGACCAAAAAATAATTGTCCAATGATGGCTATCAGGATTTCAGCAGCACAACTCCGTCATCATAAAGTGAAAGCTTTAAGTTTAAAGGTTGAGTATCCTTAGCCTTTTCTTGTTACCTTTTATTGGTGCACAGGTACCTAAGGCAATGGCAGAGCAACCCAGAATAATAGCCATTATTGGAGTGACAAAATGCAGACTCTGCATCTATCATTCTAAAGATTGACTTATACGTACGATTCTTCTGTCACAAAAAGCAAACACCACAGGTCTTTGAGGCTAGCTTACTCTCACTGACCTCTATTAATGGCTTCATTCGAGACCCATGCTTCAGATGGCATTTAAACAGCAGATTTTCTATGAATCTTCAAAGTAATCAGAATAATAGTCAACCCTGTGATTTTCAGGAAGGGAGCCACATTTTCCCTCTCTACCCAAACAGCTACATTGGCAGCACTCCATAGCAGGATAATGTCAGGATTCCTGCCCTCCTGAGGGGTAATAGAGGCTGCAGCTATCCAAAAGAAAGAGTTCTCCAGGCCAGAAATGATTCTGGATTGCTCTGCTTTATACCTTCAAGCAGCTGTCCAGAGGCGCCCATTAGCGTTACATCTAGGAGCCTATTAGCTTACATCTAATGCTTTTTCACTCATGCTGCTTGAAGGCAATTGCTACATATATAGCTTTCCTCCAAGGGGGAAAATTACAGAGAACAAAAGTCACAAGCCAAAGTGATAGGCAAGAAAAAATAAATAAAGCATCAGGGCCACTTTTTATGTAAAATTTATCTGTGCTGCATCTGTTGTTATATTTTTATATTATGCTGTATTTATATTTGAGATTGTGATACTGTATATGTTTGTGTTATGTGAGCCCCTCTGAGTCGCCTCAGTGAGGTGAGTAGAGGGGCATATAAATCTAATTTAAAAAAAAAAAAGCCCAGAACTGTTCTTGTTTCATTTGTTTCCATAAAGCTAAAACTTCAAATTTACTTTATGGGCTGCAAAGAATTTTGCAGTAAACAATTCCTTAACCTGTTGTGTGTTTTCCATCTTTTCTATTATAGTGGATACATATTACTGTATATACTCAAGTAAAAGCTGTTGTTGTTTTTCCAGCACCTAAAAGTCATCTGCTCTATTTACCCGGCTGTGTGGGAGATCTGTGACCGGCTTTTCTGTAACAGTGATCTGGGCAGCTGAAGAGCCGACCTTGATCACTTCTACAGTGGGCAAAACACCCTCCTCCACTGCCCCACTGCCTGCAGCACTTACCGGGCTCTCCTGTGGCTCTCCTGTTAGAAATGGATAATCTTGGACCAAAACGCAAACACTGGTCATACAAGGCTGGTTTATTTTGATTACTGAAACTCACTAGTAGCTGCTGCATTTCCCACCCTAGGCCTACACTTGAACCAATCAGTTTTCCTGGTTACTCAGGTAAAATAAGGTACCTCAGCTTATATTCAGATCGGTTTATACTCGAGTTTATCCGGTAAGTCAAAAAAGAAAGATTATGAGCACTATAATACTGATTTCTCACCTTTCCCATGCAACTTGTTGTCAGACTTATTCATGTTAGTGAACTCAATCTCCCTAAGTCACCTGAAGGACCCTAAATAAACTGAGGGTCAGAGTGCCTAAATGTAAGACAAGCATGCTTAAGTGGGGGCTATTAGCAGATAACAACATGCTTTTTGAATGTAGAGAGAGATACAGAAACCAGATCACCTGCTGGCCTACAGTTACTCCCAGAAACATGTACCAATGAAGATTTTATTTTGTCCAGCAACAAAGCCAAGAAGGTGGCTTCATTTTGGTGGTTTAATGTCTGACATAGACATGAAATAGGAAGAAGAATTGCATGGATATTATCTCCCACCCCACTCCTTTCCAAAGGAAGTCTTAGGAAGAGTCAAGGTAAAGACACTATTTCAGGCAGGTATCAAGACAGAACAGGATATTTTTGTCACTAACTTTCTTACACAGCTTTATGCTAAGGATGATGAGAGATGTTGTGATATTTTCTTTGTCAGAGGCCAAAATAGCCTGACCACCCTTTTACACTTGGTAGACATGCTGAAACATTGCCTACTCTACTTCAGACAGGAAAATTTCAACTTTAACAATGATCTCAATAAATATTGAGGGACTTTCAAGTAATAAGAGTGTTCTACTAGCAGACATGTGCAGTAAATACATATTTCTGCTCCAGAAAACTCATTAAAGGACAGCAAGATACAGACCCAAAGTGGCTAGAATGGAAGTAGTGATTGAGAGACCACATGACCAGTATGGAAGTGCAATTTTTGTTAGACCTGGCCTCAACATATCAGATGCACTGATGGAAACAAACAACATTGAAATTCTCACCACCCAAACCCCATGTCTGATGATTTACAATCATATTTCTGAATTTATTAATGGAAAGATCTTGAAGGAGCAAGCAGACTTCAGGCTGGGCAGGTCATGTTGTTGTCAAATTCTTAACCTTACACAACACATTGAGGATAGCTTCAAAAGAAAGCTAATTATGGGAGTGGGTTTCATTTACCTAACTGCAGTGTGAGGTACTGTCAATCATAGGTTTCTGCTCCATGGTATAAATAATCTTACCAGAAATAAGATTACTAGGGTCATCAAAAGTTTCCTTCAGAATTGGAGATTCTATGTGACTAATGGGGGGGGGGGGAAGAGTAGATGGAGGTTGCAGAAGAATGGACTGCCCCGACACTGTATAATATATATACAAATGATCAACCAGTTCTATCAGTACAAAATTGTTCATCTATGCGGATGAAACAGCAATGGCCAATACTGTACAAGGATCAAACTTTGATGAGGTAGCTGGAAAACTTACTGGAGCACTTGAAAAATTAAGACAATATTACAACATCAACCATTTGAAAGCTTAATCCAATCAAGACTCAAGTTTGTGGTTTCCACCTTCAAAACCAAGAGGCAAAGATTGAGTTGGGTATTAAGTGGCAAGGGAACCAATTACAGTAATACAATAGATAACAATTGCATCGGATAATGCTAGCATTGGATAACGATGCAAGTTTTTTGGAAAAAAACTTGCATCGGATAACAATTCTGGATAACAATCCTTTAGCAATATCCGATTCAATCGTCTGGGGGTGGGGGTGGATTGGGTAGCAAGAATTGTTGTGAGGACAGTAGGGTCGAGTGGAAATGCGCTTTGTGAACAGGCCCCTTTGTGAACAGGCAGCACTGGGCTGCTTTTCCCCTGGGAGACATGTTTCCAGGGCAAAGGCAGCCCTCCAGGGTTCAGGGAAGGGACCCACGGAGATCCCCTTGCTTTTTCAAAGCAAAGGGACCTCCCTAGATGCCTTCTCCAAAGAGCACTGTGCAGGGAAGGGATCCAAGGTGATCCGCTTGCTGTTTCGAAGCAAGGAGAACTCTGTGGACCCCTCTCCTGAAGAACATGTAGACTGAAGCTCATGGCACTTGTCAGTGCAGTGAAACAAAGCCTCTTTTTGCTGCACTGACCAAGGCCACGATGTTGCCTTTGTTGCAAGAGTTGGGGGGGATTCCCTCCAATTCTGACTCTGAATGCAACATCATGTATCTGCAGGCAATGCCAGTTGGCTTGTGGAGGTTTGGGAAAGAGCCCTGGTCTCCTCACAAGCCAGCCGCCTGGGTCCGCAAGTCCTTTACGACCCAGCCGGTTGGCTTGTGAGGAGACCAGGAATCTTTCCCAGACCTCCACAAGCCAACCAGCGGTGACTGCAGATCCACGATGTTGCCTTTGTGGCCAGAGTTGGGGAGGAATCCCTCACAAGTCTGGCCACAAAGGCAACACCACAGCCCTTCAGTGAAGGGAAATGGATCCTGGTTTCCCTTCACTGATGGACAACAGCTGTGATGTCTATGAGGCCGGAGGAGGGAGGATTTCCCCCCACACACACACACATACACACACACAACTCTGGCCACAAAGGCAACACTGCAGCCCTTCACTGAAGGGAAACAAAACCTCATTTCCTTTCACTGACGGGCAGCACCTGTGCTGTTCATGAGGCCAGAATGGGGGGATTCCCCCCCCCCAGCTTCATAGACTGCACAGGTCCTGCCAATCAGTGAAAGGAAATGAGGTTCTGTTTCCCTTCACTGAAGGGATGCGGTATTGTCTATGTGGCCAGAGTTGTGGGAGATCCCCCCCCCCCAACTCCAGCCATGAAGGCAACATTGAGGGTCTGCAAGTGCTGCCAGTTGACTTGCAGAGGTCTGGGAAAGAGGTGTCCATGCAAGCCAACCGGCTGGGTCACAAAGGGCTTGTGGACCCAGGTGGCTGGCTTGATAGGAGACCAGGGCTCTTTCCCATATCTCTGCAAGCCAACCAGCGGTGCCTACAGATGCATGATGTTACCTTTAGAGTCAGAGTTGGAGAGAATCCCCCCAACTCTGGCCACAAAGGCAACATCACAGCCTCGGTCAGTGCAGCAAAAAGAGGGTTTGTTTTGCTGTACTGACAGGCACTGTGATCTTCGGTCTACGGAGGTCTGCTTGTGTTTCTAGGCAAGGGGACCTCCGTGGATCCATTCCCCAAACCCTGCAGCACTGTCTTTGCCCTGGGAACGTGCTTCCCACAGGAAAAGCAGCCCAGTGCTCTTCATGGCAGGGGTCCACAGCGGTCCCCTTCCTTCAAAAGAGCAAGGGGACCTCCGTAGATGCCTTCACCGACCCGCACAGGGCTGCCTTTGCCCTGAGTACATGATTCCCAGGGGAAAAGCAGAGCAAAAATTGTTGTGCAATACATCCCATAGGGGAAATTGCTATACGATGGATGCATCATATAGCAATTTTCTTGGTACAATGATGGACTCTGTGGAACCAATTAAAATCATTATACTGTATGGGGTATTACTTGTATAAAAATCGTAAACTTCAGGAAATATTTCTGTTTACAGAGCAGTCAAGTAAGGCTGCATTCAGTCAATTGATTGTGAGCTTTTCATAATCTTTGCCCCTATCCAGAAATCAATTGTTCACTGGCTTTTTTGTTGTCCAGTCGCACAGTCAATTTCAACCCTTTGTGACCCCATGGACCACTGTTCACCAGGCACTTCGGTCCTCCACCATCCTCCTCAACTCGCTCAGCTCTGTGCCTTTTGTCTCTACAATACCATCTAGCCATCTCATTTTGGGCCACCCCCTTCTTCTTTTGCCCTCCACCCTTCCCAGCATCATGGAATTTGTTGTGCTAAATAATTACAACACTAATGGGGTGGTATAGAAATGATAAACAAACAAATAAACAAATTATTGCTTGTGTCATTCCCCCCTCTTTCCCTTTTAGAGGCATTGTATTTTTTTAAAAAAAGATTAATCTCTCTCCTGCTGTGAGTGAGCTTTTATGTTGTCTAAGGTTTCTTGAGCAGCACAAAGCAGAATAAAAAAAGAACACAATAATCTTAAAAGAAAAATGGGCAGGGAGGGGGAAAGCATTAAGGAAGTTAAAAGAGTGGTCATGGTGAAACTGCAATTTTCAAGGGTATCATTCTGCATCAGTGGAGTAATCCATCTTAAGGGAATGTCTCCCCCCTCTCCCCCTGCCCCACAAAAAAAGGGCCATCTGCTCTTGGCTTGAAACTGGCTGTGGCACCTGAATATAACCTTACCTGTTATCAAAAATGCCTGTTTTGAAGAGAAACAGCAACAAAACAACACTCTTCAAACAGATAACAGTGAAAGCTACTAAGCTTGAAATGATAGCTATGATAAAGCACTTCCGCTGTTTCAGTGTGTTTAACTGGCATTAGCTGCCTTCTCAAATGCACAACAGTGAGACCTGGCACACAAAAAGCAAAGGATTACTCAGAGTGGAGGATGTGATTTGGCACTGAGATCACAACATTAATCCTCACCTGTACAGTCTTTGTTTTTTTTAAAAAAATTAAGGGGAAGGGTAGTTGGAGAGACTGAGAAAAAGAAACTCTTCTTAGGTTAAGTTCCACAGACATCTTTGGGGTTCATCCTCAAGGGAAATAGTTGGACAACTAGAATTCTACATTGTGCTTGCAAATTTATGTTTTATAGTAAGTTATTCCTTGGTAATAGTTTTAAATTGTTAGTTTGTCTTTTCACCTGGCTGGGGAGATATTGTAGTTTAAGAAACATTGCATGTAAAACCTACTGTAGCATGAACCACAATAAAAAAAAAATCACAGACAACTATTGTACTGTATATATTAGCCACAGCTCTCAGTTGCGACCAGTCACACATATCTTTAATGAACTACAAAGAGACAGCTGAAGTTGGTCATATCCATAAATTTCAGTTTGCATCTCAGGCTTAAATAAGGACAGAGCTTTTCAGTACAATTTATACTGGAACTTTTCTCTCAAATCTCATGTAGACATGTGGTAACATTCTGTACCAGAATCAGAAGTTCACTCAGAAACTATCAACTTCAGGAAAAATCTTTGCATCTTAAAGATAGTAATCATGCACTATTTGTGAGATAATTTATATTTGTTAATTACTGGACTTATTCTCAGGATTCTGATACAGTATAATCAACAGTTCTAAAGTTCATTACCCTGATATATTATTGTCACTTCAAAAGTTCTCTACCTATGTCTGTACTCACCTCACTAAGCTCTACCTCTTTAGCCTACTGAATTCCATATCTCTGAGGAAGTGAGCTGTCATCTATGAATGTTTACTCTAAAATAAATGTCAGACTATATGGTGCCACAATTTCTTTCTTTCTTTCTTTTTTCACACAGAGATAGGCTGACACAATGTCTTTTTTGAAAAGACTACGCATATGAGGAAGAGCAGTGAAGGTCCCTGTTAGCTAACACAAATGAGGTTCAAATAAGGACAGTTCCTTGCCCTTGGCTTTTCCTTTTCTTACCTCCAACCACAGTAAAACATGGTTTTGATGGCAATTTCAATAACCTGTAAAGAAACAGAGGTCATGATAGTGAAACCTGATGTTTGTTTATTTTCCTTTGACAATAATCCACTCTTGCAGTTTGCCCCAGGGGACCTAGATTATTGTCATGTAGAATACTGTATTACAAACACAAATAATTCCATCAAGAAATCACAACTAAGGGCTCTCTGTGAGGGCTCAATTTAGACACCCTGGAGCAGGCAAAATAGGGTTACTTAAGGTAGGGTAGAAGTCTGGTATGCCATTTTGTGCAATTCCAGTCCAACTCCTCTAAGAAAGAAAAGATAAAGGAGGGGATTCCATCCTTGTCACCTCCTGTCTCCTGTAGATCAAGGTAAAGGCCACCCTTGCTCAAAAACTAGTCATATCTGACTCTAGGGTTCAATGTTCATCTCTGTTTATAGCCGAAGAGCCAGTGTTGTCTGCATCTGCAGACGTTTCTGTGGCCATGTGGCAGGCATGCCTCAACATCAGAGTGCACAGAATGCTGTTTACCTTCCCACCAAAGTGGTCCCTATTTATCTACTTGCGGTTTCTTGCTTTCAAACTGTTAGGTTGGCAGGAGCTGGGACAGAGACGGGAGCTCACTCCATCATGTAGTACACAGGAATCAAACTCCGACCTTCCAGTCAGTGAGTTCAGCGTATTAACCACTTGAGCCACCACAGTCCCATCCTCTAGACCAACCAGAAGGACAGATGCTTATCTCATCACACCATGAGATAACTTACAGCAGTGGTATCATTAAAAGTCATCAGTTTGCCAATACATCTTGGTCCTGCCATTTTCTCCTTCCATGTTATGTTTTGAAAGTTGTGATGATGTACAGGGAGAAGCTGATCTGCTTCTTATTAAAAATATGTACAACTTCTAGTGTTATAGACTATACAAAACACAAATGGAAAAGTTATGACTGAATTTTACCTAAAATGCATGGAAAGTGTTAAGCTTGTCTGTCTGGCACAAAATGTATCCATCTTCTTTCTTTGATTAAACTACAACTATCTCTCTCTCTCATTTTTTTGAAGTTTTTTGATATCAGAGCCATAGATGCACAATTTAAGAGTGCTGTTTACAGTTTCTCGAAAAGTATATTTGTAAATTTCAGTGGCAAGTGAAGACTCATTTTTCATCACATTTAATTTACGAATTATGTCAAATAATGAAATTTTATATTTAAAAATGGTTTAAATTATTATGTTGGGTAGAAAAATTGAAAAAGGCTATTAGCTCTACTAGACTAGCAAGGCAAATTGTAACCCATAGAAAAAGCATATACTGTAGCTTTATTAGAGTGAAGTCTATAGAAAAATGCTGTGTCCCCACTTCAAAGTAAAACTAGGCTTATCAATATTTTTTGCATGGAAATGGAATTTCCATTGTATCCACCATAGTAGTGGAATTTGTTATTGGAAGCAGGCAAGACACACAGACATATGTAAAGTCTCCAAATAATTATAGTAGTTTTTTTTTTTTACTTTTCAATTGAATACTTTGCTTTTGATAGTGCCTTTTAAGGTCATAAGGTCCTGCGTTTTTAGAATGCATTCTCCTCCAATTTTCAGACATGATTATAACATGCTTTAATTTTTGCCTGTAACTTAGAATTTGCTTTTATATTCTTAGAAATATTTATTGTTTGCAACTTTTCATAGTTGCAGGAATTTTGGGTGACTTTTATATGATTTATGTATTTTCACCTAGAGCTTTTTTGATAGCCGTAAGGTTGATTTCTGTCTAATTGAAGTAAATGTAGTTGCAGTTTCTCCAAAGTTTTATTTTATGCATATGAAATATAGAAGCAGTGAAGATGAATAAAGACTGTAGAATTAGATATGTTGATGTTGTGGATGTCTAGAGAACAACTTACCTAACCCTATAAATTTATGAACACGGGAATATGACCAAAACTGTTGGACAGAGCATGTGCTTCCCATGTGGACAGTCTGAAGATAAGTCTGGAAAGTTATATCTTAAAAATATATTAAACAACCTGCAAGACTCTGGCATTTGGTATTTATAAAGAGTGAGCACCGTAGGTGGGTCTAGGACCATTATGGCTAACCTTGGCACTCCAAGTGTTCTGGAACTTCAATTCCCAGAAGCCCAAATCAGCAGGTGTGCTGACTTGGGCTTCTGGTAATTGAAGTTCAAGAACATCTGGGGTGCCAAGATTAGCCACCACTGGTCTAGGGGATATATATCTTGGACCACAACTGCCACATACAACCAGAACTCAGCAATATTCCCAAGTATTGGCCTCAGTCTCTCAATTACCCCTAAACTGCAGAAGCTTAAGCAGGATCCCACCCTAAGCAGCATTACTATGTCTGCATAAAGACAAACTGTCCTGTCTAGAACCCAGGTGTCTTGACGGGGTAGGGGGGGACACTTGGAGGCATATATTGCTTCAGTCAACATTCATAGGCAAGTCTTGTAATTTACATTGTAGATCAGCCCACTGATTTCTAAATAAGGCCATGTAGTGTTGTTAACATGAAACAAACTGGCAGTTGCTTGGCTCTTCTGTCTGCTTTTGCATTCAACTCATATGCCTGCAAGAATAGATACAGTATATGTATATAAATACCATCTCTTCTGCCTTCAGGCATTCTTTCAATTTTTCCCCACTTGAAGATCATTATACCAGTGTACATAGATGTCAAATATAGAAAGCGTTCTGTATCTGATCTGAAGACGCTATTCCAGACGGTGCCTGTGACTGATACATTTGCTTCTGCCAACAACACTGCCATGACTCACACTGTTGGCACTCTTCTCTTGAGCTAAAGTGGAGATGCCTTCTTGTTTTCAAAAAATGAAGCCTATCATTGGACACAAGCCATGGGCAATGAGCCTGCCAGATGGATAGTTCATGTTGCTCTTCTGCTCTGCAATCTTGAACAATAAGATTCACAGAGTGTACAATATCTGCTGCACATACTGGAAAAAGTCAATATTGTGACCAGACCGGGGCATAAAAATAATAAAACAATAATCTACCAGGTTGAGATGAGGAGATTTCTATACTGGGAAAGGTGGGCCTTAGCTATCAGAAATTAAAACATGAGACGTGTCATAATAATTTAGTATCATGGACTTCCAAGTTATTCAAAAGTTATTTACAAGTTATTCAAAATGGAGTTTCTTAGGATTAAAAACTGGTGTGTTGTTTTATATATATATCCAACTTATATATGTGTGAAATAACTTAAACTGAGTAAATTGTATAATATTTTTCATATCTTTATATATTATTTCTCTAGCACCATAGATATGTTATGTTATTTCTTTTTTCTCTTCTTTTTCTTTATTTTTTTTAATTTACTGTTTTGTTCAGTTTATTTGACCCATCAATTTCTTTACTTCTTCCAAAAACCCATTAAGTCAGGTGTCGGTGTCTTGCCCTTATTATTTTTTTATGTATGTTCTAGATATGACTTCCATATACTGTATTCCGAATATTATTTTCCTTCATTACTCCTTTTCTTATATTTAATTCACCGAAAGGGAACTAAAAGTCAAATACTTGATAAATGGATAAAGCTCTTGAGGCTAAAAGATAGTTGACAAGAGGTGAAAGTAATGGAAAGTATATATACCAATTACTGGCATGTATATAATTCTTACTCAAGAATAGACTATGTATTGGTATCAGAGAAAATGGTTAAAGATATAGAGGAAATAAAGGTGGGAATTATTAAAGAGTTGGATCATGCAAAAATGGTGGTAGAGTTACAATTGAAAGGGGATTTTTTTAAAAAAGTAATAGATGGATTTAAAGTTGGATGCGCAAATGGTTTTGTTAATGGATTTGAACCAACTAAAACGGGGTTCTAATAGAAAAGATCTGCTGTCTATTTTCATATCGACTGCAAGACAGCAAACTGCAAAAAACTCGAAAAATAATGTAAGATTGAGAGTGGACATCTCGTATGAAGCATTATGGGAGATGGCTTTAAATGACAAGCTGACATGTGAATTAGAAACTGAGCACTCTGAACAAAAAAACTAACTTGTCTGAGCTTCATATTATAGCCAATGGAATGGAATGGTTATATAGGAGGATTCAGATAAGGGGAAACTTGGGTGTGAATCCTCACGCAGCTCACTCAATGATTTTGATTCTTTTAACTTATCTCACAGGACTGACTTGAAGACAAAGTGGGAGGGAAGAAGGAGTTAAGTACAGTCAAACCTCACATAATGAGTGTTTCGCTTAGCGAAAAACTCGCATAACGAGCAAGTTTTTCTCTAAGCGGTCTGACTCGCATAACGAATTTTTCGCTATGCGAGTCGGACTTTTCCCTATGGAAAAACTTGCACAATGAGCGTTTCTATGGGGAAAACTCGCATAGCAAATTTTTTGCATAGCGAGCAACCTCTCAGAACGCATTAAATTCGTTCTATGAGGTATGATTGTACACAATATTTAGGCTCCAGAACCTCCAGGGGTGTGGGTGAAAATAGAAAGACAACAAGATGAGCTTCATGGCTCCTCCCACTTCTTGATTCCATGCTTCTAAGACTGTGATATGGATAAAACATTATCTTACTAGCCTTGACTTATTATGTAAATCTGAGGAATATGTCCCTGTGGGAACCAACCAGCTGGTCATTTATTTCTTGGTATACAGAACCCTCCATCTGTTGGGAGTGTTTAAGTGCAGACTCCACTGATGTGCAACCTATTTCTGTGTAAATAAACAAAAATATTATGCTACAAAATATGCCTCTTGTGACTTCCTTCCAAAGGGGACAAAATCAAGTGCTGTAGCTTCATGAATGCCTCAGAGCTCAGAAAGGTGGGATGAGTTCAACATGGGGCAGGCAAACTCTAAAAGCCCAAGGACTACGCATATGAACACAGTTCCCTGGATTTTTGAAGACTATGTTCATTCCCCACCCACTCCCATAATGTTTTTCTTGGGAGGAGGAGATGTTTTCTTGGAGAAAAAAAACCTCATTATAGTGTCCAGTAATTTTTCAAAATGCAAAAAATTGGATAGGTCTGGGTAGTTGAGAGATTCTGGAGGCCATGCAGACAGAAGACAGAAACAGAGACATAGACAGAGAGAGAGAGAGAGAGACCAATAATTAGGTCCTTGGTTAGGGCTTGAATGGGACTGTGGTGGCTCAAGTGGTTAAGACACTGAACTTGATGACTGGAAGTTTGGCAGGTCAGTAGTTCGAGACCCGAGTGCTGGAGGATGGAATGAGCTCCCATCTATGTCCCAGCTCCTGCTAACCTAGCAGTTCAAAAGCAAGAAATTGCAAGTAGGTAAATAGTTACTACTTCGGTGGGAAGCTAAACAGTGTTCCATGCGCTCTGGTGTCAAGGCATACCTGCCACATGTCCATGGAAATGTATGCAGACAGTGCTGGCTCTTTGGCTGTAAAGAGAGATGAGCACTAAACCCTAGAGTCAGATACAACTGGCTTTCCGGCAAGGACAACCTTTACCATTACCTAGGGCTTGAACTATTAATTTTATACCAGTCTTTGACTGTGTATCTAATAATAGATGTTTATTTTATAATAAATTGAACAAGAACCCCAAAACAGCATAGTCAGCAGAGAAGGATGCACAGAAAACACAGTACAGGCCTTGTTGGTCAGTAACTGTAAGTCTTCAGCCAGCCTTATCCTTGTCTTACAAAAACACCTTCAAAGCCCTTAACAAATTCAGGAGCTGACCAGAGTACTGAATCTTGTTTAGTCTAATCTTGACTGGATTTTACCTGATCTAGTTTGACCTGCATGAGAGTCTTCAGTTTCTTTCCCTTCACCTGTTAGTTCAAATTTCAGCAGAAAAGATAAACTTCAACACCATACATCTATCAATCAGCACCACCACATACTGTACTTCTAAATTGCTAGTCTGAACATCTCTCTCTCTCTCTCAATACGATTTCTCAAACAAGAGTGTGGGAGGCTAAATTTACATTTGACCCTACTATCATGCTAAAAATAAAAAAAACCCAAACATAAATTAAGGTGAAAAATTAAAATTGGATTAATTATACTTCAGCATTTAGAGAAACAAGCAAAAGGAAAGACTAACCTTTTTTGAATAAGCAATCTGTCACCAGACACACAGCCTGCTAGGCATCTGATATTATCTATATGTAAATAATAACCATCTGTGTACTTCTGGCACATCAGTCTAAAATCTGGCATGCACTCTATTATGAATAATTACTGGAAATGTTGTATTTTTTCAGGTAGTTCTTACAATTCCAATCATTCAAGCTGGAACAGATGGGTTGGAAAGTAGGAACAGTATGGATTTGGCAAACATTTCAGAATCAAATTAATCAAACCTCTGTGGCTTTTTGTTTATTTTTCTATGGGTGCTATCAAACATGACAACACTTAGTACCTAAACACAGGAATGTTTAATCATAGGAAGAAAACTGTAAGGTGTTTCTAAATGCCCCCCTCCAAATGTCAGATTATTTTGAAGATTCCATTTGTTATGACCAATGGTTTTTTACTGAGTGTAGTGAGCTGCAAGTCACTGATGGTGAAAATCTCCGTACATTTGGATCATGACCCCAAAGTCCACAAAGAGTGAAGGTCTAAGTGAGTTGAAGCCAACCTATTCACTTCATTAATAAGGAATCCTCAACATATGCAATCCTGTGATATGTGCAGATCACTCACCTATCCTTGCAGTGCCATCCTTTGCAGGTCTCAAAGAGATATTACTAGACTTGTTCCCAGGAAATGTTCTTCAGCTGAGACTGCCTATGTGATGCCTGCTAACACCAGTGCATGCTGGTAAGACCAGACCGAGCCACATGCCAGATTATTTGCTGGAACACAATTTCAAAGAGAAGAGCAGGGGTGGTCAACGTTTTTTTGCCATGGGCCTGACCACACCCCCCAGAAGCAGACGTGGGCACATTTATGCCTGTTGTAAATGTGCCCACTTTCCCATTTACGACACCCAAGCACCTGCTTCCACTTCCGGGGGCAGCAGTGGTGGTGATGGGCTGGATGGAATGGCACCATGGGCTGGGGCCGGCCCATGGGCCATAGTTTTAGAACCCCTGGAGGAGAGCTTCTGAGGATCCCTATAAAGGATCTGCATGAAATGAAAACAATGACCACAAGAGATGCTGAAAACCATGGGCGCCAGAATGGTTGGTTCAGGTCTCTGCACAAACTTTACTGCACACAGTATTTCCTGATTATCAGATTGTTCCACTGATATGAATTTCCACTGCATGTATTTATTTTTCTCATGAACCAAGCATATTCATCCTGTTGTTCCTCAATTTTTATAACTAATGACAAGACACTTTTACATCTGACATTTCTTATACCAAAGTAACATGGTCAATAGTTACCACTGATACTTTCTGAGAATACAATGCTATTTCCTGCTAACTACATTTCATCCCAGTTTTAGTACTGCCTCTGTATGATTTTATATGCTAGCATTTGTTTGTTGCTATTCATTTTTTAAAATATATTTTTATTAATTTTGTGACATTATATACATAGTACTATACAAAAACAATGATATATTTATCTGTTTATAACATAAAATAATAATAATAATACATTAATAGTAATTTTTAACATTGGTTATCTCAGGTTTCACAAAATTAAGACAAATTTGAAAATTCTATCTTTACAGTGTTCACAGTCTATTAATAACAATTTCAGCTGTTTTTGACATAAACAATTTATCCAGTACCTAATCTTATCTTCAGCATGTTGCTATCCAGCCATAATCTCTAGAAATAAAGTCCTGCAATCGTCTCCCATAATCTCCGGTACTATCAGGAACCTACAATTTACTTTTCAGTGCTACCATGTGAGACAAAAGAAATTGGACTGGGAAGCAAAGGGAGAATATTTACCATCGAAATATAAGCTTACTTTAAGATGTCAATAATCTGTTACTGTAACCAATGCTACCAGAGTTCCTAAACTCAAATTATCAGTATGCCCTTTAGGCAATATACACCTGCCTATATGTCTATTTGCCCATCCAGCAAAACCAAGACAGGTTACAAGGCATTTGTGGGGTCTGATGGCAAAGGGCCAGGTTTAGAATTGTAAACAAACAAACAAAATTGCAACATCATCCTATTTACTTGGAAAAAAATATTGCAGCCCAAATATGATATTTACAAAGAGAGGTCCTTTGTACCGGACCACATGCAGACAAATATTAGCTTTATGGCTGTGGCATTCCATTCTTCTTCCTTATAGAAAGAGCCTTTTATACAAACTTATTTAAAGTGTTTTTAAGAATTGCAAGGCTAGGAACTATAATGAAGGATTCATTCTGTAGGCTTAGGGAAATCATCAGCCCAATTGAAATTCAAAAGTTTAAGTTTTAAATTTAAGTTTATTACATTAGGCTACTGCCTAGTGCAGGGTATAACTTCTAATATGAAATGAGATCAATAACATCTCCTGATTTAATTGTTCTGAGTAACAGAGAATAATATGTAACAGCTTCACCAATAGTGCCATCATAGACAAATTTCTCTGACTTGTTAGATGTGCTCTACTTCTAGATTCAGCTTATCAAAGTGCAAATTTCCATCACTAGAGAACTGTCCAGTAAGCTAAAGAGTTATTCAGCACTGAATATCTTCTCCTGCAAGAGAAAGATAACAGAGAAAACTCCAAATAAAGGGATGGGTTTCTGCTAGGAGGATTGAGTATACAGTAGGTAGTGCTGAACCACTGACTAGGAGGTATTCCTGGGATGATTGCAAAGTCTCTGTGATAAGTAAACCAATCACTCTGCCACTGTAGAGTTATATTTGCTCCTAAAATTTGAAGCATTCCTTAGGCTTTTATATATATTTAAAATAATATACTTCATGCACTGAGCCATGTTGATGAATTCTGACATGACTGTGAACTGGCTGTAAATACCAAATGCTACCTGACTGGGTTGATCTTGTCAGGCTCTCTAATCCAATTGAGATTAATTTTTTGGAAGTACATCAGAGATAAAGAAAAAAAATCACTGGAAGGTTTGTGATATTCTCTCTCTCTCTCTCTCTCTCTCTCTCTCACACACACACACACACACAGAGAGAGAGAGAGAGAGGAGGGAAGAGAGAGAAAGTATTTCAGACAATATCAGGAAGGAATACATCCTATTCAGCTTTAAATAAATCAGTGGCAGTCAACTTTAGTGGATACTGGGACCAAATTTGCACCCTGAGCATCCTCTCGGGGGCCCATACAGGCTGCCCCAAATGCTGAAAACAAAAAATAAGGAAAATAGAAGTAGCTGGAAGACTGTTCTCAGTACTAGAAAAATGGTATTTGGATGGAGAGGGGCATATTGGAGTCCTTGTAGAAGTTTCCATGGTGGCAATACCATCCAGGTGGAAATGTAAATGTTGCTTATGCAGACCTTGGAAGTACCTAGTTATAAATATAACTAGTACCTTCATTTTGGCAGTTTCACATCTGGCCTAGACCCGGGAGGAGGAGGAGGAGGCTCATATATAATAAGGTTCAAACAACTGCAGCATGAAAGAATACAGTGGTATCTCGCTTAAAGAGTATAATGTGCTCCACGAGATTGCTCTTTAAGCGAGTTTGCTCTTTAAGTGAAACACCATTGCAAGTGACCAATTGTGACTTCTGGCAGGGGGATTGTGAACCCCAATTTAGTTGTTTTTGGTTGGTTTTATTTGTTAAGTGAAGCAACCATTCAAAGAAAATTCTGCTATTTAAGCTACTTGCTCTCTAAGCAAGGTGCTCTTTATGCGAGGTTTCACTGTACCTTAGAACAGTGGCTAGACTATGTCTGGACATAAGAGATTCAAATTTGAATCCTCATCAATGTATTAAGTACAGTATAAGGAGGTGGAGCTACCTAAAAGCAAGACCTCTGTAAGACTCCCATGATACCAAGTTTGTGTTGCAAAGATCTTAAAAAAATAAGAAAGTAACTAACAAACAAGTGCAATGATGAAAGTTAAGCAAAACAAACAACAGAAATAAATCTGGTTGTATAAACTCAGTTGCATAAAATACAGAAGATCTGGCAGAACTGTCATGGCCCAGCACTGGTGTAGCTCTACAGCTGGTTACAGCTGCAGTGGGGGAAGGGGAGATTCCTCTAACTTCAGGCCTTGAAGGAAATTCATTGTCACCAGACTGGGGTCAGTAGGCAGTTGAATCTTGTCTGGGTTACTAGGGTCTTCCAGGAAACATAGGCCTGTTCAGGAGGCGTGCCCGAGCCCTCCTCCTTCTCAGCTGATTCTGATGCCTCAGTTCATACCTGTAATGAACAGGTGTGCTGGCCTGCTCTCAAGTAACCTTCCTGCTAGCACCTGGCCCACCTGTCCATTTCCAGCCTTCTGGCCCAGATTGGCCTTGCTGTGCTGGCTCTGGAGTGACAGCTGGCCATGGTGCCAGCGCCAGATCCATCTCTTCCAACTCAGCCTCCTGATCTGAGCCAGGTGCGGCCTGGGGAAATGGCAAGGGGTCCCCCTTGGGCTCAGAGTCCAAGTTGGAGCCGACAGCAGGCAGCCGGGCTGGCTGGATGTCCTCCTCCTCCTCCTCCTCATACCCATGACCCCAGGCCACAACAGGAACAGAACTCAGTTGTACAGATCAGCAGACTTCTCTCATAAGAAATTCTACAAGGTCAGTATATTCACAGTTAGGGTCCACTTTCCTCTAGATGACAATCTCCTACCAAGTGGTGGTTTTCATCACATAGTTTTCAAATTACAATCTTAACTTTCAGGAGGATTCAAATATTTCTCCAATTATTGCAAATTCATTTTATGTAAGAACATTGTTATGGTTATAATTAGTATCTTGAATTTAGTTATTAAACTGAATATTCAGAAACCTCAGGCACATCCTCTCAGCACTGATTAACATCAACTTCAACATGAAGCTGGATTGAGAGTTTGGTACCTGCCACTCCTATTAAAACTTAGGTCAATGAACAGCTGCCTATAATTCTGAAGGAGTAAATATGTCAGTCTGTTGCTCTAAAACAGAGAATCTGCAAACATAAGAAGTCGTATTTGACATAAGATTTGCAGACTTTAGGAAATGAAATATTACACCAAATAAAATGTTAATATTTATAGTGTCACAATATCTCTAGATATTGGTGCCCAAACTAAGCCCGGGGGCTGGGGGCCGGGGGCCTTTGTGACCGGCTTCCTGAGCCACATGATCAGCCCACAGCCCAAAAAAATTGGGCACCCCTGAGCTAGATGGGAAAAGAGTACCTCTAGGGAGGAGTTTTTTTCTGAGTAAAGAAGTACAGTACTGTATAACAATTCTTACAGCATAATCCTGATGTATCTCTATTTGGCAGCAAGTCCCAATGATTTTGATGTCATTTTGCCCCTGTACCTAAAAGAAATATGGCCTAAAAGAAATATGGTCAATTATTTTGCACCTTCACCCACAGGATGCTCCCAAAAAGGAATTTACCTTATGTCACTACTAAATGGGCAAAGACAAGAAGGTTAAAGGTATCTCCACACTAAAATCAGATTCTGCTGAGAATAACTCATCAAGAAGCAATTAAAGCATTGGTGCTAAATGTATGAATCAAGACAGGTTTTGGGAAAATTCCCAAACTACAGCAGAAAAGACAAACATGAAAACAAGCTGAGCTTACTTCTGTTTGTAAACACAAGATGTTCATTTAAGCTTCCAGGAATACCAGACAACCCAAAGGGTGTGTAGCAAGGCAAAACCTTGGCGAAATTCCCAGTCTGCCCTGAACAGCAGATTCATCAGACTCAGGATGGGTAGACAGAAAGATACACATTATGCCTATCTATACTATCCATAACATATTGAAATATTAAAAAAAAATAATGTTATCTTACAAGTATGGAAACTATAGGCACAGTTGCTTTAAAATATATTAAAACCAAAGCTAAGATGCAGGCAAATACCTCAGTCAGAATTCAATCCAAAATACAGGAGCATATAATGACAAAATACAAGAAAAGTTTTAAAAACATAAAGCATAAATCCATTCTTGTAACTTGTGACATCTACTGGCCTGCCATAAAATGTCAGGACCAGAAACCTAAGTACATAAAAAGTACATTAAGAAACTAAGAATGTTTACCTTGCATTCCAAGAATGCAGAACTGTATAGCCACACTATAAAAGCAGAGTTTCAAGGTCCCATATTTGCCGGCGTATAAGACGACTGGGCGTATAAGACGACCCCCCAACATTTCCCCTCAAAATATAGAGTTTGTTATATACTCGCCGTATAAGACAACCCCCTCTTCCGCACACCTTTGTTGTTGTTGTTCAGTTGCACAGTCGATTCCAACCCTCTGCGACCCCATGGACCACTGTCCGCCAGGCACTCCTGTCCTCCACCATCCCCCTCAACTCACTCAGTTGTGTGCCCATTGTCTCTACAATACCATCTAACCATCTCATCTTGGGCTGTCCCCTTCTTCTTTTGCCCTCGACCCTTCCAAGCATCAAGGCTTTCTCAAGTGAATCCTCTCTTCTCATTTGATGTCCAAAGTATTTTAGCTTCATCTTTATTATTTGAACTTCTAAGGAGCAGTTAGGGGTGATTTCTTCTAAGACTGACCTATTTGTTCTCCTCGCTGTCCAGGGGACTCTCAAAACTCTCCTCCAACACCACATCTCAAAGGTGTCTATTCTTCTGCGCTCAGCTTTCCTAATGGTCCAGCTCTCACAACCATACATTGCCACAGTGAATACCATTGCTTTGACTATGCGAATTTTTGTTTGCAATGTGATGTCTCTACTTTTCACTATGTTCCCCAGGTTTCTCATAGCTTGCCTCCCAAGAATCAGTTGCCTTTTTATTTCATGGCTGCAATCACCATCTGCAGTGAGCTTTGATCCTAAGAAAGTAAAATCTGCCACTGCTTCTACTTCTTCCCCATCTATTTTCCAGGGACTGATAGGGCCTGTTGCCATTATTTTGGTTTTCTTGATATTGAGTCTCAAGCCAGCTTTTTCACTTTCTTCTTTCAACCTAATCAGGAGCTTCTTTAGGTCCTCCTCACTTTCTGCCATTAGGGTGGTATCATCTGCATATCTCAAATTGTTGATGTTTCTTCCAGCAATTTTGATCCCACATTGTGATTCCTCCATCCCTGCATTGCACATTATGTGTTCTGTGTATAAGTTGAATAAGCAGGGTGACAAAATGCAGCCTTGTCTTACTCCTTTTCCTATTCCAAACCACTCCATCATTCCATTTTCTGTCCTAACTGTTGCCTCTTGATTCATGTACAGATTTCTCGTGAGGCCTATAAGGTGTTCCGGTATTCCCATCTCTTTAATTACTTGCCACATTTTGTTGTGGTCGACACAGTCAAAAGCCTTAGTGTATTTGGTGTATGTAATCACCTTACACACACCAAATAAAACGTAAAAGAACATCAGATTTGATTTCAACACGTTAATTTATATTCAAATGCTTATGACATGCAGAAAAACTGTCACAAGGCTTTATGTTATCAAACATGTACAGTAAACATAAAACAGTGCAAAGGCAAAGTGGTACTTATTTATCTACCGCATATACATGAATATAAGCCGACCCGAATATAACCCGAGATACCTAATTTTAACCGTGAAACCCAAGAAAATAGATTGACCCGAGTATAAGCCAAGAGTGGGAAATGTAGCAGCTGCTAGTGAGTTTCAGTAATTAAAATACAGTAATATTAATTATTTCATTGATTTTTTTTTTTAGAACTGTACTTGCACCATCCACCATTGGTGGCGCTGCAGGTAAAGTGGGTGGGCAGGTCAATTGCACTGAGGCAGGAAGTGTTGCTCTAGCCTAGCCTCTTGCTTCCCCTGCAAGGAAGAAGCATGGCTTTTTCCTCCATCTTGGGCAGAGCAGAGACAAGGGCAGAAGGTACCAGTAAGTGAAACCCTTTCTTTTTCCCCGCCAGTTTGAAAGGGAGACACAATTGTAATGTAGAGCTTCTTTCTTCATCTGGATGGTATGTTGAATGAGGTCAGCGAACATCAGGAGGCCACTAGGGGGGGCAGCTATGTCTATCTCAACTGAAGTGCACCCGGCGTATAAGACGACCTCACCACCACCACTTGGAGGCATGTTTTTCAGGGGGGAAAGTCATCTTATATGCCAGCAAATACGGTAGATGAAAACCCATAATTTATTAATTTTTTAAAATTGGATGTTTTAATTCAAATCAGATTTTTAAATTTTAATTTGGTTTTTTCTTATTATTAAAATGCTTTTTGAGGAAAGATCTATCTAAAGATAGTTTTCTATTTAAAACAGAATATAGTTGAAATTACTGAGTGCTGTCAAGTCAATAGTGACCTATGGTGACTCTTTCCAGGGTTTTCTAGGTAGAGAATACACAGAAATGGCTTACTATTCCATTCTTCCGGGGATACCCTTGGACTGTACAGCTTGCCCAAGGTCACACAGGCTGGATCTTCTCCCAGAATTAACAATGAGGAATTGAATTCCCAATCTTTGGCTTTGCAGCCAAGTACCTAATCCACTGAGCTACTGAGCCAGCCAATCCAAAGGTTATTCATCAAGAAATAAAAATTAGTTTTTAATTATGCAGCATGAGGTGTATATTCATGCAATGTTTAAATTTTCTGGTAAATTAATTCCATTAACCCATTCACAATGTCATGCTCTTTCTGAGGTTTCTGTAAGATTTATGGGCAATTTTTCTATCTAGAAGATATTGTCACAGATGCTTAGTTTGTCTGTCAAAAAATATTGTCACAGAATCTTGTTCTCAAAATTGCAAATTCTTGTCTGTAGAGATCACATTAAAAATGCTACAAAATAGACATACTGTACTGAGTAGAGACCTTAATCCCATTGTTCCTTTTGAAAGATATGTACACAGATGCAACCCCTAACCTCTTAAAATGCTAAGTTTCAATAAAATCAATGATAGAAGAAGATTGTTGACAGTGGAATAGACCTTCAGAAGAAGCTATGTGGGAGATGGGAGGGGCAAGCAGTAAAAATGAAAATGAAATCTTTTGAGCCTTTATGAGTCTTCATGTGGAAAACCATGATGTAAGTCTAGTGTACTGACTACTGATTTAAATTGTGATTTAAATCAAATCCATCCTGCAGAGAATACATCTCAAAATACTAATGTTCTTAAATGCAAAAATTCATAAAGGCAAAAGCATTTCTTAAAATATTGAAAGTTCTTATAAGTAAAAGAGAATTATACCTGTATGTAATCTTAACCCTTAGGCATAATTAATTATGCCCTCAAAAATTATTCTAATCGCTCATCCAGCCATCATCAACCCATGGAGGTATACAATTCCTGCATTTGTATGAATTTCTGATGGATCACATGGTTGGATTTTGTTTACTGAACCTTTCATGATGTTTGTGATATTCGTTTCTGGAGACGTCAGTTGCCTTGCTGCTACATGTCTCCAGTGTTGTTAATATCTGATGTATGTATGGGGGGCATTGCAATGTCTTGATACCAACCTGTATGACTGTCCTAACTTTCTCTGTTTCTATTTCTCTCACATATATATATACATCACCCTTCAAACTGTTAACAAACTTTTTCAGGCTGTTCACAGATAACTGGCATCTTGCCCCAATATGCTGGATACTTACTTAACCAACCTGGGATAGATCAAAGGCTAGTCAACCTTGAACCTGTCAGGATCAAACTCAAATTGTGAGCAGAGTTTTTTGGCTGCTTAAACAATGCATCATGAAAGATCACTAAAATCCTTGACAAGTGCAGTCAGTTTAGGATTTGCAACTAAGGGACAGTTCTGAGCAAGATACTTTCAGGAGCCCCAAAAGAGCTGCCCCAATACATTTTGCAGTACACTGCAGTTGCTCAAGTCAAGTTATATATTATGTTCTGCCAACCCCAATTATTTTTGCACAATAGACAGAAAATCATAGAAGCACCCACTGCATTTGCAACACATTTTGCTGCTTATATAAAATGGAATGACAGACTTGATGCATTCTAGCTTGTCCAATTATTCACAATGAACAAAACAGTTATACCAATGTAACACTAATGATATAGCTTTTGGAGGCTAATCACCTCAAGTTAGGAAACCACTGATATAAATTAACTGTTGCTCACTGTGTTATACCACTGTGTTACATAATATGATGATATTATCTGACCACAAGGCTAAAATAACCGTCAGTAGGCTAATTTTTATTTATTTCATTTCATTTCTTTATATCCCACTTTTCTTCTAGTAAAGGAACATAAGGCAGAGTACAGCAATTAAACATTAAATGTATACAATCACAATAAACTTGGACAAGACCACTAAAACTGGTTGAAAACAAGAGAATGATTTAAAATACTATTAGCTTCAAAAGTTAAAACCTATTTAACATTCCTAATTAAGCAAAATACTGTATAGTATTTAAAATGTGCCACATCCAGTGATGGGATGTAACAGGTTCTCACCAGTTCGCCAGAACCGGCAGTAATTTTTCCCAGTGTCCCGGAGAACTGGTAGCAGCTTTTGGGGGGAACCACCTTCAGGGCTTACCTTTTCACTGGTTTCCCCACTGCGCATGCGCGCCAAGCACTTGGTGTGCATGCACGCCTACAGTGCTTGGCGCATATGCACGGCCTCCTTGCTGTCCTCCCAAGTGGGGAGGAGGAAGAGAAGCTGCTAGCCTGAAGCTCCCTACAGCCTGCTCCCCAGGGTAAGTGACTCACCTTTGAATGTGGTGTGTCTGTGTGTATTTTAATGTGTATTTAATACCTTTACCTATATTGACGTACTACCACAGTTCCTAAAAAGGCCTGGCAGCCTGGCTTGGGGTTTTTAAGCAAAGTCTTGGAGTTACCTCATCAATAAGCTACACCTGTGCTGTTCCAATTGCTGTTCCAATTGGAGAACCCTTAAAGAGGTACAGCTGTTTTATATTTACATTAAGGCATATTATCCTAGAGAACTGGTTAGGCAAAGACTTAGTACCTAACTTCTTTAACTGTTGAAAAGTGCCAAAATGAAGCCATCTTGTGGTGAGTTCATTCTGTAGTTCCTTCCATCTGACCTAGTGTGAGAAAGATTAGCCAGAATAAGCTTTAAGCTCTGGTTTAAAAGCTCTGGTTGATTTGTGTTTGGGGTGGGAGTTTGGGTGGGTGGCTGTATTTTAATGTATTATTTATTTATTTATTTTATTTACGGATTTGTGTTGTGGGTGGTTGGGTGGGTTGAGGTGTGTGTGTGTGCTTATTTTTTATTATTATTTTGTATTTTTTTCTTTGGCCCCACCCATGACATCATGACATTAGCTCCGCCCACACTGTGATGACATCACGGTGGGGTAGTAAAATTTTTGACATTGCACCACTGGCCACATCCCATTCTAAAAAATATAATCCTGAAAGATTTAAGAGCTAAAAGCCTTGTTAAAATCTTTTGGAAGGATTGTAAGTAGAGGGCCAGCCTATTCTTGTCAGATAGTAAGTTACACAGACTGGGAGCAGAGAAATGCCCTCTCTTAGGTCCCTTACTGCAACAGTGGAGGGACTAAAAGAAATATTCCTCCAAAGATTTAAAAGAAC
This sequence comes from Furcifer pardalis, assembly GCA_030440675.1. Lineage (NCBI taxonomy): Eukaryota > Metazoa > Chordata > Lepidosauria > Squamata > Chamaeleonidae > Furcifer > Furcifer pardalis. The sequence goes on along the minus strand of CP126894.1, from coordinate 73,825,558 downwards.
TATCCCCCCCCCCCCCCCCCAGATTTCAGATACCAGGTGGAATATGTGGTTTGCAAAATTTTCAACCAGCTGAAGTTTCCAAACTGCTTTCAATGTAGAGTGTGTTACAGTAAATGGCATATAGGCAGGTCAAATATTTTTAGGAACTGATACAACTGGTACACCAGTTTTAACTACACAAGGGCACTTCTGGCCATCACCAAAACTGGGCAGGAATACACCCAAACTACTTCTAATGTATACCATATTTATTGAATTTTATCTATGTATATTTTTGTTGTACCACACAATAAATAAATGGGGGAAATGGTGACTGTGGTGGCATAGTGGTAAAGATGCTGAACTTGATGACTGGAAGGTCAGCAGGTCAGCACTTTGAGACCCAAATGCTGCACAATAGAGTGAGCTCCCATCTCTGTCCCAGCTCCTGCCAACCTAGCAGTTCGAAAGCAAGAAATTCCAAGTAGATAAATAGGTAACACTTCAGTGGGAAGGTAAACAGCATTCCATGTACACAGACATGGCTATAAACGTAGATGAGTACCAAACCCTAGAGTCAGATGCAAACAAGGGCAACCATTATTCAACCCTATCTAACAATAACAGATCTCTATTTCCCAATCTGCTTTATGGCTGACCAGGAGTACCTGTGTCTTGACAGGATTAAGTATAAATGTGTCTGTCCTCATTCAGTCTATTGATTTAGAGATCACCAGTTTAAAGCCAAGATAGGTTTCTTGGAATTGGATGGAAAGGAGGCATAACATTAGGTATCTTCTACATACTGATAGCACCAAACCACAAAAGTTCAGAAACCTCTCCTAGAGGTTTCATGGAGTTGTTAAACAGCATGGGGGACAAAACTGAACCCCGAGATATGCCACAGACCAGGGCATCAAACAACAGTCTCCCAAGACCACCTTCTTAGTTTGCTCCTTCAAGAATTGCCTGAACCACTACAAAGCAGTGCCTCCAAGTTAATTCCCATTGAGAAGACTCAGAAGAGTAACATGGCTGATGGTATCAAAGGCTGCTGACAAGTACAATGAAGCTAAGAGGAACACAATCCCACTGTCAGTTCACAGCACAGGTCATCCACAACAGTGACGAAAGCAGACTCAGTCCTACAATCAGGCCTTAAACCAGACTGAAATGGGTCAAGATAACCTATTTCAGTAATGGTGAACCTTTTAGTGACTGAGTGCCCAAACAGAGGGGTGGGAAGAACTCTGTGCTGGGGAGAAAGAAAGTGCTCCCATTAGACTGCTGGGCAGAGAGGTGGTTGAACTCTGTGCTGCGAGAGGAAGGAAGCATTCCCACTGGGATGTTGGGCAGAGGGGTGAGGCAAACTCTGTGCTGGGGTGAAGGCACAGATGCCAACACAAAGGCTTGGGAGTGCCATGTCTGGCACATGTGCCATAGGTTTGCCACCACTGACCTATTTCATCCAGTAGAATATGAGAAGTCACCATGCATTGCAGTACCTTGCCCAAAAACAGAGCATTAACATTGGCTGATAATTGTCCAATATTTTCCACTCAAAATAGGCCTAATAACTGACTCTTTTAGACAAGGCAGTATTGTGTCTTAAAACACTTGGAAATCTGTCCTTGGCTGTTTTTAAGAGCCAGGGTGGAAGGTGTCCAGCACACAGGGCCATAGCCGGGGGGGGAGAGGACCCTCATAAGCTAATAGACCCCCCAGCCCCAACCCAGTCCCGTGGTGTCAATGTTATATATGTGAGTGTGACATTGGGGGGGGGGCGCTGAATATTTTTTGCTCCTCCTGAAAAAAAATCACGGTGCCCTCCCCAGTGGCGTCGCGCAGTCTTCAGCCGCCTGGGGCGAAGAACAAACTCGCCGCCCCCCCCAGCTCGCCGCTGCCGCCGCCCCCTCCCCCCCGACACAGGTAGAAGCCAGCCCCCTGCTGACTAGCGGGGCGCGCGCGCGCGCGCGCGCCACACACCTCCGTCCGCTCGCACCTCCGTCCGCTCGCCCGGCCGGCTGGCCATCGGGGGCTCTCCGCCGCCTGTTGCCCCTGGCAGCGGCTTTCAGGGGGCGGCAAAATGTCCCCTCCCCACCCTTTTGCTGGCGAGGAGGAGAAAAAGTGTTTTTTTTTAGGCGGACAATTCAAGGAGGGGCCCGCCCGCCGGGCTGGCTGTCGGTCGGGGGCTCTCCTGGCGGGCGGCCCGCGTGCGCGCGCACGCTGCCCACCTCCTCCTGCCCAGCCAGCCCCCAGGGGCTCCCCGCCACGGCGCCACCCCCCCCCCCCCGACGAGCGCCCCGTCTCACAGCAAGTTGGGTGGGTGGCTGGGCGGGCGGAGGCGAGCAGCGTCCGCGCGCACGCGGGCCGCCCGCCAGGAGAGCCCCCGACGGCCAGCTGGGCGGGCGACCGGGCGTGCCCCTCCTTCCCTCCCCCCCCTTTTGCTGGCGAGGAGGAGAAAAAGGGGTTTTTTTTAGGCGGACAATTCAAGGAGCCTCCTTGAATTGTCCGCCTAAAAAAAAACCCTTTTTCTCCTCCTCGCCAGCAAAAGGGTGGGGAGGGGACATTTTGCCTCCCCCTGAAAGCCGCTGCCAGGGGCAACAGGCGGTGGAGAGCCCCCGACGGCCAGCCGGGCGAGCGAGCGGATGGAGGTGCGAGCGGACGGAGGTGTGTGGCAAGCGGCGAAGCGCACGTGGGGCGCTCGCCAGCAAAAGGGTGGGGAGGGGACATTTTGCCGCCCCCTGAAAGGCGCTGCCCGGGGCATCCGCCCCCCCCCCCGCCCCCCCCCACGCTACGCCACTGGCCCTCCCCTCCAACTAGAATCCTGGCTACAGTCCTGCCAGCACACAAGCAGTGGGTCTCACCTCTCCAAATATCCTGTCCACATCCTCAGGCTGATAATTGTCTGTACACTTCTGTAAGCTCTTCTGAAAGTCATGTAAACTAATGACCAATTCAATATTAATCTTAAATATTAAGATTTATTTATTTATCTTTCACATTCATATATTGCCACCCAAATCAAACGAGGAACTCTGGGCAGCATAACAACAGAGAAAACATTACAATCATAAAACATTAAAAACCCTTTAAAATCCTTAATAGACCTTAAAGATTACCCTCTCCCTCCCATATTCAGAGACACATGATTCGCAAAAAACCATTCATCTTGCAGATTGTCATCATTTCACCAAGACTTACTATGCCATTCCTGGTTCACAATCTCTTTCCATAACCATCTCTGTGCACCAAGGCAAATATATATATCCTAAACAATTTTTAAATGAATTTATGATAAATATCATTGCACTGCACTGCACAACTGCAAAAACATAAGCATCATATTGATTGTCTCTATGTAACATTTTTATTGTAATTTATGCCATTTGTCTTGTGTGCAATATCTAATAAATTATTCTGGCAGCACAGAATAGCTTCTTATGAAGTACCCTGTTTAGAACAATTTAACCAGTTATACTCTTTTCCGCTTTCACAGTACACTGCTACAGTGATGAAGAGATATTGCTATGGTTTTTATGGAGAGGTGTGTGTATAATTTTTATTTGTATTATATTTTCAATATTAAGATGTCAGCATTTCTAGAGAACTGACAAAAGCCATGTTGTTTGTGGAAAAACTTGAACTCCTCGGCTCAAATGTTTGCTTCTCTAGTATATGACTTCCAACTAGCTGCCAACTGGTTAGTTATGATTAATTATATTCTTAGCAACAAAGTTGTAAATAATGTATTTTGCGACCATATTTTAACAAGGGAGAGATTCCAATAACATTCCTTTTGCTATGCTAAAGTAACTCCTAGGACTTTTTTTTTAGTTGCAGAAACATGGTCTCATTAAATGTTTGAGGAGGAATATCAGATGATTCAAATGTTGGCTCATCACACAGACAACTTGTGACCAGACCCCTTGAAGTTTGGGGTGAAGCAGCCTCCATCCCAGTCTGTGAGCTGGCCAAGCTCAGGCTGCATGTCATACTCTGTTCATGTCCTGTTATAAGTAACAGGAAGGAGACAGGAGGTAACCAGGGAGGAGACCGGAGGTGATAGTGTTTTATTCCACAGACTTGTGGTTCGCATTTGGATTTTTTGAAAACTAAAAGTAACTATTTTCATTCATATTGTGGAAATAAAAAATACAGTTGGAAACAGTGTTTTTTGGGGTGCAGTAATAAAGAAGTCTTGGGAGCAGAGAGCTTCTTAATAATAGAATTTTCAGACTTGGGTAGACAACTAAAAACGAATGTACTTTCTCCATGCTACTTTATGTGCAATAGCAATTACTGTACACTTATATACCACCCCATAGTGCTTAGAACATTCTCTGGGCAGTTCACAAGGTAATTAGCATTTTCCCCCAACTTGTTGGGTACTCATTTTACCAATCTAGGGGATGGAAGGATCAAACTAACAATGCCGGCAGTTCTGACTTTAGTACAATAGTTTAACCACTGCACCACAAGAGCTCCTAAAACTTTTCTGCTTGCATTTTCTTTTCAATAAACTGAATTTTTAAAAATGTTTTGTGAAAAATACAGTCTAATCATTACAAAACATCTGTAACTACTTTGATAAAACCCTGGAATTGTAGCAGGTGGCTTTCTTAGTTTCTGTTATACCATGTCATTTAATGTACTGATTTTTAAATTCTTCATATTGTATCCAAGACCAGTCTTCAAGGATGATTAAAATAAACAACTGAGACGACCAATGACTCAAGCCTGGGAAAACAGCAATGCAAACATAAATAGACATTGAGAATATATGCTACTACTGTATCAAATAGTTAGAGCTATTTGAGCTGAAGCTTTTTAGTTCTGATTCCAAAGTTCTTTCAGCTAAAATGATTTCCACATCTGAAAAGTAAAAAATAAACTACCAAAACTTTCTGTTTTCCCAAAATTGCTTCAACATGTTATCCCAAATTTGAATCACCTGTTTTACAGTGTTTTGGAGTGGAGAACTTACTACTATATGTTTTCCAACCATAAACATACATACTTTTCTAAATTATGTTCATCTTTGCTTTTGAGTCACCCTAACAATCTTTGATTTTGCATAAGAAAAGTTACTCAAGAGTTATTCATTTTAGGCTCCAAAAAAAAATTGCATTATGAAACTGTCACTTCTTCAGCTGGGTGCCAATGCCTACTAAATTAGAAGGTTTCCACAAAATTTCCTGCTATTATTTAATCCCCTGAAGGCACAGGTGGAAATAAACACTAGTCTTGTCATTCATGAAACGGGAAGACTTTCTCATGTGTCAAAAATCCACACTTTGGACATCTTCCAGGTCTTTCATACAACAATTCAGTATTAACTAAATTAGATTATAGCTGAACAGTCATATTTCATGCACTTGGGTGGGATCAGGGGATGAACAGAGATCGCCTAAGAAAAGTCACATTTTATGCTACAGGTGAGGGACAGTTTCAGGTGAATGAATTGTCTTTTCCTATGTTGTGACTTGCTTAGTGATAGGTGGGCATGTCGCCTTTGCAGTATTTTTCTCTCACACTCTCTCTTTCATTACTTTAACACAGGGGTGCCCAAATTTTTCACCCCATGGGCCTGACCATGCCCTTAGACAGCTGAGCGAGCCTGACCACACACCCCGGAAGCAGAAGCAGAAGCATTTACAACAGCCGTAAATGTGCCCACTTCCACATTTATGACAGGTGTGGACACGCATGAGCAGGCACATTTTACACATCCACTTCCACTTCCAGGTGTGGCAAGGGCAGCAGAGGGCCACATGGGCCATAGTTTGGGCACCCCTGCTTTAACAGTTTATTTCCCATCACAAACTACATGTTCAATGTGCCTTCTGATTTCTTTTGAAAAACTACACTTCACTGGTTGCATCAGCTCAGTTGAGAAGTCTACCTAGAGCATTTTGTTTTTAAAAAAGTCAATATGAATCAACCCCAAAATGTTTTTCAAATCACACTTTTATACCTGCCCGCATCTATAGGCAGATCAGTATCTATAGACAGACCAACCTACCTGAACCATGAACCAAGCTCTTTTCCCTTTCCTTCCGCCCACTGAAACAAAATTACTACAAAATTTTACTACAAATATTTTGACAATTTTTCATGTCTCTTCCTCTGTGTGTTTGTATATTTTGTATATCTGAACTGTTTTAAACTGTTTATAAAATATTGTTATATATTTGATTCTTAATACAATAATTTATTGCACTTTTGATTATTTATGATCTACACCAGGGGAAAGTCTGCATCAAAATAAAAATGGAAAGATTTTTGTTATTTGGAGTACAGAAAGGTGATGATGATGATGATGATGATGATGATGATGATGATGATGATGATGATGATGATGATGATGATGATTTTTGTCAGAAATTATTCTGGGTTGAAAGGATTTTTGCTGGAGAAACTCTGCTCAGTGTTCACCCAAATATAGTTCCTTTCAAGTCCCCAAGATCTTTTCCCACAGAAGTGGTCCCTATTTATCTACTTGCAATTTCTTGCTTTTGAACTGCTAGATTGGCAGGAGCTGGGACAGAGACGGGCACTCAAACTGTCATGCAGTACCTGGGTCTCAAACTGCCAACTGGCCAGCCTTCCAGCAAACAGAACTCTCTTACCTTGGAAACTAAAATGGCCCCTTCCCTCCTGTCTTTCTCACGGAAGATGAAGATCTTCCTTTTCAGGCTGGCTTTTAATATATAACGTTTACTGCAGAGAAAGGAATTTTTAAGGGAAGAACTGTTATTTTATTCTTTTAGAATGTATTTAATTGTTTTAACAGGTTTTCTATTTCATGCCTTTTAAAAATGATTATGTTTAATTATTTTTATATTTTTGTAATTGCTTTAACATTGGGTTTTTAAAAAACCATTTGCACACTGCCTTGAGTCCCTATATATGGAGAAAGGCAGGGTAGAAATGAATGAATCCTCATTATGCAGAGTAATATAAGAAGACGGCACCATCACAGAAAGTACCTAGATCTGAGTAAATCTCTTTTAACAGAACCAACACAAAGGAAGCAAGACAACATTTCAAACTGCACATTTTAAAGCATTTAAATAGAAAAATCAAACTCTGTCCACTAAGTGATTTGAAGCATATTAAGAATAGCATAACATTTACTAGCAAAAGAGCACACTAGCCTATCTCAGAATTGAAGAAAGAATTAATTTAATGGAACTCATAAGTACTGTAAAAGATAAGGAGGGGAGAGTTCAGCAGTAATTTTATTCCCACAGTATTAGAAACAAATAATAAAGGAAATCACTTAGAAATTATCTATGTTCTGAATATTAAGTAGAGTAAGATAATGTAAAACTAAAAGTATTATATGCAGAGGTATTTGACCAGCATAGCTCTTCTGGTTTTAGCTGTATTTAGATGTGACCAAAAAAAACAACAACCCTGTAGAGAAATAATTAGAGAAATAAATTATAGGAAGCTTCAGTCTAAAGCACTAACCCCTTGATGCAAGGGGAGAAGACAGAAGGAGCAAACTGGAAATGCTTTGATTAATCACAGCTTAACACTACAACCAACTCATTGCATCCAACCCATAAACCAGTCACAGGGAATGTGCAGGTCTGTAGGTGTGTTTTTACAACTAGTTTCATCCTTCACCGCTAACTAAGCTAACTGAAGCTCTGGAGGCCCACACATTACCAACTCTGTCCTAATGTATAGTTATTCTTAATTACAGGGTGGCCTGTAAGTTCCTACCCGTCCATATTTATTATATATTTTTTTAAAAACTTTTTTCAGAGAAATATGGCTGATTTAAGTCCATTTACACTTGAAGAGTGTCTTGTGACAAGTACATGGGTACATCAGTGCAAGAATACCAGTGACATCCTGGATACAATAAGTTGCAAATTTAGAGGAAGCTTCAATAGGGACCTAGAGGCCACCCTGTACAGTATCTCTTCATCTTAATTTTAATCACATTAAATCCTATATATGGTAGCTATACTAGTCCATTATCTGAGTTTTTAATGTTCCACAGAGCTCAGTGAGATTTACTCTAAAATAGCATGAAAGAGACTGGGCTGACTGGCCCCATTGATCCTTCTCTGAAGAAGACTTAAACTGTCACACTCTCAATGGATTTCAACCAATCATGCTATCATACAGGTTCAAAATTCCCATTCTGCTCTGTTTTGGGTGTTCTGATTGGCAGCAACCCTCATAATGCTATTTAATGGAAAATTTCCAAGGCCAATTAGCAGACTAGGACTGAACAAAAGAGTAAATGAAAAAGAGATTTTTTTTTAATAAAAAATTGAACATTAGAGTCTCTCTCTCATCTGAAACATGAAACATTCATATTTAAGAGAGGGGAAACAATGAAAGAATACCAAAATGAAAGTCCGTCTTTTCTGTATGTTCTCTAATTGATGGTAATGAATGAAAATCGCATCCTTAATAATTTTACATGTAATGAAAATTGTTGGAAGCACTGATAATAAAGAGAGAGAATTATCAGTAAAACCATGTGCATGCTTCGGCTGGTTAGCAGCTTCCAGAGTTATTCCTTGGAGACAATTATTATAAGAAAGCATAAAAATTGCACATATAGTTGTTATTTCAGGACAGATCTTACAGAATATCCTTCACATCTAGTCGAGAGAGGGGTATAATTTGACATTCAATAACAAAGAGCCCAGAATTATTGAGCACGGGATGATTGAGGAGATACATATATATAATCACCACCTTTTTTACAACAGGCCATTGTCAGCTAGAACAGACCATTAAGAATGGGAAGGAACAACATTAACCAAAATGTCTTATTTTTAAATTCTAAGTCTATATTTTAGACACTGGCCCATTTCAGTTTTTGACAGCTCATCTGCAACATCCTGGAAAACATGTCTATTATGGTGTAAAATCAGCTGGAGAGATAAAAAATTATACCCATGATGTGCCTGGTTTAGCAATGTAAATGCAAATTTAAAAGGCAGTGGAGATGAACAATTGGCTCCAATCATCTGTTTATAAATATTGTGAAGCTAAACTGATCATTGCACCTCATTGTGTGAAAAAAGACGAAATTGTCTTTTTGTTTTGCTGAAGTCTGCATTTTAGCAACATTAATCTTTTCACTGATATGATCCAAACAGAGGAATGTTAAAGAAAGTCACTTTTTCTACCTAGTTAAAGTTTAGTTGAGTACAGAATGTGTTCCCCTGACACTGATCAAAAACCAATTACCACACACTAAGAATTACTATACTGGAAGGAGGGTTTCCAAAAGGAATGCCATATCGGGGGTGGGGATGGTGTATTATTATTATTATTATTATTATTATTATTATTATTATTATTATTATTATTATTATTATTATTATTATTATTATTATTATTATTATTATTATTATTATACTTTCACAGTGTCTTTTGTACAGGCCCTATGTGGCCACTCTGGCCATAATGTGTAGCTAATTTAGTTGCATCGGAAACATTTAAAAGCGCCCTTCTTAGAGAAGCACCATGAGAATGGATGATTTATGAGATGAAAGACCTCAGCTTGACTCTCAGAGCCCAGCATGAACTCTTAGGGCTAGCTAATTAATTAAAATAAATAGAAATCATTTTGTATTCCACATATATTCCAGGAGATCAATGAAATATAAGTCTCAACAAAAAGAAAAGGGTGTTCTTTGTGTTATATATTCTGAAAGCATTTCTCCAGAGATCACATGCTAATTGGGGTTTCCCACAGACTTCATAATAAGAGTAAGACAGAATTAAGGGAGTCATAATTACAAACTGAAAGACAGAATTTATGCAGAGCATCAGGAATCTGTACATAGATTTTCTATACAAGAAACAGAAAGGTCAACTTACATTTCAGATAATAAATAAACGCATACAGTGGGGTAGGAAATAGAAGGGGTTTCTGATTTTTATGCATTTTTAAAAAAAATCACAACAGGTTTTATAGGGCTTTTGTTGAACAGTAGGAAACCCTAAAAATGCAATGATAAAGTTCTTACATGTACAGTTGCAAGCATGTAGAATGGCACTCTTGTTGCTAAAACATGTGCTACTATGGTTGTACTATAGGAACCCAGTTGCCTCAGCAGCAGCAGCTCCAGCTGGCTGGAGTTCTTGGATCTGCCCTCCAGCAACCTCACCACTGTGGTAAGGGTATATCTTTATACACATACCCTGCCCTTGACATTCCTAGATGATCTCTGCCGTGCAACAACAATCACCTAGAAACTTCAGAGAGAAAAACAGATACAAGTGGATCCCCACCATGGGGATAGTTTGAACCTGCATTTTTCAAGGGTCAACTGTAGTGGCAATCATTTCATCTCTAAACCTTGAGAAATTGGTGTGATGACCCCTGCAATTGAATTTTATAAGTTCAAACACAAACCAGTCTATTCTGCAACGTGATCTGATTATATGGTCCAGTTTTGTGATTCTGACCTATCTATGTGTTGAGAAATCCTGAATAATTTTAACTAAGTTGAGTTATACAAAGCTTGTGTGTGTGTGTGAAATATGACTGTTCTGTGCTTATATATATATACAGTATATCCCCCAGAGTCTTCTGAGTAGGGGATGGGCAGTCACCTCCAAGAGCATTATCTGATTCTAGACTGTTCTGTTATAAGCACAGAACAGTCATATTTCACATACGCAGTTAAAGAAGTTATAAGTCTAAGACTTAAAGAAACTTAGCAGAAAATATTGCTGTTACATATCTCAGGAATTCTTAGTCATTTAAAATACCACTTTGAAATTATACTTTGTTAAATAATAATTCCTTTTAATATTCTACTGAACATATTAAAAACATCATACCAACCTCACACACAAAGTGTTCATGTTCCTATGAAGAAAGCATCTTTGCTTTTAGAACTTTAGCGGGCAGAAAAGCAGTACTTTTACTAAGGAAATAAATAAAAAATATTAAAGGGACTATTGATTCAAGGGACCATGGAGCAGACAGTGTCAGACTCCGATGGTCCCAGTTAAGGGCCCCTCCCTTCCAGTTCCTGAGATCTCTATCTCATTACGGGAACTTTCTAGCCCTTACCTGCTTCTGAGAGAGCCAGGCTGCTTTAAAGAGAACTCTTACTATGCTCAGGCAATGGAGCAAACATGGGAGGTAAGGTAGCTAGGGCTGGTGTGTGTGTGCTGTCCTTTGTTGATGAAAGAGACAATCTTCAGAGAAAAACAGTTGATTTATTGTAGCAGGTTTCTTAAAGCATATTCCATAGAAAAACATACATAAAAGGTCAATAGACTATAGATCAATCCAGTAACAATCCACAGGTTAATTAGGTAATCATGATAAAAACAAAGGAATAGTCCCCAGGCATAGATGTTAGCCCTAGACATCCAAAAATGAACTCCTCCTGCTCTCCCTCCAAGATGGAGATTCTAAACCATGTGGGGTACCTTTAACCAATCAGGGAACAGAGAAAACTTTCTCACAACATAGGATTGTTGACACACGTGTACAGTGAGTGCTCTACCATGTAGTCACAACATCTGGGGACTCAGCAAGCTTAGAGATAAGAAATAGGAACACTGAACTGAAAACAAGCTGTCTCGTGGCACCCAGTCTTGTGAGACATAGAAGAGAAATGCTTTTTGACGCCTAGTTAAGACCAGGTCCTCTCCAAGCTTTGAGAACATTAGGAAAAAGATGTCGTTTCATGACAGACAGGTCATAAGAATTCTGCACCTTTTGCTAAGACTCCAGGCAAACCATCTTCTGGAGAATTTGAGGCATTTCTTTTGATTAAGGCAAAAGTAAAGGTTTCACTTGCTCAAAAGCCAGTCGTATCTGACTCTAGGGTTCAATGCTCATCTCTGTTTCAAAGCCGAACAGCCAGCACTGTCGGCTTCTGCAGACATTTCTGTGGAAGGCATGACTAGACACTGGAGCACATGGAATGCTGTTTACCTTCTCACGAAAGTGGTCCTTATTTATTTACTTGCAATTTCTTGGTTTCAAACTGTTAGCTTGGCAGGAGCTTGGACAAAGATGGGAGCTCACTCCATCATGCAGGACTCGGGTCTCAAACTGTTGACCTTCCAGTCATCAAGTTCAGCACCTTACGCACTAAGCCACTGATTAAGAAGTGCAAACTGAAGTACTGCCTAATCCAAGAGAATTCATGTACTTGAATTGATCACCTCAGAAACCAGCTTCCTTGTGAGTAAAAGGTTATATGTTTCCCCAGTTGACAGGATTTCCAGATTTACCACAAGAGAGCTTTGGGTGCTCAGACTTAAAAGCCTTTTGCTGCAGACAAAAAGCTACTAGACTAATATCCATTCCTTTGTTCTCAGATTTATGGTTCCTGCCTAACTTGTTCCTCATTGCATTATCAGAACTGCCCACTAGAGGCCACTATCTACAATGTAAGGTTAAGAAGGAATGGCTTGTTTCCAGGAGACTCTTTTCCTGAGTGGACAAAGCTGGCCAGCTGTTCACCACCTGCTCCTTGCTTCCTTCCTGGCTCTGACTGCTCCTGGTTCTGCTCCTGCTCATCCTCATCCTCCAGCAACAGCAGTGGCAGCTCCCCCTTCAGTGTTGAACCTGGCTTAGCTTTCAAAGATCCATAAAGTTGATAAAAGATGGTAGTGTACTGATCCACATGTTCCTCCAGCCACTTACTTGGGAATAAACCCTTCATGAAAACTTGCTCAATTTCTGCCTCACTTTTCTCCATGAAAGAGTTGGACAGCTCCAGAGGAGAAGAAGGTGAAGGAGCCCCTGCTGAGGACCAAGGGAGCCCCAGTACAAAATAATGAACATCAACCCTCTTTGAGGCAATTGGAAAGTAATGTCAGAGACAAAAAAAGACAAAAAACAGTGTGACACCTTAAAGACTAACACCTCTATTTTAATATTAGCTTTCATGGATCAAGTCCACTTCATCAGACATAAGAGTGAGACTTCATAGCATCAATTTATACATATCAAGTACAGAGATACACAATGGTTGGTTAAAGAAGATGATGTCTGTTTGTAACTGTGCAAATTTCTTCATGAGGTTGATGGACCTCTGATGATAGGTAAAGGTGACACTAGCAGAAGAGGCAACAGTAATGATACTCAAGTTTACTTTTGTTACTACTGCACAAAAGGTTACAATGGTAAGCCCCTCCTAAGTTTTCTTATCAAGGAAACTCCATGATGAGACAATCCAAAATCTAAAAAGAGAGGAAGAAAATCCTGTTATAAAGTGCTCAATTAGCTATTAGCAAAGACAAAGACAAACAGCTCTGTTGCTAATGATTTGTTGTTGTTGTTCAGTCGCACAGTTGATTCCAACCCTTTGCGACCCCATGGACCACTGTCCGCCAGGGACTTCTGTCCTCCACCATCCTCCTCAACTCGCTCAGCTCTGTGCCCATTGTGGATGATATGCAAAGAAAGGAAAGTCTGATGATACATAATACACAAATACATGAATCAAGGTAAACTGAAAACCATAAAGTAATGCTGAATGACTAACAGGGAAGTACTCTATCTGACCATGAGAAAATAAAGAAAAGGTGGATACCATATACATGTACTGAAGACCTGTACGGAAGATATAAAAGAATGACAGACTCTTTTGAAGGAGAATCTTATGACAAAAATCTGCAGTTCCAGAAAGTGAAGTGAAAGCTGCTCTGGAAGAAATAAATCACCGGGGGTAAATGAAATACAGTACCAATTGCATTATTTCAAGTTTCAGAAATCAAATCTTTCAAAATTCTAACTAGAATACACTAATACCTCGGATAACGATGAGACTTGGTTCCACAAGTCTCGTTGTTATCTGGTTTTTAACGTTGTGTGATTCATTGATCACACAACATTAAAAAAAGCCCTGTTCCCCTGGAGGCTGCAGCAAGCCAAAACGTCAGAATGTGAATCCTGACATTTTGGCTTGCTGCAGCCTCCAAGGAGGTGGAGGAACTTTGGAAACAGCTTGGATCGGGATTCTGAGGTAAAAATAACAATAGCCCAAAGACTGGAAATGTTCAATATACATTCCAATCCTCAAGAGACTAGATGCCAAGAAGTACAGTAAATATACAACCCTTGGTCTAAGTTTCCATGCAAGCAAAGTGATGCTCAAGGTGTTGCGACAAAGGTTCTTACATCAAATGGAGCAAGAAATGTCTGATGTTTAACCTGGATTGTTGGTTGTTGTTTTTAAAGGGGTACTCATGATCTCATTGTAAATATCCACTGGAGTCAATGAAGAAATTCGAAAAGATCATCAACTGTAAGCACCAAAATCCTCCATATTTGTTTATTCCCATCACCATGTATGGGTTTGAAATTTCAAAGGTAAAGAAAGCTGGCAAGAAACAAAATTGTTTGTTTGCAACTTGGCGCTGGAGGAGAGCTTTGTTGGATAACCTGGACTGCCAGAAAGACAAACAAGTGGGTCTTGAACAAATAAAGCCTGAACTATCTAACTAGCCACCCAGAGTAGGAAAGCCACCTAGATGGGCAGAGTATAAGTAAAATAAATAATATCTTTGGAGGCAAAAATTACAAAACTGAAGTTATCCTACTTTGAGCACATCATGAGGAGGCAAGATTCTGTAGAAAAGATGATAGTGGTGGGAAAGGTTGATGGCAGCAGGAAGAGAAGACCAAATAAGTGATGGGTTGTCTCTGAGAGAGAGAAGCCAAGGGCTTGAGTTTGCAAGAGCTGAGCAGGGCTGTTGAAGACCAGGCATTTTGGAGATTGCGCATCTGTAGGTTCACCATTACTTGGAGGTGATTCAATGGCACATACCAACAATAGCAAAGGAAGGTACCAAATTAATAAGCATAATTTTAAAAATAAATATGTGTCTGTAAAAAGCATTTTTAATATTTGCACTGGTATCTGTAGAAAATAATTCTGGCACCGAGAGGGGAATTGCTCTTATATGCACATTGAAAGAAATTAGAGAATTTTTTAATAACACCACTAAGTCTCTTTGTTAAAACAACAACAACAATGCTTATGGCTTTTCACTTGAGTATTACAAATTAAAGCACAAAGTATTTTGTAGATATTAATGTGCTTACAGATGATTACACTAAATTAATTAAACTCTGAATAAGGCAAAACCTGAAAATTCTGCATGTCTAATTTGTCCACCAAAGCAGCTTGCATAATGAATAGCTTTGTAAGAGCATTATGTTATCACAATGCAGCATATGATTTTGCTGCTGCTCTATTCATTTTCAGAGAGAACTATCAAAAGCTGCACAGCTTTATGGACAAACCATTAGCCTGTTATCCCCCTGGGGTTATGGTGAGTCACATCTGCCTGAAATGAGACAGCCTCAATGATCTCAGACCACTCTTCATTTAGTACTAGTGCATAAGAAAACCACAAATGACATGTCACTCTTGGGAAGGCAAAAGGACATATGCCAAAAAGCTACCCAAAATGTCCATTAATGGCTTGGCAGAGGTCAACGCCCAAGCCACTAGGAAGTGTACTGGAAGGAGACAACCCAAACTGGTAATAATAGAGCAAGTCTGCACGAGTTGTGACCCATGAAGCTGAATGGAGAAAACACTGTAGCATGTGCCTGTCAGCCTCATTTCTTTAGTCCCAGTAGGCAGTGGAAATACAAGGCTGATCAAATTCTCCAGTGGACTGTCAGATATGGCACTAGCAGTTGCAACCTTTCTCATCCTCCGTGGAAAAGGGTGTCTTGACAAAAAGAGTTATCGGGTTGACAAAAATGGCCCACTGCTGCATGATTTTTCATTTCTTCACAAATGTTTTCATTGGCAGGATCATTAGCAGAAAAATCCGTGGATTTTGTACAAAACCCTTTTCCCCGTGTAAACCCTGTGTTTTACTTCAAAAGTCAAACATTTTGCACACAATTCAATGGTTTTAGAACAAAATACACATTTTAAACATTTTGGGGCAAAATAAACTTCCATCGGTTTTTCACAAGCAAGTAATGAAACATGAAAGTGCACAAAGGCTTTTGTACCTTTAGTCATCAGGAAAGAATTATTTGCAGTTCTGCATTCTTATATGACGCAACAAAAAAAGAAAGATTTGCATTCCTACAGGTAAAAACTTTTACTTATATGTTACAGTTGGGTTTTTGGAATAGTAGCTGTGTTAGTCTGTGTTTCAAGCATATCAGAGAGTAAACAAAATAAAAATTAAAAACAGAAATGTTGTAGCACTTTAAAGACCAACTTGGTCTTGAGCCACAAAAGCTAACATTAAAAAACAGCAGTTAGGCTTTAAAGTGCTACATTTTTGTTTTATTTTCTTTAGTCCCTATATGTTACAGGTGGATGAGAGAGAAGGAAATTAGTTTTAGGAAAATGACAGATTACAATCACCAAATCTTCAAATCAGTTCATAGATAAACTGTTTGGCACAAAGGCTCAAAGTCAGGCAATTGAGTCTTTACTTCTTCTAGGTGTGTTCTGAATGGCCAAGCTCCTCTTCTCATAGGAGAATATGACTTTGCATTACACTGAGTCTGACCAGTGAATCTAGCCCAGGCTTTTTGATATTAACTGTCTGTGGCTCTTCAAGCAGGATTCTTTCCTAGTCCAAAATGGAAATGACAGGGACTCAATTTATAATCTCATGCATGCTAAACAGATGTTCTGCCACTAGGCTATGGCGTTCACACTAGAAACGGGGGAAATGGAAAATAAAATGCAGCACAGTGCCATCCAATTTTTATTTTAAAAATTTGGGACATAATAAACTACTCCCATAGCATACTGGCCTCTGCTATTTTCTGTCAAGCCAAACATTTACTAAGCAGAGAAAAACATCCCCACCCCCCAAACACTCCCTGTGAAAAGCATCAAGAATGATGAAAGAGAAAGGAATTTGAAATTATGCAGAAAAGCAAAATGAAAAACTCATATCCAGACAGTACAATTTCTTCTGTTGCTTAGGGAAGATGGAAATGAGGCAGGAAGCAGAGTCTGATCACAGATATTCTTGGTACCCATTACAAAACTACTTTTACTTCATAATACAGAAACATTAAAAAGTGAAATAAAAATGGAAATAGGCAGTACAGGAAAACATATTTCTCAAGATCTTTAATTTGTTTCGGGTAAGACAATAATAGCATTTCAGAAATCTTCAATAAAAGGAGTCTAAAAACAACTGGGAATTTAAAAGAACTGAATTATTAAGAGCAATTAATTTTTCCAAAATTGTATTAATCTTACAGTTGTAAATCAGTGCGAGAACAGACAATAGTCAATAATGCACTAACCAAGTAGACACTTTGGATTTACCTAAACTAAAAAAAAAACCTATTGTTTTCTTACCTGTAGGTTCTTATAGGTAAAGGTCGCCCTTACTCGAAAGCCAGTCGTATCTGACTCTAGTGTTCAGTGCTCATCTCTGTTTATAGCCAAAGAGCCAGTGCTATCTGTGTCTGCAGGCATTTCCATGGACATGTGGCAGACATGACTAAACACCAGAGCACACGGAATGCTGCTTACCTTCCCACTGACATGGTACCTATTCATCTACTTGCAATTTCTTGCTTTCAAACTGTTAGCTTGGCAGGAGCTTGGACAAAGATGGGAGCTCACTCCATCATGCAGGACTCGGGTCTCAAAATGCTGACCTGCTGACCTTCCAGTTTATTTATTTATTTATTTATTTATTTATCAAATTTATATTCTGCCCTACTCGCACAAGTGACTCAGGGTGGAGCACAACCGGCATATGGTATACCACAAACACACTAAAAGAGCAATAAAAATTAAAACCCATTAAAAACAACATCCCATTATCAAGTTCAGCATCTTAACCACTAAGCCACTGCAATCTTATACATCAGCCCAAAATGATGAAGGGAGGCACCTTCTTTGGGATACGAATTATTCATGCTTTTCACACAGTAAACAGAACTGGGCAATCTCTGAGAACCCAGGTGAAAGTTTCACCTTTCTCCAAGACTCTGGGGGCAATGGATCCCGATCGCTAACATTCTTGTTATTCCCCTTTCTGAAAAAGGCTTCTCCTCCTGATCTGTAACAGGTTCAGAGGATGAAACTGCATCTAAACAGAAAACGGCAATGTCCCTTTACTTCTAAGTGCATTATTTGCAATTTTGGGTGCAAATTATTTGAGAGCTTCAGCAAACGTCAAGGAGACTTTGAAGGTGACCACTAGGGACCCTGGGGGGCTACTGTGAAGCAATGGGATTGAACACCACATGGACCATATTTTGTCCAATTCTGCATTAAAAAAAATTTAACACAGAATCACATAATAATTGAGTTGGAATGGACCTATCAGGCTATTGAATCCAACCCCCTGCTCAGTGCAGGAATCCAAATCCAAATATATCTGACAGATGGTTGTCTAATTTTCTCTTCAATGTCTCTAGCATTGGAGCGCTCACCATTTCATAAGGAAATAGTTAGTTCCATTGTCATACTGCTCTAAATGTATCAATGTATTAGGAGTTTTTTCGTGATAGTCAGCTGAAGTTTGGTTTCCTGTAACTTTCATACTGCAGGCTTGAACACACACATGCTATATTTACTTTGTACATACAGTATTAACAAAAGCATGTTAGTTTTGTTCACCTAGCTCTTTTATTTCTATTATCGGTAGGCTTTAAATGAGAAGATCTCAGCAGACATAGTGTCTTCGTTATTTGAACTTTCAGTATTCTTTAATAAATGTTACATAAACAACAACTCCTCATGAGCTTATGTATCCTGTTGTTACTGACTACAAGAGTTCATTGCATTACAAAGCTGCCATTGGGCTTTTTAAGTGCCAGCCAGTTTATGGCCCCTGAGCTCATTCTGACTGCTTCTCACTGCTGTCTCCTTGTGTCTCCTCAGTTCATTTTCCAGTGACTTCACATCTTATGAACTCTAATTGACTGACAATATACAGTTTTTCTCTCCATGCTCTCCAGCTCACAGTTTAGCATATTTATCATGAAATGTTCAACATTACCCTTAGCAGAAGAATTTTGAAAACCCAGGTTAAAAAATCTCTTATAAGGCTCCTTTGGGAACATTTTGCCAGTCACACCATGTCAGCCTAACCTACATTAAAGATTTGTTATGAGATGAATGTGAAAGAAATAGGTAGAGATGGTGAGATCAGGCTGGGTTATCATGTGAGCTGTAACAGAATGAAGGAATATTTTCCATCTCTTGAACTAGGAACCCTTAGAGAAGAAGCAGGGCGTGCATGCAATAAATAAATAAACATTGTTTTAACTTGGGATCTTTTTAGAGGCCCCTTGTGAAGAAACTGTAATTCATATTCTATTTCCACAACTTGATATGTTTCAATAAAAACCCTCCAGCCACAGAACTCTGTGGAAACTATGTGGTAGCCTGTCCTTTGTGATACATATTTTCACTTTAACTCAATGGACAGAACCCAGTTCACTGCCACATAATATCAAACTATGTAGGTATAGCTTTGCCAAGTGTTATGCCCAAACAATACAGATTTCACAATTCAATTCAATTGTGCAATTGGTCATGCAGTTCCTGTTGCAACTCATTGTACAATGTGGCAGCAGAAGTGCTTCAAATAGAACACTCCTGCTTTGGCACCATTGTAGTTATCACCTCTAATCTTGAGTTACATCCCTATAGCTACAGAATTTGATTTCACCCTATAGTTATTCAGTTGTCTATTTCCCTTCAAGGATTTCAATTTCGATTTATATGCCACCCAACTTTCTTATAGAGACTGAGCAGCTTACAACAAAACAGTAGATCACAATTACAATATAAAATAACAAAATATAAATAACAAAAATATTTCAAGGAAACCCCAATCAAAGTTCCAAAATAAACGGCAGTCACCATGAAACAATAGATCACAACTACAAATATCATATAACAAAATACCAGATACCAAAACAATTACAAAATACTGTATCAATACATTGTACAAAACATCTCAAAAAACAGAGAAGAGTGTCCGGGGAGGCAGCCATGGCGACCGGCGTTTTTGTAGCTGGCTCCAGCCCTGTCGTGCAGGTGTTCTGACTTCTCCAGGGCTGAAGCTGACCAGAGAAGGAGCCCTGGGATCTTAGTCATGGGAAAAATAATGGGATCTTTATGAGAATTGTCAAAACCCAGTCTCATTTGCTAGATTTTCTTCCCTGAAGCTTTAACTCTTAAACTGTTTAAAATCTGTTCACAATTATATTGTAGATTTGTGGGCATGGGACAAAAAAATAAGATTGGCCATGTACTTCTCCAGCCTGAAATCTTCATTAGGGGTAAACAAGTGGGCTAAACAAGGAGTAATCTACCTAGAAGCATTCTCATTCTGTACTCTTGTTCACAGTATCATTTGCTTCGGTTGAGTGCCTTCAAGAGAGTTAAGCAAGTGTTAACTAGAAACAAAATTTCAGTCCTTCTTCATTTCCAGCTTCCAGCCTGGATGAGGTTATCTGTCAGGTAGTGTACACTTCAGTTTATATGCAGAGCAGAATGAAGAAGTGTCAGGCTACAAATATTCTTGGGAAAGACAACTTCATTTTATCCCTGAGGAAAATGTCTGGATAGAAATAAAAATTATACAACTAGTGGGCATAATACATACTAATTAGTGTTTGAAATGGCCAATGTAAGCTTCTGAGTTAAAGAAAATTCTAAAGATTGGATGTTCCATTTTTTAAAATTAAGAACAACCATAATATTTCATAATATGCCCATGATGTTTACCCCGGTTATTTTTTTTCCATGTAGATTGTCCATCACCCAAATTAAAGCCATTCTGTGTGCTCGGGTGGGGGAAAGGTACCCTTCAGATACGATGAGACTGTGCTGTATCTCCCATTAGTCCTAGCCAGCACCTCCAAATGTAAAATAAGGAATGATGGGAAGCAGGTGTCCAGGAACATTTGGACAGCCACACATTCTCCATCCGGTACTTGGGTTTCAAGTTGCACAATGTAATCTATCCTGACTGATTACTTTGTCTAGGACTCTGGGCCCTTACTTTTTCTAAGCTCTGCTGAAGATGCCAAGGACAAAACCTAATATCTGTATGAAGCCACTGGGAGAAATCACATGTAGATTTGGAGATTACTGTCATAAATATGTGGATGGCACACAACTCTGTCTTCCCTTCTCTTCATATGCAGGTAGTTCTGTGTAAGGCCTTGAACTTCCAAAGAAGGAGAACTGAACTGAAACATTCGGTTTTAAGAGTCTTTCAATTGGAAATCAATGAAATAATCCAAAAATGAACTCCTCTGTTGATTCAAATAGGCTTTTTCTAATTGCAACTAGGAAAAACTTGAATCTACAGAATGTACAAAGCAGTTAATTTTTGGGTTAGTTCATTGATTTCCAATGGAAAGACTCATAAAACCGAATGTTTCAGTTCCCTGAGGATGACATGATAACTTCAGATTCTTTCATGTTTCCCATTTTCCCTTGTTCTTTCCCTTCACCTTTGATCTGTCAATTTGCCAGGACATTTTTTTTATCAAAAAGAATATAGGGAGAACTGCTATTAGCAGCCAGGCAAGAGGTCCAGCAAGGAGGAGGATTTTGTATTGTAGAAAGACTTATATTAATAGACCTGTGTGCTGCTGAGTTTTGTGGTGCCCTTCATTCTGACTGGGAGGCCGACAGGTCAACAGTTCAAGATCTAAGTACGGCACGACAGAGTGAGCTCCTGTCTCTGTCCCAGCTTCTGCCAACCTAGCAGTTTGAATGCAAGAAATTGCAAGTACATAAATAGGTACCACTTCGGTGGGAAGGGAAACAGTGTTCCATGCACTCCAGTGTCATCATACCTGCCACATGTCCATGGAAATGTCTGCAGACATAAACAGTGCTGGCTCTTTGGCTATAAATAGAGATATGAGCACCAAACCCTAGAGTCAGATATGACTGACTTTCGAGCAAGGGCAGCCTTTTCCTCATTCTGATTGCACTGTCTGTGGATCCTTTTTACCATTTTTCTTTTTTTGAGATATATATATATATTTAATTTTTATTAAATTTTTCAAATAAAATACAAATACAACACTACAAAAACCAACAAAATAGTCTTTTACATTAAAAAACAAAACAATAGACTCAATACATAAAATATACATAAAACAACAAAAAAATCCAACCTAAAATACATACCCCAGCGTTATATACAATGCCCAGATGATCACAGGATATCACAGCCATTTTCAATATTTCCAAAAACTCATTTGATCTTGTTCTGGCTTTATTCATCCACTCCTTCTCATTGTAGATTCCACAAATAATCACCAAATTTTCCTAAATCTATTTTCTTCAGCTATGCTTTTTTTCATATTCAATTCCCATGTTAACTTATCATTTCAGGCAAGTTCCCACATTTCTTTATATCAATCTTCAATTTTTATAACCACGTCATTTTTCCAATTTCTTGGAATACATTGCCTGACTGATGTTAGCATTACAGATATTAGTTCTTTTTTATCTTCATCTACTTTGCTATTGTCAACATCAGTCAGTAACACTGTACTCGACCCTAGCTCAAGCCACATCCCCATAATTTTTGAAATTTCTTCTTCTATTTTTCAAAAAAACTTTTTGCCACGTTACAGCTCCACCACATATGTTCAATTGTTCCCATTGTTTATTTACATCTCCAACACTTATCACTTGTATTTTTATCAATCTGATGTAGCCTGACTGGGGTCAAGTACCATCTCCATAACAGTTTATAGTTGTGTTCTTTTACTCTTACAGACATTGTTCTCATAATTCTTCTCTACCAAACCCATACAACTTGATCATCTCATTAATTGTTTCCCGTTGAAGTGAATCAAATGCCTTGAAAATATCTAGTGATAAAAAATCAACTTTCTCTTTGGTTCATCTTGTTATATCTAAAGTCAAGAACTCTCCTTGTCTGCCATGTGCCTTCCTTTCAAAAAGCCTACCTGATCTTTATTTATATAGTTTCCCACAAACCCATTTAACCTATTTGTCAGTATTGCTGTAAATATTTTATAATTCTGATTTATCAGTGAAATAGGTCTACTTTTTCTAAATCTTTTCCAGGTTTCAGCAATAAAACTATTATAGATCTATACCATGAGGCTGGAATCTGTCCCCCATCTAAAATATAATTAAACAGCTTCAACAATCTTGGTGTCACCACCTCCTTAAAATCTTTATAAAATTCAGCTGATAGTCCATCTTCGCCTGGTGATTTATCCGCCTTCAATTTTCTTTTTACCATTTTTCCTGGATTACTGGGAACTCCATCCACACCACCTGACTTGTGGTACAAGCATGCCTTCTTGAGAGTGTTTTTTGGATCCCCCCCCCCAACTTTTCCTTGGATTATTTTTGCTGCCTGCCAGTGTGTGCTAGTGTTGGAGAAGAGAAGACATCAATGGCAGGGGAGAAAGAAATGTCCCTACACTCTAATCATTTGGGCGTAAAAAATTTTTGCCTTTATTTGCTTTTCTTGGAAAGGAGGTGTGTGTGTGTGTGTGTGTGTGTGTGTGTGTGTGTGTGTGTGTGTGTGTGTGTGTGTGTGTGTGTGTGTGTGTTAATTTGCCCCCCTGTAGTGAAGAAAGAATTCCTTGTTAGACTGTTGTTATTTTCATTGTTGTTGCCTATAATTGTGTTATTTTATTAGTTTACTCTGGATTGTCCACCTTTCCACTCCTTTCGATGTAGTCTGTAAGCATTCTTTAGGGCTTTTGAATTGATTCTTTGTTGCCTACCTTGTCCCTGCTTCTTTGCAGTATTTTAAGGACTTTTTGAAAAGTACTAGACAGAACATGAATGGGGGAAATGAAACAAAAGAACCCATAAGAGCCAGTCCCTTTTATATTTAATAAAAGGACTGGTAAATGAAAATCCCAAAAGCAATGAGGCACACATATCCCAGAAGAGCCCAAAAGACTTTCCCTTGCAAATCCTTAATAATCTTATTAAACAACTAGATATGATTATACTGCAATGACTAGGATGTAGGTTACTGCTCAGGGCTGACTTCAGGTTTAAAAGGATGGCAAAGTTCAATCCGGTGGACTCCTCTAAAATCAGCAGGCCTCAACAACATTGCTCCAGAACAAGGTTATTGGTAGAAGCAGCACACAGTATGCCATGAACTATAGACGGCTGCTCTGAGCCACCTGCTACTTCAATCACCCGTAATACCTTACCATAGTGATGCCTCAGACCTTGTGAGAAATCAAGAGTCCCAAGCAGCTCACAGCAAAGCAGCAAGAAACCAGCTTGAAAGGTCAAGTAGTTCAAACCACAGAGCAAGCATAAGCATCAGTGCTTCCAGGTATGCTACCATTTTCAGATGTACCCTCTTCACACACTCACCTTTTCTATCAAACATTAGCTTTGCAGTGCCCTCTTTTCTTTAAAAAAAATCGTCGATGTGGTCTTTCAGCATTCTTTTTATACTTTCCAGTAAGAAAGCTTATGAGTAACTTTAGTGTGCTGGTATGTACCATGAGTGAAATTATCAATAATCTGTGAATTTATAACTTCACATTATTGTTCTTTGCATGTATAGCTTTTTTTAAACTTAAATTCATACCAAAGCAACATGGAGAAATTGCTGCTTTTGTGCTGAGCGTGAAGAGAAACAAAGATTATTGGAAACAAGCTGAAGGCTTATAACACTTTTTCATTATTTTTCCCTGTGACAAGTCTTTATGTCAAGTCTTTTTCATGAAAGCTAAGATTGATCCTGAAGGAAGATTCTCCTAGCAGTTTCTCATGCAGACTGAGAGTAACCTGACAGCCAAGCAGCTATCTATGTTCAGCTAGGAAAAGAATAATGGCAAAGTGGGGAGGAGGGGAAGAGGCACAGGGAAAGCATCTAAAATAAACCAAGCTGTAAGTAGTAAATTTTTAAAAAGATAGCAAGGTCATAAGAACCTGGAAACCTTTATTGGCTTCAAATCCTGGGTGTGTTGTAAAATTCCTTAGCTAAGTTATTTCGTTAAAGGGAGAAAAAAAATGACTTCTTACAACACACAATACTTCTAAGGAAGAATTCTTGCCTGTAAGGAGCTGGCAGGCTAGAAGATTCAAGACATCATGCACACACAAATCTTATCCAAGGTGGAAGTGATGAAAGAAAGCTGCTACTGCAAATGGAATTAGAAATGAAATAAATTTGATAGTGAGACATTCCCTGATAGAAAAAATAGATGCTCATTCCCACTATAGTTGAAATTGTAAAAGAGTATGTATACTTGACTGTTAGGTAAAACTATCATCATCATCATCATCATCATCATCATCCATTTATATCCTGCCCATCTGTGCAGTGGTAGGCTCTAAAAAAATTACTACCATACTGTGTGCGTGGTATGGTGCGCACGTCCAGGGCGTTGCACCCAAATTAGGACTACCGTTACTTTATTTCAAAACTTGGATTTCTGCTGCCAGTTCTGTCGAACTGGTGCAAACCTGCTGATGCCCACTACTGCATTTCTGGTTACCCCCACTCTGAGCACATAATAAACACATAATAAAATCACATAATAAATCTCCTAGTAAAATACAAATATCAAACCTAATTAAGGTCGCCCTCGCTCAAAAGCCAATTGTATCCAACTCTAGGGTTCAGTGCTCATCTCTGCTTACAGCCAAAGAGTCTGCATTTGCAGGCTTTTCCATGGATATGTGGCAGACATGACTAGACACCAGAGAGTTTGAAGGCTATTTACCTTCTCACCAAAGTGGTACTTATCTCTCTACTTGCAATTTCTTGCTTTCAAACCGCTAGGTTGTCTGGGACAGAAATTGGAGCTTACTTTGTCATGCAGTACTCGGGTCTCAAACTGCTGACCTGCCAACCTTCCAGTCATCAAGTTCAGCATCTTAACCACTAAGCCACCACAGCCCCTTTTGACTGTTAAGCTGTGACAAAACATGATAATATGCAATTACAGTGTCATCCAGACACTTCCCAGAGTAGATACATGGCCTCTTTTAAAAGACCTCCTTTTGAAGTTCTTTTCTATTTGAACACTTGTCCAGTCCAAGTCTGGCTTAAAGAAAAAAAGACTACTGGAAGGGAGACTAGGACCTTGGAAGTTACTCATTCCACAGTAAGCACCTGTGGAATAGATTCAGCAGATACATAAGTCACCTGGCCATTGTTTTCCTCACTTGAGTCTCATGCAATGCAGTTTTGGTTTGCATCTGTACAAATGTAATTTTAGCATACATAATTTTATGCAAATGATGCCATCTTTTGTCATTTTTGTCAAAACAGGTCCTTCTTTTCTGTAATTATGTACTGTAGTCTGAGGCACATTCAAATATACATTTTAATTACACCTGCACATCTTACTCTCATAAGTTAAGTACACACAGATTTGTTTAACTGGACTGCATACAAAATTTAACTACCAAAAAGTAATTACTCTTTATTCTTCTTCTCTTATTATTTTAGTGTATTTTTTTAATAATTGAAAATATTACTTTATTTTAGAGTGATCATTATAGAAAAGCAGCCACTAAGGGAGAAGAATACATAATTTTCACAGGACTGCATAGGAATTGTTTAAAACATTTTGTTCCTTCATAGTACAAAGTCTACTCTCTTCCTTGAATTTAACTGGCAAGACATTATTTAGCTAAAAGGAAAGAAAGAAAGGCAGACTTAAAGCGTAGAAGGATTTTTCTCAACCTCGGTCCTCCTGATATTCCATGGTTCATAGTTTACAGCCTCTTAATGGGATTCTAAATCTCCATGAGTGCCACTCTCTTGCCAGCAGCATTAACGCTTCCATAATGGTAATACAAGCTGGAGGCAGAGAACAGAAATCCTGTAGAGGGAAGAATAGAGATAAGAATTGAGAGGCTATGGGAGGCTAATTATTTGCACATTAACGATGAGGAAAATAAACAAAATGTGATAGTTTCTTGCAATATTTATAATTCTCTGAAAATCAGCTTTGTACAACTGTTTTACTTAATTAAGCAGTTGGCTTCTGAACCAACTATTCTATATATCTGCTTTGTTGTGATACTCTGGTTTAAATCCAACTGGTAGAATAAACCCATAGAGTTAATGGGATTTACATAACTGTTGACTTATCCTGCAGCAATTCATTCAGTGAGTGTATTCTAGTAGGGAACAGCAATTAAATCTAGAAGTCTATTGTTCCAAATTCCCAACATCATTGGATTCTGGAACTGAAATAATGCATGCTATTCTTTTATAAGGCAGATACTATAAAGCATTTCAAGGATTAGATTTAAATACAAATGCTTTTAAATGTTTTTTTTTTAATATCAGCTATTCATTTGTAATGCACATGCCACTATTCAACTCGCATTTAATGCAGTCAATCTGTAATAGGCACCCAAGCTAGTCTATCATTTCTGTGTTTTAGGAAACACTATGATAAATGCAGACTAATGGCATTAGTATATTTCACTGGTTACATTGTAGGATAAACCTATGTCAGCCCTATGATAAAAGCAAATTAAATATACAGTTGGCTCCAAGGATATACCTCCTGCTCTTGCAGTGAAGAAATGTGCGGTACAGTATTAACTACAATATTGTTCAATTATCAGCAATACTAAATTAACCAGATTTCCAGAAGAGTATATTTAAATGGCCAACTAGATTTCTCACTAAATATCTGTCTGTGGAGACAGAGAATGAGAGTTCAGTTCCTCAGGGGACCTTCCCAGGAGAAAAAATAGTCTATTCAGTCTTGGGCAAGCTGCACAATTTCTAAGTTGCCCCCAGAAGAAGGGAAGGGTAAACCACTTCTGGGTATTCTCTATCTAGAAAACCTGGGAAAGGGTCAGCATACGTCAGAATTGACTTAATGACGGATGATGATGATGATGCCAACCATATACAAAATACTTTGCCCAAGTTCAAGCTCTACAGGTTCTTTTTCTTTATGGATACAATTCAGTTAACTGGTTATGCTTCTTAAAGCTGTATGCAGCCTTGATCACTTGATCACACATGAACCTTTTCAGATTTTGAGGTCTGCAGTTGCCCATCTCCAAGTACGACCATGGCTAAAACCAGGGCCTTTTTGTGTTGTCTTGTTATGACAAAGTTTATTTGATTTTAAATGCTAGAGTAAAAAAAATGCCTTTGCTTTTAATGAACAGTGCAAATTTTTGTAGCTGTTACTATTGTTTTTTATAGGTCAGTATGTTGTTCTGCAACTCTGTTGGTACAGAAGGAGAGATGTAGCATTACCAAATGGTCATTAATTAAAACGTTCCTACAAGTAGACCTTGATTCTACTTATGTGGCAGTTAAACATGAAGAAATGTCCAATTTACTGTCTTGTCTGGTCACATTAGACCAATATAAATCTGAATAAATAAATAAATGAATGAATAAATTCCAACCTGTAACACGTGATGACATGGACAAGGTGCTTACTTGTTGCAAAGCCACTATCTCTCCACAGAACTCTTGTCCATCATGGCTCTTGAAATCAACCAAAGACAAAGTGATAGAACAGGCCTCACAAATCATCAACTCATCTCTTCAGGAAAAGAAAATATCTTTCTGTTTGAAGGAGACCATTGTTTGGCCCATTCTCAGAAAATCTAATTTGGCAACTGAGGATATGAATAACTTCAAGCCTATCAGCAATATCCCTTTTGTGGCCAACTGAATTAAGAGGTGTGTGGTAGATCAATTGCATGCATTCTTGGAGTATACCAATAATCTGGATCTGTTTCAGTGGGGTCAAGCCAAGTAAAGAACCTAAGACAGTACTGTTTGGGTTGCTTGATAATAGGGAGCAGTCCAAGGGAATGCAATCCTGCTAGTTCTCCTTGAGTTCTCAGAGGCCTTCAATACAGTCAAAACTAGATTGTTGGGACACAGGATCTGTGGACTAGCTCTTTGCTGGCTCCAGCCCTTTCTCAATGTCCATATGCAGCTTCAGGATGTTGTATTAGACTCCTGGGTACAACTTTGTAGGGTTCCACAGGAATCGATAATCTTCCCAATGCTCAGGGTCATAGCCGGGGGGGCGGGGGCGGCAAAAACCCTCCTGAGTTAACAGCCTGTCTCCCCAACCCACCCTAGGATGCCAATGTTGGGTGTGTGACATTGTTGCCCCTCCTGATCTTCCCCACCCCAAATCTAGAATCCTGGCTACAGCCCTGCCAATGCTGTTCAACATCCATATGTTGAAAGCTGTTTGGCCAAAGATGGAAACAGAAGACAAAAGATAGAATATTTTTTAGTTCAGTTGATTTACGCTAAAAGCAACAACAAATCAATATTGGATATTGGCTATTGGGATCTATATGAAGCCATTAGAGAAGGTCAACCAATGATTTGGAATGTATTGTCATAAATATGTTAATGACACCCAGCTTTAGCTCTCCTTTGTATTTTCAGCACTACCTTACAACAATAATGGGATGGACCAGAACTTACAGGTTGAAGTTGAATCCTGGTAAGATGGAGATGATGTTGTTGGGACGGCTAATGAATTAATTGGGTGGCCTCCAGCCAAATCTGAATGAGGTTACACGGCCCCCGAAGAACCAGGTCTGTGACTTGGCTCTCAGAGCAGAAGCAAATATTGACCATGAGCAGGTTTGCCTCTTTTCCCTCTTAGGCAAATTACACAGTTGCATCACACCTGGACAGGAAATCACTAATAACACAAGTTCATGCATTGATAGCCTCTCTCCATTGAGCTAGTCTTGCAGTTGATATGGAAGCTGATATGGAAGCTTCCAATCCAATCCAATATCAATTTGTTGTCACATTTATTTAAGTGTAAATCAACCCAACTCCAAAATGTTCTCTCCTTTTCCTTCTGCTTCTATCTCTGGCTGAACAGCTTTACCATTGGCTTATCCCATCATTGTAAGGATCTGCCTAGTGTTCTTTTGTGGTCCCTTAGTACCAGTCTGTTAGCTGACAGGTCTATCTGTTATCCAGAATAGCTATCATAAGGCAGTACAGATCTCAATCCCATCCTTCCCTTCATCACCCTCAGCATACATTTGCACATACATACCTCATAGCATTGCTGGATGTCTGAACAAATCACCCTGCTCAGTTTCAGCATACAGTTTACATCATCAGACCAAGTTCCATAAACAAACATTTTTCTGCTCATTCAGCCTTTAGTTTTTAGATTTACTAGGCTGGGGAAGTAGCCCTATCATAAGTTTCAAAACTTCTCCTAACCTTATAAGCTCTGAAAAAGAAAGTGTTCCAGACTTAATTTTAAAGATACTGTATTCATATTTCCTTATAAAAAATGACCTGAAACTAAAATTTGATCTGTAAAACGTTCCCTTTATAACATTCTAAGGCAGTGGTGCCCAAACTTTTTGGGCCGCAGGCCGGTCATGTGGTTGAGTGGGCCAGTCACATGGTTCCTCCCACACAGAAGAAAAAGTAAAACATGCATGCACATAACATGCCCACAGATGTGGATAACACTGCCGTAAATTACCCACGGCTGTCTTAAATGCATTTATGACAGCTGCAGGTCATTTATGACATTGTTGTGCACATGCAGGGGTGCATTATGTGCATGTGCATGCATGTTTTACTCCTGCTTCCGGGAGTGGCGATGGTGGCATGAGCCCGATCCGGCCTGTGGGCCATAGTTTGGGAACTCCTGTTCTAAGGGGAAGGTCACATAATCTTCACTCACCAGATGCTTTCTCAACCCACTACTGCTGGTCATGCTACAGAGGCTTATGGGATTTGAAATCCAAAACATCCAGATTGCCAATGATCCCATATCCCATCCTCTAAAGAAACAGATTCACATGGTTATTCCTTTTTGTTCCTATTTCTCTATGTTGTACGTGTACACCTTCTGAAAGAATACCATACAGTACACTGTACACCCCATTTCAACTTGTTAAATTGTTAATAATTAGGACTTTAGAGTCTCTCTGCATGCTCCTGCCATTATATGTTCCCCATTGAGTGAGCTTGACCAGCATAAATAACCTGACTTCAACACCTCCTCCTCCTTTTTTTTCTTCTTCTTCTTCCTCCTCCTCCTCCTCCTCCCCCACCCCCACCCCCCCCCCGTGTCTAGGCCAGACATGAAACTGCCAAAATGAAGGCATCTTTTGCTGAGTTCATTCTACAGTTCCTTTCACCTGACATAGTGTAAGAAAGATTAGCCCACAACACAAGGTTGCTGTTACCAGGGTACACCCAATTGTGGTTCAAAAATACCATAATCTTCCAGGAGGCTATGCGAGCGTTTCTAAGGGGAAAACTCGCTTCATGAAAAAATTTTCACTATGTGAGTCCGACTCGCATAGCGAAAATAT
This sequence comes from Furcifer pardalis, assembly GCA_030440675.1. Taxonomy (NCBI): domain Eukaryota; kingdom Metazoa; phylum Chordata; class Lepidosauria; order Squamata; family Chamaeleonidae; genus Furcifer; species Furcifer pardalis. The sequence continues at coordinate 73,794,290 of CP126894.1, read as the reverse complement.
TTGCTATCCAAGTCGGACTTTCCCTATGGAAAACTCGCATAACAAGCGTTTCTATGGGGGAAACTCGCATAATGAAAAAAAATCGCTATGCGAGTTTTCCCTCTAAAATAGCTCATTATGCGAGTTTTTCCATGGGAATTTTTGCTATGCAGGTTTGTTTCGCACAGCGAAAAACTCGCATAGCGAACAGCCTTGCAGAACGAATTAAATTTGTTATGCGAGGTATGACTGTATTTCAAGTAGATGACTCATACATGGATAAAGTACCATATATGCTGGTGTATAAGATGACTTTTTACCCCTGAAAAACATGCCTCAAAGTGGGGGGGAGGCGTCTTGTACACCGGGTGCACTTCAGTTGAATAAAATACAGTAATACCTCGGATAACATTTACCTCCAATAACGATTACCTCAGATAACGCTTAAATCGCATAACGTTAAGCAATCTGGGGAGGAGAATTGCATCGAATAATGTTAAGGTCCCATGGGATGGATCGGATAACAGCTTTTAATATCAGATGACAAACAGGAGTTAGAAGGCTTTTAAAGGGAAACTGTCATGCCAGCAAACTTGCTAGTGACTTGCCTGGCACTTACTCTCTCCCTCTATTTGTTATCTTCCTTCTATCATTGACAGTTCCAGTTTGGTTAACAGATTACAAAACAAACAGCATGGCAGCTCCCATAGGTTTATTGTTCCATTCAGCTTTAGTGAATTGTCTTTGGTGAATTACGTTTAATAAACTTGCACTGTTTTATGTTTACTGTACATGTTTGATAACATACAGCCTTGTGACAGTTTTTCTGCATGTCATAAGCATTTGAATATAAATTAACATGTTGAAATCAAATCTGATGTTCTTTTACGTTTTATTTGGTGTGTGGAAGGTGTGTGGAAGAGGGGGTAGTCTTATACAGTGAGTATATAACAAACTCTATATTTTGAGTGGAAATGTTGGGGGGTCGTCTTATACACCCAGTCGTCTTGTACACCAGCATATACGGTAATTTCCTCCAATCCAAGTCAAACTCAGAAATATTCCACGATACAACCATGCCTACAATGAAACAGAACAACCATTTTATGCTGTAGTTCAGTTTCACTGTGGCTCTAAGAATCTTGCTTTACAATGGGCTTTGGCTATGGGATGTCTTATAGAATTCTTTCAGACATGCTAGTTCTACTGAATTATCCATGCATGGTGCCTGGAAAATTCAACACAAACAAAACTGATAGGTATCTACTGAAACTGAGAAATAGATATAATAATAATAATAATAATAATAATAATAATAATAATAATAATAATAATAATAATAATAATAATAATAATAATAATAATAATAATAATAATAATAATAATAATAATAATAATAATAATAATAATAATAATAATAATAATCTGATTGCTACAGGAAAGAGAAGAAAGTACTGGCTGAAGAACAATGGACACAAAAGAACTGCTGCATCCAAAGTCAGAATTGTCATAATATTATCCGGCAAGACAGCAACAAGAAGAAAGAAAATGTGAACCAATTATTTTATTTCTCCTAGAATGATAATAAATAGTGTTGTGCTTTCAAAGATCTTAACTAATTTAATGAGATAAGCATCTTTCAATAATGCATTAAGAATATAAAATATATTTTAAGTGAAAAAATAATAACAACAAAGGATAAATATTTTATGAGGTCTGATCTAAGTGTCTTTAACAGTATTGATTACTTCCTATCCCCATTAGAGGCTATGTTGATTTGAAATAGCTGGGGGCTGTCTACCAGAGGGTTCAGCCAAATTGTTTTGAGGTTATTTTTGCAACAGATGGTTGTAATAAATAAAATCCTAATTGTCATAGTTTAATAAAGCAAGTTCATGTTTTAAATTTTAAAATAGTCAAGTGTCCAACAGTTATATAATCCAGATCTCTAAAACAGAAAGCCTTGCTTTTATCTTTAACTCTCTCCTCCCTTTTGTTATCCATATTCTAATTCTCTAGGAGATCTATTTTTTTCCTGGTCTTTCATTTCACAGGCCATAATTCTAAGGTTGACACAACACCTTATCCTCTAAGGAGAGGAAGGAAATATCAGCTACATAGGTTAGCACTGCTGTCTTTTCTTAGGACAACAGGAAGATCATAGAAGAGAATACAAGCCACTTGCCTTAGGCTCATGGAGGCTCCCTTCAGGCAACCGAATAAGTGACAAGACATTGAAAATGGCCAAATGTAGACTGCAAAAGCCTAGGGCAAGCAGAACAAATTGAATTAAGAACCATCACTCACTCATTCTCTCTCTCTCTCTCTCTCTCTCTCTCTCTCTCTCACTCACTCACTCACACACACACACACAGAGAGAGAGAGAGAGAGAGAACAGAAATACTGATGGAAATCTTCAAAGTCAGTTTCCGGTGCATCCAGCTGATCAAATTGATAACACCTGCCCTACTATCAAGATACCAAGAAATTAAAGTTAAGTATGAAACCATGGATTTTTGTCTCATAAGTTATATCAGTTTCCCAGTAAACACAAATGTACTTTTGTTTAGGCTACTGAACTCAAAATTGTGATATAAAATGCACATAAAGTGATATAAAGGCTAGGCTAAACTAATGGAGAGCAGAAAATGAATGCTGAAAAATGTATCCCACCAGGATAAAAGTCATGAAGTCACTTAACAGACTTCAAAGTGAAGTTGAAAGATCAAAGAATAGTCAAGTAAAATGGGACTACATGGATACAGGAAAGTGTGGAGAAATTCAATCAATGCAGCATTTATGTGCATGCAATTTATGCCTTACCACATATATAAAGAAGATCTAGTAAATCACCAAGACAATGCTGTTGATGTCACCAATTTTTGGTCAAAAACAGTCTAACTATTTTAAAATTTTGATTTGTTTGAAATTTTGCCCATATTTAATTTATATCCATAATTTCAAATTGCACAAGACTCTGATATGAAGGAAGGCAGAAAAGAAAAAAGTGCACATAAACATCAATTATAATACAGTACAGTCTTTCTCCTATGAATGTTTTGAACACATATTCAAAAATCATGATTAGAATTCTTGCTCTTAACTTTTTATATTATGGCCAAAAAAAGAATAATTAACCGATATGTACAGATATCTTTGTTGTGTTGTTTGCGCATCTCACGTGGCTTTTGACTTATGGTGAACTTAACAGCATTTTGTCAGTAGAGACATAAAATTTTTAAGGAGTAGTCTACTACTGCTACTCTCCAAGTGAACTCTATGTTTGAGGTAAGATTTGAACCTAGACTTCTTGTCCTGACATTACGTACACTATATCACAATGGTTCTCATATAGTTATAACTATATAAAAATGCATCACCATGTACTATAAAGAAAATTTCAAAGGAGTTCACATGTTGCTTCACAATTAACTAAGACAGTTCAGTGATTACTTATAGACTGCTTACTTTATTCATGTTTGCCACCCCACTCTCCAAACATGTAATATAAAAGAAATCAGCAGATTACAAGCTTAGAAAATAGGATAGTCATTCTATCCTCTTCCTTTCTAATTTTCAAGATGGAAACCAGGTTATAGGCCTTCCTTGATCTTTACCTCCTCTACAACTGCATCATCTATCATCACATAATACATGTTCCAAACACATTTACAGAGTGATTGATGACACATACTTTAAAACCTTAAAATCTGAAAAAGAATAGAGCCTGGTTATTATTCTGTAATAATATATTTTAAACACTGATCTTTAAACTATCATGGGACAAAGTCTCTAGAAAAATAGCAGCTCTTTTATTTTATTTTAATTGTTAAATGTAAAGTCAGCAGGCACTTCAAAGCAAATTATGTGATCTTATGCAGAGGTGTGGTCATTCTGAATCCATCACAACTGATGTATGCACAAGGGAAAATATATTCTTTTTGTTCATAATTTAAGTTCTAAAAGAACCCAGTATATGGTCAAGGTTACAACCTTTTAGTTTAACAGATCACATTTCACCAGAGACCTTGAAAGTATAATACACGTGGAAAAGCAACCAAAGTTGAACATTTTAAAATCTGGTTGATTTCCATGAAAGACTTAACACATGCTTATATCATTCTCACTAGAATCAGTGAAAATATTTTCACCTAATGTTATTTACTCCAAAATACCAAGATGACAGTCTTCTTATCACAGCAAAAACCCCAAAAGTCTCGATGGAGATCAATATCTATCCATTAATTAAATCTGAAGCTTTTTGAAGGTCAATTTGCTAGGCTGCACTGAAGGAGTCTTCATGTCCTCAGCATATACAGTCTGCATTGTGTGCATATTATGTGTGTAAATAACTGGGTATGCGTTGGCCCCTCACACTGGCTTTTAATCTGCCACTTTTGGCATATAACCTCCAGATTGTTATCCCCAAAGTACATGACTCTTGTGCTGAAACAATGTCTTTGTCCAACTCCTAGAAAACAGTAGCTGTGATAGCCCAAAGGCATGAGAGTGACAGACTAGGAGATTCATTCTCAGACAGAGCCAAATACTAATATTTATTTTTAAATTATTTACAACAATCCATTTTTAACAGTCTTAGTATTGCACTTGGCTTTGGGATAATGCGTGCTTAAAATGTCACTATATGTTTCATGAACTGTCCATCCCATTAAGCCAGTTGCTTCCCCAACCAATTTCATCAACCAATTGCTATTAGTTTAATCTTTCCCGATGGCATTCACAGATGAACCCAGAGGCTTAAGCCTGAAGTCTTCCATGTAGTTAGACTATCTCTTCACCAAAGAAAAAAGTCATTTCCAATCTTTGAAGATCCACAGTTTCTTGAATTCAGTTGCTTGTAGCTTATAAAACAATCTTCAAAGCACTTTTAAGATTGTGAAAGCTTTTTTTTTTCTCATTCTGTAGATCTTCTCAGTTTATTTCAGCCAGGACCTCCTTTCTTTTGGACATCCACTGCTTGCTGCAACTCTGTTATCTTCTCTTTCACAATGTATAGTTCTGCTCCCACTTCAGCTTTCTTTGGCTACTGTTTCTTCCAATCTCTGCTGTCCTTAGCTTCTTTCCCCTCAAGCTCTTCCTTGGCTGACAACAACTGACCTTATACACCAGGGACCCAAGCTACAGCCCAGGAGCTTGAGCCAGTCCCCAACACTAATTCATCTGGGCTGTGAAGCCCTAGATGCTCCTGGAAGCAGAAGTAAAACATACCTGCTTCCAGGAGCGATGAGGGTTTCGTGTGCCGGATGAATGGTGTTGGGGGCCAGATCCAACCCCCAGACCATAGTGACCAGCTCCCTGAATCACGTGACCAGTCCACAGCCCAAAAAGTTTGGGTACGCCTGTTTTACACTTTCCAGCCAGAACTCTCCATCTAAACTCATGTTCCATTCTACCATGACCGACAGTTCACTGGTTTAGAATTAAAGGAGCAACCAATAGGTAAACATATTTACTTATCACAGTCAAAGGCTCTCTTTTAAAAGGTTGCAAACTAGAACAAAAGCAATAAAGTCCCAATATGTGTGTTTAAGGTCACACATACATAATTTTTTTTATCCAAGCAACTTTTTGTGACTGAGTCACAAAATGATAGAAGGAGAAATGATAGAATGATAGAAGGAGAAATTTTACAACCTAAAGATCAAGAGACATACATAGGAATTTTCTATCCTAAGCTGATGGCAAGTCTGGACATATTGCCTTTTCAACACAGGAATCATACAAAGTCCTTAGTCCCCTGCATTATACAGCAGAAAACATCTGAAAGTGCTGTCCTTTCATTTCCCAGTGGTGTAGGATCTGCAGCAACATGGCTTCTTAATACATGGCCTATCTGGCCCTGGAACACACAAAGAAGCCAGCATTACACCTCAAAATTGGCTTACGCTAGGCCTGGGGATGGATGCTGCATGAATCCATCCATTAAATCATGGGTTCCCAACGTTTTCCCACCAGGGGCCAGTTCCTGCCACCATGCTCAGCTGGGGGGGGGCAGAGGCATGGCTGCTCCCACTACTTACATTTTCAGCATCATCGGCATCATCAGTAGCGATGGCAGGATTTGTGACATTTTCGGGGTCTTGGACAGCCTTTGCTGCTTCCCAGGGTTTTTTCTGCTGCTTCTCTGCTGCACTTCTGCTACAGCAGGCCAGTAGCTGGGAATCCCTGCCTTATATCATATGACCTGTTTTTTGCCTGGTCATGCCTATGATTGTGCAACAGAAATGTGCTCCAGCATCTTGCCAGTCAGCTACCAAATTATCCAAAACCTATGTCAACATCAATTCAGCTGGTGTCTATAAAAGCTGGATTTTCTGTGTTTAATATCTTACTGTCTAGTACTAATTGCCAGCATTTGGAAAAGATACTTTTGTGAACAAAACCCCCAGAATCAACCACTGGCCATGGCGGTTGGGGGATTCTAGTACTACCAGTCCAAATCCATAATTTTTCCAAGCTCTGTTAATTGCCAATTTTCTACTACTATGTGCCCCTTGCTACTTTCTTCTCATTAATTCCTTCCTAATGCATCAGTGGGCATCTAACACCACTGTGAGCTTAAACTGGCATAATAAACCAATGACATTTTGTACTGGAGAAAGAGAATTTAGCAGGCTTAATTTAGCTGCCAATATTAAGAAGGCTATACAACAAAACTTTCACTGGTGAAGCTGTTATACTGGAAGCTGTAATGAGCATTACATTCCTAAAACAAAACTAGCAAGAAGAAACGGGAGACGGGCTCTACATAGAAATGTGCTGAAGAAGTCAGTGTTAAAAACTGATGTTAGTACTATCAAGCAACAAGTGAACCTCTTTAATTTTTCTTTTCATTTGTCACATTCATGCTAAATAAGCCAGAGTTGCTCATAATTCTGAGATGAGAATAATATTTTAATAGCATCAAAAAAAAATTTCTAGGTGTGATGACTCCTAGCTGAGAAGCATGTCTTTTTTACCATAGAAGATGATTTAACAGCAACAATTTCTAGAAATACCTCCCGTCTTCCCCCCATCTTTACAAATTCTTACAAAATTAATAAATAACTATACAACAAATATTCAAATTGCCTCTTTTAAATGTTTTATGTGCACTAATTACTGTTTTTAAAGGTGTTGTTGTTTAAAATGTTTTAATAGCGATTTTAATTATTTCATTATTTAATTTTTTAAAAGAAGCTGTTAGCTGCCTTGATTGCTATTTATAATTTCATGAATAAATAAAAGCTTGTAAGACAGAAACAGAAAAATAACCCTGAAATGTTCAGATGTATTTTGTTCAACTACTGTTAAACAAATGGGTACAGAAGCTTTCTCCCTGGCTCAACAAGCTGCTCTAAATGGTATTACAGTACATTTGTTATCTGCTAGCTTCGTATATAAACCAGGAGATCCACAGGAAAGGTGCACACCTTGCCTGATGGCTGAAATATCACAGCATGTAGACCAGCCTGACCCATTCATGGAAGGAACTGGTATACATAATTCATTCTCACCCTATGTGCAAAAGAGTACTCTGTTCTAGGGCAGGCAAAATTGGCTGTACCATTTCCCCTATTTGAACACAACACAGTTCAATCACACCAAAATACAGTATCTTAAGGAAAGCTAAGTTGGAAATTTATACAGTCTCCCCTTTTTGACTCAGTTTGTTGCTTTCCCAGTTTGAACTTCCAAGAGTGTATACTGTACAGTGAAAGCTCAAAGGGCATGTCACGAACCAGCCGGCCCCCACACTTCCGGTAAACCCCTGGAAACCAAAACAAACCTACACAGGGCGAGCTGGACGGCTAATTAGAACAGAGATCCAACTCTCAGCTGCTTATCAGCTCTTAAGGGGTTTTTATTTGGTAGCGTGTTCAAAGATTTGTGTGTGTGAAAGGCAGCTCTTACCCTTTTTAGTCCAATGAAGACACGTTGTTCAGAAAAATGATGAAGATTTATTGATCAGGTTCATAAAGCATAAAAGTCAGTAGCATAGGTCAGTCCAATAAAGTCCACAGGCAAATCTAGGTAACCATTTTTAAGGAGCAAAAGTGCTTAGCTCCTAGGCTAAAGAATGCTAGCCCATTGAGAACTAGAAACAAAAGCTCTCTAATCAAAAACAGGTCTTAATCCATGAAGAAACAGAGACGAACTCCTTCTTCTCTCCAAAATGGAGAATTTGCAGTCAGATGGGACTGCTTCAGCCAATCAGGTATCAGCAAGCAACAGAGAATAACTTTCTCAAAACAATAGTTGTTTACACACGTGCACGCAGAGTTTTCTGGGACTAGTCATAACATGGCTCTGCTAAAGAGATAAGACGGGTACACTGACACTAAAAACATGGTGGAAAAACATGCTGTTACACAGCCTTGAGGCTCAGAGAGAGAAAAATGGATTTTTCTGAGGCCTATTTGAAAATTGGCAATTTCAAGCCTTAGGAAATAGGTTCATTTCCTGACACGCCCTCCTTTCTGGAAAGGCAAACCGGGGGTTTGACTTTACCAAAAGGCATTATTTACTAATGTGAGCAAAGCAATTGAACAAACAAGCTATCCCTTATATATGTAGGATATCAAGCATTAAAGCTTCTTCCAGTTTTAGTTACTGGAGGTACATGTTACATAAGTTACATTCTGCATTGCAAGCAAACTCAGGTATAAAACCTTGCTGGAACAAAAGACTTGGGCATTTTCAGGTACCAAAGGTTTTCCCTTTTCAAAACACATTTTGCTCAAACAGAACAACCTTTAAATCAGGAAACAGGTCAGTAACACCACACATGTCACAGAGGCCGCTTGTACGAGCCTCTGGAAAAATAAACAGATGATTAGCAAGAAACAATAACATTTCCCCCCCTTCTTCGTCTTCTTCGATGTTGCACCTGCAAACAATTAAACAGCCAGATGAACAAAGTTCACTCAGAGTTCCGTTATCAGCACTTCTTTCAGACGACAGTAACACGTGCATCTCCTAGAAAACAAACTCAAGAAACAACCTTTAAGGTATTTATCAGAACACAGTCCAAAGGAATCAATCAAACAACCCCGCACCCTCATCCCTGTGAGGTTTGGGAACTAAACAGGCAACAGAATTGATGGCTTGACTAGCTTCTCAACTCAAGAGCGCGCAGAATTCCATTCACTCTCCTCAGTACGTCGGGAATCTGGATCTGGATCTGGCCTCTGCTATTGCTGAAACCGCTAGTTGGGCTCTCCCTCAGCCATCTTTACGTACTCCCCCCTCGTCAGCTCTTGGCTTTCTCGAAGGGTAGTAAAACTCAGGGAAACACTGCATCCGGCAATTATTTCCCACTTCCCACTAGCTGACCAAAACAGCGTAGTGTAACAGCCTGTAGATAACACTTTTCAGAGTGGTGGCTCTGGCCCACACACTCTAGCAAAACATTTCTTCCTTGGACACGTGGAGGAGTCCGTTGGAGCTCTTCCACCTTTAAGCTGGTATCTCAAACACAATGAGGCAATTTGCAACTTCTCCAGGTCTTCAAAGACCAAACAGCACATGTAATCAGCAACTAGGAACTTCAATGCAGGAAAATAAATCTTATCTGAAGGGTTCCACTCCCTCTTCTTGGCTTTGGGGAAAATTACTTCAGGGAACTGCTTCTGAGTGAAAATAGGCACTCTGTGGAGTTTTGACTCCAATTCAACACAAAAGAGTCTTATTTAGGGCTTGGGGCCTGCTGGGCGTCTGGGGAAGTCTCAGAAGTCATCTGGACAAGCTTCACCCACCCTGGGCCCTTCCTTCTGGCTAAACATCATCTGGGCACCTTCTCCAAGATCCCATCTGGAATGGAGTCTGTCTTGGGGTGCTAACTGTGGTGAGGGGGTACATTCATCAGCCACTGGCTTACCTTCCATCTTGTAGGCTTGGAAGACGTCTCAGTCCCTCTGGAACCGCCAGCACTGGAAACGGCCCTTGGCCCACGGCCCTCAGATCTGGGAGTTTGAGAATCCGACTCAAAACTCAAAACGAAGAAGCAAACAGCTGCGATCCTGCTTTCCTTTCAGCACCCTTATCTCAGGAAAACAAAACATTCCAAGGATGCAGTTTCTCAGCTTCTGCTGCAGGCTTTCAGCCAAAAACAAACAAAGGCTGCTGCTTCTTGCCGGGCAGAAACTTAGAGCATGCACACACACACAAAAAAAACTTCTTCAGGAGGCGCGATATCCCACCGCTGCCACCATGTCACGAACCAGCCGGCCCCCACACTTCCGGTAAACCCCTGGAAACCAAAACAAACCTACACAGGGCGAGCTGGACGGCTAATTAGAACAGAGATCCAACTCTCAGCTGCTTATCAGCTCTTAAGGGGTTTTTATTTGGTAGCGTGTTCAAAGATTTGTGTGTGTGAAAGGCAGCTCTTACCCTTTTTAGTCCAATGAAGACACGTTGTTCAGAAAAATGATGAAGATTTATTGATCAGGTTCATAAAGCATAAAAGTCAGTAGCATAGGTCAGTCCAATAAAGTCCACAGGCAAATCTAGGTAACCATTTTTAAGGAGCAAAAGTGCTTAGCTCCTAGGCTAAAGAATGCTAGCCCATTGAGAACTAGAAACAAAAGCTCTCTAATCAAAAACAGGTCTTAATCCATGAAGAAACAGAGACGAACTCCTTCTTCTCTCCAAAATGGAGAATTTGCAGTCAGATGGGACTGCTTCAGCCAATCAGGTATCAGCAAGCAACAGAGAATAACTTTCTCAAAACAATAGTTGTTTACACACGTGCACGCAGAGTTTTCTGGGACTAGTCATAACATGGCTCTGCTAAAGAGATAAGACGGGTACACTGACACTAAAAACATGGTGGAAAAACATGCTGTTACACAGCCTTGAGGCTCAGAGAGAGAAAAATGGATTTTTCTGAGGCCTATTTGAAAATTGGCAATTTCAAGCCTTAGGAAATAGGTTCATTTCCTGACATTTCCACTCATTTCCACTCAGTACCAGCATCTACTTATCCTACCTATCTACTTTTAAACTTATGCCCTATATATCAGATCAGATTAGGCATTATACTGTATTGTGTACGATGATGTTTAAGACTACAACTGAAATATAAAGGGAAAATAGTATTTTAGTGAATAGGATATTTATTGTCTATGATCACATAACTTCTCTTCACAGAAAAATAAGGAGATTTGGCTGTTCCTGGACACTCTGTATAGTGAATCCCTGCACATTCAGGTTTGCAAAGTGATGATGACCTTTTGCAATTCAAAGGGGGGTAAAATTTCTCTTCTTTTGTCTCCCAAGAAGCCCACTGAGATTCAGACTGTGAGCAGAATATGAGATGAGAACAGGAGGGATTCAGAAATGTTGAAACACTATGGGCTGAGTTTCCTCAAAGAAAAAGGTATGTTTGGAAGAGACTGAGACTGAACATGCCAGCTATAGAAAAGATCAGGCACTGTAACATTTCAGGTTTACTAAGGGTACTAAAGGCAAATAGGCTTTAAAAACAGAATAAGTTTTCTCTGGAAGAGGTAGAAAGAGACCCTAAGAATGGCTATTCTGCATATCACTGATTTTAAAAAAGGCAATTTTAAAAATACAACCCAACTGTGTTTCAAGAATATAAGTTTCTGATTTGCACAAAAGAAATAGATTACTGAAGTTTCATCTTTCAACTCCAAGTGTTACTATATTAATGCCATTATATAAGGAAAAGCAGTAGAAGATGCAGGAGCCGAGAGGAATGAATGAATGATATAGGAACAATAGCAGAGTTTTAGAATGATTAGAAAAAAATAAAAGAAGGGTTGGCCCTCATTTGTTCACTCAGCCTAATCCCATGATCATATTTCCATCTACATGTCTGTCATTTCCCAAGCATCCTGCAAGCTGATAGAAGATTGTCCAGACTTTATTCCAGTTCTGCTGTGCTTGACAAAAGATTAGGGGCCACTCAGTACCAGCATCTACTTATCCTACCTATCTACTTTTAAACTTATGCCCTATATATCAGATCAGATTAGGCATTATACTGTATTGCAATTCTGTTTAAATTATAAACCTCATTTACAGTTCTGCGCGTGTAAAAATCTAATGCAGGTGAGTGCTTTTTTCTCTCTCCCTTTTTTGGTAGGATTTGTAAGTGGTCACCATATTGCAGATATTAAAACAAGAGATGCCATGATTATCTGAGGACAGGCACTTGTACAAAAGAACAGTGTACCTCAAACACTCACAAGGAAAATACACATTATGCTAGTCCTGCAAACAATCCACAACTCCTGGTGTTTGTAGTTGGAGAAATGCTTCTTTGGAGAGGAAGAAGTGACTATAGAATAGATGCTTGTATCTTTAGGTGGAATACTTCCCCAAAGGAGGAGAGAAAGTGACAGTACATACAAGGTAGTCTTTTTCAGAGGGATGCAGGAAATTTGAGGGTCAACCACAATCTTTGACAGGAAAAGCAATGCCAATAGGGAGAGGGAATAGTCACCACTGTCTATGTCAGTGATGGCGGACCTTGGCACTCCAGGTGTTCTGGAACTTCAATTCCTAGAAGCCCTGATCAGCAGGAGTGATGACTTAGGCTTCTGGTAATTGAAGTCTAAGAACACCTGAAGTGCCAAGGTTTGCCATCACTGGTCTATGTCTTTCTTCCACCTGCTTGCTGATAATTTGCTTTGTCTTCAGGGAAGGATAGGGAGAAGCAAAAGTAAAAGACAGTCAAGCACTCTCAACAACTCACTTTGAAAATGTACAAAGCCTTGCCTGTTTTGTGGGTGATCCTAGAGATGTTCATTCACACATTAGTGAAAAATAGATCAACTTTTCAATAATTATCAACTAGGTACTAACATTTTAATATACATTCTAGAGGATGTAGACATAACTTTGATCAGTAGTAGTGGTCAGTAATCATATTTTGTTTTTATTTACTGATAAAAAGCAAGCTCTCAAATAAAATAATGATATAAATGATATAAATCTAAACAAATAAATAAAACAACCAAATACACACATCAAGCTTAATTATTCTGATCATGTATCCCAACCTCCTGAAATATATAAATGCACATTTTTTTAAAATCATGGGAGATATTTCTACTAAAATATTAGTGAAAGTCTGTCATACTGCATTGTGAATTATATAGGCCAAGTGCTCATAAACATATACTGTATTATGTAAATTTTCTTTCTTTACAGAGGGATGCAACAATCTGATCACATATGACAAATTACATGTTCATTCAGAAATAAGGAAAATTATATTTCCAGCACTCTTTCTGCTATTTTCATTTAACTCTTAGAATTCAAATATACCAACTAAATACAGTAGTTTGATTTTGTGTCTTTAGATAACTAATCAAATGACAGTTACTAACCCCAAATTCATAAAATGCAAGCCAAAATCTTGTTGAATGAGTTCCACCTGTGCAGCAGGAATGACATCACTGTCCATGTCAGTTTTCCTTTTTTTCAATTTTGGGGTGCACACAACTTGATCTCATTGTTTGTGAGCTATGCACACTCTGAAATCTCAAAAGTAAGTATTCTATCAGCATCAGTCTGCCACTGATGATAACATCATTCCAGCTGCACAGGCACAGAGCTATGCAACAGAATTCTGGCCACAAAAAAAGTAATAGTGGTGGCCCCATGCTGCATATCCACAAGGACAGCCTACCAATTGGTTAAAGAAGAGCTGTTTTAGTCTTATGTAATGTTTATGCAAGTATAACTTCCAAATGGATGCATTCAATGACAGACGTCTGAAAAGCAGGACAACTTTGATGAGCTTTATGAACCACTTATTTATAAGTTAAAACTGCTATTTAGTACAGCCGAGACCCTGTACTGTACTGTTTGCTGGACAGATTAGATAAAACCAAAGATACTAAGCATTTGTCTTCCCAGAAATCCACATTTTCCCAATTATTAATTACAAAGAATTTTCCTTAGTTTCACAAATGAGAAGAGATTTTAGGGCATTTTGCAATATTGTAACAATAAAGTTATGACTGTGCTTAAAAGAGATGGTTGGATACAGCTGTAATTTCAGTTTAAATTTTTAGCAAAAGCACTTGCTAGAAATGTAAACACTGATACAGGTATTTTTAAAAAAAACATACTATAATCTGTAGATCACATAAAACAGCCTACTTTCCAGAACTGACTGATCTGAATGTCAGAGGCGTAGCTACCGCCGTATCAGCCGTATCAATTATACGGGGGGCCCGGGCTACGGGGGCCCCCAACGGCAAAAAATAAAATTAAAAATAAAAAAGAGCAAAAATTTACTGCGCATGCGCAGAAACTCAATCTGATGCATTGCGCATGTGTCAGATTGAGTTTCTGCGCATGTGCACTTTATTGGAGCCATTTTGGCTCCAATTTTTTAAAAAAAGCCGGAGTCGGAGAGTCGGAGCCGCAGCTTTTAAGCAGCGAGGCAGCCCCGACTCCGAGGCCCTCCCCCCGGTCGCCGCGGGGGCTCCCTGCCTGCGCCAGCCCGGGCGGCGCTCTCCACGGTCGCCGCTGGGGTGGGAGTCCACCAGCTGCAGGACCAGCTCGCGGGCGCGCCCCGTCCCGCGGCAGGCGGCAGGTCACCTGGAGCGCGCCTGGAGCTGACCTACCGCGCGCGCCTGGAACTCACCTGCTGCGCTCCTGGAGCTCACCTGCCGCCTGCGTGTGGGATGGGGCGCGAGAGCTGGTCCTGCAGCTGGTGGACTCCCACCCCAGCGTCGAGTTGGAGAGCCCCGCCCGGGCTGGCGCAGCCTGCCAGGGAGCCCCCGCGGCAACCGGGGGGAGGGCCTCGGGGCTGCCTCGCTTCGCCCGCTCGCCTTCCACAACTGCCCCTTGCCTTCGCCGTGCGCGGCGAGGGAGCGATCGGCAGCAGCGGCGGCGCGGTGGCGGTGACAGCAGAGGCGGAGGAAGAAGAGGCCCCAGGATTAAGGTAAGTGAGGTTTTTGTGTTTCGGGTGGGTGGGTGGGTGGGTTGAGGTGTGTGTGGTTTTTTTTTTTTTTTACATTTTAATTCTATTTTATTTATTTTACTTTTATTTATTTTATTTTTATTTTTGGCCCCGCCCACGACGTCATGACGTCATGACGTTGGCTCCCCCATGACGTCATGATGTCATGACGTTAGCTCCGCCCCACATCTAAAGGGCCCCCAAACAATTTTTATACGGGGCCCCGGCAAGGTAAGCTACGCTTCTGCTGAATGTACACCTTCCTTAAGATGCTTAGCAAAAAGAAAAAGAGAGAAAAGCTCTGAGCATTAAGGACAAATATTGTTGGGTACATATTTTAAAAATTCTAAAGTAGCTTAAAGCAAGCATAAAACTAATAAATAGCAGTTTGGCATCTATAGAAGGAAATAGGGGAAATCATCAAATAAATAAAGTGATCTAATTTTAATTCCTTACTAAACCGCAGCAGCATGTGGAGAGAGAATTACCAGAAGTGCAGGCGGGGTTCAGAAGAGGCAGGGGAACTAGAGACCACATTGCCAACATATGTTGGATCATGGAAAAAACAAAGGAATATCAGAAACAAGTCTACTTCTGTTTCATTGATTAAAGTAAGGCCTTTGACTGTGTGGACCACAACAAAATGTGGCAAGTAATTAAAGAGATGGGAATACCAGAACACCTTATATGCCTCATGAGAAACCTGTACATAAATCAAGAAGCAACAGTTAGGACAGAATACAGAAGGACAGAGTGGTTTGGAATAGGAAAAGGAGTAAGACAAGGCTGCATTTTGTCACCCTGCTTATTCAACTTATACACAGAGCACGTAATGCACAATGCAGGGATGGAGGAATCACAATTTGGGATCAAAATTGCTGGAAGAAACATCAACAATTTGAGATATGCAGATGATACCACCCTCATGGCAAAAAGTGAGGAGGACTTTAAAAAGCTCCTGATTAGGTTGAAAGAAGAAAGTGTAAAAGCTGACTTGAAACTCAATATCAAGAAAACCAAGATAATGGCAACAGGCCCTATCAGTCCCTGGAAAATAGATGGGGAAGAAGTAGAAGCAGTGACAGATTTTACTTTCTTAGGATCAAAGCTCACTGCAGATGGTAATTGCAACCATGAAATAAAAAGGCGACTGATTCTTGCGAGGCAAGCGATGAGAAACCTGGGGAACATAGTGAAAAGTAGAGACATCACATTGCAAACAAAAATTCATATAGTCAAAGCAATGGTATTCCCAGTGACAATGTATGGTTGTGAGAGCTGGACCACAAGGAAAGCTGAACGCAGAAGAACAGATGCCTTTGAGATGTGGTGTTGGAGGAGAGTTTTGAGAGTCCCCTGGACAGTGAGGAGAACAAATAGGTCAATCCTAGAAGAAATCAAACATGACTGCTCCTTAGAAGGTCAAATAGTGAAGATGAAGCTAAAGTTCTTTAGACATCAAATGAGAAGGGAGAATTCGCTTGAGAAAGCCTTGATGCTAGGAAGGGTGGAGGGCAAAAGAAGAAGGGGGCAGCCCAAAATGAGATGGCTAGATGGTATTGTAGATACAATGGGCACAGAGCTGAGCGAGTTAAGGAGGATGGTGGAGGACAGAAGTGCCTGGCAGGCAGTGGTTCATAGGGTCGCAAAGGGTCGGAATTGACTGTGTGACTGAACAACAACAAAACCCAAAGTCTGTATAGTAAAACACAGTGTTTGTGGCTTCTACCAGCAGATAATGTCTTTTTAAAAAAATGTTTGTTGTAGGCCACTCAAGGCCTATAGCAGTGATGGCAAACCTTGGCACTCCAGATGTTATTGAAATTCAATTCCCATAAGCCTTGATCAGCAGGAGTGCTATCTTGGGCTTCTGGTAATTGAAGTCCAAGAACACCTGGAGTGCCAAGTTTCACCATCATGGGCCTATAGCCTCTAAACCCATGGTTCTCAATGTGGAGCCCATGCCCCACAGGGGAATTTCAATTCCCAGAAGTCTAAGTCAGTACATTGGTTGATCAGTGCTTTGAGAAATTGAAGTAGGCTTCTGGGAATTTAAGTTCAAAAATCAAAGGTTGGGAAACACTGATCCAAACTGTACATTGTCCATATCATTGTTGAAAGCATAAGAACGTCTATTAAAAAGCATATAAAACAATAAGGAACCTTATTTTTCTGAAGCATTGCAAATCCCTAAGAAACTGTTGATGCTGCACAGTCTTATTAGGTAAGGAGTACCTTAATGAGTCTATTTGTTTTGTTAAGAAATTGCAATTTCGCTGATTATACAGAAGGTCTGCATTAACATGAGCAACATTTGCATTTTCCCCAAGAAAACAAAAATAGTGTTTGTCTTTAAACTCAAAAGATAGAAGCTGATAAATGTATTTCATTATTTCTTCAATTAAATCCCTTAAAGGTAAGTAGCAACTAGATAACTATACAGCAAAACATCTCCAAATTGTTATTCTCTGGTGATACATGAATGGGAAATAGCAAGCTGCAATTCTTGTATTGGCTATTGGGAACAGCTGGCAAAGTAATCAGCTGGTAAAGTTTGCTACAGGCTAGGAATTTACTTGCTATGGTATATTAGAAAACTTGAAGCCAAAATGATGAACTGTAGCATACAAATGTTTAAAAATGCAATCATATCAGGCAGGCCTTAGCTGAAGAACCAGACTAAATCTGTTCCACAGCCCCTTTAATATGGCAAGAACATGTAATTCTAATCCCATGCTGGCTCGATTGTCACCCGGTTAAACAAGGATCACGTTGGATGCTATGGCTCCTGGGCATCCATCAAAAATGGACTAAACTGGGTTCAACTCCTTTCGCTACACATTCAGGGCAAGGAGTTGATTAGGAGCTAGAAGACAATTTTAAAAATCTAGGTGAAAAACGAAGCTATTCAATTAGGGAACCTATTCCCAATATGAGCCATCAAAATATAGACTTCAAAAACATATGTATCAAATTTGAAAAGAAAACTTGGAAATTAGTGAACTGATCTAGGCCCAAGCATAATTATAAGGCAGCTAATTTTAAAAACTGAGAAACAAGAAGGCTACAGAAAAATAAGAAGCAACACCTGGAAAATATTTTGAAGAACCAATGGCCAGTGACAAATTAGCTGAGATTAAGGTTCAAATGAAACTGGCAGAAATAATCTGACTGCCAAAAATGAACCAAGTTAGTAAGGCTAAAATATTGAAGAAAATGAATAAAGCTGTCTAAATTATTACAACAGAAACATTAGCTCAAACAAATCAGCTAATATGTATGTAGAGTTTATGTTACTACTGAAGAACTGGATTTGAAAGTTGAAAAGAATCAAGGGATTAAGAAAGCAAAAGCAAAATAGAAAATTCCCTTGGAGTCAGAAATTAAAAACATTCATTTGGAATTGAGTAATCTGAAGAATCTGAGACAAGGAAATCTAAAAGATAGGAAGAGCAAAAGCATCCTGATAACAAGGTATGACTTGAACATCAAAGGACTTGCAGTTATAACTGAAGAGCTGAAACAAAGAGTTGTAGCCACTGCAGAAAAGATCAAGCGAAATGATAACTGAAAAATGCAGTTTCAGCAAAATTCAGTTTTGAGTTAACCAACATTATTTTTACAAGACCTTTGAAAATAGGCATGAAGGCAGCACAAATGAAAAGTCTAACAGAGAAAGCACTCTGAAGTTTTGGAGAAGCTTGGAGAGGTGGGAATAAGGAGCATAATGAAAATGCAATATGGATCAAGCAGATTGAAAATCTAGTAAAAGCATCCAAAATGGAAGATTTTCAGTTAACAAAATAAACTGTATACGAACAAAGAAGATTTTTTTAAAAAAACTGTTTTGCTCCTGGTTTAGATTAACTCTATAGATTCTGGCTAAAAATGCTAACAAACATATATGCAAGAATGGCAAATAAGGCTGTTGTGCTGACCCGTCTGGGCAAGCACGGTCGCCACAAGGTGGCACTACATCAAGGATAGTCCAGATAACAGAGTCCAAAAGGCAAGCCAAGGTCTGTTTACTGGTAGTCAGAGTCAGTAGTCAAATCCAAAGGGTGTCCAGGGGCATCACCAGGGTTGGCAGAGTGGTCAGGGTCAGGTTCTAGGCAGGCAGTCTGGGATTAAGCAGGACGTCAGTCTTCGCACAAGAGTTGTATAGACGCTGGCAGGCTGCAAGAGGCTTGTTTATAAGCCTCCCAGCTAATCTGTATCAGCTGGGAGCCTTCTTTGGTGCCTCGCCCTGGCCTGCCTGAGTCTCAGGTGTATCTCTTTCTTAGCCCTCTCCTGGACTGAGGGCTGATCCCTGTCAGAGCCAGACCCCTGATCTGGCAGGTCAGCTGCCAGGGAGAACAGACATGGGCCAGGCGCAGGCTGAGACCCCTGGCTCAGGGTATCCTCAGTCTCGGGTGCAGGCAGAACTGGACTGGGCATAGGGAGTGCCCCCTGATCCAGCTCATCTTTGGAGTCAGAGGAGAGATGGATCACAACAGCCATAGCCAGGGAAGCCAGGGGGTTGAAAATCATCCTGAGCTAACAGACCAGAGAGGTGCCCTTGTAGTGCCATCAGCTAGAGAAGCTCATCTCTCTAGCACTAGGAGGAGGGCCTTCTCCATGTCTGCTCCGGCCCTTTGGGACCTCCTGCCCACGGAGTTATGTCTCCATACAGAGTTGCTGCCCTTTAGGAAGGGTGTAAAAACATGGCTGGTGGGGCAAATATGCGGCCCTAGTCATACTAAGACCCCAGCCTGTTGGCTGATCTCATCCACCCCTAATCTCAATCCTAACCTTTCAACCTTGGTTTTAACCTGTTGATTTTTAACTCTTTTTTAAAAATAATCTAAATTTTATGGGGTTTATGGCATAAATGAATTTTAATGTGGGATTTCTTGTGTGTTGTTATTGTTGTTAAACTGTCCTGAGTCGCTTGCGAATAGGACAGTATATAAATGTGGAAAAATAAATAAATAAATGAATAACATCCCATGCCCCCACCCCACCCCTTGGTGCCAATGTTATATATGTGAGTGTGACACTGTTGCCCCTCCTAATATTTGTTTGCCCCTCCTGAACCCCTCCCCCCCATCTAGAATCCTGGGTACGGCCCTGTGGCAAACCAGATGAATCAGGTTTTGGAAACATCAGAAGGTGAAAAATTGTTTGTCTTGCTGTTCTTTAGCCTTTATCATCTCCTTTGGCAGCGGCTGCTACTACTGCTCAAGAGTTCTATGTATGTTATATCTTCTCTTATACCTTTAAGCATGGTCACTTGCTGTTCCAGTTCTTTCACTTGTTCTTCCAAATTTGCTGCATGTGTACACTGTGTTGTTCTCAGGCACCAAGGCAAACATTGCACACATTTTGAAGGTCAAAACTGCTGAAGTGTCTCTTTCCTCCACAATCCCTGTTACCTTTTTCTTTCTTAGATTTGTCTATGAGTGCCCTTTGCTTTGTCTTGTCTGCCCTGGAGGATGTTGCGAAGGTCAATTAATATATAACTTTATCCAGAAACCACAAACTTTGTTAGGTTCTCCCCCTTGGCCTCTTCCATCAAATTTCTGTTAGCTGTCTGTGTTCATGTGCTCTAGCTGTTCAGTCCCTGGGGGTGAGTCTATTGCACTGAACTGTGTGACATCAAGTCAGTTCTGAGTTATGGTGGCTCTTTCTAAGGGAGTCAGCAAACAAAAAGGCCCTCCAAGTACGCACAGCTGCTACGTATTGCTCCCAGAAATTATCAGGGCACACCCCTTCTGCATGGGGAATTTCCAGAGGTTACTCCACATCACTTCCTTGTGTTAATCTAAATCACTTACCTCTTTGCCTTTGTTTCTTTCATCTCCTCTATTCTTTATCTCTTCCTCTAGTAGACTCTTTCCTTACTACCTATTCTTACTATCTCTTCCCCATCAAACTCCTGTTAGCAATCCCTGTTTGCATGCTCTGATTGTTCTGATTGTTGATTGCCATAAGTCTCACTCTTATGTCTAAGTAGACTTGAATCAAAGATGCGAACATTAAAATACAGAAGTTAGTCTTTAAGGTGCCACAATGTTTTTCTCTTTTTTGTTTTGTTTACTCTCTAATATGCTTGCACAGACTAACATGGCTACAACTTCAAAATATATATATCCCTGGGATCTGTCTCAGTTTTATTCCTCTGTTGTGCTATTAGGGAGTCAGCAAAGAAGAAAGGAGTCAGCAAATGTGGAAGATTAACATGGCAGAGGAAGAGTACACTAATGCTTTTGCAAATAAATAACCCTTAACAAAGCTTTCTTATTGCTTTATTTATCTGAGGCTGAAGCACTTAAACCAACATACTGTACTTTTTTAAAAAAAACACTATAATGTTTTTCTCCAGTGTTCTCTGCTGTTTTCTCTGCTCCATAGGAATAAAAAAAAACTACAGTGCATACATATTCTTATCGCTGAGCCAGTATCACAGCAAGCAGCAACACTGAATTTTCTATTGCCTTAACAAACAGTTCATTCTTGCAGTGTGTATCAGAATATTCAAGCTTTCACACCTGTTTGTTAAATGTCTGTGGCTGGACTGATAAGAAATATACAGTCTTATTCTGACAAGCAACAGAGTACAAATACAACCAAACAATTGCTTTGTAGCAGTAGCATATTTCACAGGCAATAACTCATGGAAATGATTTTTGGACAAAGAGAGAAATACTGTATGGTTAAGAAAGTTGTTTACTAAAATGTCTAAAGTGTCATGACTAACAACTCTGGGGGAAACTGTGGATACCCAAAATTGTTGCAATAGTGACAAAACTGAAAGAAAAATAACTTGGATTCTTCAACAAAAATAAGACAAGTATTATAGAACACTATCATTTATCATGCTGGGTTTTTCCCCCAAGAAAATGATTCTATTCATGATATTAAAGTCCTGGAGTAAGACTGTTCACGAACATCTTAATCCTAACCCAACTACTTCATTATAAACTATATTTACCTTCATTTAAGATTAGACTCTACATGTTTAGTGTTGCATTTCAGACACAAATAAGTTAACCCGTTGATCACCTAGGATATAAAATAAGGTAACACTCCATCACCATCTAATATTGCCAACTTGTAAGATGCTACTCTCTTCTAAACCCCAGTAATGAGGAATGGAAATGGGGTCAAATTTAATGGGAATGCAAACATGGGGAGCAAATGCCTCTTAAGATCTGAGCTTCTGTCACTGAGCAGAGACTAATGAAACCCCAAAGAATCACATCATTAAGAGTAGTTAATACATGGAAGCAAATGCTACCACAGGGTGCTATAGGTATGCAAACTCAAAACATTACTTTTTTGGGGTGACAACAGCTCCCAAATCCAACTGTTAGCTTGACTAGTGCATGTGCTGTCTGTGGCTTTCTGCAAGTTGTAGTTCAAAAATTCAACCTTTTAATGTTCTGCTACAAGGAACTACTCCATTGTGGAACATTCTATATGCAAGAAATGCATCAACTCTGTTCAAATATGATGTTCAGCAGGTGGCTTTGAACCATCCAGTTCATCAGCCGCATACGCTTTCTGAGAATTACATCAGATACATCATTTTCATTTCTTTGGAGGAAGTGTAGGAGACATCTCTGTTAACTAGCCACCTTTAGAGTGGTCTTGCAGATGCAAAAGTATGATTTTATGTCTGTCAGATTATGCAATCCTTGGCATTTTGACTTGAATTATTTGTTTAAAATTTGGTCTTATTAGCAAGCTTCTAATAAATTACTCTCATACAACATGTATATGTACAGTATGAAATGCTCGAGCATGTCTTGCACAAACCTGCTTTTCCACAGCAATAATTTTGCCATGCAATAATGTCATAAGACATATACAGGTGTTAGCAATGGCAATAATTAGGGTTCCATTCTGTTTAGGTTTACAGGAACCAGGTGCCTGCTATTGCTCAAGGTGAAAGAGGAGGCCACACTAAATACTTGCCAATTTAGCCCTTGTTTTTCAATACTGTACTGCATATAAATGTCCTGCATTTTCTTGGTTTTTAATGAAAAGACTGAGAAATAATTATATATGGTCATTATACCATTGCTAAAATAAGAAATCTAATGGTCGCCTAAGACTTGCACAGTATCTTACTGGATGATATTGAAATGAAAAAGCAAAACAGGTGTTTCAGTCTTACAGGCAACTTTGCATTAGGTTAGAAATGCAGCTCTGGAAAACCATGATTTAAAAAAGATCCAGTAAATTGCTTTTCACTCTATTTTTATACATATTTTCTCTGTTTAAAATTATTCCAGTACATTCTGTAGCAAAGTGGATAAGAAGGCAGGAAACAAAGAGTAAAATTGGACTGATGTCTTGAAATATGAATTTTTAAAAAACAAATAATTCATCTATGCAATATGTTAATATAAGAATACTATATTCTTTTTGCATGTCAAGCTGTGTTGATGATCTGTCCAGGGTGCTTAAATGGATCTGAAATGATAGTTTTAGTGGCAGTATAGGAACAGGACCATGGTGGCTTAGTGGTAAAGAGGCTGAGCTTGAAGACCAGACAATCAACAGATCTGTCCAATGGAGTGAGCTCCTGTTCTCTACCCCAACTCCTGCCAACTTAGCAGTTTGAAAACAAGAAATTGCAAGTAGATAAATAAGTACAACTTTGGTAGGAAAGGTAACAGTGTCCCATGTGCTCTGGCTTTAGTCATGCCTGTCACATGACTGAAAATGTCTGTAGATGCAGGCAGCACTTTCTCTTTGGCTGTAAATGGAGAAAAGCCCTGCCTCTTAGAATGTTTTTCATGATCATCATCATGTAAGGAGGTACTCAGCTTTGCCACAGAAAGTTCTATCAAACAAAATATAAAGATCGTTCTTTTTCATAAATAAGATCTGATACATAAATGCAGAAGGCTACATAAAGTACCTAAGTTTCCAGGGAGGGGCATTATATCTTGGGCACTGAGCTAAATTCATCTCAGCACCAAGCTCATTTTTTCCCTTGAATCTTTGCTTGAATCTCTATGAAGGGGATAGACTTCTGCATATCTGGACCGCTTTGTTCAGTTGATAGATCACAAAAATGTGCAGGTCTACCCTAGAGAAACAAAATAATAATAATAGAAAGACAAGTGCAGGGAAGAAAGCTTCTTCTTTCTCTCTATTGTCACAGAATCACTGTACAATGTAGCTTTTATCATTCACAAACCAATTTATTGCCTCTAGCTCCAACTGTGAAGGAAAATGGATACTGTGCTAGAGGGGAAAGCTTGCTCACCTCTTGGCAACTATGTCCCGTTAAGACAATTCCAAAAACAAAATTAGACAAATAAGTGAGCTATCAGTATAAAATTTCATGATTTGTTGCCATTGTTTAAAGAGTAATACTCAGGAACCATGGAGCAAATATTAGTTAAATAGGAAAAAGCTTACATGGATTTCTCACAGTACCTATTACTCAATATAACCAGCAAAAAAACCTTGGTAATTGTAACCAAGACAAAGAATATGTTGCAATTTAGGAAATATGGCTAGGGGCTGAATAAAATACATGCAGAAAATCACACATGTTCCTAAAACTGCATTTTTCACTATCACAGTCTTACCAAGAACTTGGAAACGCTACATTTTTGGTGGACATGCTATCTGGGATGTTCTGGAAATACAGTCAAACCTCGCACAAAGAGTGCCTCGCTTAAAGAGTAACTCACTTAAAAAGCAGAATTTTCTCTGAATGTTCGCTTCGCTTAACAAATAAAGCCAACCGAAAACTCGCTTAACAAATAAATCGGGGTTCGCAATCCCCACCACCACAAGTCACAATTGGTCACTTACAATAGTGTTTCACTTAAAGAGCAATCCTGTGGAACTCATTATGCTCTTTAAGCGAGGTACCACTGTAATAATCTGAAGAAGAATTCATCCAAACTCTGACCTCTCGTTGCCTCAGTCAGTAATCCCTGTCTCTCTGAAGGATCCATCA
Source organism: Furcifer pardalis (assembly GCA_030440675.1). NCBI lineage: Eukaryota > Metazoa > Chordata > Lepidosauria > Squamata > Chamaeleonidae > Furcifer > Furcifer pardalis. The sequence goes on along the minus strand of CP126894.1, from coordinate 73,769,394 downwards.
AGCCTTTAGAACAGGGGTTCCCAACCTAAAGCCCATGGGCTGTATCTGGCCCATAGCACCATTTCATGTGGCCCCCACCACTCCAAGGGCATTCAAGAAACAAAATGGCTGCCTCTTTAAAGCTTTTGGGAGAAAATGGCAACCCCCATCATGCAGGCAGGGCAAAATGGTCATCCCTTGAAGATGACTGAGAGAGTGTGACTCAGCCCCCAGCTTGAAAAGGTTGAGAACCCCTGCTTCAGGAAGACAACACCCACTTCAAGGCAGCACACTGACAACCCACTAGCAGGAAAACACTAGACACCTCCTTGATAAGTAAGAAGCCAATAACCACAGCTCTTCCTTATTACATCTTGTAAGATTCTACTGGGGAAAACAGAGCCAACCCCTGGAAACCTCTGAACCCACAGGTCAGGATTGCATTTCTGTCCCTACTAGCTCTCAGGACTGCTTTGCAATTGTAGACAAAGCAAGGTGTGTGCTTTTCCTTTCTTCATGTCCAAGCATTTCACCATTAAAGTGCAACACTTCTGATTTATGGGCAATGTCACTCTGACCTCCCCTGTGACTTGCTGAACTCAGTTTTGCCTTATTTGCTGGAACTAACTTTCTGTTGTCTGGGATCTGCTGACTAGTTTTGGACAGCTCCTTTTAATCTCAAGGCCCACCCAATGCTGCCTTAGTGGTCCCAGAGTTTCTCATCCTTACCAGTATTAAAGCACAAAGGCACATAGATATCCTGGCAGGTAAGCAAAAAGTCAAAAGAACTGTCATCATTTTTTCTTCTTCTAAAGCAGCACTTTGAAGCCAGGTTACAAGAGGAGTCACAAGTGCATAAACTAAAGTTTCAAATCACTTTTTCTGCATTACTGTGTAGTGAAATAAGTCTCAGTTTGATACAGGATTGCTCACTACTGAGGAAACAGGCCACATTTTAGCTGCAGAGCTAATGCAAAAAAAAAAAAAGCAAGCAAGAAGCTCTAAAGCAGTGATGGCAAACCTTGGCACTCCAGCTGTTCTTGAACTTCAATTCCCGGAAGCCCTGATCAGGAGGAGTGCTGACTTGGGCTTCTGGTAGTTGAAGTCCAACAACATTTGCAGTGCCAAGGTTTGCTATCACTGCTCTAGAGTCTAGGTACAGGCAAAATTCCTTTCCCATCCTTTGGGTACTAATTTTTTGTTCTTCTCTTCAAGTGCATTTTCACAAGTAGTAAAAAAATGTTCAACAGTTGACCAAAGAAAGCATATTTTTCAGGAACTTTAAAGATAGCAGGTAATTTTAGCTTCTCAACTTCTTCTTTCATGTGCAAATCAAACCCTGGACTCCCTAAATGAAGCCACTTTCTTGGCTTTGTCGTTGGCTAAACTAAAATCCTCATCAGTGCATGTTTCTGGCAGCAATTGGCAGACCAATAAATGAGCTAGATTCTGTGTCTCTCCAAATTCACACAACATATCATTCTCTGCCAGCAGCCCCCACTTAAGCATGTTGATCTTAGTTAGGCACTACAATCCTCAGCCTATTCAGAATCCTCCAAGCGATGTAGGGGAGGTTGAGTTTCTCAGCTATATCCTCCTTTAATGGTGTTCCTTGTCCAGTGATCTCCTTCCTCTATCTGCTAATTTGGTTTTGCTCTTGCATACCCTCAAAAAAATGTTTGTCCTTGCCATAAAACTCTTCCTGGATCTGAGCTGGTGGACTTGAGGCTAAGATCCATTTAGAGGATGTCAAGGGTAATTTTCCTGCTTAGTTCTCTCAGCATCCACTGCTACTTCTCTCCTTATCTTAGGTGGAGTGATGGGGTTGACAGAAAGAGCCTCTTTGAAGATTGTGGTATTTTTGAACCACAAGCGGGCATACCCTGGTAACGACAACCTTGTGTTGCCAGCTAATCTTTCTCACACTATCTTTCTCACACTAGGTCATGCAAAAGGAACTACAGAATGAACTCAACAAATAGTGCCTTCATTTTGGCAGTTTCATGTTTGGCCTAGACATGGAAGGAGGACGAGGAAGAAGAGGTGCATGTGTGGATGCACTCCATACTGAAGCAGCATATTCTGCTGCAGAGACACTCAGGGCCAAAGATGATGCACACAAAGTGGATTGTTGAGTTCCCCATTTATAGTTCCCCATTTATAGTTTGTGAGTCTCACTCTCTTTTAAGCAGACAGTGCTGCTTAAAAGAGAGTGTCCAGTTAAGGATCACACCAAGGTATTTTGCTGCTGAACAATGCTGTAATTGGTTCTCTTGTTATGTAACATCCAAATTAACTTATGCCTCTTAGTTTCGATGGTGGAAAGCACACACTTGAGTCTTGCTTGGATTAGGCTTCAAATTGTTGATGTTCTAATACTATCCTAATTCTTCCAATGCTCCAGTAAGTTTTCCAGCTACCCTATCAAAGCTTGATCCTTGTATGGCCATTGCTATGTCCTCTACACAGAGCTACTCAACTGCAGAGGCCACACAAAATACTGTGATTATCAGATACGCCCGGGGGTGGGGGAAATGGAATAAAAGCAACACAAATCACCTTTCATATGAAACTCATATTTTCCCACGTAATAACCATCTATAATTTTACAAGCATGAGGCAATGCTTGTAGATATTTGTGTGGCTCTTAAATGTGAAAATTATGCAGAGGACATTATCTGTACAATGACAGAAATTATTGCCCCACAGCAAGAAGATAGTTCAGTACCAAAACATACTTTCAGCACCTCATACATATTAAATCAATTTTAGATCTTATTGTGCAATACTCTGTGGACAGTAATGTGCTTTAAAACAAATTAAGGTATGCCCTTAATTAGATATTCTTTTCTCCATTACCTAAAAATTGGTGTTTGATGCAATGAGGAAAAGGCTCACTGTGCATTACCATGAATTCAGCAATGAAAAAGGTCATATAGATAGCTACTCATCAGAATATGGGCAACAGGCCAGAAAAAAGAAATAAAGAATCAATCAATATTAAATTAGCACCAGTGGTTATGAATAGTTTCCTGACCAGCAAAGTTCACCAGTTGGAACAGTTAATATTCTATTACTTTTACTTTATAAAAGCTTTCATTTAATCCAGATAGGAAAGGGAAGAACCTGGCTGTCAGAAGTTCATACTCCTCAACCATGACATCTACTGGACAGAAAGTGATGCATTAAACCCAGAAGTCTCTAAGCGAGTGAGAAAAACTAGCTTTTCTCTTCCTGGAGACAGATAACAGTTCTAAATTACATAGGGCGCAAGTATCTTAAGTTTTATTTTATTAAACATGGTTTTTATCTAGCTCTCCTTTTCATCTTCTACAGTGGATGTGGTTTGGCCCTTGGCAAATGTCTGGCCTTGGTAATGGAATGGACCAAAGCTAACAAGCTAAGACTGAACCCTGACAAGACAGAGGTTCTGGTGTTGGAAGGTCCATCAGTCCAACTAGGTGATCTGGCCCCTAGGATGGATGGGATCACTCTCTCCCCTAGGTATCAGGTACACAATTTAGGGGTCATATTATATCCTGATTTGACCCTTGAAGCACAAATTGCAGCATGAGCAAAGCTGCTTTTTTTCAACTGTACCAAATTGCCAGGTTGTGTCTCTACTTGAACAGGCAGCCCCTCACAACATTAGTTATCTCATTGGTAATCTCACATATTGATTACTGTGATATTCTCTATGTGGGGCTTCCCTTGTCCCTGATACAAAGGCCTCAATGGGTGCAAAACACAGCAGTCAGGCTGATTACTGGAGTGAAAAAAATTGATCATATCTCCCCAACCTTGGCAGGGCTGCATTAGCTATATTTAGTTCAAGCTGTTAGTTCTATCTTTTAAGGCTGTAAATGGTTTGGGACCTTCCTACCTGGTGGAACGTCTTCCCCTCAGGACATCAGCCCGCATCATTCGTTCCTCCCAGATGACACAGCTCCAGGTGCCGACCCAGAGATTGGCAAGAAAGGCCGTGACTTGGAGAAGAGCTTTCTCAGTGGCGGCACCAACTTTGTGGAACTCTCTTCCAGTTGAACTAAACCAGGTTCCATCCCTGCCTATACAGTATTTTAAAAACAGCTAAGATCATTTGTTTTTAAAGAGGCTTTTGGGAGTATATTGCCAAAGGCTGAGTGTTAGGTGTTTTGTTTTACAGTACTGTACTATATTTCTCTCCATCGCCAATAGGTTTTTTGTTCCTGGCATATTTATATGTATTTTTTTAAATGTGTGACTGTTTTTAATGTGTCAGTGTTCTGTTGTTAGTCACCCAGAGTAGGAAAATCTCCTAGATGGGTGGGGCATAAATAAAATACATACATACATACATACATACATACATACATACATACATACATACATACATACATACATACATACATACATTTTCAAGTTCCGTGTGAAGAACATCAATTCAACTTATATTCAGCACAATAAATCCTGATACTCAGATTGAAGCATAGTTCACTCCTAGATTAGAGGATCTTTGGACTGGAGTCTTTTGCTTCAGAAACTCTATATCAGAATCGGGGAACTCTTTCTGACTTGAGAACTGAATTTCACAATGGAAAAGGGTCTTGAGGGGTTTATTCTAATAATGAGAGGACCATAAAGTGTGACCAAATTACAGTGAGCAGGGACAGATACCTGTATACAGTAATTCTTAGCAATGAGAATATTTTCTTAGAAAATATACAAAGCATAACTCAATATCATGTACATCTAATGAAGTATATACCCCCATGAATAGCATTCAGGCACAAACCACATAGCTAATTTCCATATAACAGCCAGGTCAATGCAACATATTTTCCACATCCACTTGGTTTTATAATTGGAGCTCTATGTTTTGAAATGTAAAAGAAAATGAAAATAAATTATTTACAGCAAACATTGTTAAACGATAATATTTAATTACATTTTCTTAAATCAAAATGTAATGTAATGTAGTTTTGCTTTAAAATTCTGCAGATGACCTAGCCTTAGCCAATCTATTAATGGAAAAAGTGTTTCTAGATTAGTAATCTTAATTGCCAACAAAAGGTTTCATTAAATTGCACGGTAGGAATTGATTTGCAATGGGCTATTTAAATAGGCTGTAATCTTACACAAGGAAATTAGTTACCCCAGACTCACAGAAGAATATTGTTTGAACATCTAGTCATCGATATGTTTGCAAAAAAGGGAGGAAAGCCATGTGCAAGTTTTTGAAAAATATATAATTACATCCTGTTGTAACCTCCAGGGTCACTAAACAGCAGCTTTTAGACTACTTCTTCTAATCAAGCATACCTGTGTTTATTGGCTTAAGAGGTCACTACCTTTCCTTTACAGGACTCTCTACTGTCTAGATCTCTAACATAGTAAATTTCAAAGTGATCAGCCAGTAATAGCTATGACACATATAAGCAGCAATATAGCAATATACACAGGATGGTTGCAATATTATTTTAATTGAACCTCATTAAAATTTCACTTTTTTTGAAGTCTTCCTATATTGCCCTTATCCTGTGATAGGTTTAACATAGCAGGCACTCTATAGTTTAACCCTAAATATTTCTTTTTAAAAGGCACAGTCAAGAATTATCCAACTGAGCTGAAGCCTTCTATTGATAAGAATATGTTCTATCTTAGACACTAGAGTACCTTTTTCCTGGAAATAGATAATCGAGCCTTTCAACAGCCTGGCCAGGCAGAAGATGGCAAAGGAAAGCAATATCTAAGGCAGGGGTGCCCAAACTTTTTGGGCCAAGTGCTGGTCATATGGTTCTTCCCACCGTAAGTGGAAGTAAAATGTGCATGTGCAGAATGCACCTGCACATACACAGAACACTGCTGTAAATGACCTACTGCTATCAGAAATGTGTTTACGACAGCCATGGGTCATTTACGGCACATGTGCAGGCACGTTCTACACCCATCTATGTGCATCTTACTTTTGCTTCCAGGAGCAGCAAGGCTGGCGAGGGCTAGATTAATTGGCCCCACGGGCTGGATCCAGCCTGTGGGCTGTAGTTTGGGCACCCCTGGTCTAAGGAAACACTTTATTCTCCCAGGCATGAGACAGACTCCTTAGGAAACTAAGGAACAATTACATGGGGATACATAGATTATCCTGTCTATAAATACAGAACACAGGGACCAGGAAATACAACCAAAATACAGTATGTTGCTCCTTTATTCAGTGTGGCACAAGTGATATGAGACTTTTCATTTTTTTAGCTGTGAAAATTAATCATGAGCAAATGGAGAAACATTCTCAACTCTTTCTTAATGTCTAAATTTGAAATATACCACACATTTTGCCATCCTTTCATCATCTATCCTACCCAAGAGTATTATCACTCAGGTACAGTGTTCTAACTCTCAAACTGGACTTGTGTCCTTTTGTTAACTGCAATACACAGAGATGTGAAATAATGCTCTGGATCAGCCCTGTTGTTCAATTATGACTGAACTTTCTCCTGGAGCTTTTTAGCTCTCCTGACATGATACATTGGTCAGGGCTATTGTGTAGCTCTGTAGCTACAACTCAAAATCAAAGGAGGAACTCCTTAATTAGTAAGACTATGCTGCTGCCAGTGATGTCACTCCATTATTCTGGTGAAGATACACAAGAGGGTTTGGTCCATATTGGGGAAAAATTTAAAGCCCTATTGAAACTTATAGAGTTGCTTTCAATTTCCTTAAATTCTACTAATTCTCTACAGTGGTAACCATAGGTACAGGTACTGTCATTCTGCAGTTGTGTATGGACAAAGGCAAACCTTTACCTCTCTCTAGAAGAGTATATTTTAAGACACTGAAAGTATAAAAAAATAGATTTGGATCAGTCTAGACAAAAATATATGAAGAGCATGTATTGGAAATATATAGATTTCCATCATGCTAAGCCAACACCCCAGCAAAAACACATACAATACTTAATGTTGTTGTTTTTTCAATTTCTTTCCAGCAGTGTTTCCAGCCATGTCAGTGGAAGCATTACACATCAGTAGCGGGGATTGCAGAAGCAAGGAGTCAGCTCTTCATAGAGGCAGCTCTTTTTTAAAAAATACCAGGGCTGAGGGGGGTTCCTGGCGCCTGGTATTATGGGATATGTGGTCTTTGAATGCTTGGAAACTCACAGACCACTCATGGCTGAGTTGTGGGCACTCCGCTCAGACTGGGCATTAACAAAAAGAAAATACCTCTTTAGGGAGCTGACCCCATGCTTCCTCTACCGATTTCTCTTGTTTTTATTGCAGCTAGGTGCACAGCTGAGAAGAAGAAAGAATGGCAACAAAAGATATTCAATGTATGTTTACTACTAGATGGGGGTCCTGAGCCTGCAGCAATCTTTGAAAGATCAATAGCTTGGACCCAAAACAGAAGAAGATATTCAGGCATAGCACAAAGCTTCACACAGCTATTGTAGATCAAGAAAGTCCTCTAAGAAGCCTCCTTGAGACCCACCATTAACAGCAATAATTGGTTATTATCATCTCTATAATCTGCATAGCATTACTATGTACATTTCAAAGTGGAACCACTAGCTTCTAGAGTCCTAAGAAACACCAACCTATTTCATCTAAAAGTTCACCACAACAAAATTCAATGAAAAGTGTCCTCTTCCCACTCTGTACTTCCCAAATTCTACACACCAAGTCAGCATGTCTGCATGATTATGATGTTGTTACCTTAATATATTATGAAAGTCCAACTCCACACAGAGTACCGTATATATTCAAGTATAAGTCAGGTTTTTAGCCCCCCAAAATGGGCTCCAAAAACACTCAAAAACATCCCCACACAAATGTCTAAATTAATTAATGTTACCGTGTTTTCATGTATTTTAAGTACTGAAACTCACTAGCAGCTGCTGCATTTTCCACCCCCAACTTATACTCGAGTCGATCTATTTTCCTAGTTTTAGAGGTCCAAATTAGGTACCTCAACTTATATTCAGGATGACTTATATTTGAATATATATGGTAATTAAATCCCAAGAGTAAAAATATTCAAATTTGTAGTATGGCCTTTATGCTGAGCTTTTAATTATTATTATCAAAAGAAGTGTTGTAAAATTTAAGGGTAGAATGTTTTTTCAAATTATCTGGTAGTATAAAGAATGTTTTTCCAAATACTCTGGAGGTATATAGCACAGCTTTCAAAGCATTGATACGATTTTAAAATTGTGAGCTTTTGAGGTAGGGCAAAATAAAATTCTAAATAAATATTGATCTTCCAGTGGTAATCCCCACTGAGAGGCCTCCTAAGATATATCACTGACAGATAACCCTGCAGAGGTCCCACAACTGTTAGTTAATCAAAAGATACTTCTAGAGTTACTTGTAAGCATTTACATCATTCCCCTGAGATTAAAATGAGATATTCCCCGATCAGTTCTGAGTCACATAAACTGTTATATCTATGGGCATTTTAAATCAGAAATCCCCAAATGATAAGAATCACTTGCCAAACTATTAACTAAGAAAAACTGCAGATGTGGTTATGTCAGTAGTAGCATAGACCTTTCTTTTTTAAAGGAAAATAATGGGTGTAGTTCTATTCATCTGTTCAAATTCTCCGCATTAGAAACATGAGGATTCATTGCTTCTCTAAGGCATTTAAAAAAACTGTGTTCCATCAAGTCAATTCTGACTTATGGCAATTCTTCCCAGGATTTTCTAGGAGAAAATACTCAGGGGTGCTTTACCATTCTCTTCTTCTGAGGGAATTGTGAGGCTATGTTGCCCACAGCCACACAGGCTGTCTTTTTTCCTTAAAGGCAACTAGTAGGGACTCAAACACCAACCCAGATACATAAACCACTGAGTTATCCAGCCAGCCAACTATCCCTAAGGCATGCACTTCCTTTATTAAACTTCAGCCTGCCTCTTCACAGATAAGGTTCATGCCACAAATGTATTCAAATAAACCTAAAGGTAAAGGTCACCCTTGCTTGAAAGGCAGTAGTATCCAACTCATCTCCGTGTACAGCCCAAAAGCCAATGCTGTCTGCATCTGCAGACATTTCTATGGTCATGTGGCAGGCATGACTAGACACCAGAGGGCAAGGAATGCTATTACCTTTTCACCAAAGCAGTACCTATTTATCAACTTACAATTTCTTGCCTTCAAACTACTAGGATGGCAGGAGCCAGGACAGAGATGGGAGCTCACTCCGTCATACAGCACTCGGGTCTCAAACCGCTGACCTGCTAACATTCCAGTCTTCAAGTTCAGTTTCTTAACCACTAAGTCATCACAGCCCCTATCCCCCACAATGAACCTATACCAAAGTAAATGCTTGCAAGACTTAGATTTTCTATACAATCCCTCTGTATGCAAAATATAAAATGAATATATTTCTTAGAAATGTCAAACACCCATACTTATTCTTCTCTGATACTTCAAAGAAGTTTTTTCTCCTTTTCAAAAATACTTCCTGCTTTAAAGGTAATTGCTGGGAAATGCTATGCCTTGCAAATCACAATTCATAGTTATTACAATCAGCACAACCTCCGCTGACAAAAGACTAGTTTAACAGTGAAGTATTCATTCAAAGAAACCAGAGGCTCCTGAGCAATATCATTTCAATGCCATAATTTCAGGCTATTGTCTGGGCCAGGTTATGTTTTTCATAATGCATAGATATCCACAGTAATGCAGCTTCAGTTAGTGAGCCTATGCTTGTTACTGAAAAATATAAATGGCTTCCTTTTAGGAGATGCTCCTCATAAAATTTCTGAATGATAGAGACATTGAAAAAGAAAGCCTAAGGCTATGTTGCCTATTCCTTCCAATGAAATCACTAAACAGATTTTTTTTTTCAAATGCTGGAATGGAAATAAAACCAGTATATCTCAAGATACAAGATGTTGAGATTTTCTCAAAGAGACAATGATTAACAAGAAAGTACTAAAGTGAATGAATTATGATCAGAAAATCATTAAACAGGTACAATATAGAACCATTAGAATACTTGGGTCACATAATGAAAAACAAAAGGTACAGTTGATAATTCAAAGTAAAATGTGAAAAAACATTCAGAAAAGAAAAACATTAATTGGGTGAAGGATGTTAGAGACTTATTTGGAATCAGTATAACGTCACAGTTTAGATTTGTTATACCCAAGTTAAAATGGCCTTGATGGTGTTCAAACTCCAGCCGGAAAAAAAGAGAGTGAAGAGAAAGAGGAAACATTGTTATTTTTTTAAAAAAATCTAAACATTTCTCTTCCATTCTTCCAGTTACAGCTAAGTGCTTGAATTCTTATTCACTTGATGAAAGAACCACACACACGCTAACTGAAAAACCATTGGTTACCAGCATGAAAATCCAAATATATTTACATACCTCCCTAAATATATACAGTAACAATAATCATTGCATATCTTCAAGTAGATTCTGGCTTATGGCGACCCTTTCCAGGGTTTTCTAGGAAGAGAATATGCAGAAGTAGTTTACCATTCCCTTCTTCTGTGGGCATCATGGGACTGCACAGCTTGCTCTTGGCTACACAGGCTGGCTCTTTTCCCTGAAGGCACAGTGGAAAATCAAATCCCCAATCTCTGGCTCCACAACTAGATGCCCAAACTGCTGGGCTATCCATCCAGCTTTTCCATAACACAGAAAAATGCATGAATAAGCATAGTGCAACAATTAAGCTAAGTCTGCAATCCTATGCACATTTATCTGAATATAGAAGGTCTTAATTATAAGTACAACATGCAATGTATGTATTGCACAGTACCATAATACACTTTGCTTCCTCAGTGCTACAGAACAATATGTCAAGTCTTCTAGTAACCTAGTGTAACCTAGTGCAACCTACCTATATTTCCATTTATACATCATTCAAACTCTTGAAACACATGTTCTTTTTAACTTGCTCAATTTGTCTTCCAATTTGTTTCAGAACAATTCAAATCCTGGTTCTTATTTTTATTCCCTGACATCTTGGGATCAAATGACCTGAAGTATCTGGACAACTTAAATGCAAAGCATGAACAGAGGTACAGCTCAACTCTAGATAAAAACACCTACGTAAATGCTTGGTTGAAGACAGAAATATGCAGTCATAAGAATGAAAACAAAGTGAATTGCAATCCCCGCTCCCCACAAAAGCCTATATCAAGCAGAAGAACCTGCTCAAAAATGAATCAAGAAGTCAAGTACTGTACCTGTACTTAAAAATACATAAACAAATAGCAACCAGAAACATAATCGACTGTGCAACTGAACAACAAAAAACCTTTTCATTCCCTACTTTCAACAAAACTCTGAAGGAGATCAGCCTTGCAAGATGCCTGAGCCCTTGAGTGACTTTTTCCTGCCCTCACAGTATGATTATCCAAACAGGTACAGTGGTTTGACACAGCTTTCAAGGAAAAGTCATTGTAGCATGGAATGTTCAAGAGAGCATTTCGTCGTCTAACCAGGCATCTCCTGATGAATGGAATGCTATCTTTTAAATCATATCAAACAAAAAACACCCTGAAACTAAATAGTGCCTATTTGCATGATAATGACTTGTTTCCTAACAAGTGCTGTTGGAAATTGGCACATTAAGGGATTTTGATACATAACCTCTGAGAAGCTGCTGAGTTAGCTATGTAAGAAAGCAGACTCTGAAAGGAAGGAAGGACATTTTGCAAAACAAAAACACACAGTATGCAATACACTTTCCAAATCTAAAACTCCATTTTCCCATCATAGGAACATATTATTCTTGGTATGGAAGCTTTAAGCAATACTGCACTGTACTACCTATCAAGTGTACTTATTGTGATATACCGTACTACAGTACTGTATATTAAAAGAAGCATAAAGGCATCTTGCAATGCCATTAGCTTGCTCTTACTGTAGTGTTATGCCTGGAAGTGTTATAATAAAAAGTGAATTAAAAAACAAGAAGCAGATGAACACAAATGCAGTACATCTTAGATTTTAATCTCAGACCTTTCACATTTTTCTAAAATTCCCTTCAAGCAATGAATGAAACTACCAAAAAGAAATAGAATGCTATGCATAATACAGCTCAACATGGTAAATTTTCTGTCTTAGGCAGTCTTTAAAAAATATGCCAGTGCCAAATCTGATGAATAGGTAATGTTATGACTATTATTATTATTAGCTATTTAAACTAAAATAAGAATCATCCTCACATGCTCCAGGGTGAAAAAGAAGAAAGGAAGTGATTTCTTTCCAATATTCAGGGCTGTATGATTGACTTGGCTTATTAAAGCATGTGGTTAGAGGGGAAGGAGCAAGGTATATGCCTTTCTCTCTCTCTAAAAAGAATCAGAGATATTGATCACTGCCACAGGCAGGATGCTAAACTAGATGGACTACTAGTCTCCTCTGCACTGTCAAATGTTATAACACAATGCTAATCTTTTCCAAGAAGGAAGAGGGGGAGGGGGGAAAGAGATCATGGCTCCATGATCAAAGAAGGACAGAATGAACATTTCAGGTTGAATTTTCTGTGTCCTCCTTCTATTCTTTTACCTTGTCAGTACCAGTGTCAGCCTGATCGTTAGTTCATAAATGCATATTTTGTCTTAGACGGGGGCTTTGCTTAGAGGAAAAAAACACTATGTTAAGGACTGATGTTAAGGACTGTGCTATCCTCATTCAAAATCTCATCTTGGACAAATATCAGGGTACCAGTTGGAGCTGCCACTTTATCCAACTCCCAAAGAAGGGACAAAAATCTCAGGGCAAGCCAACACTGAAGAAGAAAGTTGAGTTTGACATGCAAGTTGGTTTTAACACAGAGACATCTATCTACACCCATTTCCTGTTGCAGGGAAAGAGGAACTCTGACAAAAGTAGTGGATGCATATGGTGTGCTTCTATTATGCCATTTACACCATCATCACATTTTGTGAGCATTTCAGTCAAAGAAGACCCAGGAGCAAATCTAGGGATGAAGTTCCGCATGCACTGCTGGTGAACCTTCCACAAATCCCAATACAGTATAGTACAAGCCACAGAAATTCACCATGTGTCATCTGTGCTGCAAGTAAGTCTGAATGAGCTCTATCAGAAATGGTGGCAGCTCCTACAGTTGCTGAAAGCATTTCACCTTCTTACACATATTAGGAGAAAAGCTCTTCCTCCATGTTCTCCTTGTGCCACATTACCTAATTGGCTAGATTTCCCCCAGTTTCTCACTTGGTACCCATTATCACAACCTGTTAGTCAAGATCTGGAGGCCCTCTCAGGCCCTTGTGACATCAGGACCCATCACCTGATATCTCAAGGGTTTGCCTCCTGCTCTCAGATTTTGGTTTGGAGTTTTAAGAAATGTGCTGCTGATGGCTAGACAACAATAGTCAGAAACAATGATAGCAAATAATTTTCTTCATATGACTTTCACAAGGTATACAAGGATGACTCTTCATTGGGCAGCTCTGGCCCAATCCACTGCATATGATACTAGTGTAAGTGACCTTGGAAGATAAGACCTCCATTAGGCCAATCAAAAAAGTATAACATTCCTAACAGAAGAAGTAGGAAGTAGGAACCACAAGACAAAAACACATCTGGCAGTTAACACAGAACAAACTGGTTGCTTTTAAATTTCTGCTACATCATTCTGCTACATACAATGTGGCTAAAATGCTAACCATTATCCACAAGCTATTTTCAGAGGGTTGGATCTTGGAAAAGAAATATATAATTTAGGAATAATGAATCCATTTCACTGTTAGAATGAGAAACACAATTGCTCATAAAGACTTGAATGCTAGGCTTTTACCTTTACACATAAAAGCAAGCTTGAAATATGTACAAGCACCTCATTAAATTTAAAGCAATACGTTAAAAGTCTTAGCCTTGAAGAATATAAAAAGTAAGAAAGAAGAGAGAGAGAGCTCTGAAATGCAAAAGCTGAGCTCCTCTTATGATACAATAATTACTATGAAAGGCCAGTGTTAACTGATCAGAATTTCATTTGGATTCAGACCAGTCAAGAATCACATTTTTACACACATGCACACAAGTAAACACACTTAGTTTATTGAATAAGACGAGATCTTGAACAGGAGTAAATCTGTATGGCTTCATCAATGTCATGTTGATTTACAAAAGCCTTAAGCAAAAGCCATTATTTCAACACATTTAAATCACTCTGGTGGTACAACAGTGGGATAGTGCAATATTAGAATGACTCATAACAAGAGTGTTCAGTTCAAACTGGCCTACAACATGCAAGCTTCATAATTGCTAGTTTATTCTTTTCATGTTAGAGACAATTTTCATTTATAAGAATATTAAATATCACAGGGCATATTCAGGCATCATATTTTACAGAAATGTCTCACCCCTTCAAGAGTCTTGGACAAATGCAGCAATAAAAATATTAACTGTGTTGTCTTTTTCCTATTTTAATTTATTTCTGACCATTATCTTACAAAACCCATTCATTCTTGAAACAAACCAGCTCATCAAAAAGCTACTATGTTTAAATAATAAACACATTCTTTTGAGATGCTGTTATTTTGAAGGCAACATGTACAGAGCTGAAACTATGGACAAGTTGCAAAACAAACAGGGATATACAAAAGCAGACATAGTCTCAAGAGCCTCTGAATCTATATGGTGTGTAATGATCAAGGCTACTTACAGAGCAGGGGTACTACTCATGTTCTTACAACAGTCATTCAACTAGCCTCACCCCATGCTAGGAAATCCAAGCTCTAAAGTTGCTTTTTAATACTCCTAGGACAATTTCCTTTCCTGAAACAAGGGTCTGGTTGCTGCTGAGCAATTAGAAACCTACCTCCAGTCTTAAACATTTGTCATGAAACCGTAAAGAAAAAATACACCAGAAACATACAACATATAAAAGCCAGTGATCAAAGCCCCTATGCATCACGTTTATTACACTAAGGAAATATTTAATTTTTTTGGAATAGTAGCCGTGTTAGTCTGTGGTTCAGGCATATCAGAAAACGAAACAAAACAAAATAAACAAAACAAAATAAAAAACACTGTAGCACTTTAAAGACTAAGTGCTATATTTTTATTGTTATCTTTCGTGGATCAAGTCCACTTCATATTTAAAATTATCTTTTAATGCTCTTAAAATTTGTGGTTAAATGTAAAATACTAGTTTGCTACAAACAGTAAATCCATCAAATTATTTTTAAAAATAAACAACCAGCATCAATAGAACTGTGTGTGCCAATTACTACTCTGAAATCCATTAAATCTGTGAAAATCTGAATGAGAAAGTTAACAAGCAAGCAATCTCAAACAACAAACAAATAATCTCAAAGAAACCACTAACATTCTGTGGTATCACAATAGGATCACTTCTCCTGTCTAAATGGATTCTTAAACTATGTGTTCCAAGAGAATTTTTTACAGGGTTTAATTTGTGAGTTTATTACAGTTTCTTATTACAGCAACAATTCCTAGTTGACTAATTAAGGAGGACTCCCTGCTTAAAACTGATAATCTATAAAGATGTTAAACTCCCCAACATTATTAAAAACTGTCAGAATTTCCTACACAAGATGCTTAGTACAATGAGCCCAGACTGGAGTACAAAACCTTATGTTTTCTACATAAGTATTTTATTGATTTTGGCAGATCTATTTATATGATTCATAAAACACATTCATTTTTCCACTTTAAAATTAATAGTCACCCTGGATTTAGCTATGTAATTCACACTAAATCCATCAAAAATTATGCAGGTAAATCCAGGGTGACTCTGGACATGATTAGTGTCAATTTCATTTTAATTCTGTCTGAGAATTAATAAATCAATGAATGAAAAGCTTCCTTGCCACTACCATGACTTGGGAGAGACAGGAACAGAGTCCAATTTTCTTCAGATTTCTGAAGGCCAATCTATAACCACAAATGCTAGACAAGATCAAGCCAGACATCAAGCTAAAACACTAATTAAGTTCAACATCCACAAAATGTAGTTAAGAAAAAAGCAGATTAAGGGCTGTGCCAAAAAAAAATATTGAAGAAGCCAAGCTCAACATTCTGTTTTAATTTTGCACAGGTAATGTAAGTTATACAAAAAGCAGGCAACATAAAAAACACATGTTTTCTCTTGCATTTACAGTCTTCTAGTATCAGATTATTTCCTCAAAAGGAAAAATCATGAGAGCTGGCTAATTTAATGTATTTTCATTTTTATTTATTCATGTAGGAGTCCAATTTATTGCAAATCTGTCCCAACAATTAATTATTAATGAGAGATTGCAGCCAGGCAGAGAGAGATACACAGCAACTCCCAATTCATATTCCCTAGGCAGTCAGCAAGGTGGCCCACATTCAGCAAATAGCTTAGAGTCCAAATTATTATTTCTCTCCATAAATTTCAATCTGCTTTGCCCAAGTTTCCAAGCCACATCTTTTTTTCCCTGGAAAAAAATTTAGTCAGAAAGGAAACATAATACTCTATTAAAAGTGTTGTTTTGCACATACACAAGTAAGAGAAAGATCACCCAGGCATGAAGAGTCATTAAAACGGATCTTACATATATCACTATAAATTTAATAATCTCCATGACGGCTAGAGTTCAAGTTAAAATGAATGTCAGCTAAGCATGACCAATTGATGTTCTCCCAGCTGCCACTGAGCCTCACTTGGGGTTACATTATACTTTCAGAGGCCCCATTTTACATGTGCACTAAACACCCTGAGCCAAGAGCAGATGGGAAGCTCCTCTATGTATCAGACTTTCAGTCAAAACTACACATTAATATTGGTAAAGCCATTCAGCAAAATCTTGGTGTCAGTGCTGCTGTCAAGGGTGCCAAAAGTTTCTCTCACAGAGTGCAAAACCTTGTATACAGGAGGCTTAAAATATATTAAAGCCCTCTTAAAAATTAAGTCTATAAGAAGGATTTTCTTTCAGTGTCTATTGATGGTTATTTTCACCTCGGAACGAAGCTGTGAGAATAGGAACCGAAGACTCTTGGAAGCTTCAGCCAATATAGTTATCATGGTGTGTTCAAAACAAAACACAGAAGTGCTCTTTGGGAACAGTTCCCCAAGAAAATTGCTGCAGTCAAATCTATGTTTCAAAACTCCTACTCAAACTGGTTTTATTATCAGAGGGGGAATCCCCTAACATTTTATTCTTCAAAGAAAAAAAGAAAAGAAAACTAAACATAGGACTACAGTATTCTCACCCCATTATGAGCACCACAATAAGGGTTGATTATTGTTTTACAACTCAACTCTGTTTTTTTAAAGCTGTATGTTTCAGCTTCATTTAAGCAGAACTCTCCACAAGAACCTGAATATGTTATACTAGACAGAATCCTACTGCTAACCCTAACCTCTTGGCTAAAATTTTGTTGTTTAGTACAGTAATTCTCAACTAGAGTAAGATGACTGAATTAGTGGGTATTTGGTGAGTCATTTGCTCCTTAAATTCCTTAGATTCAGTGGGCCTACTCATGACTTACTGCCCTAAGCAACAGGATTTTGATAAATGAATCAATGGAAGTTATGTAACTGTTGATTTCACCATTCAAATACTTAATTCAGAGGTTGACACCAATTAATTGCCACTGACTTCCATTACAAAGCATACAGTATTGCATTTAACCGTTTGCATGAGTTATACCCTTTCATAACTCGAGGCATTCGTAACTTGAGGCATTCGTAATTCGGGGTTTTACTGTACTTTTATTGATGATTTTACATGATATGTTAAACCGCCCTGAGTTGCCTTGGTAAGGAGGACGGTATACAAATTTGAAAAATAAATAAATAAATACCATGAAAAAATTTTTTATCTTCAGTTGCTCTAGTTCCTACTTTCCATCATTACAAAAGGATGGCAAAAATTTGTTAGAAATTAAGCTACATTCCAACATATACCCAAGTACAAATCAAGGTAAATAAGAGATACCACTCAAAACATAAAGTCTTTTCACCAAACTCTTGCTTGCCAACAACACACCTACAATACATTAAACGGTCCTTTCTTCTTTATTTTTAAAGCATGACATACTATGAAGCTTATTTCAAGACAATTGAGCCAATCCAAAGGAGTGAAACTTTCAGCTTTTGCCACAATCTTATGCCTTGACATCTACTAACAAGTTCTACTGAATACCATGTGACTTACTTCCAAGTAAGCAGGAACAGAATTATACAGCAGAGCTATTAAAACAAGATCTTAAAAACTATTTAGCTGTTCATAAATATTCCAAAAGCCTCTTGAAATCAAATAAGTGAAAGTAAGTTCATCTTCACTGATCGTAACAGACTTCTATAATAAACAATCATTCTTCCTATATCTTATTTTCTTTGTCTTATTCTTTCATAAATCTCAAAGGCCTTTCAGTTCTTTCCTCTTCCCTCACCACAATGCACCCAGCCAATTAAACTAGATCAGCATTCAGTCCAAGAAAATTCTGCTACTACCAGCTACCACTGAAAATCTGCAACAGATACAAAAATTATAAATGGCATCTGAACTCCCTAAATCATGCTCAGCAATTTAAGCACAAAATGCCACTAGTGAAGTCTTGTCACTTACTCTTTTTTGATCTTCCAGTCCATGTGTCACAGGCTTTCTTTTCTGATGATGGCTAGGCTCTGGTTCAGATTCCATTTCCCAGTAACAAATATTCCTTGTGTCTCCTGAAGCTTTTTCTTTCAAAATCCCCAGTATGAATACGAAAATATCAATTGTGAAATGTAAAAATATATGTGTGTGTGTATATACAACCTTCAAATATCTTCCTTGTTTTTTATACTCCTTTCAGTGTGGCATCACTATTAATTATCTCAGTAGACAAAAATTGCAAATCACCTTTATTCTCTATTTTAGTTCAGATGTAGAATTCCATTGATGTGCGCTACACGGAGAAGGCTCAGCTGAATCCATATCTAGTAGTCTGTGACGCATTACTGCTCCACCATTCTCTTCTTTTCTCCATCAGCATCCTCTTCATTGCATGCTTTGCATGGGTAATTTATATGTCAATAAAGGTGTAAATGGGCATTCAGTCCACTGTGCTAATATTATTGGCATCCCTCTCCTCTACCACTTTCTTCCCATAAATCAGTGTAAACACTTCACAACGATAATTGCTTTTTGCAAATCTAGAAAGTGTAAATTACGTAAGATCATCCATGCAATAGTGTCATCATCTTCTTCTTCCACACAAACAAAAGCCTAAAAGGAGAGAGAAAAACCATATTTTATGTCTAGTAAGCCAAAGGACCTTTCTGCTCTCTAGTAGCCACAGTGCATATTCTCATTACAAACTTTATACACACAACACATAAAAAACATCTCAGAAACATTATTTGTGCATACAGTAATACATCGGCTAACGTTAAGGCTTGGTTCCACAAGTCTTAACGTTATTCGATTTTCAGCCTTATCCGATGCATGCGTCTCTTGCTGCCTTGGCAACCATTCCTCTCCATTTTCTGATCTCTTGCATCGGCGCTCGGCTGCCTCTGCCTGGTATGAGGCATAGCTCTGTGTTCTGCAATCGGCTGGTCAAGCCTGGCTCAGTCGGAGCGTGCAACTCCGTGTGTTTGCTGATTTATACAAATTTTGAAACAATTACTATAATTTAAGTAGAAACACAGTGCATCTCACTGTAATGCGGAAGCATGTGCAACAGGCTATCTGTCTGACTGCTCAGTCTAGTTTCTGTGAACAAATAGTAGATGGCAACTCTAAGGCCCCCAATTCTCTTTCTGGTAATATACCTTGAATATACCTTGAATTAGTTAGCCCTTGAAATGGACAACTTTCCTCTGACAGCACTCTTAAATAGAGGGGGCCATTTGTAGGGTAGGGAATGTGACTACAGTACAGTTGTACCTCGCTTAAAGAGCATACAGTAATACCCCAGATAAATATTGCATTGGATAACGCTAGAATCGGATAACGATGCAAGTTTTTTGGAAAAAATTTGCATCAGATAACGATTCTGGCTAATGATTCTTAGCGTTATCCGATGCAATGGTCTGTGGGTGTGGGGTGGTTTGGGTAGAACAACCCAATCCACCCCCCACCTGCAGCGGTCTCTGCGACACTGCAGTAGGGTCTGGGAAAAGCACCCACCTTTCCCCCGACCCTAATGCAGTCACAGAGACTCCTCGTCTCTTTCCCTCCCTATATTTAAACTACATGGAAGGGGGGGGGAGAGAGATGATAACATTGTGTGATGCAAATGTTTGCCTCAAATTCCCCAACCTTGAGATCACTTGCTGTTAGGTTTGCAATTCTCCAGCCAAAGGCAAAGGCTAACAGCAAGGGATTCCTCCTGCCCACCCTGTTGTTTCAGCAGGGGAGGCAGGGCAAATCTTTCTGCCTTTGTCTTTGGGTTGGAGGTTGAACCGGCTCCTATGTTCTACCCCCAACCTAAAGGCAAAGCCTACCTCCCCTGGTACCAAATGGACTTGCCTATCATTTGTTCACTCAAAGCATGTGTTCTTGTGACTCACTATGTATGGCAGAAGGGCTGGTCTTCCTGCCATGAAATTGCGACATATGCATTCAGTATATATACTGTACTGAAGCAAAGGAGAGCTTTGTGCCTTTAAAAGACTTGTAGAAAGGGACAATCTTGTTATCCTCATAACATAACCATATTTATCAAACTCCTTCTTCTATACAATAATCAATAATACATAATTGAATCCAATGGTGACTTTATATGAAGGGAAAGCTTTTCTTATGCAAGGCAAGGGTTCACCGTTCCCACCTAGCCTGTCTCTCATACCTATTGCTTTTAGCCTTGGGGAGTGAAAGAGCAGGGAATTCTATTTAGCAATCAGATGAGAATTTGGTGCCTTGCCTCCTACTAGCAAAGACACTGATTGGCAGTCCAAAGCCACAGCCAAATACAGGTACAGTACAAGCCATTTCCAAAGAAACAGACCCAGGACTGCCTTAACTATACAGAGCAGCACTAGACATTATCTTGTGTAAATCATTTTCTGTGTTTTCTGCTGTAAATGCGTAACATATAAGAGGAAAGAATTACTTGCTTAAACAGCAATGTGGACTTTCCTGTGAAACCCAACAGATCCAAATTTTCCCACATGTGTGCAAAAATATGTTGAAATATTTGTCTACATACATATATTAATTCCACTCTATATGCTTGTTTCAACAAAAAAAAACCCACTAATGTGGTGTTTCTCACAGTAACATTCCAAGTCTGTGGGAGATACATATGTAGCAAGATGGCATTATACTGCCTTACCTCAATAGCCATATTACACTTATAAGTTACTTTTTTGCAAATGTTCTATACACTGCCACAATTGATGGGAGGGAGGGGGTTTAGTTTCTTTCTCTCCCCCCTTTCTTTTTTCTTTCTTTTTGCCCTTCAGTGATTTCACTGTGATGTGGCACATGAGACTGCATCAGTCACATCATGTTATGTCATGCTGTGATAGCATGACATAACCGATGCCAAGTAAGGACAGCGTGAACAAACCTTTGAAGCAAAAAAAAAAGTGCAGTCTCTCTTTCTCGCTCCCAAAGTCCCTTTGTATTACATTTTCAGTTTTCTGAAAACAACCCCCCTTCTCTGATTAATCTCAGGTCATGCATGAGTGGAAAAGGGAGTTTACAGACAGGCCTTAGGGCCATGCGGGTAGAGCTAGGTGCAAAAAAGAAATGTACACAGTTGAAAAACTTAAACAATGTTTACTTTTATTTGGGGAGCAGGAATATCCACTAGTAAACGAGGGGCAAATAAACTTTAAACACTGATAAGCAACAACTTCATTTTATCCTGCCAAGAAATGCTGCACTTCATTTGTTTAAGACATCTTTTTCCTACTGTCATAAATTAAAGGATAATTTGTCACTGACAATATCAGTGAAAAGGAAAAACAAGGAAAAACAAATTCCACAGAAAGCATTATTCAGGGGTTGCTGTTGCTGTTGTTTTTTAAAAGACAAAACAGTCTTTTGTCTCCGTCATAGGACAGTAATTCAAGGCCACATTGCCCCTTAATAGAACAAGACAGTTATATTACCACCCGCAACTCCTGACGTTCACACTGGAATGTCTTTGTCATATTTTTTGATGCCCCATGGAGTTCATGGTTCATGCTGTTTTCCCTTGGGACATAACAAATCCTGTATGGGTAGGTTAAACTGAGAAGCAAGGACAGGCCCAAGAACCATCATAGACCATGATGGCTGACAGGAACTGAATATACATCTCCTTGTTCAAATAACACCCTCTGTGCATATTAGTTCTAATGAACATTAAAGAAGCTGTCCCTCCTGTGACAAACTTGAACTCAGAACACAAAGTCCTGTGGATGTTTACATGTTAACAAAGACTGGTCTGTGTGTGAACTTTTCAAGGTCCCAATTAAATCCCAAACTCAGAACACAGCTGCATAACTTTATTTTGGACACCAAACACAAACGTGTGGCTGTGGACATTCCCAGTCATACCAGGCCATTTAGACCATGCTCATG
Organism: Furcifer pardalis; assembly: GCA_030440675.1. Taxonomy (NCBI): domain Eukaryota; kingdom Metazoa; phylum Chordata; class Lepidosauria; order Squamata; family Chamaeleonidae; genus Furcifer; species Furcifer pardalis. The sequence goes on along the minus strand of CP126894.1, from coordinate 73,746,957 downwards.
CTCTGTCCTTTTACACAAATGCTGGCCACTCTATATCCCATGCCGGGGAGGAGGGGGGGACTAATGTGGCAAGGAAAAGGGGGACTTGCCTTTTTCCTAGGATTATTTTTGAAGAATTGTGGTGGGGTAGGTTGGTAGGGGGGTTGGGGGGGAGCCGACAATGCACCAATCCATGCAGGGAAACAGCAGCCATGCCCTCAAATGTAAATACTGGATAGAAGAGTCAATTGCTACATTTGAAACAGGGCTCGCCAGGGACATTTTGTTGCCAAAGAAAGCAGATGCCTTGCACCTCCCCATGTCATAGGTAAGTATTAACGAAGGGCTGACAAATTATTGTGACACCTAAGACAAAACAACATACGTACATCTTTCTCCCCCCTAGCAATTAAAAATGTACTAATAATAAAGTAAATCACTCATCATTCGTTATAATATTTAAAGTCAATTTGTCTAATAATAGGGCAGCCCTGACTTGCAAAACAGTCTGCTAAATCTGTGCAGAGCATCACTTTTCAGGCACACAGGATATCATAGACTAGGGCCCACTCTTTGTAGGTGGGCCTAATATCCTACCAGTCAAATGACACCACCACATCCTGAAGTATATTTTTTTAAGAACCATTAAAAAAATAAGCTAGTGCACTGGGGTACACAGAAAGGCCATCCTCAAAGTTTGTGGTATTGATGATCTACAATTGGGTTTACCCCTGAGCAATGGCAACCTTGTTGTGCCAGCTAATCTTCCTTACACTAGATCAGGCAAAAGGAACTACAGAATGAGCTCACCAAAAGGTGGCTTCATTTTGGCAGTTTAACATCTAACCTAGACATGAAAGAAGAAGAAACTAATGTATTTCACCTCAGAATAATCTTCCAAGATTATCTACAAATCTACAAAACTATCTACAAATCTAATGTTCAAATATCGATCAGCAAGTGCTGGTTAACAAAATTTATTGCTAAGTCCTTCCATCATACATTGCATCCGTAATATTGAGAACTAGTACATCAGTAAGCCCATTTCAATATAGATACCTAAGATAAATGTGGACTGGCTTCGGTTTTGAACAATATGTTCCTCTTCTTAGTCCCAGAATCTTCTGGTTTCTTGGGGTGTTTTTAATGAATAAAAAAGGAATGCATGGGCTGAATGCGGCCAACAGCACCATTTCTTGTAGCTCCCCACCACCTCCACCACACAAGGAAGTGCCATGCGGTGGAGGATGGGCAAAATGGCCGTCCAGCCCTCAGAGCTGTCTGAGGGAGCATGACCCAGGCCCTGGCTTTAAAAGGTTGAGAATTCCTGATCTAAGATCATAATTAATAAGCATGTTCATGGGATAGAGTTAGACCAAGTTTCCTAAGCACACAATGCTTTGCAAGCATCCTGGTAACCACTAGCAGGCACTAAGGAGTGGTCGAGCAAGAATTGTCCAGTGGCTTTTCAAAGGGCCACCACTTTACCTTCAGTCCAACCACAACCTTGCTTGCATAACAATACTTTGCAGGGCAAATCCAGGGAATCTTTGCAAGCCACCTCTGTGGCACACCACTCCCACACCCCTCTTGAGAAGCAAATCTTGAGTGATTTGGCCTCTTCTCTTTGCAAACGCACAACTAGGAATGAAAGGTGGGGAAAGAAAGCAGGAAAAGTACGCTGGAGCTACAAAATGTGACTGGAAAGGAAAGGAGACAGAGGAAGAGACCTCTGTGTGCCCAAACTTTTTTGGGCCATGGGCAGGTCACATAGTTCAGCGGGCCAGTCACGTGGTTCCTCCACCAGAAGTGGAAGTAAAATGTGCCTTGCAATCTGTTTTAGCAACAGGATGAGATAGATTTTAAGCTGCCATTTTCTTTGCTTAAACCAGGGGTCCCCAAACTACATCCTGTGGGCCGGATGCAGCTACACACACACACACACACACACACACACACACATGCCAATTCATTCAGCCCGTGGCTCCCTTGTCACTTGTGGAAGTAAAGTGCGCCTGTATGGGTGCCGACGAGGGTGCTGTGAGCCAGAATAATTTGTGTTGGGGGCTAGATCCGGCCCACAGGGTGTAGTTTGGGCTCCACTGGTGTAGCCCAACTGAAAAGCTCAGACATCGCAGAGAACATTCCAAAGGAGAGTCTACAGGGAAAGTGGACTCTCTTCTTCCTCTCGCCTTGGAAAGGGCGAAGGGAAAGAGGCGCCACCCGCTCCCTGGCAGGCTGGCAGCGAGAGGGAAGGAAGGGGCAACCCCGACGCCTCCGGGAGCGCACGCTTGGAAGCGGCCAGGGCCGTCCTGGGCGCTGGGGACGGGTCTCGCCGCCAGGGGGCGCCGGGCAGATGGGCTCCGGAGCCTTCCTGGGAGCCGCGCCGGGCAGGTGGTGGAAGGAAGGAAGGCGCTTTTTAAAAGAAATGCCCACTCGTGTCCGAAGCCTGGGTCGAGTTCAAGCTTCCTGGGTCGAGAGGGTTTTGGCTGGAAGCACTCGGCTCAGGGGGCGCCCCAGGGGGCTCCTTTCACGTCCCCAAGGTCCCCACAGAGAGAGAGAGAGAAGGGGGTCCCTATTGAGCTCCTGGCTTTCGAGCTGCTGGGACGGGGACGGGAGCTCACTCCGCCGTGCGGCACTCGGGTCTCGAACTGCCGGCTCGCCGGACGAGGCGAGCGGCTTCTTTCACCCTGAGCCAGCGCAGTCTCCGCGCCGAAGGGGGCGCGCCCGTCTTGCCGGCAAAAAAGCCTTCGGGAGCGCCAAGAGGAAGCGAAGGCGCCCAACAACTTTCGCCTCTTCCCGCCCGATCGCCCGGCGCCAGCCAGCCTCGTCCTCGGACCCCCCCCTCCGCCCCCCCCCAGACCAGAGCCTTTACCTGTCCCCGCGGGGGGGCGCCTCCCCCGAGGTGCCTCCGGCTCCGCCGCGCCTCCCGCTCCCTGCCGCCGCCGCCGCTGCGCCTTCAGCCCCTCCGGAGCCTCCATACCCACCCACCCCCCCGGGGCCCGAGGAGGGACGCTGCCCTGCGTTTCCCCGGCGTGGGCTCTCCCCTTCCGACGACCGCGGAGGGAGGGAGGGAGAGAGCGCCCTCCCCTCTTCCGCGGGTTACCTTGGCAACCGGCGAGCCAACCAGCCCAACCCTCCGGGCGCGCGCGCGCGCGCCTCGGCGGCGGCCAATGGAAAAAGCGGGGACCCCCTCGCTGCGGAGGGAGGGGCGGGCGCGGGGGGGCGGCGGCGGGCACTTTTGAGACGGGACGGGAGAGTTCAGTGCCGGCGGGCGAGTCGGGACTTGGCATGGGTAGAGGGGGACCCGCGGAGACCTCGGGGTGGGCGGGGAAGGGTTAGAACAGACGGCAGGTGAAGCTGCATCCGACGGCGCAGGAAAGAACGAGACGGTCCTCTGAAGTTTGGGGTTGGGAGCAGAAGAGTAGCGTGCCTTGGCGGGGGTCCCGTATAAAAATTTGTTTGGGGGCCCTTAGGAAGGGTGAAGATTTGTTTTGCTTACGCACGTTGGGGGGCCCCGTGGCCCGGGGCCCCGTATAATTGATACGGCAGATACGGCGGTAGCTACGCCTTTGGGTGCCAACTTGGGAGTAAAGACTCGTTCGGACTCCTCTACGCTTTGGGTGTCCCTCCGTTCTGATTTAGGCTCCCTTGGTGGGGAGAAGGCAGCCTGGCTAGGATTCGGTTATCCTGCCTCTATGGCAATAGAGTAGACCCTACTCTGACCGCGACTCAACCCGAGCGTCAAGCAGCGGTTATCTAGCGGTTATCATGGGTGGCGAAGCCCGCGGGGAAGGGCGATGGTCCCCAAATGGGACACATTATGAATCCCATTTGACTCCATCATGATGGAGGGCAGCACAGCTTCGTCATTTGGGTGCCAACTTGGGAGTAAAGACTGGTTCAGACTCCTCTACGCTTTGGGTGTCCCTCCGTTCTGATTTAGGCTCCCTTGGTGGGGAGAAGGCAGCCTGGCTAGGATTCGGTTATCCTGCTTCTATGGCAATAGAGTAGACCCTACTCTGACCGCGACTCAACCCGAGCGTCAAGCAGCGGTTATCTAGGCTGACAACCCTAGTTAACGGCCATGGGTGGCGAAGCCCGCGGGGAAGGGCGATGGTCCCCAAATGGGACACATTATGAATCCCATTTGACTCCATCATGATGGAGGGCAGCACAGCTTCGTCATTTGGGTGCCGAAAGGGCTCAAGGACCAGAAAGTGACTCGCGGAACTACTGGATCAGTTGTGCGGGTGTCATGCTGCGATGCGGAAGGCAGATGAAAGGTTACTGCATTTGTCTTCTCAGGACAGTCTTCGTGACTGATCACCATGATGATATTCGGAAAGAGATGTGGCACAAGAAGAAGGAAAGGGGGGGGGGGTTGAAGAGAGGGGAAAGGAGGCAGATGCAGTCGCACAGGGAGGTCGAAGTTGAGCCTCTTGCTCCCCCGCCCTCACCTAAGACAGGAGGAAAGAAGGAGCCGCGAAGGTGGGTGGCAGGAGGGTCCTGGACGACTGCAAGGACGGGTCCCCCCCTGGCAAGAGGAAGGCGAGAGTAAAGAGGCTGTGCACGAGGCCCCGGGTGGTTTGGCGGAGAGAACCTTTTTTTGGGAATCCAGGCAAAATCCTCGTTCTGGTTTTGATGCGAATCAAAACGAGGGCGGGGGATTCGGGTTTTTACAAACCCAGTCATTAGAGTGGCCTTGACGAATCACACGAAGTTCCATCGCCCCTCTGTGGGCTTGACTTGACACGGCAACGACAGTTTCCTACTCCAAAGGAAAGCACCTCCTAAGGCAGAAGCGTAGCATGCCTTAACGGGGCCCCGTATAAAAATTTGTTTGGGGGGCCCTTGTGAAATAAAATAAATTGGGAAGTTTTTATTAATTTTTGCTGTAGGGGGCCCCCGTGGCCCGGGGCCCCCGTATAATTGATACGGCAGATACGGCGGTAGCTACGCCCCTGTCCTAAGGACTGGCCTTTTATTCATTTTTTGGATGTCTGTACTGCCCATCGAACCAGTCCGTCGCTCTGGGCAGTTCTACTTCTTCCGTGTCTAGGCCAGACGTGAAACTGTCAAACGAAAATCACCCTTTCGTGAGTTACAATTCTGCAGTTGACCTAGTGTGAGAAAGGTCAGCCAGCAACACAAGGTTGCCATTACCAGAGTTCAAGAATGCAGTAATACCTCAGATAACATTAGTATCGAATAACACTAAAATCGCATAACATTAAGCAATCTGGGAGGGAGAATAGCATCGGATAACATTAAGATCCTATGGGATGCATCGGATAACAACCGCTAAAGCCTGTGTGGTTACAATGTATCTCTATGGATCACATAGGATTTTAACATGCATCGGATAACACTAAAAATCGGATAACACCAAGACTTGTGGAACCAGGTTTTAACGTTATCCGAGGTTTTACTGTACCACAATCTTCGAGGAGGCTCTTTCTGTGTACCTTGCTCTGGGCCGTTAACAACAGTAAAAGAACATAAACCATAAAGACAGCTCTATAAAAATAAGAAACCTAAAATTAATATAAATTGATAAACAACAAGACATTTTTTAAAAACCACTTTAATGGCAGAAGGGACCAAAATCAAAATTTTGTGCCCAACCAAAAATGATTGTGTTCAGAGTATCATGGAATGCTTCCTTGAACAGTTCAGTTTTTATTAAGCGTGCAGAAAATTTGTAGTGTTGTGTCCTGCCAAATATAAGTATGTACTATTCTTATGTAAATCCACGTCAAAAGGCTGATTCCAAACAAAACTAACAACATTTTACCATATGGAAATGACATACTTGTGGGAACATGAAAAGATTTGCAGAATTTCCTGAAAAATAATTTGTGTATAGAATGGGATCCCAAAGCACACTTAGTTTCGAGTAAGCACTAAGAAACTCCGTGGAAGATATCAATAAACATACTGAAGCCTATGCTGAATTTATTGTAGTTGAGCCAGGGCGTGCAGAATCAAAGCACCAAGACTTTTGATTAACAGAATTATGTTATCTGCCACCTCCTTTAACTATGCTGCCTTAAAGTTCAGCTGTAATATTTCTAATTTTAAAATATTTCTATTAATTCCCTAATTCCAGGAAGGCTGCTCAATATTTGTCATTCTGTGGCAATTATCAGCTTTCTCTGACCTTCTGAGTAAAACCTCACATAAAGAGCGCCTCACTTAAACAGCAAAATTTTCTCTGAATGGTCGCCCTAGCTTAACAGCTAGAAACAACCAAAAATTCGCTTAACAACTAAATCAGGGTTCGCAATCCCCACCCCCACCAGAAGTCAAAACTGATCACTTACTGAGCGCTTTTTCCAAGTGTTTCACTTAAAGAGCAACTTGCTTAAAGAGCAACCCTGTGGATCACATTATGATCTTTAAGCGAGCTACCACTGTATTGCAATTACAACCTATGGGCCATTATATGTATCATGCCGGCTATGTGGAGTGGGGGGGGGGGGACATCTTCCGCTCCAGCCAAGTATTCTTTCCTAGAATCAAAATGGCCAATACAATAAATGCATTTTTAAAATTTTATTTTTTGTTCAGCTAGCACGGATTGGTTTGTTTTCTCTAGTTTAACTGACATGACTTTTCTCTTTTGTTCAGGGGCGAGGGGTGGGGAATGTGACCACCTATTTTACTGAAAATGTCTGGTCACAGATATGTCCTGCAGTGATACTGACATTGTCACCTTCCATAGGATGTGGCAGGCCATTGGGGTGGGATAATAATGCCCCTCAGGTAAGCACCTGTTGTCTCTCCTCTGAACAATTTCTGTTTTTAAAAGAGATGCCTGTCAAGTTTAGTGCTGTGTTAGAACAGTTTTTCATTAAGACTGGTTTTAGTTTGCTTTCTTCCCTCTAGAAATCAAGTAGGGAGGGAATCTGCCTCTCCCACCTTCTAGAAGTGAAAGTCTGACCAGACCCAAATGAGACTGACATGGGTTTCCTTACTTTTAGCAGTTTCTCATCAGTTATCTTTCCCTCCTGCTGGGACCTGGATTCTTCTTCTTCCTTGTCTAGCCAGACGTGAAACTGCCAAAATGAAGCCACCTTTTGGTGAATTCATTCTGTAGTTCCTTACACCTAACCTAGAGCAGTGGTGCCCAAAACTATGGCCTGCGGGCCCAATTAGGCCCATGCATCTCATTAATCCAGCCCAGGCTGAGAACCCAGGCCCTCTCTGGACCACCCCCACCTGCCCTCACCACCTGATGTAGTAATACATCACCTGTGGTGGCAGCGGAGGCGGCAATAGAACTTCGTTCTTGATGGTCTGAGCAGCCTCCGCTCAGACCCAGCCCTTCAGAAGCCTTTTGCAAGCTAGATCATGTCAGATACGTTTTCTGAGGCTTCTCCATTTCAAAATCCGTGACACTGAGAGAGTCCCTCGGCATGGTATGCTGGGATTTAATCCACTTGGGGACCATCACCCTTCCCTGTATAGCCAAGCTGTTGGTCCTCAGGATTGTCGGGTTAGTTAACAGCTGCCTGACACTCAGTGTTGAGTCACTGGCAGTATGGTCTACTCTATTTACATAGCAGGATAACCTGGCCAGAAAAGTGAGGTAAAAATAGAGTAGGGCAGTGATCTGGGGGAAGCTGAAGCAATTGGAAATGCAGACTCTTGCAATGGGATAGTTTGTCATCTTGGTGTAGACAGTTGCAGCAATCTCTGTAGCAGAAACTACTAGGGATCCTGTTGAAGCTGAACAATTTAATCCAGTGTTCCTTCTCTGTTTAGCCACACCCTCGAAAACAAATGGTCACCTTCCATTAGGGAAAAGTAAAGGTAAAGGGCGCCTTGCTCAAAAGCCAGTTGTATCCTAGAGGTTCAGTGTTCATCTCTGTTTATTGCCAAAGAGCCAGCGCTGTCTGTGTCTGCAGATGTTTCCCTGGACACGTGGCAGGCATGCCTCAACACTGGAGTGCACAGAACACTGTTTACCTTCCCACCAAAACAGTACCTATTTATCTGTTTGCAATTTTTTGCTTTCAGACTACTAGGCTGGCAGAAGCTGGGCCAGAGGTGGGGACTCACTCTGTCATGCAATATTCAGGAATCAAACTCCAACCTTCTAGTCCTCGAGTTCAGCATCTTAACCACTTGAGTCACCGAAGTCCCACTTCCATTAATTCACCTTTAATTTCCCAAAAAAGCATTATATGAAAAAATTGCATATTAATTATTATAATAAGGAGAAAATGTGTTGTTGTTATTGTTATCTGCTTCAAAAACCAAGGCACATTGCTTGATATCTGAGCTTATGGAAATATGGAAGAGAAACAGGTATAAGTCAAACTTATCTATTTTTCCCCTTAAGTGTTACCAGCATAAACGTTTTTCTTTGAAGTTCCATTTGTCACAGATACATCCTCTATGCCTGTTTGTACTTCCCTGTGAAATTCAGAACCGAAACAGAAGACGCTTCTGTATCTTTGAGGCGCCATGTGCTTTGCACCCATGTAATAAGCTCTGTTCTGATGTGCAGCTTTTGTTCAATCATAAGGTCCAATTGTGTGTAATGTGCATGTAATTCCTTTTGCTGCGGGACTCAAAGCACTCCACCTTCCTCTTCTTAAATCAAACCTAAAAATTATATTTTACTCAGTTATTCATGGCTGAATCTCAGCTGAAACCAGACCAGTCAAGTGAGACAGAGGAAACTTTCCCAGATTTCTCCACATTCGCTGGTGATATGTGTTCTAACTGCATCTTAAGGGCCACAAATACATTCATGGGATTTCCAATAAGGGAAGGATGAGTGTGTGCTGCCATATAGCAACAGTAGCAGTTGCAGTTGTTGTAGCTGCTGCTGCTGCTGCTGAGCCACAAAATCAAATCTGACCCTTCACGACCTCATGTACCACACCATACCAGGCTTCTCTGCCATCCACCGTCCTATGGCGTCTGCCCAGATTCACACCCATCACGTCAACAATAGTGTCTAACCATCTCATCTCCTGCCAATTCCTTCTCTTTTTGTCTTTGATCTTTCTCAGCATAAGGGTCTGTCTTCTCACTTGGTGTCCAAAGTATTTAAGCTTCAGCTTCAGTATCTGTCCTTTCAAGGAGCAGTCAGGGTTGATTTCTTTAAAAGTGACTGATTTGATCTTGTTTTCTCCATAATCCAGCAAATGTTGGCATTTGTGGAGAGTCTCTCTAGTTGTGCCATCAGCCAGAGAGGCGCACCTCGCTGGCACGAGAAGGAGGGCCTTCTCGGTGTCCGCTCCAACCCTCTGGAACCTCCTCCCAATAGAACTACACCTGCAGACGGAGTTGCTGCCCTTTAGAAAAGGAGTGAAAACCTGGCTGGCAGGTTTGGTCTGGGGAGTGGATGGTTCAATTTCCCCAGCCAATTGGTTGGTTTGACCCCAGTATGCCTATGTTACAATTTCTAGCTTTTAATACTAAGTTTTTAAAAGTTTTTAGAGTTTTAAATTTTTAAAAATGATTTTATAATTGTTGTAAATCGCCCTGGGTCCCTTTTGGGAGGAGGGCGATAAACAAATTTAAATAAATAAATAATTTAGTCTTCCTAGTTTCCCAAGCATCTTCAGAACCCAGCTTGAATTTCTAGTAGTTCTCAATCCACATACTGCTGAAGCCTAGCTTGAAAGATCTTGAGCATGACCTCAAACATAGGATTAACAATTACACTTATAGCACTTAGAGCTCTCTCTGGGTTGTTCACAAGGTAATTATGCAAACTACAGTTTTCCCCACAACAAGCTGGGTATTCATTTTATTGACCCTGGAAGGATGGAAAGCTGAACTCAAATCTTGAGCAGAGTTTTGACTGCAGTTTAACTACTGCTCCAGCAACAAGATAGAAAGGCAGAGGGTTGTTATCAACAGAGTGCAAAAAAAAATTTCTTTCAGAGTTGTCTTGGATAACAAGTCCTAGCAACCCCTTACCTTTGGAGTTGTACGGTAAAGCAAAGGGACTGAAGTGGCTTCAGCAGTTTGAGACCCATGTGCTGCAAGACAAAGTGAGCTCCCTTCTCCGTCCCAGCTCCTGCCAACCCAGCAATTCGAAAGCAAGAAATTGCAAGTAGATAAAAGGGTACCACTTCAGTGAGAAAGTGACAGTGTTCCATGTACTTCGGTGTTTAGTCATGCCAACCACATGACCACAGAAATGCCTGCAGACACAGACAATGCTGGCTCTTTGGCTGTAAACGGAGTTGAGCACCGAACCCTAGAGTTGGATACAACTGGATTTCAAGCAAGGGTGACCTTTCCCTTTACCTTACAGTAAAACAGCTGGAGGATCAATTGCTGGTAGCCCATGTGTGAGAGGGAAGAGATTGCTACACATACAGCACAAACACAACACAACACATATCCATCCATTTTGTCTCTCTCTCTGTAAGACATCTGCCTTGCCATGTAGGAGATACCAAAAAAAAGCTAGCCAAAAAAAGCAACTTGTCCCATTTCTACTTGGCTTTCCAATGTGGAAAAAATGAATGACTCCCATTTACATCATTTATTTGCATATTTAAATTAATGGAAATGTAAGTTGCAATAGCCTACTTGATTAACTTAGGCTGTTACAAATTCTATACATGCATGATAGATATCACCAGCAGATTACGAAGGAGGAAAATAAAAGTATTCACTTCCAGGTTCAGGGTGTTCAAAGTTAAATGGCTAGGTTGCCACAATACTGTAATAGGATTCTGGTATTGTATAAAGCAATATACCCAGCAGCAAAGGAGGGTGTCTGTTTCAATGTTGCACTGTCAATGTCACTAGCTGATGAAACAGCTAACAGAAGAAATTGCTTTTGATTCCAGTCACCTTGTGGAAAATAATGTCAAGTTAATGTAAACAATCCAGAATGTTTCCACTGAGAACAACATTGAGCTACACACAAGTCTCGAAGAAATCCATCAGTTTCTGGAATTGTGTTGTGCCCAAGAAAGCCAGTGAAGTGGGAGCTAATCTTGATTATAGCTGTTATGGCTCATGAGTCTGGGTAAAATGTGTGTGTGTGTGTGTGTGTCACTGTTTACTACTCATCAATACAATGGTTGAAATGAGATATTCAACAGATACTTGAAGTTCAAAAGTTAAGTTCCCTAAATAGCTTCAACAGGGAAACTATCAAATTAGATTATTGTCTAGGTTTGAAGAAATGAAGCCAGTGAATTTGATGGTGTCTCTTTTAGTTTGAATATAGTTACTGTATATTTAAGATCCTTTATTCCCACTTAGCTGATGTATTGCGTGCCTGTTATCCTATTCTGCTATAGGAAACTGTTGCCAAGACTTCCAGTTTTTGCCCTATATTTTGCTATGAAGGTTTTGACTTCTATACTTCTGTATTTATGGAAATATCTTCACTCTTCTGATTATGCATTGTGGTATTTTATACTCATAACAAAGGACTTTTGAGGCTACTTGGGCCTGGAAGGTGAATCAGTTATTTGGGTCTCCCTGAAGCTACAGTTTCTGACACCCACCAATTTGTTTTTGGTTTTTCAACTGTTGTTCACTCTGGTTAAAGGTACAAATTGTTAAGACTGAGGTAGTTCAGCTTTCTCAGCCATTTGGAAAGCTGAAGTTGGGGAACGTTCACATTCTCATAGGGCTAAAAAGCAATATTTCACAAACCAAGGTAAACTATGAGATAATGACGTTTCCCTGTGGACTGGCAGTTTGTTGGAATTCCTCTAGATCATGTACACAGTGCTCAAACAATTTGCAAAAATAATGGGAGAAAGTCCTTAAAAATGAAAGCAGTTTACAAACTGCAACTTGGGCAGTCATCTAGTAGACAGCTGTTTTGTCATTCATTAAAAGGAAAAGGAAATTCCCAGACAAAGGTGCCTAGTCTTTGTTTTCACATATCACAGTTTACTATAAACTGAGGCGCAAAGAGAAAATAATGAAAGATGTAACCAATCACAAAGAGTAAGGAAAAGAAAGTCTCCATATAGGTAAAGGTCACCCTTGCTCAAAAGCCAGTTGTATCTGACTCTAGGGTTTGGTGCTCATCTCTGTTTATAGCCAAAAAGCCAGAGCTGTCTGTGTTTGTAGACATTTCCATGGAGATGTGGCAGGCATGCCTCAACACCTGAGTGCACGGAATGCTGTTTACCTTCCACCAAAGTGGTAACTATTTATCTACTTGCAATTTCTTGCTTTCGAACTGCTAGGTTGGCAGGAGCAGGAACTGGGACAGAGACAGGAGCTCACTCCGTTGTGCAGTACTTGGGAATCGAACTCCGACCTTCCAGTTGTCAAGTTCAGCGTCTTAACCACTTGAGCCACCGCAGCCCCTCTCCATATAGAGATTGTTTATAATTGTGCCACCTGGTGGGCACAGTTATTAAATATCATTGAATAGTGGAGGCCAGTTCCCAAGTTCCATGACATTCTTTCAGCAGAAGTTATTGTTAGGAAGCAGAATATTTACACAATTTCAGAGCATATAAAAGGGAAGAGGCATGGCCAGATCAGACAGATGACAGACAAAATGAGGAGACATGCACTACAGCTCCAAGCACATTTGCGTCAATAATGTTGGCATCACGTAGTGTTAAAACTTTGGCTTCTATCCAGAAGCCAGCATAGTGTATCAACAATGGAATTTCCCTTAGACCAGAAGCCTAAGTCAGTACATTAGCTGACTAAGACTAATGCATTTGTGGATTGATTTAGGCTTCTGGGAATTAAAGTCCAAAAACCAAAGGTTGGGAAATACTGCCTTACATAAAACAGGCAAACACTTGGGTAAGCATTGATACCTGAACTTTTTATTCCCCTGTGTGTTCTTTAAATCATGCTTAAAGGGGTTTAAAATGCTTTAGAGCTTTTAACTTTTAGCTTTTTATTCTTTGGAAGTTTTATACTTTAAGAAGTGCTTTTCTTTATTAATGATCCATAACTTTTGATTAGATTTCAGGTGCTGTTTACATTATATAGTATTAAGCCTTTAGTTTTGGGTATTCACTCATGTACTTTCTGGGAGGAAGCTTTTTTGTTTTTCTAAAATTGAAGACCATCTCCCATAAGCAGAAGGAGATGGGAACATTCCCCTCCCCCCGCCCCACTGCCTTTCAGGACCAAATGAAATGCAAAGATCATGCCACATGGCAAACTTGGTAGCTACCTGACCTTAAGTAACTCTATTTAATCCTTCCAGTCCACCCAAATAAACCCTCTGCCTAATGGCAACATTTCCACCTCAGTCTCCACTCCTCTCCTGCTTTACTCTCTACCTGGAAAAAAGACTTCTGGGTGCTGAGTGCCAACATGTTCATGGTTGGTACTGCAGCAATTATGGCTGATATGGATAGATGCCAGTTGTAGGCCAAAGGAAAAAAATGTTTCCACTTAGTTGCATTCAAATCTTTATAGTAACCATGGTCTGTTTCCATCCAGATGGTTAAGTGGTTCAGATAGATGTGGATTGGAACTGTGGTCCCTTCCCCATTCACCCAGACTCACTCACTCCAAGGTTCTATATCTGGGCTTTGTTTTGTTTTGTTTTAAACCCAACTATAATCTGGTTTCTTCAGAATTTAGATACTACACAAAATGTTCCCTCTGTTCTCTCCCCTCCCCTCTCATGACCTCTCCAGTTTCTGTGCTGTCAGCACCTGTTATCTCTTGATGTTACCTGACTTTTTTTGGTTTTTTAGTCTTTAAGATTCTATAACATATTTCCTTTTCTTCATTTCCTTCTTCCTTTTTTGTGTTACAGAAAATATTATCTGCCCTGATGCATCAGTACATCCATATTGCACTGAAATCAAAGAGAAGGTTTGCAAAATCAGGGTAACAGAAGGAAATGAATCTTGTTTTCTGGCTCTGAAATGTACCAACTCCTTATATATACATTTCCCCAGTGGATTAAAAAGAAATATCCTCACAACTGATTTGAGATCTAAGGGATAAGAGCCCCAAAGTCAACATGCAGCTGAATGTTTTGACTGGGCTTACAAGAGCATGATGGAAACCACTGTGAAATATTTATTCTCAAAGCTCAGACCTCCATGACCCAACTAACACTGCATTCACCTAACAGCTTCCATCAGTTCGTGCTATTTTCAAATTAACCTCTGTGACCTTTTCTCTTTCTTGAACACTGCAGGAACTGTATGATAACATCCTACAAATCTGTTCCATACAAATCCCATGGAAACCATGTTTACCAAATTCCTGTGGATTGGATTTTATATTGGGTGACTGAGCTGAATGGCAGAATGCTTTTTGTTTACCTCAACTTAGACCCAGTCTTTCATTAAAACAATGCCATTCTCATTTTTTATGTATTCTTTGCGGTGATTTTGTTGTTTCTTTTAAAAGCTCTTAGATGAACACAGTGCTGAAACCTTTTATTTATAGAATTTGCTATTTTTCTTGAAACTTCTTTGATACCCAGACACTCATTTCTTAGAACCAGATTCCACCTTAATAATTAAAGTGTTTTTTGTTGTTCAGTCGCAGTCAATTCCGACCCTCTGCGACCCCATGGACCACTGTCCGCCAGGCACTCCTGTCCTCCACCATCCCCCTCAACTCGCTTAGCTCTGCGCCCACTGCCTCCACAATACCATCTAGCCATCTCATCTTTGGCCGTCCCCTTCTCTTGCCCTCAACCCTTCCAAGCATCAAGGCTTTCTCAAGTGAATCATCTCTTCTCATTTGATGTCCAAAGTACTTTAGCTTCATCTTTACTATTTGACCTTCTAAGGAGCAGTCAGGGTTGATTTCTTCTAATATTGACCTATTTGTTCTCCTCGCTGTCCAGGGGACTCTCAAAACTCTCCTCCAACACCACATCTCAAAGGCGCCTATTCTTCTGCGCTCAGCTTTCCTAATGGTCCAGCTCTCACAACCATACATTGCCACAGGGAATACCATTGCTTTGACTATATGAATTTTTGTTTGCAATTTGATGTCTCTGCTTTTCACTATGCTCCCCAGGTTTCTCATTGCTTGCCTCCCAAGAATCAGTCGCCTTTTTATTTCATGGCTGCAATCCCCATCTGCAGTGAGCTTTGATCCTAGGAAAGTAAAATCTGTCACTGCTTCTACTTCCCCATCTATTTTCCAGGGACTGATAGGGCCTGTTGCCATTATCTTGGTTTTCTTGATATTGAGTCTCAAGCCAGCTTTTGCACTTTCTTCTTTCAACCTAATCAGTGTTAAGAAGAGTTAATTACAAGATATGTCAAAGGACTATGGTCCTAAAATTTGGATCTCAATTTTAGTAGTTTTTATTAGAATTATGAATAGTGTTTTTCAGCCCACATCTGAAATAAGCTCACTAAATATGCCAAATGTTTATATATACTGATGCATTAGTAAATCTTATCAGATTTTAGAGAATTGAAACATAATTCTGCTCTTCTTGATGGATTTTATTTTAAGATGGAAGAAAAACATGCAACAAAATCTTTGATTGGGTGACAACATTTGATTTTGTGCTTTGTTAGACACTTTTGGGTTGCATATGACTTACAATGATCCTATGAATTTGTGACTCCCAAAAGTTCCTACCATTAAGAGCCCTACTACGGTATATCTAGCAAGTAATGTTTTCCTTTATTGTGTCAATCCATCCCATACTAGGTCTTCCTCTTCATTACTACGTTCAACATTGCCTAGCAATGGCTTCTCTTCACATTGTACTGTATATCCAAAACACAATAGCCCCAATTTGAGCTCTGAATTAGACTTCAGCCTTGGTTGAATCTAGAACCCCATTCATACTTACCTCTCTGGAGACATGTGTGAACATGTGTGAGATGCATAAAGCTGTCCTTTAATATTACATTTTGAATCAATCTAATTTTCCCCATCTCAACTTTCTTCCTTTTTCAACTTTCAGAACCTTTGTTAGCCCATTAAAAACATCCAAATTCTGTGTTAACATAATACGTTTATCACAAGCATCCAAATATGTATGATACCCTGGACAAACATTCAAGATTTGCAGTTTCACTCCATTTGTTTGGGTGGCACCCTGGCTCATGAATGTCTGCAGAATCTGAACATTTGTCTATAGTTGTTGCTGTTGGTTAGTTTTCCATGATGCCCAGAATGCTACTGCTGTTTGCACAAGGTTTGCATAACTTGCCAGGGCTAATGTTCACTAACTGATATGGTGCCAGGTGTGTTGGTTGCAAGGAGGAGGAGGAGGAGGAGGAGGAATCATCCAATTGCTAACAAAAGAGAGCCTAGTGTTCAACCTTCATTTAGAAATCCAGACTTCTAACTTGAAACCTTGGCTTTCTAATGTTAGATATTCAAGGTCCATCTATGCATATCTAGTAATAGTTGGAGGGAAAAGCACTTTGCATTCTTGTTATTGCTGTAGCTAGGGGTATTCCTGGAATATATAATAGATCCCAGGACTTACCCTTTGGGAATCTTGACTCAAAAACCCTGAAAAGAAGTAACTTGTATTTCATGTGACATGACACTTACCTTTACTGTACAGCAAATGACATGGGAGACATTGTTTTAGCTTTAGTTCAAACCTGCTGTGTTGTATGTGAAAGAATCTGTAGGAGCATGAAGAGTGAGTTGAGGAAAGCTATTCTGCCCATTGACCTGAGACATTCTGTTAGAAATAATCTAACAGCAGGGAGCAGAAAATCTTTTCAAAAACCAATGGAGCAAGAAAACGCTGTTGACCAAGTTTTTGTGTGCATTAAGAAAGGGAGGTGGGAAAACAAGGCAGAGCTTTCCTTTAATGTTATCATTAATAATTTCTTTTTTCATCCCATAACATCTTCTTGTTCAATATTCTTTTTAGAGTAAGAAAATCTAAAGCTGGAAAAGATATTATTTTCCTAAATGTCAGTTGACAAGAATTCCTACAGTAATCATGACTGTTAAGAGTAGGCTATGAATTGACCAGACCTGTATGGCAATGTGGCTTTTCAACTAGTTTGTTAGCGAAATGGTAACAGTTTGGATTGTTTTTCAGACTGGCGAGGCAGATAAATTGATGGACTCGGACTCAGGAGCCCTGGGTTCGAATCTCTGCTCAGTTTGGAAGCTCATTGGGGGGGTGAAACGTGTAAAACCACTCCTTAAATATCTCACTTAGCTTGAAAGCTCTATTAAGGTTACTATAAGTTCATTCTGAATTGACAGAACATAACAAGGACAAACGGTTTTGGCTAGTTTCAGTCACTGAGCAATTCCATACAGTGACAACAAATAAAGTGATTTGCCCATTTGGAAAGAATGCCTTGGAATTCCACACCTTACAAGACATATGTGAAAAGAGGAGAAGGACAAAGACCACAAGGTAGACCCAGAGGAAGGTGGAGATATAACATCAAATAAATATTACAAGAACACCAAATAATGCTGGTGGAGGCTTCTATGTTCCATCATTGTGTATTGGCCTGTTTAATTGTGAGAAAAATTATCCAACAGGATTGTCAGTAACAAACTGACAATTCCATAACAAACTGGAAATGTCTGTTCTGTTCAGATGAACTTCACAGAACATTTCTTCCTTTTCTGAGTTTAGACAGGCATCATTGTTAAGGGCCAAAAATACAGGATATCATTAACTATGTGATTGTATGATTGTCATCCAAAATTGGCTATCCATGATGAGCTATTCTTTGAGTTAATGCTAGGGGATCAGTCAGAGAGAACAAGGTGAAAGGTGATTGATTAATTGTATGCCATATGGTGTATGATGTGTGGAACTGATTAATAAAGCAGCTGTTGGGGGAAAGGAAGAGAAAGAGACAGAGACAGAGAAAGCAGCATCACCCCACAATCCCGTGTTCCTCTTCATTTTTGCTGGTCAAGAATCCCAGAAAACACTTCTAGAAGTGTAAGAACAAGAAATTTTTATCTCCTGGGTTTGGAGACAGAGAATCCTAGCACAAGTAAACGTACATCTTTCAAAATCTGAGCGATGCGGGGAACTGATTTCAGCTCCGGAATCAAGTAGGTATTTCAATCTGAGTGTTGATCCATCTGGATCGTAAAGAGTCAGTTCCCATTCCCTGAATTCTCTCATCCATTTGGCCTGTTCGGGCGGAACGAAATCACAGGGGTCCACTAGGTCAAAATCAGAATCCCCATTGGCCACAAGCTGGTTCAAAAGAACTTGCAAGTCTGGTGGCCCTGTCGGCTGTAGATTGGCAGGTCCGGATGGCACGAACTGATGCAAAAGCACATGTGCCACAGCTTCCTCAGGAAGTTCCCTGTCGATCACTTCCTGGTACCCCCTGGAGTAACAGACTGTTGACTGTTGGGACGGGGCCCCACAGTGGCGGACACGCTAGCCACACCGTCCTCCAGAGGTTCCAATGCTTCAGCGAGGGTTGAGGCTATTGGCTGGGAAAGCATTTGAGTGGCCGACCTTCCCTTCTGCTTCTCAGTACATTGGGCCACAAAATGGCCTCCTCCCCGCATCTCAAACAAGCTTGGATGTGTCCCCTAGGCGGACCCGCTCCTCTTGGAGGAAGAGGCCTGGAAAAATTTGGTTGCCCAGCAGGAGGAGTTTGCTTACGATTACCTCCCTCCAGCCTAGCAAATTATATCCCCAGCCTCAAATTTCAGAGGGCAAATTCCTCATCTACCACTAGACATACTTCTCTTAAAGTCTGTAGACCCCTTCTCATCACATGTCAGGCTATGTTTGGAGGAATTGCCTGGTAAAACTGTTCCTTTTCTATTAAGTCTCTATAAAGTCTATTGGGGAGCATATTTTCCGCTTCCAGCCACAGTCCACAAGCTATGTGAAGCCTGTTGCCCAGTTCACAGAAGGATTCTTTCTGGTCCCAACAAATGGAGCGGACCTGTTGTCTCAAAACTTGTGGGGTCAGAGCAAAATGCTGTCTTATAATAACAATCAGTTCTGCCCAGTCCATAGGGAGGTCTATAGTTCCCATTAAAAGGACTAATTCCCCTGGGAATTGGGTCATGAGAAGCATAGCCCACAAGTTCTGGGGAATCTGGAGTTGGGTGGCCACTGACCAAAATCTCCTGAGGAAGGGAGGGACCCCCTCCCCTCTTTGCATAGCCAGTAATCTCCTTAAGTCTATATTTCCCAAGTGGGGTGATGGTAGCCTCCTTGCATCCCTAGCCAAGTCAATTTGCAAACGTACTGCTTCTTGTTGAGTTTGCAGAAAGTTGAGAAACATCATAAGGAGCTTGTCGTTCGGGTCCATTGCCGGTGCCCCCGTCACTGCTGCTCCAGCTACCCCAGCTGCCAGGGGGGGCTGAAGTGGAGCTGCTGGTGGGGTGGGGGTGGGGTTGAAGTGTAGCTGCCGGTGGGGGAAGTTGAGGTAGGGCTGCCGGTGGAGGCATCAGAGGTGGAGCTTCAGTTCCTTGTGGTATCCCCTCCATTGCTGCTCCTGGTTGGGGAGGGATTCTCCCTGGTGTTGCCCTCGGCCAGGCCCCTTGATCCATAAATAGGGCCATTGAAGTCATTCTCCCATGATCCCCGCCTGCTGGGAAAAGGTCTCCCCAGCTAAAATCATAAGTTGTAGTACTGTGGTGTCTCGTAGTCTCTCCCAATGGAAGTAAATGTTCCATGAAGGACAGTTGTCCTGCTGTTGTCCTCCGAGTTTCAACGTGAGCTCCCAGTCCTAGATTTTGGTCGCTTGGCCAGAGCTCGGCAGGGTTAGTCCATAGAGTCTGGCTTTCCATTCTAACTTGCTCAAACTGTCTTCCTATGGCTACTAGCAATTCTGAGTCCCATTGCTATACCCATGCAGAAAAGACTGCAAATGTATTTTTAAAGAGTTGACTGACAAATCAAACTGACTGCCATCCATCATGAAAAAGACCCTCCTTCTGGGGACCTTAACATGCCTTCCTGTTATCTCTCACCATTTTACCTTCTTACCAGCAGTGTCTGCCTGTCCTGTTGGGGCAAATGCCCTTTATGAGTTCACCCTGTCTCTGCTTGGCCAGGCTAGTGAGAGTGCAGGGAATCTGAATTAGGTAGCTAGATGCGGACTTAACTGTGTGGTCTAGTCAACCCCAGTCCCAATTCAAAAGACACAAAGGGTCTCTGGTTAATTAAATTTATTAAGAAATTAAAGGACAAGAGTATTGCATAAGGAATCAAGGTTGCAATAATAGTCATTCAAACTAAATACAAAAAAATAAAGAAAACTTAACTGGCTGCTTAGGCCCTTAGGCCTTATCTGACTCACAGTTACATTATATGAGGCCCTCCCACAGCTTGTCCACGGTGAAAGAGAGAGATTTTTTTCCTGGACAGTGATTTTATTATCCTGGTATCATTTTTCCCACGTGGGAACATCTAGCCAATAGGGATTTATTTACATATTTCTGAGTCAGATTTGAA
The DNA here is from genome assembly GCA_030440675.1 of Furcifer pardalis. Lineage (NCBI taxonomy): Eukaryota > Metazoa > Chordata > Lepidosauria > Squamata > Chamaeleonidae > Furcifer > Furcifer pardalis. The sequence continues at coordinate 73,726,634 of CP126894.1, read as the reverse complement.
TGTCTGTACCGAACTCCTACGTGTAATAGCAGAGGTAAACCAAGTTCTTTTTGTTTAAGGTGGACTTTTTGTTTTTGTTATGGGAGAGGATGCAGGTTCCTTTGTTCCAGGGATTGGTGGGTCATAAGATACATTTGTTGCTGTTCAGTCGTACAGTCGATTCCGACCCTTTGTGACCCCATGGACCATGTTCACCAGGCACTTCTGTCCTCCACCATCCTCCTTAAATCGCTCAGTTCTGTGCCCATTGTGTCTACAATACTATACCATCTAGCCATCTCATTTTTGGCCACGCCCTTCTTCGTTTGCCCTCAACCTTTCCAAGCATCAAGGCTTTCTCAAGTGAATCCTCTCTTCTCATTTGATGTCCAAAGTACTTTAGCTTCATCTTTACTATTTGACCTTCTAAGGAGCAGACAGGGTTGATTTCTTCTAAGATTGACCTATTTGTTCTCCTCGCTGTCCAGGGGACTCTCAAAACTCTCGTCCAACACCACATCTCAAAGGCGTCTATTCTTCTGTGCTCAGCTTTCCTAATGGTCCAGCTCTCACAACCATACATTGCCACCGGGAATACTATTGCTTTGACTAGATGAATTTTTGTTTGCAAAGTGATGTCTCTACTTTTCACTATGTTCCCCAGGTTTCTCATTGCTTGCCTCCCAAGAATCAGTCACCTTTTTATTTCATGGCTGCAATCTCCATCTGCAGTGAGCTTTGATCCTAAGAAAGTAAAATCTGTCACTGCTTCTACTTCTTCCCCATCTATTTTCCAAGGACTGATAGGGCCTGTTGCCATTATCTTTGTTTTCTTTATATTGAGTCTCAAGCCAGCGTTTACACTTTCTTCTTTCAACAGGAGTTTCTTTAGGTCCTCCTCACTTTCTGCCATGAGATGTCAAGCCTCAGTGAGTAGGAGACTTCCCTCTTGCCACTGAACCACCTGCATTGGTCTTCTATCTTAGAAGAGAGGTACACACCCTGCCTCCTTATCTCTCTCCCCCCCCCCCGGCTTTGTGTGAAAGTTGTACTCCAAACTGAGTTGTTTGACATCCTTTTAACATAATTACAATTGAGTCTTCATTTCTTCAGGGTGGACCACTCCAACATATCTCTGTCCCCTCCCCACATACAATATGTATTTATTATATTTTTATACTGTCCATCAGGGATAGATTATATGGGCTCTATAGATAATTTGCTTATACAAACACAGAGATTTAAAAGTTTCCTATATCTCTACTCAAGAATTAATCATTTTGAGTTCAATAAAATTTATTTAATCTAATTTAATTTTAAACCTATGTGTCTGTAGAGTTTTTAATATAAAACAAACAGAGGGTTTCTTTATGAAGAAAATAAGTGCAAACATGAACCCAAAGTTTAATATATTCAGATACCTCTAAGGTGCATGGAAATACTGTAGATGGTTTGACTACAAGTGCCTTTTGATACATAACTCTAGAGTGTCACTAACATAAAACTACAACCTCCTTCCCAACCCACACATTATGTACTGTCATTGACAACCTGAGTGTCAGGTGGAAAGGTGTAAGCACAGGAATCTTTTTGGAGCAGAAGTCATTCAGCATCTTTTATGTTTGAAAAATGGAGATTTTTGTTACCAATTTTAACTGACCCACCATTTATTGCTGTTTTGACAGCCTTTTAAGGAGACGGACTGTGAAATGAAATCTCACTTCAACACTTTCACTAATAGACTAGGAGGGATTCCTTTTGCCATCAGAAATGCAGTTTCAGTGATCGACTAAAGGAAGATTAGATAGAGGTGCTGTGAGAAAGATTAGTGAGAAAGTACCGGCATGTTATATTTCAGCTTGTTCACTTTTGTGCTTGGCTGCCTCGAGCTGTGTTACAACAGTTTGGGCATTCAAGGGCAGCCAGTTACTTGAATTTGTTTCAAATGGACAAAATCGTAAGTGATGCTCACCAGAGGTCTGTTAAGGAAGCATTCTGGCCCGTTTATTAGCCTCTTATTCTACATATAGACTCACTCTATAATTTGCAAAGAGCTAACGTGGTCTCCTTTGCTCACCCATCTATTCAGATCACTTCTATTTATTTATTTATTTATTTATTTATTTATTTAATCACACTTTTATGCTGCCCTCCTCAAAAACCCCAGGGGATCTAACAAACTCTCTAAAAGACTTAGAACAGAATAAAAACACAATATAAAAATCAAAGTTAAAAGATTTAAAAAATTAAGTAAAAAGATTAAGTAAGACAGAGGGCGGGGGAGGTCAAATGAGCCAACAGACTAGGGCAACCGTCCGGCCCATACCCCATACATACTCTGCTAGCCAGGTCTTAACCCCCTTCCTAAAGGGCAGCAGCTGTGTCTGGAGACGCAGGTCACTTGGCAGGAGGTTCCTTAGGGCCAGAGTAGACATGGAGAAGGCCCTTCTCCTAGTGCTAGAGAGGTGCGCCTCTGTAGTCTAGCCGATGGTACAACCAGAGAGCCTCTCTGATCCATTTGCCTTGCTTATACCCTTATGTCTGACAAAGTGGACTTGATCCATGAAAGCTAACATTAAAATACAGCAGTTAGTCTTTAAGGTGCCACAACATTTTTGTCTTTTTGTTTTGTTTACTGTCTGATATGCTTGCACAGACTAAAACAGCTACCACTTCAAAAGTTTCAAATGTGGAAATGGCTTCCTTCCCTTCATTTAGAAGGGCTGAAGCTGCTGGACAGAAGATTATGGAGTTTTTACCTTCCCTTGGATGAAGAACACCAGCCATCTCCTTCCCTGCCTGGGGGTCTCTAATACACACATGTGCCTTAAACCAAAGAAAAACAAAACATTAAATATACTGTACCGGTATTTCTAAACCACTGAAGCTCATTCAACATTTGCTATAATTAATCCTGCTGAGAAATTCATTTTAAATGGAAGATTCTCCCCCCTCCCCTTTCTTTTTCTTGGAGATGGGAACACAGATTAATTCCTTGGCAACACAATTCTAATTAATTGAAAAAGTAGCCCTATACTTTTCTTCCTTTGCTGCTGAAAATTACTGATGCCATGTAGAAAATCAGGTGGTTCTTCCTCCTTAATTATAGAAGTAAGAATTGGGTTATTATTGACTTCATATAGGTGTTTATCTTGCTCCGTGGCTCACTGATTACTATAGTAAAAGATTTGGAAAGAGCAGGAGGATTCTTTGTAAACACTGCACACATGGTGTGATTCTCTCCAAAATGAAAGGCTGCCAATCATCTAGTAAAGCAAATTCACTTTTAATTTGCCATTAGACAGTTTTACCTTGTCTTTGTTCCTCTGCAGAAAGAAAGTAATTGTGAGACAAAAGCTCTTTCAAAGATATCTGACTGTCATAGAAAACATTTCCAGTCTCTTTTTCTTCTTTCAACTGAAATCAGCTCATTATCTTTAAAAAATAATTAACCCTTCATTCTTACACACCTATATTTCACAGAAATTTAGATATCCTCAGACTGCCTGTTCAATATTAATTCTGTTGGCTGTTTAATATTGATTCCAGATTTGCAGCACTTTGATGCATCCTGTTTTCCCAGTAAGAGGGAAACGATCTTAAATTACTTGTCCATTGAAAGGAAAACTGTGTTTTGTATACAGTAGTTTAAACTTCCAGGATTACATGAAAGCCTTGTAGCCACATTTTCAGAAAGGGGAAAATCTTGGAAGCTGCAATTACAGGGCTCTCACATCATATTTATTATTAATACCACCAGTTGAGGAATCTTTCAGTTTAAGCAGCCTTAGGCATAGCTGAGCTTGGAGCTTTACAGAATAATGATTATAATAATAAGGTGACGTTGGAAAGAAGCAGGATGGTTCTCTGGAACCTGGAGCAGGAGAATCGCAATCAGGCATACCCTGTACCTGCTAATCTTTCACACAGTAGGTCGGGCAAAAGGAACTGTGGAATGAATTCACCAAAAGATGGCTTCATTTGGCAGTTTCACATCTGACCTAGACCTGAAAGAAGAAGAATGGGCAGGTGGCCATTAACATCCTAGCTGCTGCATTCTCGACAAAGTGTAGCTTCTGAAGTTAACACCATTTCAGGAAACTTGTCTTGATGTAACTAAGGCATGACCTCCTACTGTGTGTAGTTCTGACATCAGAGTGCAGCAGACTAGTAAGACAAGCTTTTGGCTATGAGTTGGGAGTAATCACTTAAAATGTTCCTTGTAATGCAAGCCTGGGAGATTGCTCCTATAGTTCCTGGGAAAGAGTGAGTCTGGATATAAATATGGATGTTCAGTAAGTGGTCACTTACAGTAAACCAACAGCAGCTTACATGTCCACTCCTACCCAGTTATATATCTGTCCAGCATCCAACCTACACTTTGGTGACTTTAAGTATAATGGCCAGTATTCTATTGCCTCAATGTGTCATGAGTGATTGACATAAATGTCCCTTACCACATTTTAGCAGGCTCCCCAGTATGTGATCAGTTTTTAAACTGATCTCACAATCAGCACAAGAATGGACACAGGAGCCAGCCAGACCTCGGGAAGATCCTTATGCTCAATTTATTTATTTTATTTATTTATTAATCATATTTCTACACTACCCTCCTCACAAATGACTCAGGGCGGGTAACAACAATTTTAAAAAAATCATCAATAAAACCCACAATAAAATATCCAGCCATCTAAGAAGAGTTAAAAGTTAAAATTTAAGGATTAAAAGATTAAAAAAGAGAAAAGATTTAAAAATCACAAATTAAAAACTCACAGGGGAGAGGGGAGGAGTCCAATGAGCCAGCAGGCCTGAGCAACCAACTGGCCCGTACCCCATATCTGCCCCACCAGCCAGGTCTTCACACCCTTTCTGAAAGACAGCAGGTCTGTCTGGAGACACAGCTCGGTTGGCAGGAGGTTCCATAAGGCTGGAGCAGACACAGAGGAGGCCCTCCTTCTGGTGCTAGAGAGATGTGCCTCTCTAGCTGATGGTACAACCAGAGAGCCTCTCTAGTCCTCTCTGGTGGAACGGACAGATGTTATTGGAGTGACATGGTCTCTTAAGTAACCTGGCCCACTACCATGTAGGGCTTTAAAGGTAATGACCAACACCTTGAATTGCACTCGGAGGCAAACTGGCAACCAGTGCAGCTCCCAGTATAATACCCGCACCTCATCACGATCCGAGCAGCCACATTCTGGACCAGCTGCAGCCTCCAAATGGTCACCAAGGGCAGGCCCATGTAGAGCACATTACAATAATCAAGTCTGGAGGTGACCAAAGTGTGTGTGATCATGAGCAAGGAGTCTCGATCTAGGAGCAGGTGTAACTGACATATCACATGAAGTTATACAAAAGTCCTCCTGGCCACGACTGCCAGCTGCTCTTTGAGCAGTAGTCGTGAGTCCAGTCGATGGCAGTCACTCAATATTCAGACAATAGGATACTTGCCGATGTTGCTATACTTACTCTAATAGCACCATCCCAAAACCAGGCCTAACATATTTAGGGGGCTATGAAACCCTATGCAGACAACCATAGGATAACATTAAGGCCCAGCAAATTGCTAAAATAGTGTCCTGGGTCACAGCAAAATGGCCCTTCATGAAAAAAATGCAACTTTTAAGGCCCTTTTAAGTCTGAATATATTAAAAGGCTGTGTTTTCCACACTGCTATTCCTTGAGTTCAGAGACAAAAGGAGCCAACTCACAGATCTGCCAAGGGTTTGATTAGCAAGACAAAAACCAACATTGCTCTTGCTTCTCCCAGGTTCAAGATAATAATTTGAGCAGACATAGGCAACTGACAGTCGTGACAACTAAGCCCATTAGTGGGACAGCCTCTCAAATTTCCCAGGGGTGACTGGGGTAGTGAGAAGTTCAATGATTAACATATTATTTGATGTAATTTCATGCTGAAACAAGATCTGTTGGGCAGGTTTGTAGAACAAATGAGTTATTTATAGGAATAAGACCCAGCCAAATGAATGTGTGTTAGGAGAAACTGCTGCATTCCAGATCTGGTTTTTGAGGGATGATTATACAGTATCTGGCTCCCTCTTGAAAAAGTTCAAGCCAGAACATGGGATTGCAAATGGATCTAATCCAGATTTCAAGAAGCTTTTATCTATACACAAAGCCATAAAGTTTAACATTTCCATCTGGCATTCAGCACTTTCCCCAAGATGGTCTGTTCTTTGAATCTAAACCTGTAAAGTACTCTTATCTTCTTTTGAATTTGGCAGTAGGATTAGCTTTAGCAAGAATTATATTCTTGGGTCATATTCACTTGATAGTATTTTTCTCCATTGTCTTTCAAAGTTTTGTAGTTTATGTCCCTCCAGTCAAAAAACCAGAATCTCACTATGATACAAATGTTTGTTTGTATCATTTACAGTAAGTTTTAAGTACTGTATATTAAAAATTGCATTGTTGGAGTAAAAGCAAACAAAATTAACCATTCAATTAGGAGCTGAAGCTTGTCATAATTCTACTGAGTATAAATTTTACTTCTATAGTAAAAGTGGAACAAAACATAGGGGTACTGCCCTTGCATCAGCACACAAGGACTGAAGAACAGCACATTCCTACCAATGGTTATGTAAATTTTTGGGTCTCACCTAGACTAGTTCTGCAGATCACCAGTGGTGTATATACCACTGACTAAGAACCACTGGTTTAAGAAACCAATTTGGCAACATGAACCCTTTTGACTGAAAGGTGATCCAAAAATCAATAGCTGCTTCTTTACTTTCATGCACAACTGTAACTACAGTAATTATGCAGTAATCTTCATAAGTCACATAGTTCATGATGGGATTATACTTTGTAAGAAATACTACAGGGCTGCTGCCAAATGTGATGGTTGGTATTATGAGCTAGCCAGCTTGCTAAGTGGAGGTGTGATTAGCAGCCCTTGTTCCCCAACCAGTGAGCTCCAAAGCTGAAATGCCCTTTTCTTACCCTCTGCAGTCTCATCTTGCACAGTGGTGGGCTGGCCCATTGGGCTACCTGGACTCAGCCCGGGGCACCCCCCCAGGCCCCCAGTACCATGGTGCCCCCCCTTGGGTGCCAATCCAATGAGCCAAGCCGAGCTACGATGGCCAGAACAATCAAGCAAATGAGCAGGGCTCCGTGTTCCTCTGCCTGTTCCTCCTCCTGTGCTGCCAAAGATAAGATTAAAAAAGCAGCTCCATTGACAGTGGAGCTGTCATGGATTAGAGGTTGCAGTTTTGCCTTGTAAACAGGAGGTTGTTGGTTTGAATCCCAAGAGGAGAGTTGACATTAGAAGGTGAGTGGTGTAGATATTGCTCACAAGAATTTGATCAGAGTCTCTCCCCACAACATATCACTCTGCTACTGGGGTTGTCAGATTTCATTTGTTGCTTAAATCTCCCAGGCTTGTTGTCGTCAACTACAACTCGTATCCAAGAATGCATTTTTTCTTGAAGCAGGAAAAATGTCACTGGCATGAATTTGTATAAGGTGGATCCAATCTTGCCATGAAGGGATTCACACACTATGTTCACGGATCCATCTCCTGTGGCACACATGAAATGAGACATGTAGGATTTAACACCAGGACTGCAATGGATTGCCACAGCCTTGAGGATATGGACAAGGCATGCTTTCACAGCCAGTCCGTCTGGCATGGCCTCTTCCACCACCATGACCGTTGGGAATCAGAGTTCCTCCTCTGCTCATTTTGCCATTGGACCCAATATGACAATTTCCAGTGGCATTTCCTCCACTGATCAACCCACCTAAAGAGGCTCATCTGCCCATAACTGTTGGCCCCTTTAGGGAGTCCCAGGCTTGTATTCCTGAGTCATTTCAATGTCCATGCAGAGATGGCAGTCATTTAGTTGCTTTGGAGTTCATCAATACCATGACATCCATGGGTCTATCTCAACACATGAATGGTCCCATGTGGCAAGTATATACTCAATGGTCACATGTGGCAAGTATATACTCAATCTGATGCTCACGACTAGGCAGAGAGAGCATGATTTGAGGGTGATAGAACTGGTGTCTTCCCCTATGTCAAGGTCATATCATTATCTACTCGTGTTTGGACTTAGCAACTCCCCTCTGTGAAGAGGCTTGGCCCATTAAGATGACCCACCCTTGAAGGCTCCTAAATCTGACTGGTTTCCAGAATGTCTTACATGGGTTTCCAACTAACCTGGTTGGTGTTCCTGTTGAAACCAGCTCTCCAAGTGGTATACAGCAGTGACATAGCTGGTTGACATGGTTGCTCCCAAATGTCCTCTCCAATGTGGAGGTTGATCCTTACCTGGTTCATGGATGAAATATGATCAATAAAGCAAACAAGGAGAAGGCTAGAGAGCAAATGAAGGAATTGTAAATTATCCAGTTAGGAAACTGTCCAGCAAATATGGTAATGCAATATAAGCTGTGAAAAGAACATATAACACCAAGCTCATCAGTGAGGCCTTGAATCAGTAAGCAAAGATCTGTCAAATTGTCTGTGGCCTCACTACCACTGGACAATCAAATAGGCTTCAGTCATTTGAAAAGAACTATACAGTAATTAGTTTGCAGTCTATTTTCAATCTAAGATCGAAACTGATAGAATATGATAGACCGCTTTAGCTATCATGCAGAGTGCAGCAGCGTAAAAGATGAAACCAAGGCAGATGAAACCGATGCAGATGCAGATGAAACCAAGGCAAACAGATTACTTCTCTGGAGCAACAAAACTGTGTACAGCAGAACAGTCTTTGGTTCAAATCTTTGTAGCTTTGGCCAGCAGATAGCCGAACAGCAAAACACAGTCTACTTACAGCAGAGTACAGTAGACAACAGTAGATAACAGTTGCTGACAGTCCTTGGGGTTGAGAGCTTCCACAGAGTGCTGCTTGCAACAGACAACCAGCAAACCCCTTCAGGCCAAGACACACGGCTAGCTTTCTTGGTGAAACAGCACTCACCAGCAACAGCAGGCAAAATGTCACACAGACAGTCCTGGTAAACTTTCCTTGGTTGACACTCCTTGGTTTACTCTCCTCGCAGTAACTCTCCTTCACTAACACTCCTCGTAAGCTTTCCTTGCTGACTCTCCTCCAGGTGTGGGTTTTCAGAGCCCCTTGATTTATACAGCAAGAATGTTGAGTCACTGTACTCCGTAGTTGCAGCTGTGAAAGCCTTGTTAAAGAAGTAGCTGTCAATATTGTCAATACCATAACACATTTGTCTTGTCAGAAACTATCTGACAAAATCCTGCCTCCTTGGATGGTGTGGTTAATCATGTTGAGATGTCTAATGCATTGTCTTGTTGTGTTTTATTGGATCAATTTTATCCTCCAGTGCCTGACAATGTGGACAAGGTGCTTACATACTCTAAAGCCGCTTCCTCTCCACTAGATCTCTCTTGTCTTAGCTTTTCAAATCTGCCCAAAGACAGGATAATAGAATGAGCCACCCAGGTGATCAACACATCTCTACAAAAAAGGCCTTCCTGTTTAAAAAAGACTATTAACTGTTCCAATTAAAAAAAAACACACACACACACACAACCTAGCAACAAACAATTTGAATAAGTTTAGGCTGGTTGCTAATATCTTGTTCCTTGGCAAACTGATTGAATGTCACAATCAACTGCAGGCATTCCTGAAGGATACCAATAATCTAGGTCCATTTAAGTCAGGAGTTCCCAATCTTTTTATGCCAGGGGTGGGCATCAGCAGGTTTGCACCAGCTCGCCAGAACCAGTAGCAGAAATTCTAGCTGGCCCCGCCCATCCAAATTTTGAAATAAAGTAGTCCTAATTCAGGTGCAATGCAGGGCTCATCCCCTGGCCACACCAACCATACCACACCCACAGTGTGGTAGTAAAATTTTTTGGAGCCCACCACTGAGTGGGCCTTACCAAGCCCTCTGGACAACTGAGTAGGCCAAACCACACACCCCAGAAGCAGAAGTAAATGTGCCCACTTCCGCATTTATGACAGTTGCAGGCACATTTACAGCTGACCTGACAGTGTTAGTCATTCTGCTTGATGATCTCTTGAAACAAGCTGACCAGGAGAGTGTAACCTTTTTAGTACTCCAGAATCTCTCATCGGCTTTTGATATAATCAACCACAGTATCCTTCTGGACAGACTGGCAGATTTTGGGATTGGTGGTCTAGCACTCCACCTGATCCAGTCCTTCCTCAATACTCATGTCCATTTTGATAATACTGGTTTGGCCTTATGGATCCAATGTTATGGAGTCCCATGGGGTCAATTATCTCCACAATGCTATTTAACATCTATATGAACCAGAGTCATCTTGGGATTTGGAATGTGTTGTCATTGACATGCTGATGGCATGCAGCTATCTCTCCTTTACGTCATCTGCAATGGATGCTATCAGACTCCTAAAGCACTGTCTGGCTAAAAAGGTTGAAACTGAATCCTGACAAAATTGAGATCTTGCTTTTTGGAAGCTCACCTGATAGGAAAGGTGATAACATGCCTGGTCTGGATGGGATTACACTACCCATAAAAGAACAGGTTCACATCTTGTGTGTGATGGTAGACCTGACTCTGTCTATGGAGAAGCAAATGTTGGTCACGGCCAGGTCTACCTTCTTCCAGCATTGACAGATCATCCAGCTATGTGCCGACCTGGATAAGAAGTCTCTGACAACACTAGTTTATGCACTGATAATTACAAAAATTGATTACTGCCATGCTCTCTATGTGGGGTTGACCTTAAAGACAGTATTAAAGCTTCAGCAGGTCCAAAATGCAACGAGCTGGTTAGTTTACAGGGTCAAGTAAATTCAATCATATTTTCCCAATCTTGGCCCACCTACATTGCCTCTTTGTAGGCTTCCACACCAAATTCAAGGTGTTAGTGTAGTCATACAAAGCCCTAAATGAGTTGGGACCTCAATACCTGTTGCAGTGTCTCTCCAGATCTGCTACTCATATCATCCATTCCTCTCAGACCTTGCTGTTATGGGTGGCAACACCAAAGGAAGTTCAGAAGATGTAAATGAGGAACAAGCCTTCTTGCTAGTGGCACTGCCTTGATGGAATTCTCTTCCACTAGAGGTTCCCCAGGCCCCAAACCTTTCACGAGTTAGTTAAAGCAAAGTTTTATAAAGAACTTTTTAGTAACATTCCTCCCCTGCAATAGTTTCTTGTTCACCAGTATTCTTGTTGTCTACTCTGCTTGTCACCACATGGTCTTATGGTTGCTGTTTATTGTCTTTGTTGTTTTTGCATTTTTAATTTTATTGTTGCTGGGTTGGGATAGTGATTGGATGGTTTTAACTTTGTTGTAAACCACTCAGGAGAGTGGCTTTTACTAAATGGGCAGTATAAAAATTAAATAAATAAATCTGTGTTTTATTACTGTAACCCACCTTGAGTGTGATTTTTTTTATTGGCTGAAATATATAATATAAATTAAGTAAATAAATAGCAATAAACCTAATATCAAATAACTGAATTGTGTTGAATTGGACATTTCTTGGTTCTGTTTCCCTCTTTTTTCTTAGTTACACAGAGGTGATGTATTCCCTTTTGTAACTTCACAAGGAAAAGCTGCTTTTTTTACTTAAAAGGGCACAGTAAGCTTCTCTGAACAAATGGCCCTTGAAAAGGTGCCAGCATGATTGTTACTACTATCTATTATACCTCATATTGTGAGGCTAGTTGCTGAATGCCTCCCCACCCCCTGCCATTTTAATGGACAACGCTCTATTGTAGCTAAGCAAATGTCAGTGCCTTTAAGGGGAACACTAGCAATCTTTTCAGGATGCTGTGGACCCGACTGACAAGTTTGGACTGGAGGAAAAGCCAGATGTAAATTTTTAGTAGATGCAGATTTTTACTCTGCAAAGCTATCCTTAAAAAGAGAGAGCAAGAGAGGAAGAAAATAGATTTTTTAAAATTGCACTGAAGTGGGTATCGCAAAAAAAAAAACCCAACACATTTCTTTTCCATTTCTACAGTATTCTCATGACATTATGTTTAAGAAATATATTTCCTTTGCCAAAACTGCAGTAGTGACTAACATAGAAAAATTAATCATTATGGGCTCACGTATCACCATTCTGAGTAGCATCATCACTGTTCACTTTCAGTGGACAGAAATCAATAGAAGCATTTTGTGGAATCTAGATCACAGTGCAGAAAGTGCCACTACCATAAGGATAGGGTTATTCATAAATGTCTCCTACAGGTGCTCTTCTTAACCAATCATTCTGTGTGATGCATACACTAGCACAGTCTCCAGGATTTGTAATTACTGTAGTGCAAAATGTGGCAGCAAGGCTGTGGATAGAAGTCTGGTCATGGGACTACATTGCAAAGCTTGGCAGGGAGGTAACTTTTTGGGACTATATAGCTACTGGGACTATGGTGGCTCAAGTGGTTAAGACACTGAACTTGGTGACTGGAAGGTCTGCAGGTCAGCAGTTCGAGACCCAAGTACTGCACAATGGAATGAGCTCCTGTTGTCTGTCCCACCTCCTGCCAAACTAGCAGTTCAAAAGCAAGACATTGGAAGTAGATAAATAGGTACCACTTTGGTGGAATGGTAAACAGCATTCCATGCACTCCAGTGTCGAGCAGTAATGTCGCATGGAATTCAGCCGCCTGGGGCTGAAGCCAAATTTGCTGCCACCTGGTGGATGCTGGTGCCCGCTCCCACTAGGGCTTCTGGGAATTGTAGTCCAAGAACATACATAGCCCAAAAAGTGCCACCCGGGGCCGCCACCCCCTAGTCCCCCTGGCAATGCCACTGGGGTCAAGGCATGACTACCATGTGTCCACAGAAATGTCTGTAGATGCAGACAACACTAGCTCTTTGGCAATAAACAGAGGTGAGCACTGAACGATAGAGTCAAATATGACTGGCTTTTGAGCAAGGGCAGCCTTAACCTTCACCTAGCCACTGGCCATGCTAACTCATGAACTCTTGAGTGTTGTAGTAAAAAAAGAGTATATTTCCCAATTATTTGGGATAGTAGCCATGTTAGTCTGTGGTTCAGGCATATCAGAAAACAAAATAAAAATAAAAAAACACTGTAGCACTTTAAAGACTAACTGCTATACAGTATTTTTATTGTTAGCTTTCGTGGATCAAGTCCACTTCTTCAGACAAGATATCTTACCCAAGTTTATTTTATTACAGTATCAGCTTCTTTCACTAACATGGCCCATCCTACCTAATGTACTTAGAACAACACTAGAAGCTGAACTCTCTGAAGTGACTGTCCATGCATGAGCTTGGCTCAGTTTTCACTTGGCAAATTTATCTTTTCATTTCGTTTTGTTTTATGGTCTATTGTCATTAGATATTTTATATGTTATGATTTTTAATCATTGTACACTGCACAGAGTGGGAAAATATTCCAGATGGGCAGTATATTAATTTGATTAATTAATTAATAAATAAACACAACCCATGGCTGCTTCACAGTTCTCCTGCCACCAAATTACTGGTAAGTGGTATGGCTATAGGGGAAAACAAACTGTTTTAGTGTTGTCATTTTTTTAATCAAGGCAATAGATGGTTGCCTAAATACAGTGACTTTCCCCCCCAGCAAGTTAAAAGACGCTGATGTGGTGACCCTCCTCATCAAAAAGAGAGTACAACTGATGTACATAGTGTTTGCACAAGGGACCACACACCTTATTTTAAAGCAGATTTGTATTTTTAGTAAACTTATAGAGCAGTGGTGGCAAACTTATGGCATGTGTACCAGAGGGAACACTCACAGCCGTCTCTGTGGGTACATGTACCATCGCCCCAGCACAGAGTTTGCCCAGCAGCCCAATGGGAGTGGGTGCTCTCTCCCCTAGCACAGAGTTTGCCCCGCCCCTCTCTCCAGTAGCCCAGTGGGGAGCTTTCCTCCTTCCCTCCAGCACAGAGTTTGCCTCACCCCTCTGTTTGGGCAATCAGTCTCTAAAAGGTTCTCCATCACTGTTCTAGAGTGTGAATTGGCCTTGATGAAAGAGCATTAGTTCACCATGAGTCTTAATTTGAAATGGAAATATACTAAAAAGTATTGTTGCTGTTCTTTTGCCTGCCACTGTGCTACTAAATCAGCTGGTTCCTCTGGCCTTCCCCAGCCATTGCTATCCAGAGACATATTGCTTGTGATACTAGAGGTAATTAGCAATACATAGCCACTGTGACCAGTAGACATTGATAGTTTTCTCGTTGTTACTGTGTTGACATACAAAAGTTTTTTAAAAAGCTGCCAACTGTATCCTATAATCTCATTTATCAAGACTTATTTCAATCCAGTGAATTCCACTGATCTACATGAAATCACAGGCAATAGGAAAACCTATTATGCACATTTCTCCCTGAAAGGAAGCTTGCTGCTTGAGAGGCACCTTTTACTACATGACAGTTCTTCAGGATTTGAATAGTGCCACCACTTAACCCCTTTTGGTTTCTCTTTAGCAGGTTTAAATATGCATGGTTTCTTCACCCTTCCCCTAACTGTAGTTGCCATATTGTTAATTATTAAAACTGATACTACATACTGACAGCTAGTAAGCTACGAGACACAATTTCAGACTGGATCCATTCTTGACATTAATCACTGCTTAAACTAAGCCTACATTACAGTGGTACCTCGCTTAAAGAGCATAATGCGTTCCACAGGATTGCTCTTTAAGCGAGTTTGCTCTTTAAGCGAAACACCATTGTAAGTGACCAATTGTCACTTCTGGTGGTGGGATTGCGAACCCCGATTTATTTGTTAAGCGAGTTTTTGGTTGGTTTTATTTGTTAAGCGAAGTGACCATTCAGAGAAAATTCTGTTCTTTAAGTGAGTTACTCTCTAAGCGAGGTGCTCTTTATGCAAGGTTGTACTATTAGCAGAATACTCTGTATGGCTATAGACTGAAACTAGCAATAGATGGCAGTATTGACATATGGGTAACAGATAGGGGAAAAGCTTGAGAGCGTGGCTTTGAAGAGTTTAATACCATCACAAAATTGCCAAGCTTGTTCAGATGAATATGGATAAAAACAAAGCAAGATTACAGCTGCATGACAGCTATTTAGTACTTCAAGACTTATTTCTTCAGTATTTTCTACAGAAGAAAAGCAGATTCTGTTGCTTGAAATAATAAACTGATTCTAAAGATCTGATTAGAAGGACCGTCCTTCAAAATCAGCTAATTCAGCATGTACACTTCAGAAAGGATGAATTCTACACTTACGTATTCACCCTTTAATAGTCCCCATACTCAAGGCTTCCTACCATTTCTTCATTTCAAGAAATGTATTTAACATTCTCCTTCTTTCGTGTCCAGATCAAACTTTGGATTGCCAAAATGAAATCATTTTCTTGCTTTGTTATTGGCCAAATTTAAGTCTTCATTGCTGAATGTTTTTGGTAGTAGTCAGCAGACCAGAAAATGAGCCAGGTTCTGTATCTCTCCACATTCACATACCGTGTTGTTATTGATCAGCAGTCCCCACTTGAGCATGTTGGTCTTACATTTAGACACTCCAAGCCTCAGCCTGTTCAGAATCTTCTATGTCAGTGGTCCCCAACCTTTGGGTTTTGGACTTCAAGTCTCAGAAGCCTAAGTCAGTACATTGACTGATCAGTGCTTTAGGGAATTGGCTTAAGCTTCTTATAATTGAAGTCCAAAACACAAAGGTTGGGGACCACTGCTCTATATGACACATGGAAGGTTGAGTTCCTCAGCTATATCCTCTTTTAATGTTATTCTTTGTCCAGTGAGCTCCTTCCTCCATCTTCTAATTTGGTTTTGCTCCTGCATATTCTCAAGAATGTTTGTTCTTGCCATATAGCTCCTCCTGGATCGTAGTCAGAAACTGAGGCACATATTCCTTCAGGAGATGTCGAGAGTCATTCTCTTGTTTAGTTCTCTTGGCATCCACTGCTACTTCTCTCCTTCTCTTAAGTAGAGTGATACTAACAAGAGGATATATTTTCTCAACTGGTGTAGGTTTGAGGTATCCTGTCACTATACACATTCTTCATTAACAGCATTGTATTTACTCATATATTTTAGTACATGTAATAAAACAAATACAGTACTTGAAATAAGAAACAGAGAGGACTTGGAAACTTTTCTTTTCTAGATGATTACCCCAGAATCACCAAATTAGGGAATTATTCTGTCTGAGGGATTCTGGAAGTATGAAAAATGTGCTATTACCTAGCTCTGGAAATAAAGTACCCCCTTTCTGGTGATTTGACACATCAGTGTTCACAGGACAGCCTGGAATTATTGGTTGTGGACCTGGAGTACAGTCCTTAGCTGTACCACTTCCACATTGTCTTCTTCTTTGCAGGAATATTCCAGGGTTAGACAAGAGGGTAGCAGCTGGTGTGCACAGTTGTGTCTTTTCCCCATGTCTGCAAAGCAATTACATGGAACACTGCAATCGTGGGAGGATCACAGATGAATTTTTTGCATCTATGTACATTCCGTGATGGAGAATTCAGTTATGAGTTTGTATTGAAATGAACATGAAAACTATTAGTGCACACAGAGTTCCTTCATGCTGCCAACTTAGCAGGAAGACTGTGAGCTGTATGGACATCCCAATAGACCAGTGGTGGGCAGCCAAAAGTTTTACAACCACACTGTGGGCGGAGCTGACACCATGATTTCATGATGTTGTGGGTGGAGCCAATGATGTGGGTGGAGCCAAAGTAAAAAATAAAATAAAAATACAGTGCACATGCATCAAAATATCATTTGACGCATGCCCACCTCCAGTATTCAGCATGCATGTGTCAAATGGTGTTTTGATGCATGCGCACTTATGAGCAGCCATTTTGGGCTGCAAGGAAGGGCAGCAGGAGAGGCGACTGAACTGGTCACCTCCAAAAAAAAATAACCATCCCAGGTGGTCTCCCCGGAGGGTTATCCCCCCCCCCCCGAGAGGCCACCCGGAATTTTTACTACCAGTTCCGTAGAACGGTCCAAACTGGCTGCTGCCCACCACTGCAATAGACACAGTTCTATACAGTATACGAGTTATACAATTTGAAAAGCTGGTCAGTTTTATTAAAAAACAGAATAATTATACATTGAAAAGGAACTTATCTATCCAGGTTAGTTCTACTTGATAAAGGGGACATGAACCTGAAACTATTATTAGGGGTCCTATTTTGTGTCTACAGACAATATATATTAAACACACCAACTTTAAAATAAATGTTTAAAAGAAATGTGTGGGAAACAAATGAATTATTAGGCATTGGGTGGGGGGAGAACTTGAGAAAGCAGAAACAGAACAGATTCAAAAGATGAAAGGATGGTTGAAGATAAAAGGGGAATCTGGCCAAAATGTATAAAGCATGAGATGATAAGAACAAAGCTGAAAAAAGAAAAATAGCACTTTCAGAAACAAGAAGTGGTTAAAAAAGAAAAAGACGTAAAAAAAACCAAATAATTTCAATCCTGTTGTAGTCATATAAAAATAAATCCTTTCTAGAAGTGTGCAACCTAGAAACATTTCCAGGACTACATAATTGAACAAAAGCCAGATACATTACATGTAGGATAATACCGCTATTTTGTACGTAGAAAAAAGAGTCAGACTGTACTGTAAATCAAGAGCAGGGTGAATTCAATCTGATGTTTAGCCTGTAATGCTATGAATAAATGTATTTGAGTCCTAACAATAATGTTTTAAAAAGCCATTCATGTTCACCTCAGTTCTTAAGCATTTATCCCTTTCATAAGGAAGAAGGTGTCATAATCATACTTTTTAACACCAGGAGTGAATTTTTCAGAATTATTAGAGTTGGGTAGCTTGCATTACAAGTGGTTATTAAACTATAGATGAGTTTGTTACAGATTGTAGGAAGAGGATTGCAATGCATGTACTTAAAACTTTATTGGGTACCTATGGTTGCTCATCACTAGTGTAGGCATAGTTCTCAGAGACCCAAGAATTTGTTGAAACGTTAGGATGAGCTACTCCGTTTTGAAGGGGATAGACTTTTAAGGATTCTAGCATTAGAAAAATTCCATCAAAACCCCCACTGGTATCATTGCACTGTGTTAAGGTTGCCAAGCCAAGCTGTCTTGAAGGTAGAGGCCATTACAGTTTTTAGCAACCTGGTGGCAAAATAGTACAACTCCCATATATTATAATCTAGCTCAGTCTGACAAATTCTGTTGCTTTCATGCACAAATTAAGTAGAAACACAAGCAATAAACTGACTGCAATTCTGAAATCAGTTGTCTACAGATTTCCTTGATTTATTGTTTGTCATATCCTTATTATTCCCTCAGTATCCTTCCAGCCATATGCATTAACTTCTAATTAGCATCTCCCCCAAACAGAACAAGAATCCTATTAATTACTGAAGGTGTTAAAGCAAAGCTCTGGGCCAAATTGACTTCGACTCTCCCACTCACGTTTACAGGATCATGTAACAATTAAAGGTAAATAATTGAAACTGAAACAAAACTGAAACACGCCCTTCTGACAATACATTTCTAATTTAATTTCATCCACACTAATGAATAGAACACGACCGTCTCTCCCCACCCAGCCCCACATCGGCTGAATGAAAAGACGTCCTTGTTGAAGGCCAAAGAGCGCCACCTGCTGGCTGCTACCCCCCTCCCCAAGGTGGGGTGTGTGTGTGTGTGTGTGTGTGTGTGTGTGTGTGTGTGTGTGTGTGTGTGTGTGTGTGTGTGTGTGTGTGTGTGTGTGTGTGTGTGTGTGTGTGTGTGTGTGTGTGTGTGTGTGTGTGTGTGTGTGTGTGTGTGTGTGTGTGTCTTTCTCTCTCTCTCTCTCCCCCACCTATTCTGACCTCCACTGCCATGAGTCACAATGTGGCTAAGACGCTGATTGGAAGTCAGCATTTCAGTTCCCGAGTAACGCAGGATGGAATGAGCTCCCGTCTTTGTCCTAGCTCCTGCCAACCTAGCAGTTCGAAAGCAAGACATTGCAAGTAAATAAATAGGGATCACTTCGGAGGGATGGTAAACACGTGTTCCATGCGCTCTGGTGTCTAGTCAGGCCTGCCACATGACCACGGAAATGTCTGCAGAAGCAGACAGTGCTGGCCTGGCTCCTTGGCTTTGAAACAGAGATGACCACTGAATCCTAGTGTCGGATATGACTGGCTTTCGAGCAAGGGAAACCTTTACCTTTACTTACCATTACTCAGAAGCGTAGCGTGCCTTGGCGGGGCCCCGTATAAAAATTTGTTTGGGGGCCCTTAGGAAGGGTAAAGATTTCTCACAAAAGAAAAAAAATTGCATAAAATTAAAAGAAATATTTATCCATCATAATTATCTGTCACTGCTCTCCGTCCGTGGTTTATCATCGTATCGTATGTACATCGATTATTGTGGGATCCCCCCGTTGAAGTAAATGACTTAAACGGGGAAATCCCGCAGCCCGCGATAACCGATGTAGGGTGTTGCCAACTTTTGAACGCACGCTTTACGTGGGGGGGAAAAGAAATAGCTTTTTTTGACTTTTGTCATTTGTTTTGCTTACGCACGTTGGGGCCCCCCGTGCCCCGGGCCCCCCCAATATAATTGATATGGCAGATACGGTGGTAGCTACGCCCCTGCCATTACTGCAGTATTGTGGCATTAGAATTTGTTTTCTTCTGACAAAAAGGATAAATTCTTCTTTCATGTCCTGATCAAAACTTGGACTAACAAAATGAAGCCACTTTTTTGGCTTTGTCGTTGGCCAAACTTAACTCCTCATCAGTGTATGTTTCTGACAGTAAATGAGCTGGATTCTGTATCTCTTCACATTCACCCTTGTGTTCTTGTCTGCCAGCAGCCCCATGTGTCTTGCATTTAGGAACTCCAACCTCAGCCTATTCAGGGTCCTCCAAGTGACATAGGGGAGGTCGAGTTCCTCAGCTATATCCTCCTTTAATGTTGTTCCTTGCCCAATGAGCTCCTTCCTCCATCTTCTAATTTCGTTTTTGCTCTTGTGTGCCCTCAAGAACATAAAGCTCTTTTTGGATCTGAGCTGGTGGACCTGAGGCTCATATCCATTCAGAGGATGTCTAGGGTCATTCTCTTGCTTAGTTCAAGGATAAGTTAAAACTCTCTAAAATGCAAAGTTTACCATCTGAATTAAGATGGAACAAAGTGAACTGTCATAGAACAAGAAAGGGACTGAGGCACATCAAAAATAGCAGGAAAACCTATGTCTTGAAAAGTTGTTGCAATTATATTTTAAAATCACATGTGCACACTTTCAACATAGCGGATTTTGAATAATGACAGGAAGACACACTTAGTTTAAACTTTTGTGAATGCTCCATTTTGGCTCAGATCATTCAACTCAACCCTCACATCCAAGGCACCGTCCAAGATTCTGAAGATTTGTGCCTCTCACTGACAAGTATGCAAAGTCAATTTACAGCTACAGCCTTCTGCCCATGTAACCGATTGAGATGAAATCTGGAGAGTCACTTATCTCTTGTGCAGGGATGAAGTCTGCCAAATTTCATACAAAGCAAAGCAAGGAGTTTCATACTACATGCTTTTAAAGTTAAGTTTGATTTTTAAATATTTTAATAGAACTACTGTATCAGTTTTGAAGGAGTGGAACAAAGTTGGAGGTCTTCAAAAGGAATGAAGGCTATCAGGTACAGTATCTGAATTAGTAGGCACATTTCTGCAAGAGCAGCTTTCATATTTGGAAATTATCTGAAAACTACTTTAGCTACTTCTATAGTCCCTATGTTCAAGTGCAGTTCAATATTCAGCCAAATATGAACTATGTCCATTAAAATTTCCTATTCATGTTCATTATCAATCATTTTTATATCCTGTGTTATAAGGTGGGCTAAATGCTTAAAAAATGTTGTTTCATTCAAACAGGCAGATCTATAAGAATCTACAGGATGGGCAGGTCACCAATAAGATAAACCTTCCTTGTCTGTGTACACAAATGTGTATAAAAGAAAGATGATACCAGTCATTCCAGCTTCATCTTGAATAGAGACTACTGAGTTGCAATTTTGTTCCAAATAACTTTCAAATATTACTCATGGGAAACTGAAGGCAATGTTTAAACCCCATTTTTGTGGTGGTTCAGCTTAACTGATTTAAGTGTAATAGAATGGGGCTGCTATGACATCAACAGCTGTGCAGGCAGGCTAGCTCTGTGAGACAGGTTT
This sequence comes from Furcifer pardalis, assembly GCA_030440675.1. Lineage (NCBI taxonomy): Eukaryota > Metazoa > Chordata > Lepidosauria > Squamata > Chamaeleonidae > Furcifer > Furcifer pardalis. The sequence goes on along the minus strand of CP126894.1, from coordinate 73,705,512 downwards.
TTAATTAAGCTTGTAACCAATGCTTCGTAGTGTTATGTTAAAGAATTGTGACTACAAATGGCTAATTGGTTCTCTACAGAGCAGTGTTCCTCAGTTCAATGCTCCTGAAAATCTTGGAGCCAAAGTTGAGAAAAATAGTGTAGACTTCTGCTTGAGTTAACTAGGGCTTCTGGATGTGGTAGTTAAACACAATTCATGGAGCCAAAGGTGGACTACCCACTAAAGTCTAGATCAGTGTTTCTCACCCTTTGGATTTTGGACTTCAATTCCCAGAAGCCTAAGTCAATTCTATAAAGCAGTGATCAGCAAATGTACTGACTTAGGTGTCTGGAAATTGAAGTCCCCTGAGTGTGTGGGGGTGCCCCATGTTGGGAACATTTCCCCCCCCCTCCTTTGGGGAAAGTGAGCATGAATATGTGAACTCTATAGTATAGAGACTACATAAATGAACATTTTAATTAATGCCTTAATAACAGTGATTTAACTAATTATACATTTTTAGTTGCAACATTTTTTATTAAATGAATGATTTTGAAATCTGCTTTTTCAGGCTGCAGATACCATAACGCAAACTACGAAAACTAAAAAATAAGAAGGAAATTTACAGGGAAGGTAGGGCATGTAATTTTAAAAAGGGGAAACCAAGTCTTGTTCTAAACATGTAAGACAGGTCTGTCCTGTAATGCAACATGTTCAGGTATATAACCCAAGTCTGTTTATTACCAAATATTAGGCGTGTTCATTTGCAACAAACCAGAAAGTTCCGTGTCATTATGAAGCTTTGTGAAATACAGTGAAGTGTAGTTAGTCATCTTCAACAGCAAACCTACCTGCCTTCTCTTTCTAGGCTCCCACAGTGTTGCCTTTGGCCATCAAAGGCTGCTTCCTGAGGAATGGGTTTGGTCTGAGGAATGCAATGTATATGCAAATGAAGCAATAATCTCCAGTTAATAGTTTCTTCTTAGCATCAATCACCACTAGTAAAGGTTAAGGTTTCCATTGCTCGAAAGCCAGTCATATCCGACTCTAGGGTTCAGTACTCATCTCTGTTTCAAAGCTGAAGAGCCAGAACTGTCTGCTTCTGCAGACATTTCTATGGTCATGTGGCAGGCATGACTAGACACCGGAGCGCATGGAACACTGTTTACCATCCCACCAAAGTGGTCCCTATTTATCTTACAATTTCTTGCTTTTGAACTGCTAGGTTAGCAGGAGCAGGGACAAAGCCGGCAGCTCATTCCGTCCTGCAGTATTCGGGAATCAAACTGCTGACCTCCCACCTTCCAGTCAGCGGCTTAGCCACTTGAGCCACTGCAGATCACCACTGCTGTGATTTAAAACACCTTTGGTGAGATGAGGCAGTAGAAATGCTCTTCTGCAGTTTGGTCATATATTCTGTAGGGTTAACTGAACTGACTAGGAATATTTGAACAAAAACAACTATTCAAATCAATTCAGTGGTCATATATCTATAGTGCTGTTTTCTAACCTTCACATGGTATTTTGACCTGGACAACAAAGAACCACCTTAACACTGTCCTTGCATATTTTAGTATCTGAGGTGGAACAACAGACGGTGCCCCCTCTCCCTCAGTCAGGGTGCATAGTACCCGAATCCAAACAAGTGGGGTTTTTTTTCATGTGAGACTGAAAAGACTTTTCACACACATTGCAATGGAAAACAACAGCAACAACATTAAATTACAAATTTTCTGCGTTTCTACGATGACACCTAAAACCAGCCAGCTGCCTGCAGTGGGTGTCCTTTACCTGATAGTCCTCTTCTTTTCCTACTAAATAAGCAAGAATTTCAAAGACATTCCTGGACATTGTCCAGTGTTATGTCCCTGATCCATCTCCCTTCTCTGTCTTTTTAAGATTATGATAATACCTGCCTTTTCTTGGAAACAAGTTTCTGTTAATGGCATGGCTCTTCTGAATAAATATGGTCAGGTCAGACTGCATTGCTGCAAACTAAGTTCAAGCTTTATTGCATAATCTATGGTACAATTTTATACTGAAGCGTTCATCATTCTCCTGCTATTTAATAAGTTTAAATTTTTGTAAGGAATGTGTGTGCTCTTAATAGCATATATGTCCACATGGAACAATGCTAACTTATCTCCAAAAGTACTTCAAACACAACATATCTCCTAAGTAAACCATTATTATCTCATCTCAGTAATAAAGGCAACTAATTGGTAAAATATTAAAACATTCCTATGGACAATGATAGCCTCCAAGGAGAGCTTGAAAAACACCTCTTATTCAAGATGTCCCAGTTTTCACAGTGAAAAAGTCCAGTGACCTTTTTTTAAATTTTATCTTAATTTTTTTGCCAGCAGGTAAATTGAACTGTTTTAGAAGGGAGGTGTTGCTCTTTTATGACACGTGTACCTACCCATGTCTTTAGGGTCAAAGCTGTGATCCTGAGCTTAAATACATTAGTATTCAATAAATGTGCTAATAGGGTTTGTTTGCCCATTTGTCATTCCCAATTTGCCATAAACAAATCAATTACTCATTGAAAATTCCAAAGCTTGGGAAAGTTTCTTTCTTTTGGACTATGACCCAGAATCTCCCCAACTGTGCTGGCTAGAGAATCCTGAAAGGTGCTATCCAAACAAGTAACTTCTGCAAAGCCTGGAAAATTCCCACTCAGTGGGATTACTTAAGAAACAAATATTCTGAAGACTGTAGCTACTGTATATTATTTTCTGGATTCATCATCCTTTGAATAAATCCTGTGCACATTCGTATTGCAATAAATGCCACTAGAGTCACCAGAGCTTATTTCTGAACAAACATACACAGATTGCTTTGTTTAGAGTGCAATTCTATGCACATTCAGTACAGAGAAAATCCCATTGAACTCAAAGGCAATTGGAGTTTGGGGAAACATTCAGAACTGCTAGACTAGGGATTTATTCCATAGTAATATCCAGGCCAAGTGTGGGGTCCTTGGTTCTCCAGGTATTTTAGACATCCAGGCTAGGACTCCGTAAAATATCATGAACCCACTGGACCTTTTTCACTACATTTTTAAAGTAAGTAAATTTATGACTGCAACCAAAGGCAACCAAAAGCATAGCAATATATAGCTTGCAGCAAACATTTATATCATAATTTATATTACAAAGTATTTTAGATTCTTAAATATATTTAATGCACATTTAACAAGAGAGAAGAGAAAGATACATTTTCAAATTTCAAGTAGACTGTAAAATTTGTTTAGACAACAGAATCCAGATACAAACCAGACAAGCCAATCATAACTTAAAGGACAATGTTTAAGTGAAGATCAAAGGCTAATCATTACAGAAGTTATATGCCAAACTTTGTTGGAGCCTATGAAAAAAATCAGGTTGACTTTAATGGCCTGCAACACCACAAGATCTGAGAACTGGCTTTCCCTTTGGAACTTTCTGAACTGTAATGCTCCTTTAAGGTCAGTTTTTGTGTGTGGAACTTAAGGCTATTGAGAACTTGTAGCTACACTGAACTGTAAAGCAAGAGGAACAGCCCTGGGGGAATGGTGATCCTGACCAGCAATTATCTGTAAGAGACACAAAAAGTAAAACTCCTCATCAAGCTGGTAGACACAGAAGGGCCCACAGGGGCCCAACCACTCCAAACATCCCTCTGGCTTCCCTTCCAAAAGCAGGGGGAAACAAGCATTGATTTAAGAGCACCCCAATTATTGTTAATTTACTTTCCATTCAACTGTGTTAACCACTCCCCCTTATACAGTACTTGGGATACAGATCAGATCAGGGTGCCCAAACTTTTCAGTCTGTAGGCCGGTCATGTAGTTCACCCGTGCGTGCACAAACCGTTGCCGTAAATGCATCTATGGCTGTCGTAAATGTGTTTATGACAGCTACGGATGCATTTATGACAGCATTTTGCACATGCATGGGTGCATTTTACTTTCACTTCCAGGAACAGTGAGGGTGGTGTAGGCCAGATGATTTAGTATTGGAGGGCAGATCTGGCCCATGGGCCGTTGTTTGGGCACCCATGGATTAGATATTGACTCATGCCATTGATCTCTAGTGCTTTGTATTATAGGCAGTAATTCCTGCTGTACAGAGACTGAGTTTATACATGCTCCAAGTGCTTTCTTGGTTTTTGCACCAAGGGACAGACCACACTCTTCTGCTGAGACAGAAAGCAAAGTGCTTCCCCCATACCGTATGGGTGCTATACTGGGCCAACTCCTACCACATGGTTGGACCAGACCAACCAGTTCCCTTGGACCACTCTGAATTCTGTCTATCACCACCCTCCTCAAAAGAATAACATTAAAGGAGAATATAGCTGAGGAACTCAACCTCCCCTGCTTCACTTGGAGGACCTGGAAAGGGCTGAGGGTTGGAGTTCCAAAATGTAAGACCAATATGCTCAAGTGGGGGCTGCTGACAGACAACAGCACACTGTATGAATGTGTGGAGAGATACAGGATCTGGCTCATTTACTAGTCTGCCAAGTACTACCAGAAACATATACCAATAAGGATTTAAGTTTGGCCAATGACAAAACCAAGGTGTCTTCATTTGGGCAGTCCAGGGTTTGATTGGGAAACGGAAGAAGAAAAAGAAGAAACTCCACCACCATCCTCCTTGCTCAAATAGACAGGAGAAATGGTTTGGCCTTAAAACAATGAGTAGACCTCCTCTCACACTTTGTCTCATCCTGCAAAACTCTCCGAAGGGATTTCATAGAACCTGAAGTGGCATTCATTTTAGTTTTGCTTTTTTGTACTGTAACTGGCACAGCCCTTTCATAGATTCTGGGAGCTGAAAATGATCTCTTCCAGAGATTGTCCACCCCTCCTGTAATGTTTCAAACAGCAGTCTCAACTAATAAGTGGAGATGTAAAAAAACGCACATTCTCATGCAGCACTAGTCCTTCCCCTAAAGAATGGTCAAAGTGTCCTACATGCTGTTTTTCCCCTCAAAAATATAACCTGGATGGACAGACCATTCTCAGAAACAATGCAGATTATTCTGTCAATTCCCTGCAAGAGTATGATTACTTCCACTATCATATACTTATTTTTGTTAGCTTGCCTTTCTCCTTGTTGAAGGAGACTAGTAATATCCACAAGATTTAAAAACTACTGTACTATATTTTAGTAAAGGTCGCCTTTGCTCAAAAGTGAGTCATATCCAACTCTAGGGTTCAGTGCTCATCTGTTTATAGCCAAAGAGCCAGTGCTCTCTGCATCTGCAGAGATTTCTGTGGACATGTGGCATGCTTAGACAAGAGTGCACAGTACGCTGTTTACCTTCCCACCAAAGTGATACCTATTTATCTACTTGCAATTACTTGCTTTCGAACTGCTAGTTTGGCAGGAGCTGGGACAGAGATGGAAGCTCACTCCATCATGCAGCACTCAGATCTCAAACTGTTGACCTGCTGGCCTTCCAGTCAGCATCTTAACCACTTGTGCCACCGCAGTCGAAACACATGTAAATAAATTCAAATTTATGGTACTAAGGAGCCATATTTGATATGAGAGTATTTAGTATTCTCGACAAAATTTTGATTTGAATTTTATTTTTTTATAGAGTATAACAGAAAAACTGAAAACAAATGAAATAGCTGAAGTGGTAGCCTGGTTAGTCTGTGCAAGCATTTTATTTTACAAAATACAGCAGCTAATCTTTAAGATGCCACATTGTTTTTTGTTTTGTTTACTCTGATACAAATGAAATAAGCAATTGAACTTGCTACATCTCACCCTCTTACAGAAAACAATTCATAAATATTGGGGAATTGTGTCTATTGTCAAATTTACTTCTCAGATTTGTGAGGACAAATATGAGAGTTCAGACACATTTCTGGCTAAAAACACATTTGAGAAGAAATGAAGCCACTGCAATACAATTGCCTTTCGGAGTATAGTATTAAAGTTTGTTTTTATTTATCATATGAATGTTCATGTTTTCATTTGTATAGGAAACATTAGTATCATTGTTTTGCCCTTTTCCTGATAAACAAGACCTTAAAAAAAGAATTCCATTGTACAATTCTTTAAAACAGGTTGAGGATGTAAAGGTACTGTTTACGACATTGGTGACTGACCTGTTCACTCTTTTTCATTTCTTCAAAGAGCAGTGCAGATTTCATACAGGTTAACCCGTTCATCATCATAACAAACCATGGGTGGCTTTAAGAGGGCATGATTAGCTCAAGATTACAAATTTAAGACAAACACACACACACCCATCTTCTCTGTTAAAACTTTCCGAAGCATCATTATAACACCAAACGATTTGTTCACTTTGGAAATCCACCAAAAGAAGAGAAAGGAACCTCAGCTTGAAATGCAGCACAGCTTTTCAATGCATGGGGTAATGCAAAGGTGATGAATTTTATTGAGTAAATTTTATATTTTGTTTTATTGTGGTTGTATCATTCTACTTTTAATCTGTTTTTATTCTGTTTCTGCAATCATTATTCTATCACATTTTAACCTGATATGTTCAGATGACTAATCAGTTAATAAAGGAAGAAGGGTATTTATTTATTTAAAATAATTTACTCCACCTTTTCCCTATCAAGGTCCCCAAGGCAGCTTACATCACGTAAGACAATATGAAAGCTAAAGTCAATTGTTACAGCATTGGCGAATTAAAGAACTAACATATTAAAAACAATTCTTCTTGTTTCATATTTAAGCCAGACATGAAACTGCCAAAATGAAGTCACCTTTGGGGAGTTCATTCTTTAGTTCCTTTCGCTTGACCTAGTGTAAGAAAGATTAGCCGGCTACACAAGGTGGCCATTGCCCAGGATACTCCCAATTGTGATTCTAAAATACTGTACCACAATCTTCGAGGAGGCTCTTTCTATGTACCCCACAAAAAATAATAAAACGCATTTAAAAGCAACACAAGGAGTGGGGAAGCCCTCTTAGGGCAGCCAATCAAGCTCACCCGGTGGCTTTATGGTTGAAACGTGACGGGTTCCATTCCGGAGAGCTGCATGACAGGGGGCATGAAAGGAGCCTCATTCGGACGTCCCCTGCAAGAATCCTTTCAACAGAGTACTCTCAGACACGAAAATGAATGAACTACAGCAGGGGGGCTCAAACTAAGGCCCGGGGGCCGGATTTGGCCCCTAACACCAATTCATCTGGTCCACAAAGCCCTCATCGCTCCTGGAAGCAGAAATAAAACACGTCCAGATGAATTGGCGTTGGGGTTGCATCCAGCCCCGGGCCTTAGCGACTGGCTCTCTGAACCACATGATCGGCCCATGTCCGAAAAGTTTGGGCACCCCTGAACTACAGGAATGGCACTCTTTCCAACAGTTCTTAAAACAATATACTGTATACGCTGTCGCTTGGGGTATCCTGTGAGAGGGGGGAGATGCCTTCTGAACATACTTAGGTACAGGACTCCCATGTTCTAAAGCCAATCCAGTGGTGGGATGTCAAAAATTTTACTACCCCACCGTGACGTCATCACAGTGTGGGCGGAGCTAACATCATGACATCATGATGTTGTGGGCGGGACCAAAGAAAAAAATAAAATAAAAATAAGCACACACACACACCCCTCAACCTACCCACCCACCCACAACACAAACCCGTAAATCAATTAAATAAAAATAAAAAATACATTAAAATACACACACACACACACCCCAAACACAAATCAACCAGAGCTTTTAAACCAGAGCTTAAAGCTTATTCTGGCTAATCTTTCTCACACTAGGTCAGATGGAAGGAACTACAGAATGAACTCACCACAAGATGGCTTCATTTTGGCACTTTTCAACAGTTAAAGAGGTTAGGTACTAAGTCTTTGCCTAACCAGTTCTCTAGGACAGTGGTCAGCAAACTTGGCTCTCCAGCTGTTCTTGGACTTCAGTTCCCAGAAGCCTTGATCAGCAGGAGTGCTGACTTGGGCTTCTGGGAATTGAAGTCCAAGAACACCTGGAGAGCCAAGTTTGCAGACCCCTGCTCTAGGATAATATGTCTTAATGTAAATGTAAAACAGCTGTACCTCCTTAAGGATTCTCCAATTGGGACAGCAGAGGTGTAGCTTATTGATGAGGTAACTCCAAGACTTTGCTTAAAAACCCCAAGCCAGGCCTGCCGGCTGCCAGGCCTTTTTAGGAACTGTGGTAGTACATCAATATAGGTAATGGTATTAAATACACATTAAAATACACACAGACACACCACATCCAAAGGTGAGTCACTTACCCTGGGGTGTAGGCTATAGGGAGCTTCAGGCTAGCAGCTTCTCTTCCTCCTCCCCGCTTGGGAGGACAGCAAGGAGGCCATGCATACGTGCCAAGCACTGTAGGTGTGCAAGCACACCAAGTGCTTGGCGCGCATGCACAGTGGGGGAACCAGTGAAAAGATAAGCCCGAAGGTGGTTCCCCCACAAAAGCTGCTATCGGTTCTCCGGGACACTGGGAAAAGTTACTACCGGTTCTGGCGAACTGGTGAGAACCTGTTACATCCCATTACTGAAATCGTATCCGATTCTAGGGGTTGGTGCTCATCTCCCTTACGGCCAAAGAGCCAGCGCTGTCTGTATCTGTAGAAATTTCTATGGTCATGTGGCAGGCATGACTAGACGCCAGAACGCTGTTACCTTACCACCTATCTCTCTACTTGCAATTTTCTTGCTTTCTTCCAACTGCTAGGTTGGCATGCTACAGACTATAAGAGCTCACTCCCGCCGTGGGTCTCGAGCTGCTGACCTGTCCCAGGCGTCAAGCTCGGCTTCCTTAACCACCACTAAACCTCCGCAGTCCCTCTGCACATGCCTAGGGGAAACCTTTTGATTTGGCAACGGGGCAAAAAGAGTCCTAGCCAACACGGGTTGAATGAATCCCGGCATCGATGTGCTCTCTAAAACTAAACGCGGGAGGGGGGGGAGCGGTTCCTCTTCTCCCCTATCACTTAGATCTGACCCGCCCATCCTCAGCTGCGGGGGGGGGAGGGCGAGCAGAGATTGGCTAGCACGGGATAGCCTCTGAGCTCTGATTGGTCCGAGACTCCCTCCCTCTACAGGCGCCAGGTTCAGCTGGCGGGTCTGGGTGGCGCCAAAAGGTTTAAACTGGATTCCGGGTGATGTCTCCGCCCCCATTTCGAGCAGGAGCCAATCAGGCTCGCCGCGCCCGTGCCCAGGACGGGGAGGAGGCGGAGCCTGTAACGTCCCCGCCCCCAATAAAGGAGCGCGGGGTAGAATCTCCGGGCTGAGCCAGAGCGGTGGGTGTGAGAGGGAAAGGGAGGCAAAGCGAGCCAGAGGTGAGTGGCGGGCAGGGCGGGAAAGGAAGGGGCGCCCGTAGGAGTGGGCAGGGAGGCTGGCAAAAGGGCAGCCACCCCCCCACCACCACCCCGGCTCTGAGTAGACCTTTGAAGGGGGACCCCCTTAACCATCATTCGGCAGCGTTTCCAATAGATTGTGCTACCCAATTAGTAGTGCACTGTGATTAGCAATTACACTTACATACCGCCCCATAGCGCTCAGGACACTCTCTGGGTGGTTTCACATGGTAATTAGTAAAAAAAAAAAAAAAAATTGCCCCTAACATGCTAGGTGCTCATTTTACCTAGCAATCGTGAGTCAACCTTGCGTCTCATCAAGGTCGAACCCACAACGTTATGCCTTGCGCACAGCAGTTTTAACCACTGCGCCACCTCGCTCTTTCTGGTTTAGGGAACTAAGCTTTGTGGTCTTGGATTGGTTCTCTGCTGCTTGGAGCGCCTGCCACAAAGGAGGGTTGTAAAGCAAAAGAGCTTGTGGCTTCGTTATTGTTATCCTGAAGGGTAAACCAGCCTTCTTTGTCAAAGGGAATTACAGTAATACCTCAGATAACATTAGTATTGAATAACACTAAAATCGCATAACATTAAGCAATCTGGGGGGAAGAATTGCATCGGATAACATTAAGATCCTATGGGATGCATCAGATAACAACCGCTAAAGCCTATGTGGTTACAATGTATCTCTATGGATCCCATACGATTTTAACATGCATCGAATAACACTAAAAATCGTATAACACCAAGACTTGTGGAACCAGGTTTTAGTGTTATCTGAGGTTTTACTGTAGTAGCCTGTTGCCTCTCCATAGAAAGCAAATATCCATGTGCCAACAAGACCCGTTGTGGATATTTTAAAGTGCTGTGGAATTCCGTTGTTTTAGCAAGCAATAGCAATTACACGTACAGTAATACCTCAGATAACATTAGTATCGCATAACACTAAAATCGCATAACATTAAGCAATCTGGGGGGAAGAATTGCATCGGATAACATTAAGATCCTATGGGATGCATCAGATAACAACCGCTAAAGCCTATGTGGTTACAATGTATCTCTATGGATCCCATACGATTTTAACATGCATCGAATAACACTAAAAATCGTATAACACCAAGACTTGTGGAACCAGGTTTTAGTGTTATCTGAGGTTTTACTGTAGTAGCCTGTTGCCTCTCCATAGAAAGCAAATATCCATGTGCCAACAAGACCCGTTGTGGATATTTTAAAGTGCTGTGGAATTCCGTTGTTTTAGCAAGCAATAGCAATTACACGTACAGTAATACCTCAGATAACATTAGTATCGCATAACACTAAAATCGCATAACATTAAGCAATCTGGGGGGAAGAATTGCATCGGATAACATTAAGATCCTATGGGATGCATCCGATAACAACCGCTAAAGCCTGTGTGGTTACAATGTATCTCTATGGATCCCATAGGATTTTAACATGCATCGAATAACACTAAAAATCGTATAACACCAAGACTTGTGGAACCAGGTTTTAGTGTTATCTGAGGTTTTACTGTATATCCTGCCCCATAGGGCTTAGTGCACTCTTTGAGCAGTTCACAGGGTAATTAGCATTTTGCCCCCAACATTCTGGGTACTCATTTTACTGACCTTGGAAGGATGGACGTTTGAGTCAACCTTGCGCGATCAGGATTGAGCTCACAAACGTTTGGCTGCAGTACAACAGTTTAACCACTGCATCACCAGGGCTCTTGTTTCTACTTAACAGACGTAACAGCGATCATCTTTTGCAGCTTGGCATCTCTATACAGTAATGAAGATTAACATAGAGATGCCAAGAGAGTATAGGGCACAGTGAACACATCAATTGCCCTACAACTCACTTGCAACAAATAATTTCTGTAGTGGTTGAACATCTGCATTCTTCCAGGGAAACTGGACTACTGCCAAACAAAGTTTCTTACAATACTGTTCTTCATCTCAGATGGTAAGATCTCAAACAAGGAACAACACTTTAAAAAGTTATAGGGGACCAGTTGGAACAAACAGTCACAAGTACTAAGGTCCCTGTGCTATTCCATAGGCAGATATGTCAGTCTAGTGCAGTGATGGTGAACCTTTTAGAAATTGAGTGCCCAAACTGCAACCCAAAATCCACTTACAGTATTTGTCACAAAGTCCCAACACAGTAACAGGGGAGGACGGAAATGCTCCGATTGGGCTGCTGGGCAGAGGGCCAGGGCAAACTGTGTTGGGGTGACTGCTCAGATGTCCACAGAGAGGGCTCCAAGTGCCACCTCTGGCATGCATTCCATAGGTTCGCCACCACTGGTCTAGTGTATAGACCAGCCAACGCAAAACAGGTAGATGTAGCACTCAAAGCTGTAGGCTCATTATTGGGATGCCTGAAGCCAGTTCCCATTGATAAAATCAGTCCCCCAGCAAACATTGTGCCCAGTGACAGAGGGAGAGGAATCACAAGCTCAAAGCATTTACATCAAATACACATCCACGCTCTGGCTACCATCTGTCCCTCCTGGATAGAAATTTCATGTCTTTTCTATCCATCTTCCCATTCTTGTTTCTTTTTCTTTTTCGAGTTTACATGCCAACTTCACAGTCTTAGTGACAGGGAAATAGGAATGGGCTTAAATGAGGCTATAGTCTCATTTAGACAAACTCTATCAGAAACCCAGGGTATGTGGTTTCAGAAGTACAAGTTTCATCACATTTCCGAATGAGGCACCTGAGTCAGCAATTCCTAGAATAAGATATGCTTGTGTAAGAAAACCTTTTGGAAATTAGTACTGGCTGAATGGAAGAAAAATGTTGAACCAAATACTAAATAGAACTAAAATTAAATTCTCTGTATAACATTTAATTAAACTGTAATATTAATGGAGACATGCCCTTAATGGAGTTTCCTCCTTTTATTACCTAGATGTTGTTGTTGTTGTTGTTATTGTTATTCAAATTTATATTGCTGCCCCCTCGCTGTAGCAACTCAGGGTGGCTTACAAACAGTACATTACATTACAATATGTTGATGGGGGCTCAGGAATAATATGTCCTATGAACTCTCATCCTAAGCATATTTGTAGAGAGTAAAAACTTTTAAACTAAGATTTGCTTCTGAGTAAACCTACTTGCATTTCACATGGATGTTTGTCCACAAAGCAGTTGGAAGCATTCTGTTCTATGGGTCTTGCAGTTCTAGTTCAACTACTGTAGGAAAATTATGAGCAGATATTTCCCTTGCTTGGCTATGGTGTATTTTTGCTTTGTAAATCCTGAGAAGGATTATTAATGATAGGACCTTTGGAGGTTAGTAATTAATAAGGTGGTCATAAGCCAGAGACAATTTGGCATAATATTCTCAATGTTGAAGATACTGACATCAGCTAACTTCACTTAACATTTCTTTTTTCTCTTACAGAATTGTAAAAATGCTGTCTGATCCTCAAAACCTTTGAAGTATTTAAAATAAACAAATATGAATGAGCAGAAATCTAACAGTTGTAAGATGAGTCCTGAAAACAAGGTAATTTATTTGAGACTCCTTGTCAAGGCAGTTCAAACTCCTTGTCTTCATCTTGCTTCCCCAAACAAATTCCAGAAATATCTGCCCGTGAAGTTGCATTTGTCAATAGTTGAAGCAATTTCAAAGTAACCAAATAAGGATGACACTTTACATTCAAACAGTCATATTTGTTATGCTTTATATTTGTTATGAGTAACATTTTTACTTTGCTTACAACATAAAACAGACTAGCTGAAAATTAGTTAACTTACTTGCAATCAGACATTTTCCATTCTATCTTATAGTCATAAACTATTTATGTAATAGTAGACCAAAAAGTTTAAAAAAAATCCATTTGTTTTGCCACAAAGATAGCTGTCTTCAGTAAGCATGATTTCAGTATCATGCAGCATGGGGAGTTTGTTGCACAAAGGTACCATTGTCTTATTAATACACATAGTTATTGTAAGAACTGCAAACTCGGTATACAAAATCACTTTATAAAAATGTACCCAATAAACAATCAAGAAGCCAGCTGAAAGATGTGTGATTCTTGTAGGGACATAATAATAAATAGTTGTATGTGATCACATAAATTCTGATTTATGGTGACCCATTTCAGGATTGTATAAGTAGAGAATATTTGCAGTGGGGAACCAAACTCCCAACCTCTGGCTCTGCAGGAAGATTCCTCAACCCCTAGCCAGAACAGTCAAACCTCACATAAAGAGCGCCTTGCTTAGAGACTAACTTGCTTAAAGAGCAGAATTTTCTCTGAATGTTCGCTTCGCTTAACGACTAAAACCAACCAAAAACTCACTTAACAACTAAATCAGGGTTCGGAATCCCCTCCCCCCACCAGAAGTCACAATTGGTCACTTACAATGGTGTTTCGCTTAAAGAGCAAACTTGCTTAAAGAGCAATCCTGTGGAACACATTATGCTTTTTAAGCAAGGTACCACTGTACTAGTAATTAAAAAGTGTTTTCCAGTGAAGATGGATAAAAATTAAACACAGGTTTTAACTAAATGTAGGCATTTGCAAAATTTCAAGAGGAGCATCTCAGACAAAGCCATACACACCCCAACTGGATTGCCAAAGCCTTTGGCGATCGGGGGGGGGGGGGTCGGAAGAGGAGAAGGATTGTTAAAGCCCCTTGGACAGTCCTCCACCTCTTCTGAAGCCCCACCGCCACCTGGATCAGTTCGCCCGCTTGTTTGAGGCGAAGAGCGCCTTTTCGCCTCAAACAAGCAGGCAGTCCAAAGCTCGGACTGCCCGCAGTGGTGGGGTGACTGGGCAGCCGAGAGGGAGTCCCCGGTCAGCTTCCCAGCCACCCCACACCTGCAGGGTGACTGGGAAACCAAATGGGAGTCCTCCTGTTGGCTCCCCAGCTCTTGCACCCGCTGGATCTCCAGAAAGAACAATATTTGTTTTAGCACATATACTTGAAAAGAGCAGTACCTGATATACCTTATTTAAACAGCTTTCCTTTCTTTTGCTGAGGTATAGTTGTAGTACCTTCCACTTCACTCACTCATTCCCTCAACTACTTTCTAGTTTCATTTCTAGTTGAAAAAAATCTGTTTCAATACGACAAATTCAGCATTCTGCTTCTTTGAAATATGAATATGAGTGTGACCGCTAGCAATTCATCACATGTTTCCCTCACTATTTGTACTTGTGACTGATTGAGAAGCAAGATATTTTGTGAAATAGAAGCAAACTGGGCACTGTTTTCATTTCTTATTCTGCTGAGGGCAAATACTTCATGTATAATGTACCCAGTCAGAAGCCAACATGATGTGCTCTGGAAGAGGTGGTCATATGGTGTGTGTTTTAGTTCCCCCATATACAACTGACCACTAGGGTTTGTAAGTGCTTGTTTTATTAAAAGAATAACTTACAGAAATTCAGCTTTTCTGTTTAGCCCATGTATGATTATTGATTACAGTACAACAGTCCAGACAAATATAGTGTGGAAAATTTTCTATAGAAAAATAAAGCATTCGAAATGTTTCCATAGAAAATTGTCCACCCTGCACCTCTGGAAGTTTTTCATTTTTGTCAATATCCGATTGTTTATTATAACGTGCAACTCTCCTATGAAGCAACCTAAGTATGACTAGGAGTTGTGGTGGCTCAGTGGTTAAGAAGCTCGCCTTGTTAGCTGGAAGGCTGGCAAGTAGGCAGTTCGAGACCTGGGTACTGCATGACGAGTTGAACACATGTGTCTGTCCCAGTTCTTGGGGACATGAAAGAAGCCTCATTTGGGCGTTCCCTGAGCGGAGTTTCTTCCACAAAAACTCTTTCAACCCAGAATAATTTCTGACACAAAATTATTATTATTACAGTGTGACTCTCTTTAGATACACAGGTAGGAATTAAATGTACAGTATTCAAGTTTTGGCGACAGGCACTATGTTGCTTTAGTAACAATTTTTTATGCTTAGCAGTGCTCCGATTTTGAATCACATGTTTTTATTTTTGGGCTTAGGATAATCAGACTTCTGAAGTGCATGAAAATGCATTGAAAACGCCATTGAAGCACACAGCTACCTCCAATAGCCTATTGACTGAGATCGAAGCAGCTGCTTCTGACTGTCTGGTGACACCACCAAAGCCTACTGAAATTCACCCTGGAGAGCCATGGACACCAACAGCTAACCTAAAAATGCTGATCAGCGCAGCTAGTCCTGAGATCAGAAATCGAGAACAGAGGGAAAAGGGCCCAGACAGCAGAAATGAGAGGCTTGAGGCAAAACATTTTTCCTCCCCCTCTCCCAGCTCCCTTGTTATCTTTCAAGTTACAAATGAAGAATTACTGAAACTTTAACGATACAGTAAAACCTCAGGTTACAACAGAGGTCCATTCCAACAGCCTCTGTCGTAACCTGAAATGGTCGTAAATCGGATCACGATTTCACATAGAATGCATTAAAAATAAAAATCCAACCAGAACAAAAATAATATTTTAAAACTACAAAAGCACAAAAAAATGCCAGATGTGATCATCCCCCACAACACCAATAGAGCAATCTCCCTACTTTTTCCACACCGTTTGGGGACCTTATTCAACAACAACGATGGCACCTTCAGAGCAGTAAACACTGCATTCTCACTTCGGGGGGGGGGGGAGGCAGTCATATTATGCCCTAAAATGGTGGTGTTGGCCATTTTGTTGTTCAGGACTAAATTTCCCAGAAATCTTTGTGGAACAAAATGTCCAACACCACCATTTTTGGACATTATATGATTGCCTTCCCCCTCCTAGAAGTCAGAATGCAGTGTTTACTGTTCTGGAAGTCGTCGGATAAAGTCACCAAACGGCATGGAAAAAGTAGGGAGTTTGCTCCGTTGGTTTTGTTGGGGTGGGGGACGATCATATCCTGGAAATCAGTCATAACCCAAGGAATTTTTTAAATTAAATGTGAGGTCGTAAGCCACAGCAAGCGTAACTCAGGGCAGTTGTATGCCGGGGTTTTACTGTACTTGAAAAGTAACCATACCAGCAATTTCTTGGTTTATTTAAATCTCACACGATGTACTTGAAATCTAGTGTGCCAGTTATTTTTAGGGCTAATCCCTTAAATTAATACACAGCATATGTCTCATATCATTTATATTATTTTTGGGGCTGTTGGTTACTACAGAATTAGTCACTTCACCTTAGTCATTCATTCTAAATGCTGATACTATTTCATGTGAGATTTCCCCCCCACATAAGACCATTTCTCTCTCTCCTACAGGACCATTTATCAGGAGATGAATATGAAAAATCCCAACCAAGTCGTAAGGACAAAAGTCTAGGAATACTTTGTCACAAATTTTTAGCTCGATATCCTAGTTATCCAGATATTTCTAAAAGTAATGAAATTTGCCTTGATGAAGTAGCCGAAGAGCTTAGTAAGTCTGGGGCTGTGTTCTTATTTTTAATGCTAAAGAAAACAATCAGTTCATAATGATAAAATCTACTTCAGCAACAATATAGGGTATAATATAATATAATATAGGGTACAATATAAGTGCAACTGGATGAAAGGACTTGACATGAAAGCTAACTTTAAAATATAACTTAGTCTTCAAATTGCTACAGTGGTTTTGTTTTGTTTATTCTCTGATATTCTCACAACCATGTTAACTTACCTCTGAAAAGTTTTGATTCCTTAAGGCAGGAATTGTAACCTTTGTCCTGTCAAATATTGCAGGATTCAAACTCGTCAGCCATGTTTGACATCATGGTCAGCAGTAAGAAACAGAATGTACATGGCTTAGGTTCCCCTGACTTGTCATTATGGTCTGTATGCGATCAGACCAAGGAAAAGTGTTTTATGCCACTGAATGCTGGCTATATTAGTTTTATCACACTTGCCAGCCTTATCACATTACAGTAATACCTCAGATAACGCTAAAATCAGATAACGTTGGGGGATTTGAGGCAAACATTTGCATTGCAATGTTGTGTGATGCAAATGTTTGCCTCAAATTCCCCGACACTGATCTCTGCCCCAAAGCCTGCAGGGTTAGAGACCAGCCCTGCGGGCTTTAGGGCAGAGATCTATGGAGGCTCAGACTGCCGGCTTGGTTGGGCGGGGGGGGGACCAGGTGCGCCCGTTCTCCCAACCAAACCGGTGCTACGAAGCTCGCGGTGGCGGCATGGCTAGGAGGCCAACCAAGGGCTCCCCATTCGGCTTCCCAGCCACGCTGCTGCAGCACACTTTGTAGCGGTAGCGTGTTTGGGAAGCCAACCGGGGGCTCCCTGTTCAGCTTTCCAGCCACGCCATCGCGCTTTGTAGCGGTGGCATGTTTGGGAAAGCAACCAGGGCCTCCTCATTCGGCTTCCCTAACACCGCTGCTGCACCCAGCAAGTGATCGTGCTTTGCTTGCGGAAAGAAGACGCCTTCCCTCCCGAAGCAAACGGGCGATCCCAGCGAGTGATCAATGCTTTGCTTGCATATGGAAGGCGCCTTCCCTCCCCAAGCAAACCAGTGAGCGAGCGCCGCTTTGCTTGTGGTGGGAATGCGCTTTCCCTCCCCAAGCAAACCGGCAGTCCCACGCTGGGACTGCCTGTGTGCTTGAGGAGGGAGGGTGCTTTCTCTCCTCAAGCAAACCAGATAGACCTCCAGTTCCCTTTCCTCTTTGGAAAAGGAACAGGGCTTTTTTTTAACATTGTGCGATCAATGCATCACACAATGCTTAAAACCAGATAACGTTAAGTCTTGTGGAACCAAATCTTAATTTTATCTGAGGTACTAGTGCATAAGTAACTAGTCATGTACAGTATTTGCAACAAACAAAAGTTTGAAGCAAAGATTTATTTTGGAGTAGTATCACACTTTGGTAAGCGCCACTGAAAGTTAGAGGTAAGTTTGAGCAGTAAATATTCTCATTACACATTATCATCTACAAAGCCTCTTATTCTGGTTATAGATATTCCTGATAGCTAAACAAGGATTACATCCACCTTTGGGAACTAGACACAATTGAAAAGTTACATTCTATCATTCACACCATAGTGTCTGTAAAAGCCTAGCTGGATAGAATTTATTCTTACTTGTTTTCTCAGGACCATTGCAACAAAAAGAAAAAAAAAGGGGGCGGGGGGCTTCTCTATCCACCTGATTTTCATTTCAGTTTTCTCCTTTACCCACAATAAAGGGACCTAGGAGGCAAGGAGCTGAAACAGTGGTGCTCATTTAATTATATGGATTCTCTTCTATAAAGTGGACATGTGCATGTCTGTGATAACACTGATATCTCTGCATAAATAACATTGACCCGAATCCATTTGTATTTGGCTACAACTAAAGTAAACTTGTTGAATCAGTGCAATTAATCTCTATATTGCCTCATCATTCAACATTTGCTTCAGCAGAACTCATGCAATGGGGATTGCCAACTGAATTTAGCCATTCTTCAGTTTATGTTAGTGCTTCACGAATATGTTCATGAGATGCATCTTGTTTTTTACTTCTGATTATTTCAGCATTGAGAGAAAATATAAATAATTTAATTACTTCTTGAAGAAATAGTAAAAAGTTAATCCTGTGTAAACTAACTTTGTTAAAATTTTGTGTAGTTTAAGAAAGCCTGTACTTTATATGTAGTGTTAAAAATATTTTAACTTCTTTGGGACTTGGACAGGGTTGAAAACCCAAGCTGGAAGGAAACCAAATATATAAATACATTTTTACTTTGTTTTTCAGATGTTGAACGTAGACGTATCTATGACATATTGAATGTACTGGAAAGCCTTCACATGGTGAGTCGACTTGCCAAAAACAAATACTCCTGGCATGGGCATCATAATCTTACAAAAACCTTGTTGATTTTGAAAAAAGTGGCCGAGGAGAATAAATACGCTCACCAAATTGAGTTGATTAAAAAAAGGGAATCTGAAGGAGATTCTGAAGAAGGTGGCCAGAAGATTGATTTGGTGGCAAAGTATGTTAGGCCAGATGACCATACAGATGGATGCTTTGTGGAACTTCCTGGGATGGAGTTTCGAGGCGGTAAGGTGTTTCTGTTTCTAAGACTGCCATTTCAGTCAAAATGTTTTAAAATATAGGCTGAAATGTTTAATCAGAAATTAATTAGATTAATCCAATGTTTAATACAATTACTACATTTGAAGATACAGTGGTACCTCACATAACGAGCGAAAAATTTGCACAACAAAGTGTTCATTATGCAATGGCGATACCCCCCATATAAAAAAAATCGTTATGCGGGGTTTTGACAATTGGGGTATACCTGCTTAATGGGAACCCCAGTTAATGAACATTTTTGTTGTTATTATGTAGGGCATCTCCCATAGGGAACCACATAACGAAAAAAACGCATGGCGAAGAGCTCTGTGGAACAGAGGTTTTTTTTTTTCATTATGCAGGATTCTACTGTATTAAACATGTTTGAAAGCCATTTTGTCTTCTCACAGAAGCAACAACTCCTTATCTTAAGATCCCTTGATTCAGCCTATAAAAGGAGTATGTTTTTGTTTTTATTAGCAAATCAATTAATGGATTGAGAAACTAACGTGCGTACTGCTGATCCTCCAAGACTGACGCCTTTGGAATGACTGGAAGTTGTATAGCAACTTTCCTTATCTTATGATCGCTTGGGTTCAGTCTATAAACGGAGTATGCTTTTGTTTTTATTAGAAAATCAATTAATGGATTGAGAAACTAACGTGCGTACTGCTGATCCTCCAAGACTCACGCCTTTGGAACGACTGGCAGTTGTGTAGCAACTCTCCAGCGTTCTCCACCCTTAGTCAACTAGGAACTGTACTTCAAACTTTACTAATTACCTTCTACTTAGTGTGCATTTTTCTTTCTTACAGCTTCAATAAACAGTCGTAAAGACAAGTCTTTGAGAGTGATGAGTCAGAAATTTGTGATGTTGTTTCTTATATCAAACCCCCAAGTTGTAAGTCTAGAGGTTGCTGCTAAAATATTGATTGGTGAAGACCCTGTGGAGTACTTGAATGAAAGCAAGTTTAAAAGTAAGTGAAGGAAGGGCTCTTTGTATGTTTGTTTTTCAGTTTGAGTTTGTCTTGTTCTATTCTGTAATAATGGACTACATATAACATTAGTTCAGCAAAAAGAATGGCACCCTAATCGAAATGATGCATAATAAACCATGGAAATCCATGCTACACAGCTGTGCAAGTACAGCTAGGAAAGGAAACAGGATCTAAATCAGGGATTCTCAACCTGCAGCCTGCGGGGTGGATGCAGCCCATGGCACCATTTCATGTGCCTCCTCCTTGCCTCCACCACACCAGGAAGTGCCATGTGGTGGAGGAAGGGCAAAATGGCTGTCCAGCCCCCAAGCTGTCTGAGAGAGCGTGACCCGGCCCCCAAGCTTTAAAAGGTTGATAACTCCTGATCTAAATAATAGTTACACTTCTATACCACTCTATAGCACTTAGTGCACTCTCCGAGTGGTTTACAGGTAATTAGCAACTACACACACATGCTGGATACTCATTTAACCCGCATCGTGAGGATGGAAGGCTGAGTCAACCTTGTGTCTTTTGGGCTCAAACTCACAATGTTTTGGTTGCAGTACAGCAGTTTAACCACTGCACCACCAGGGTTCTTACACTTGAACTGACACCTGAAATGAGTGCCACCTTCCAAAGGGGCATTTGTGACTTGGAGGGTTGGAAGAAATGAAGTCCAAATTTCTGGAAACTGAATATAAAATATTCTTTGGGGAAATGTTTTTGCAAAGCCCAATCACAAATTCACTCCTCACCATCATTGCTCAACCCCACTACAGCTTCCCCACTCTGAGAAATATTGGAAAAATATTTGAATACTATTTGATATAAGTTGTGGCTGAAGAGCCAACAGCTGTGAATCTGCATGCTGGCCTGTTCAGATCCTCCTTTCTAGTAGATCTTTGGAAAAAAATGTTTTTAATATTTTTTCTGTTGGAGATTTAAAAAGGTATATTAATGTTTTATACCTGTTTAAACCTTGGACTTCCACACTGAAGCCACTTTCATTGCCCAAATCCAAGCCTTCATCGGTGCATGTTTCTGGCAGCAATTGACAACCCAGTAAATGAGCTAGATTCTGTATCTCCACATTCACACCCTCAGTCTATTCAGGGTCCTCCAAGTGAAGATTGAGATCTTCAGCTATATCCTCCTTTAATGATGTGCCTTTAAAGATATTCCTTGTTATAATATTACACTTTCTTTTTCCTTTAAACTCATTTCAGCTAAAATTCGGAGACTATACGATATTGCGAATGTTCTCAGTAGCCTTGAGCTTATCAAGAAGGTTCATGTTAAAGAAGAGAAAGGCCGTAAGCCAGCTTTTAAATGGACAGGACCAGATGTTTCTTCAGATACTCAGGGTAGGTGGATTATTGCTTCTGCTCTCTGGTGGTAAGATTTTCTTCCTCACTTTCCTTGATCACTAAATACTAAAAGAAATACTCAAAGAAAATCAATTTTAGTTTTGTATTGATTTGATAATGTTCTAATAATTTATTTGTTAACTTTTTCTAACTGCTCCATAACCTCTGTTGGACTGTGTAAAGGCACAATTACAGTAGAAATCTTAGTGTAGAAAAATTAATCTGTAACATTAAAAATGCAAAGTCTGAAAAGTTCAAACCTCAAAACCATTTTAAAAACTATCCTCTTGCCCTCTAGGAGTAATAATTGTGTACTGTCAAGTCAGCTTGGACTTTTGTCAACCTGTCCTGGATTTTCTAGATAGAGAAGTGGTTATACCTTTCTCTTCTGGGGGCACCTTGGAAATGATGGCTTGCCCATGACTACTCAGAGTGATTACCCAGGAGGCACAGTGGCCAATATTTAAATAAATAGACAGAAGAGGGTAGTGATGGCAAAGTGGCCTCTAGCAGACACAAATGGAGTTCTTTTAAAAATATCTCCAAACCTAGAAGTGCCCAAAGTTGCTAAGGTTTGTATTTGGGCCACTGGTGATTACTTAAAGCCTCTGGTTCACTCATTAGGTAAAGGTCTCCCTCGCTTGAAAGCCAGTTGTATCTTACTCTAGGGTTCTGTGCTCATCACCATTTATAGCCATATATTTATCTGCAGATGTTTCTGTGGACATGTGGCAGGCATGCCTAGACACCGGAGTGCACAGAATGCTGTTTACTTTCCCATCAGAGTAGTACCTATTTATCTATTTGCAATTTCTTGCTTTCAAACTGCTAAGTTGGCAGGAGCTGGGACAGAGATGGAAGCTCACCCTGTCGTGCAGCACTTAGGTCCTGAACTGCTGACCTGCAGACCTTCCAGTCATCAAGTTCAGGATCTTAACCACTAGGCTACTGCAGTCACTTAACTCATTACCCATCTCTAATCTAGAATCTTCCCCAGAGACCTGTTTGGGAGACCAGTCAGAAGAAGGAATGATCATGGTATCACCTTTCTCCTCAACTGACTCATCGCTTGTCTTACATTGTGCCTCATTCTGCCCAAATCACCTCTGAGTATCTCTCTGAAACGAAAGTGGAAGTTATATTCTTTTAAAGTATGTAACAATTTTAAATAATTGATTTCTAGGTACCCAGACTGTACCTGTGCCTGCTGTGACTGTCTCATCCCATCCTGCGGAAGGGAAGCCTTCTAGGGAACGTTGTTCCAAGGCGCTTTTCCCTACCGGAAGCAAGAAAGGCCTCACACGGCATCCATCCTTAATTACAGTTACAAAGGCGCCCAGAAGTGGTTGGAGAAAAATTCGTTCTGCTCCAAGCAGCCCCATCAAGAAAAATCCAAGTATGTAGTTTAAGAGTGAACCTTCCAAATGTTATTCTGGAAACACTTTCTACATCTCATAACGTGGGTGAGAGTGGGAGTACAGTAATACCCCGGATAACGTTATGACTTGGTTCCACAAGTCATGACGTTATCCGATTTTTAGCGTTATCCGATGCATGCATCGAACAACGCTAAAAAAAAAAGCCCTGACTTCAGGGACAAACCGCTTTAAAGGCAGGCAGGGAAAGAAAGAGACCTCCCTGCCTTTAAAGCCACCCCCCACCTGCAGCGGTTAAATTTAAACTACAGGAAGAGAGAGGCTTGTGTTTTTTTCTTCCCCTCCCTGTATTTAAAACACAAGCCTCTCTCTTCCTGTAGTTTAAATACAGGGAAGAAAAAATAACTGCTTCCGTCTTTCTCTCCAAGGAGGCTTTGCGACTGCAGTAGGATCGGGGAAAGGCGGGTGCTTTTCCCCAACCCTACTGCAGTGGCAGAGACCGCTGCGGGTGGGGGGTGGATTGGGTAGTTCTACCCAAACCACCCCACACCCGCAGACCATTGCATCGGACAACGCTAAAAGAATCGTTATCCGATGCAAGTTTTTTCCAAAAAACTTGCATCGTTATCTGATTCTAGTGTTATCCGATGGAATCGTTATCCGGGGTATAACTGTATATATATTTGGAAACGTAATTGTATCTGTATCTTACTGTGATTTGCTCAACTTCTATAGTGGTACATAAACCTCCGTGAGTTTGGAATGGATAAAATGTAATGAGGTGACAGCCTTACTGCTTCCTCTTGTGCAAAAAGTGTAAACATGAAGCACAGCAGATTAATTTACTAATGTCGCCCAGTTCAGGATATTGGTTTGCAACAAACAACCTTGAGTCATTAGAAATTCAGTATCAACTAAATGAAGTGGAACCATTGATCTTAATATGGCAGCTTTCATATGGCATATTCTTGGAACAATAATCTTGTAGGTATAGGTAGACTAGTAATAAACTGGATTAAAACATTGTATTTGCAGGCGTATACAATGCATCGGAGTATAAGACGCACCCCATTATTACCAAAATAGCCCACTATAGGCTGCTATATACAGTACACCACACACTCCATTTTTCCAGTGTATCTTAAAGAGGGAAAAGCGGGTCTCATACCAGCAAATACAGTAACTGACAGCTTCCACCTCCACTCAGTTTTCAGATTCAGAGGCTCCCTTAGACTCTCTTTTGGCTAGAAGAAACTTTTGGGAGCCCTGAGATGGAGACAGTGAACTTTTAATAATCAAAACAAGCCATTGCAGAGATTAGGACCACCAGCAGCCTTTGTTTCTTTCAGGCAAAGGATATGTAGATGGCCTAATCCAGGCTTTGAGTGCAATCAGTGAGTGCTACCCATTCACACCGGCTGTCATTTACAGGGAAACCCCACTTTCTTAGATTAGCCCTTGATCTTCCTACCTCTTAAGTCAGTAAAATTTATTTATGTTTGTCATTTTCTCCAAAAGGTCAAATGCACCCAATTATTCCAAACAAGATGGCTCAACTTGCAGCAATCTGCAAACAACAGTTAGATGAACATTCAAGGTGTGTTTGTAAGTGGGATGTAGTAATGCCTGATAGATGCACATTAAACTAACCTTTGAAAGTAGAAGTTTGTGCAGGGTTGGTCATACCTAGAGCAGGGGTTCCCAACCGTTTCAAACCGGGAGCCGAATCACGTTCTCTCAGTCAGCATCGAGGGCTGGACAGCCATTTTGCCCTGTCTGCACGAGGGGGGGAAAGGACATTTTGTCCCAACAGCTTCAAATGGGCAGCCATTTTGTTTCTTGAATGCCCATGGGGGGCACATGAAGTGGCTCATAGGCTGGATCTTAGGTTGGGAACCCCTGACCTAGAGTAAACATAAACAGCTTATCGGTTAATGGGTTTACTTAAAGTCTGTTCATCCACAGCCAGACTCATTGATGTGTTTGGTCTAACACAGGGGTGCCCAAACTTTTTGGGCCATGGGCCAGTCACGTGGTTCAGGGAGCCAGTCACTATGGCCCAAGAGCTGGATCAGGCCCCTGATGTATGGCCATGTTTTACTTCTGCTTCCAGGAGCAATGAGGGCTTTGTGGGCCGGATGAAGTGGCATCAGGCTGGATTCGGCCTTCAGGCCATAGTTTAGGCACCCCTGGTCTAACAGCACTCTAATGTTTTGCTCACACTTCCTTTCTAAATAAACAAAACATTCCTTCTGCTTTCATTGAGGAACACAGTGTTCAATGGAAGTGATGGTGTTTTTTTAATACTATGAATTTATTTATTTCAGGGAATTAAAAAACATGGAAGTTAAACTGGAAGGCTCTAAATTACAGTGTGTTCTGGCTTCCTGTCCTGAATCTGGTTTGAAACCAAAGCGATTCCTCTTGCCTTCTCAGTGTGAGAACCTACCTCTCATTCCCAGCTCAGTGTCTCCAGCAGCATTGCCTTCTATCCATTCCAATGTGTCATATGCACTGTTTCTACAGCCTTCCCAAACAGGGATCGTGACTGCATACAAGCCACATTGCTCAGGACAGCCTGTTCCCTGCACTCATGTCATTGGAACGACATGTCCTTTGGGGGCCAGTTCACAGTCAGTCCCAGGTGGAATGTCTACTGGAGGCATCGGCAGCAGCTTTGAGGAAGCGAGAAGCCAGAATCTCCCCCTGACTACAGAGCAAGAAGGCACAAAAGATGACTCCACATCCAAGAAATGTTTCAAAAGATGTAAATCATTACTGGAGGATACGACAATTAAAAAATGCAAGTGTGAAGCAATGGAGTTCAAAAAGGTGTTGGTAAGCTGGATTTTAAGTGCACATTCCTTTCCAAAGAAATGTTACATTTTATGTTGCATATTCAGGAGTACCTTCTTTTCAAATGTATGGTGCAGAAAACTGGAAAGTGTGAGGTGTCACTAAATTAAATCATAAAAGTATCGCATTTCATTGGACCAGCAGGGATGACAGATAGAAGGGATGCTTTCTGTTCAACGTCATTACGCTACAAATGGCGGCAGTAATAGTAGAGCTATTTTCTCTCTGCAGAACCCCAGAAGCATCATTATTCGTGACATTGTTGGTAAAGGAAATGAGCCTCAATAACCTTTTAAAAATTGGTGGGAAAACCCTGAAAAATTAAAGCTGCAATACTTCCAAGGGCAAGCTTCCCTCATAAACGTCGTAGCAAATTTTCCCCACAGGAAGAAGTCCACTGAATGTGGAGACCTCACCAAATTCTACCCTTGGCCGCTTGAATTTCCTCTAAGGCAGGAGTTCTCAGCCTTTTTAAGCCAGGGGCCGGGTCACACTCCCTCAGACAGCTTTGGGGGCCAGATGGCCATTTTGCCCTTCATCCACCACATGGCACTTCCTGGTGTGGTGGGGGGGCACATGAAATGGCACCGTGGCCACATGAAATGGCACCCTGCTCTAGGAGGTCACACGAAGGTAAAGTTCCCCTGCTATAGTTGGGGATAGTTTTATATGCTGTGGCCTCAGCTCCTTGCAGCCAGTCTTCACTGGATTGGAAGAATAGCTCACCTTGTTAGCTGGAAGGCCAACAAGTTGGCAGTTTGAAACCTGAGTAATGCATGACGGATTGAGTGCCCATCTCTGTCCCAGCTCTTGGGGACATGAAAGGAGCCTAATTTGGGCATGGGGTTTCTTCACAAAAACCCTTTCAGCCCAGACTAATGTCTGACACAAAATTATTATTATAGGGGGCATTGGAGTATTCATTTAAGGTCCCTATTCTCAGCAAAGTCTGGGTGTTGTATGTTAAGGTCAGTCTTGCTCTGGTCCAGGCCTCAATACCACTCATTAGGCACATTCAGAATAGCAACAACGCCCCCCCCCCCGATGGAATTGGTTGCTATGGTTAAGGATGAAGAGTATGCTTTCAGGCAGGCTATAGAGGTATAGGAAATTTTGCTCTAGATGCCACAGCATGGTAGAGCCCAGTTGATTTTGAAGCAAGTCTGTTGGTCTCTAGCTAAGCAGTCAGTAATACAGACTTCCAAGTGTCACAGAAATCAATCCCTCTCAGCAACTGGCTCGGTAAATATGAAGCTGCTGTGTCTTGATTGAGTGATGCCAGCAGGTACTTGTTTTAATTAGAAAGCTGTTGACTTCTAACTCAGAGGCCTGCATCCATGAGCCTTATTTATTATAGGTTATCTTTAGCTGGAACAAATGCAGAAATTGTTATAAGAGGAAGAGAGTCTGCAGAAGCAGGCTGTAGGGTCACAGATTCCGGATCATAGTTACTTTATAGTTTTGACTGGCCATAGTTCAATGAGTTGGGAAATATAATGTGGTTACTTAAGAATCAGGGGACTAGGGAGTCACTTTTTTAGAAAAAGAATTTAACATGTGGATTGTGTATAAGCTGAATCAGAGGAAGCAGATACCGTATATGCCGGTGTACAAGATGACTGGGTGTATAAGACGACCCCCCAACATTTCCACTCAAAATATAGAGTTTGTTATATACTCGCTGTATAAGACTACCCCCTCTTCCACACACCTTCCACACACGAAATAAAACGTAAAAGAACATCAGATTTGATTTCAACATGTTAATTTATATTCAAATGCTTATGACATGCAGAAAAACTGTCACAAGGCTGTATGTTATCAAACATGTACAGTAAACATAAAACAGTGCAAGTTTATTAAACGTAATTCACCAAAGACAATTCACTAAAGCTGAATGGAACTATAAACCTATGGGAGCTGCCATGCTGTTTGTTTTCTAATCTGTTAACCAAACTGGAACTGTCAGTGATAGAAGGAAGATAACAAATAGAGGGAGAGAGCAAGTCCCAGGCAAGTCCCTAGCAAGTTTGCTGGTGTGACAGTTTCCCTTTAAAAGCCTTCAAACTCCTGTTTGTCATCTGATATTAAAAGTTGTTATCTGATCCATCCCATAGGACCTTAACGTTATTCGATGTAATTCTCCTCCCCAGATTGCTTAACGTTATGCGATTTAAGCGTTATCTGAGGTAAATGTTATCCGAGGTAAATGTTAACCGAAGTATTACTGTATTTTATTCAACTGAAGTGCACCCCGGTGTACAAGACGCCCCTCCCCTTGGAGGCATGTTTTTCAGGGGTAAAAAGTCATCTTATACACCAGCATATACGGTACCTAAAACTACAGTCTGTCCATGAAATTCCCCAGACTATTTTTCAAATTATACATTATACCATTAGATATAACATTAAATGCAAAAAGAGAGAAAAAATAAATAAAAACAAGCAACAGGCACTGTCAGTGAGTGCTATTCAACTGCTTGTTGTCTCTCCCATAGATTTTTGTCATATTCTATTAAAACGTCTTTCCAGATTTTTTTCTCTTGATATTGTATTAGTAACCCATGCATCTGTACCCAGGAAGCCATAAAATCTATAAGAATACCTTGTCTTGTAGGAGCCATCTCTATGCTAAGTTCCTGTTGTTTTAATTTTATGGATTAATTTCTCTAGAGTTTTGTTCCCTATATTGTTAATGATGATAATAATAATAATGTTGTGTCAGAAATTTTATTCTGAGTTGAAAAGATTATTGCTGGAGAAACTCCGCTCAGGGGATGCCTGAATGTGACTCCTTTCATGTCCCCAAGACCTGGGACAGAGACAGGTGCTCAATCCACCATGTTGGAGCAGCATATATTTCACCCAATTTGATTAAAGGTAAAGGTTTCCCTTGCTCGAAAGCCAGTCGTATCCGACTCTAGGGGTCAGTGCTCATCTCTGTTTCTAAGCCGAAGAGCCAGCGTTGTCTGCTTCTGCAGACGTTTCCGTGGTCATGTGGCAGGCATGACTAGACACCGGAGCACACGGAACGCTGTTACCTTCCCACCGAAGTGGTCCCTATTTATCTACTTGCAATTTCTTGCTTTCGAACTGCTATGTGGAGATGGCAAACAGGCTGATTAAATGACAAACTATCTGAAACTTTAGCTGAACTATCTGAAACTTTGTGCCTTCCTTTGTATCTGTAGATGAGGTATATAAAGTGTCTCTTCTGCTCTTTCATTTTTTTCAGGGAGAATCTGTTAGCAATACAAAAAGCCAGACTTGTGTAATCTTACATCTAGATCAGCAAGCCTTTACTTCATCAGTGGGGAAGCAAAGTGAATCTGAAAATGCCACTCAATGCTTGGAATGTCAACGCAAGCAGGAGAAGCAAAGAGATCTAATGGGGTGTGATAAGCTCGCCACATCTCAGGAGATACCCACAGTATTTTCAGATGCTACACAGGTGAAAATCCAGATGAATTTTTTTTATTCTGACACCTTTGCTTTGCTGACACTACCTTGTTTAATTTTTGATATTTTGCTATGTTTTTATTATTTAGTGTCTGCCTCTTGTTTCATATACATGAGGCACTTGTCACATAATATATCTATGGAAGAAAAACACATACATATGACCTGTTTAGATATGGGATGATAGTTAGAATCAATGGTAATTCACAGTTTATTTAGTGCAACATCAGTGAGCACCAAGGCTGTGGTAATATGCTTAAAAATTACATGCCATCTTTCCATATACAGTAAAACCCTGACTTGCATACTCCTCAAGTTATGTAAAATTCGACTTACGTAATGATTTTGTACTAAATCCATGTCCCAATTGATGTAAATGTCCTGATTTACATAACACAATTTCCTATGGGTTTGCTTTTAGTTATGTAAAAGATTCATATTTTCCTGTGGGTTTGCTTCAATTTATTAAAAAAAATTACGTAAAGCCTATAGAACTGACTTTTTTCATAAGTCGGGGTTTTACTGTATATTGAACACAAATATGACACTTTTATTTGATTCTAAATTTCTTTTTATCTATTATTTATTTATTTTGGCCTGGCCATTAGTGAAATGAAACATTTGATTTCTTAATACCCTTTAAAGAAGACTGCATGGGATATTTATTTTATTTTTTATGTCTGGCAAGATATAGCTGTGGTGGCTATACTTGGTGTAACATATGACAAAGTAGATATGACTGGGAGGTTATATTTATTCTTACTTGAAAGCAACTGGGTCTTTGCTGGGGTGACAGTCATTATTTTTTTATTCCCTTCCACAAATTTTAATATGAGTGCCTGTGTTTTCCCACCCAGACCCCAGTAATTGCAGCTTGGAAATCGGGGGGGAGGGGGGGGAGCATTAAATTAAATTCCATGGGTTCCAGTGTGTCTCCATGTACTCTCAACTACAGTGGCTTCTGTTAAAGCATTAAATTAGATAAGAGTAGATGCAGTCATATATATTCCTTGACACATCAAATTAGGTCTATAATAGTAGTAGCCGTGACACTTATCTACTACTCCATAGCACTTAGAACACTTGCTGGGCTGTTCATAAGATAATTAGCATTTTGCCCCCACCATGGTGGATATTCATCTTACTGACTTCAAAGGATGGAACTGAGTCAACCTTGTTCCTGTTGAGATTGAACTCAGATTTTTACCTGAGTTTTGGCTGTAATACTGCATCATAACCACTGTGCCATGGGAGCATGGGCCCATCCATTTATTCTGTGGAAATGCAGGAAAAACAGCAGCTCTTTCAGCTTACTTGTTTTTTAATAATTTGTTAAATTGATGTTTTTTAATGTTTTATTATGATATGTCAAGCTGCCCATGTCGCCTCGGTGAGTGGAGCGGCATAGAAATGCAAATAAATAAATAAATTACTTCATAGTATGTCAAATGGTCTTTGCTTTGCATTTAAGAAGCATAACTGTTCTTTCTTTTTCAGAGTCTGTTTCCTTCGGGTTATTTTATTCCCCTTCCTCAGTGTGCAGGTTTTCTCAGTGAATCCACTCCATCAAATAGTGGGAAAACTGAGATGAATACAGAACAGAAATCCTCCAGCTCCAGTGCATCTGGTAGGTATTCATTGACACTGAAGTACTCTGGAGTTTAGTTGATAGTTGACTTCTGTCACATGTTAATGCTGCAGAGGTTTAACTGGGGAAGCTGACTATGCCAGTTACACTCTTTAGGCCAGGGGTTCCCAAATTTTCAAGCTGGGGACCCAGTCATGCTCTCTCATTCAGCTTTCTGATATACAATGTTCTTATTTTGTATGGCTTCTTTATTTAATAAATTTCAGAGCTTTGGTAAGGTACCTTAAAATTTTGTTTTGTATCTTATGTGAGATCAATCCACAAAAACATTAACTCTTTTACAAATCATTTTGTTTGCAAAGGAGATGAATTATCAGCACAAGTCTATAGCCACACGATTCAACCCACCTATTTCTTGAAGTTATATTTATTACTATTTTTTAAAGCAGAAGTAGCCTTTCTCCATTGTATCTGTGGGCCAGACTAGTGCATTCATTTGTACTTGGAAGCAGCCAGAAAGTAACTCTGGCATTAGGGAAGAACATTCTAGATCAGTGATGGTGAACCTTGGCATTCCAGATGTTATTGAACTTCAATTCTCAGGACTCTGATCAGCAGGAGTGCTGACTTGGGCTTCTGGTAATTGAAGTCCAAAAACACCTGAAGCACCAAGGATCTTCACCACTGGACTAGATTTTCCACTAGGAAAAGGTAGTAGGGGAGACATCTCACTGTAAAAGAGAAGAATTGCTGCTGCTTTGGCCACCACATGATTCCCTCTCCTGTCCTAAAGACCTCTAGGATTAAGCTTCTGGACTGTCCAGATGTGTTCTAGAAAGATCATGAAGATCAGACCTTGTGCTCTGCTTCGTGACACATGAGTATTGTGATCTGTAATAGTTTATTTTTACTCTCCACTGTTGCAGGTGGCATTCCAGTGACATCTGACTTCACAGCTGTTAGTCTCCCAGGTCTTCATGTAACACCTATGAGCCTCTTGTTACCATCATCTTCAGTAGCCACTGTGTCATTGGTGAATGGCACTGCTGTAGCTTTGGCACACACTAACCCTGTCCAAACTCCAAGCAGTTCACTTATGAATTTTACATTACAACCTGTAAGACTGATGCCAACCAGTATACAAACGTCTGCAAATAATGCATCTGGATCTGCTCTGGTTTGTCAGGGAGCAGAATGTTTTAATTCTGCCTCAGAAAGTGTAGGCTTGAAACAAGGGGAAGCTGTACAAAACGTCTCACTAAACTGTAGCCCGGAATTAAAGGAAAAACCAGTTCCAGCCTCTTCTTTGCAGCAGGTAAGAATGCTTTTGAAAGAAGAATGGTTTGTCATTAGTACTTACAAATGTCTTTAAGGATTTTGAGCAATGTACACAGTCAAAAGCCTCACACATCTAGGTTGCATTATTGACTGGACTATTATTTCTGAATGCATTTTGGGAATCAGGAGCTAAATTCAGTTGTTAATCCCCAGTAAAATCAACCCATTTAATGAATAGAAGTCCCATTCTTTTGATCCAAATGTTCAATGTTACTGCAGCTTGAAACATGACACTGTATGATTAAGGCATTTCTTTTACACCATTGGGGTAACACTCAGGTGACTATAATCCAGCAAGTGGTGGTTTAGATTTACCAATCATGTTTTGAGTCTTAAAATGTGACTGATAAACCCTATATGAAACACAAGAAAATGGAAGGGCAAGAGGCCTGCAAGCTATCCTTGGGATTTCTGTTACTGTCATGTAACATTTGCTTGTACATTCTGGAGTAGTAACTTAAGCACCCTGGATATATCCCAAGGGCCTTGCATTGCTTATGTCTAAGTTAAAAAGAAGCATAGTATTCGGGCTGTGTTCTGAACTTTGGCATGTTCTTTCCATATCTAATCCCTGATTGGTAGTAGGGAGGAATCTCTACTTTTATCTCATTTCTGAATATGACAATAGCAACAGTTTTTTTTTTTTCAGGTATCACAAACTCGTAACTGGGAGGGTGAATGATGTGCTACAGCAAGGGTTCTCAACCTTTTTAA
This sequence comes from Furcifer pardalis, assembly GCA_030440675.1. NCBI lineage: Eukaryota > Metazoa > Chordata > Lepidosauria > Squamata > Chamaeleonidae > Furcifer > Furcifer pardalis. Next base: position 73,672,518 of record CP126894.1, on the reverse strand, counting down.
GCCATGAGCCAGACCACGCTCCCTCAGACTGGTGGTTCCCCCCACTGTAAACACTGCCATAAAATGTGTCCGTTGCTGTCATAAACACATTTATGACAGACAAGGGTGCATTTATGGTTGTCATAAATGCATCCGCTTCTGGTGGCATCGAGATGGGTCACATGAATTGGTGCTGTGGGCCAGGTGGTGCCTGCAGACCATAGATTGAGAACCCCTGTTCTACAGTTTAGTGTGATGACTGGGAGTTGGATGGTATCCCAGACCATAGCTTTATCCTCAGAAGATACCCACACCACAGAGTGATCAGTGGTGGGGACAAGAAATTCCCCACTCTTGCTCTAGAACCTTGCCAATCTAGGTCCCCTCATTAACAGAAGTTGCTCTTTGGTGATATCAGGGTCTCTGAAAATCTGTGCTTTCTTCCTTATGCACATATATAAAACTTTCTTCTTTTAATCAAGTATGAGGAGTGAGTTGATTAGCTAGTCATTGTTGGAAGTTGGACAAGTTGGGTTTGTTTTATTACAATGGATCTGTTTAAAGATGGAATTTTAATGGTACAGTATTTAAAATCAATTTGCATTATATTTGGTCATGTGTTGGGTATTTGTTGCTGTTTTTGAAGGTACAGTACACTTAAGAATTTCTCAAACTAAAAGTTTACACATGAGATGACTTTGGGTAAAATTTCACGAAGGCAATTGAAAGCAAGGAGTCCTGTGTTTCAAAAAGGAACACATTACTCATGTCATAAACTTTTGTAGGCAAGAGCATCATTGGTCAACTGAAGAGGTTTGGAGATACTAAGATGTGTCTTGATTGGGTTTTGCCAAGAGGAGACTAACAAGCACACCCAAGTGATATCAGTGTGACTGAACCACATGGTCGTTTTCAGCTTCCTCACCTCCTTTACCTCCTTTTTTGTTGTTGTTGAATAAAAGGTTAATAAAGGTAAAGGTTGCCCTTGCTCGAAAGCGAGTCGTATCTGACTCTAGGGTTCAGTGCTCATCTTTGTTTATAGCCAAAGAGCCAGTGCTGTCTGCATTTGCAGACATTTCTGTGGACATGTGACAGGCATGACTAGACATGAGTGCACGGAAAGCTCTAAACTAGGAGTGGAGAAAATAAAGCCTTAGGGCAGAATAGGCAAAATGCGTCCATCCAAGGATGTTTTCATGGCCCCCTTCTCTTCTGGCAATAAAAAGATGAATTTAACCACAAATCTCCAGGACCGCCAATTCTTCCTTTTAAAAAAGATCCCATTGTTTAACTCTCCCACTGTACACCATTTCTATTATTTTCAGACGGTTCCATTTTTTATGATTTAGGCAACCCCCAGCAGGTCTCATGACCTGCCAAAGTAGCCTGCACATACTGTACTTTGCAACCAAATCTGGCCCTCCTTTCATTCCACTCTAGGCATTGGAAATTTCCCAGACAGCCATGCTCCTTTCTTAACCCACACTTGTTATTCTTCCAACTCTTTTAGGTGCTTCTCTCCTTCCATTCCAAACTATTGAAATACCTCTCCTGAAGTTCATTTTTTGGCAGCAAGAGGTCCCCATGCATGGTTCACAATATTATTCCATGACAGGATTGGGGTTTTTTTTAAATTTAGTGTTTTTTTAATTAAAAAAAAGAGTATTTTAATTCTTTCTAGGCCAAGTTTTTGAACAAAGCTCTGTCAAGGCAATATACAGTACAGTCAAACCTTGCATAAAGAGCGCCTCGCTTAAAGAGCTGGATTTTCTCTGAATGTTCGCTTTGCTTAACAAATAAAACCAACCAAAAACTCACTTAACAAATAAATTGGGGTTCTCAATCCCGCCCACAATTGGTCATTTACAATGGTGTTTCACTTAAAGAGCAAACTCGCTTATGGAGCAATCCTGTAGAACGCTTTATGTTATTTAAGTGAGGTACGACTGTTTATGTAAAAACAATAAAACCTAATTCCACTAAAATACAATAACATAATAATATAGGTCCCTCCCTCCCCCATCCATAGGGGATACATTCTGAGACCTTTTTCAGATACCCGAAATTGCAGATAACAGTGAACCTATACTGTATTTAACACATATCTGAGTCATAGAAATGGGGTAGGGGTTTCAAATGCCTCAATTTCTCTACTTAATTACTGCCAAAATGTGTACTCCTTGTAAACATTATATTGAAGTCAGAAGCTTTAGCAGCCAGCTCTGGTAATCTGCCATAGAAATAGAAATGTTACGCCTTTCAGGGATTTTTTTAATGAAATATTTTGAAACCTATGGATAACTGAACCTGCCAATATGGTAGGAGTGACTATATATAAAACATTTTACTAGTCATCACTGTATTCTTAAATTATTTTTAAACAGCTAAAAAGGACAAATTAAAATCAGTTTAAATTCCGCAAGAAGCCAAATATCAAAATGCTTGTTTGTTTATAAACATTAGTTAATAAAAAATAAATGCAAAATATCAAAATGTTTAGTACCTTGATTTAAAAGAGATAGAAATAAATGGCTTTAAATAAATGGGTTTAAAGCCAGCACTGTGCTAAGCCATATATAGTTTGGAGTGGGATTTCTTCATATAATATGAAGCCATTTTCTCTAGCTTCATATTATATGAAGGTTGACTTTTCTTCTCAGAAGGATAATGGAGAATCAAATTCCAAAACCAGGGTTGTCCAAACCTTTTGGGCCACGGGCTGGTCACGTAGTTCAGGGGACTGGTTACTACAGCCTGGGGACCAGATCCAGCCCCCGGACTGTAGTTTGAGCACCCCTGTCCTAAACACTGGCTCCAGAGCCACAAACCTAACATATTGAGTTATCCTTGTACCCATTGATATTAAATCATTTATGTCTATAATCACTTGCAGATAATGTTGGTTTTTCTTTTTATTCAGACCATTGTTCCTGGAGCCTCCAGAGATTCTGAGAAGGGAGACAAAAACATCCAGTCGTCATCATTGCACGAATCAGCCATAATGTGTGGCTTTTGTTCGTCTTCTTGTAAATCGGATAAAGTTTAGCAAGAAACGTTGTAGATTCAACCCAAAAAACCTTGGATTTCCAATGAGAGATGATGAATATCAACATGGAAGTATATGGAGATATATTTTCAACACTTTGGTTCTAATACTAATAGTGTATTCTCAAAGCCAGGGGTCCCCAACCTTTGGTTTTTGTACTTTAGTTCCCAGAAGCCTAAGTCAGTACATTGGCTGATCAGTGCTTTGAGGAATTGACTTAGGCTTCTGGAAATTGAAGTTTAAAAACCAAAGATTGGGGACTCCTGCAATAAGTGATCTTTGATCATAGAGATGGCTTCTTCATGCTTGATAGAACACATTTCAGTCTTACAGTTATACTTGATCAATTATCACTTTAAAGAAAAACAAGGACATGTAGCAATATCTGTTGGAGTAAACACCTATGTTTACATAAAGAAGCAATTCATGATGAGTCTGTGAAATGTATCTTCAGATGTATGAAAAACTTGTATATTGTATAGAAATCTACTAAATACATGAACAGTGTGTTGTATGTAACATCGTATTTCTTAAACTTGAAGGGCTCCAGTTAACAAGTTCAGATAACATTTCATCCTGTGTTTTCATTGTTGTAAAGTTATGGATTTTAATCACGTCTATGTAAATGAAATTTATTTAATGGATTAATCAATTTCTTCAAATTAAATTTAAACCTATATATTAACTTACTTACTTACTCACTTATTTACTTGTATCACCTCTCAGCATTGAAATGGTATTGTGCATGGAGCATCTTCAGAAATAACATGTAGAAATCATGCCACTCCAAATAAAAGGTATAGATGGGGGGAAATGTAGGAAGGTAGAGAGTTAGAGAGGAATGACTAGAACAGTACATTCTCTTCCAATTCAAAAGCATCTTCTTATGCAAAATACACTTCTAATTAAATTGAAACCCTCACAAGTACAGTACTGCATTATTTTCCTTGGAATTCATTCAATATGATCTAAGGAGCCCTACTGGTACAGAGGTTAAACTGCTGTACTGAAGCCAAAATGTTGTGAGTTAGATCCTGATGGGACATGTGATTGATTCAGCCTTCCATCCTTGCAAGGTCAGTAAAATGATTACCCTACATGTTGGGGACAAAATGCTAATTTGTGAACCGTCCAGAGTGGGTACTAAGTACTATTGGGTGGTGTATAAATGTAATTGCTATTGATGATTATCATAGCAGGAAAATAGAGTTGTATAAATGACTGGCTTATCAACTTATTGCCTAACAATCCAATCCAAACCAATTCCTTCAGTTGGTCATTTAAAAAACACACATCAATATATAGGTTTTTTTAAAAAAAATATTTTATTTTTCTGATTTATATTGCCCAACTCCAAAGACTGGGCGGCTCCCAGAAAATATAACCAATCACATTTTAAAAACCAATTAAAAAACCCATTGAAACTGCCACCCAAAATTAGTTTTAGTGTAGTTCACAACCTCACGTTCCCCTGATTTTGCGTCCGCTTGGTGAAATTATTCATCTGTCCTTCATGCCTTTGAATAGGTTGCAAACAGATAATCAAGGTTCATGTACAGTTGTTCCCTTTCTTTTCCTTAGAGCCGCTTAACATTTTCCCCTTGCTCTTGATAGAATATGATAGACCGCTTTGGCTCTCTTACATCTACCACCTTTTAAGACCTTGTTCTGCCAAATCTGAATACTGACGGTCCTCTTGGCGATCGGCCATGAAGACTGTCCTCTAAGAATATAATGCAGTGGCCTTTCATCTGCCTTCTGTGTTGCAGCATGACCCCTGTACCACTGATCCAGTTCCTCAAATCACTTTCTGGTCCTGAGCCCTTTTGGCACACAATGTCCTCAGCCCCAGGCCAGTATTGATGAAGCTGCTGTCCTCCATCGAGATGGATTCAAGTGGGATTTAATCCACTTGGGGACCATCACCCTCCCCTGTGGACTTCAGCATCCAAGGCCATTAGTCCTTAGGATTGTAAGGTTAGTTAACCCCCTCCTGACACTGTTGAGTTTCTGGCAGTATGGTTTACTGACCAGTGGTTCCCAACAAGGGGTACACAGCCCACAGGTGGACTTCAATTCCCAGAAGCCTAAGTACATTGGCTGATCAGTGCTTTGGGGAAATGACTTAGGCTTCTGGGAATTGAAGTCCCAACCCCAACATTTGGGAAACATACCATAGCGGAATAACCTGGCCAGATGGGTTTTTAAGACCTATGGATTCCTTTTCAACATATTTTAATGGATGCTCAGTGCACCAAATTAACAAAGATAGGGGGTTTTATATGAAAACCCCATTGTTTCCTGTTTGGCTGTTACAAGGTCAAATCTATGCCATGTTCTTCAAACAATGAGTACTAAAGGTTGCTTTGATTCTATTATTTCTTAGAAGCCATGTGGTTCCTGTTCAGTTTGCAGACATTTCCTTCATTTCCCCTGTTCCTTCCCTTCAGTACCTTTAATGATATGCATTTCAGGGTTGGTGTGTTTCCCACCTGCCATAAACATGACCTGATTACCTGATTCACTTGCTTGCCTTGCAAAGTTCTCTTTTATCTCAAAGCTGACTTCATGTTTTTGATGTGTACCTTCCAAGCACTCAAATTGCTTTTGTAGCCTCTGCATGTTTGGTTAGTAAAAATTGCTGCCCCTTGCGCTTCCAGTGTGTTTTAAAAACAAAGGCCATGATTTATGTAATGCAAATTGCCAAGCCTGTGTTTCCACACAGGGCCAAACTACATGAGACATCATTCAGCTTAAACACATGTACTTAACCTGCCTGCATTCATTTTGGGAGTATAACTGCTGATAGGACCTCAGTTTAGCACGTGTTCCCAATCCTTATTGTAGCCTCATGCCAGTTTTCTGCTGAAAATATTTCCTTCCTAGCTTGTTTTGCCCTTTTCCCCTTCAAATATTTCAAGGTGATTTTGCAGGGTACTAGTGTTGGAGATCCAGGAGTGAAGTTAGGGAAAAAGAAGTACAAATCAATGCATAGATCTGGGCAGACTATGGCACATGACAGATGAGCCTGCTGTGTGGTGGTCCATGGGGTCGCAAAGGGTCGGACTCGATTGTGCAACTAAACAACAACAAGGACTACCCGTGGATAGCAATGTACAGTAGAGATGTAATTCCTTATAGCAGTGAAACCATCAGATTTGACTGGACTGAAGGGAAGATAAAAAGACTAAGTATTACTCCAACCTACAACTACTTGCCATTGGATTTCTCTAACAAAAAAATTCTGTCTTGTCATTGCATTAGTTCAGTATGTTGCAACACAATATCCCAGAATTTGTTTTTCCACCTTCCTCTCTTTTCTGTTATCTCATAGATTCTTAGCATTTGCTTATGTGAAGTTAGAAATTGCCACTCTGTCAATATACGTTAATGTAGCTTTTATCTGCCACCCTCCAAATATGTTGTACTGAAATTCCTGTCATCCTCAACCATCATGTTAAATGTGATTGCAATAGTAGCCCATAATAGCTGCATGGTACCATTTTGGGGAAAGTTATTTTAACCTGCCACAGGACCCCTACTTTCCTTTTTTTGGTTTCACAGTCATTTGTACAAATCATTCCACTGTCTGTGTGGTTTCTTTTTTTACACATCTTTCAGAATAAAACACTGAATTCAAAATCTTGATGTCTGGGCTGAGGGCTTCACAGAGCAGCAAAAAAGAGAAGGGTGGCACCATCTCCAAGGCTGCTGCTGCTTTCATGTCCTGATCAAACCATGGACTGCCAAAATGAAGCCACTTTCTTGGCTTTGTCATTGGCCACACTTAAGTCCTCATTGGTGCATGTTTCTGGCAGTAATTTGCAGACCAGTAAATGAGCCAGATTCTGTATCTCCACATTCACATACAGTAATACCTCATATGACATTAGTATCGAATAACACTAAAATCGCATAACATTAAGGAATCTGGGGGGAAGAATTGCATCAGATAACATTAAGATCCTATGGGATGCTTCAGATAACAACCGCTAAAGCCTGTGTGGTTACAATGTATCTCTATGGATCCCATAGGATTTTAACATGCATCAGATAACACTAAAAATCATATAACACCAAGACTTGTGGAACCAGGTTTTAGTGTTATATGAGGTTTTACTGTACTGTGTTCTCTGCCAGCAGTCACCACTTGAGCATGTTAGTCTTTCATTTAAGGACTTCAAACCTCAGCCTATTCAGGGTCTTCCATGAAATTTAGGGAAGGTTGAGTCCCTCAGGTATATTCTTTAATGTTGTCCAGTGATCTCCTTCCTTGATCTTCTAATTTGGTTTTGCTCTTGTGTACTCTCAAGAACATTTGTTCTTGCAATAAAGCTCTTCCTGGATCTGAGCCAGCGGACTTGAGGCTCATATCCATTAGGAGGGTTTCGAGGATCATTCTCTTAGGTAGAGAGATACCAACAAAAGGGATATTTTCTCAACTGGTGTAGGTATGAGGCATCTTGTCACTATACACATGGCTTCATTAATATCAATGTCAACTTGTTTTGAGAGTGGATGTGCTCCATACTGGAGTAGCATACTCTGCTATGGAGACACTCAGGCTCAGGAAACTAGCTAACGGCTAGCCAACTAACTGACCTTTTATTGTATTTCATCAGGAGTTTTCCAGATGCGGTTCTTTGAGGTTATTCATGTGGGGCCTCACTCTAATAGATCATAGTTTATTACAGTTGTAAGTTCCTGTTACTCCTGTCTCATACATTGCTGAGCAGTGGGTCTACAATTCTCTTTAATTTTATTTTTAAAGATTCAATCATAATTGACCTCTACCCTGCTACATGCCCTGTGACATATTGATTTATTTATTTAATTTCTTTATATCTAAGCAACTGCACTTGGAAAGGGCACCTGGATGTAATCTGAGGGCCCCGCATTGTTCTGCCACTTGCTCATAACTGATGATCAGCCCAGCGCTTTGTCACAAGTTATTTTAAGCCACTTGATAGCAGTAGCACAGCTCACATACTTTCATCTTGCTCAATGCACGCACACACACACACACACACACGTATACATACTGTTTTCCCCTCAACCTTCCTCAGCCAATGCTAGTAACCACTTGGAAGTATTTAAAGACTGCTGGCTCTTGGCTTAGGCTGTCCAAGAGAATACAAGCGACCAAGCAAGACAACTTACTCTGGTAAGTTGATAGGCCAAGAAGTTCTACCTGCTTATGTTTAATGAGGAGTACAGTTGTACCTCACTTAAAGAACATAATGTGTTCCACAGGATTGCTCTTTAAGTGAGTTTGCTCATTAAGCGAAACCCCATTGTAAGTGACCAATTGGGGGGGGGGGATTGTGAGCCCGATTTATTTGTTAAGCAAGTTTTTGGTTGGCTTTATTTGTTAAGTGAAGCGAACATTCAGAGAAAATTCTGCTCTTTAAGCGAGTTACTCTTTGAGCGAGGCGCTCTTTGTGCAAGGTTTGACTGTACTTTGAGGTTCCTCTTTGACACAATGCCCATTCATTTTCTGTGTATTTTCTTTCTATTAGAAGAAAAATCTCTACAGAGATTATATTAGATATTATGGCTGGTAGTTTCATTTCCAAAAAATCTGAGCTTTTTTTTTAAAAGGTAGGTCTTGAAAGGGACATACCTCATGTTTTATATAGTTTTAATCTCTGATGCTACATACATTCTTCATATAACAAGAGGAATTTAGAAGCAAGATTACATTTTGCCTTTTGCAATATTAAAAACTATTAATTTTGAACTGGCACTCTAACTTTTGTTTCTCTGATAAGACATAGGCCTATTTACTAGTACAGTAATACCTCGGATAATGGTAAGTCTTGGTTCCACAAGTCTTGGTGTTATCCAATTTTTAGTGTTATCTGATGCATGTTAAAATCCTATGGGATGGATCAGATAACGTTAAAGCTCCAATAGAGATACATTATAAGCGCACAGGCTTTAGCGGTTGTTATCCGATCCATCCCATAGGACCTTAATGTTATTTGACCCAATTCTCCACCCCAGATTGGTTAACGTTATGCGATTTTAGTGTTATCCGAGGTAAAAGTTATCCGAGGTATTACTGTATATGTAGTATATGAAGTATCTGTTGGGTGTAAAAGGAACAGGGCTTGAGGTTTAGCAGTTGTATCACAAGAAATAAGTCAATGGCAAACACCTTGATGTTGTTTTCTTCATTTATATGTGAAATTAATGTAGATATAGAAGTTTATTGGTATTGGGGAGAAAAAAGGCTCTATATCAATGTCTGTAAAATTTCCTGTCAGCATTTCCTTAAGGACTGAAATCACAGAGCTGCAGTATCATCGTCTGTACTTAATGTTTGTGTGATGGATCAGGTGCTGTAATACTTCTGCACTTACTGTAGCCATATCTAGAAGATTTACACTGCAGGACAATATTGCCTGGTTCATTTGGATTTACAGCACAACCCTACATTTCCTTAGAACCAGGTTTCAGTGTTTCAATAGATTAGAATACCTTCTAAATTGTTCAGGATCACCAGCTAAGAATTTTCAAGTTATACAATTGGTTCAAATAGTTGAAAAACAGATAACATATTTTGCATGTAAAAGGTCCCAGGTTCAAACTTGGCATCTTCACTTAAGAGGACAAATGAAGAAATGATAGAAAAGACTTATCTCCGAGCCCTTCAACAGTCAGAATAGGCGGCACTCTGGGAGATCAATAATTTACCCTAGTAGAGAGCTTGGCCAACGTTTCCAAGTTCTGAATTCTAGCAAATCTAACAATAGGTTTTCTGTCATTGTCAATTTTTAAAAAAATCACTTGGATTGCCTATAGTTAATTGTTGCCCTAAAAAGGAGAATAGCAAGTAGAGCAAGAAAAAAGATGGGTGTAGACAGCGAGTAAGAAGGAAAAAACTGAAGATTTTTTCCCCTAGTACACTTCTATCCATTCAAAGATGTGCATTTTCACAATCATGGCTCAATCTCACAGTCGTTTCATTTAGTGCTGAAGAGAAATGTGGGAAAATGTACTTAATTGTTACCAGAAACTTCATAGTATAAGAAGCAAGGCTTCATTTCAAAGCACTAACGGAAAAATAGGATTGATAGTTTAAGTATGATAACGTTTTGTTTTGCTTTAATCAGTTTATACTGATTTGCCTGCAAAGGCATCCAAGGCTTTTTGTTGTTGTTCAGTCACACAGTCAATTCTGACCCTTTGTGACCCCATGGACCACTGTCCACCAGGCACTTCTGTCCTCCACCAACCTCAACTCGTTCAGTTCTGTGCCCATTGTGTCTACAATACCATCTAGCCATCTCATTTTTGGCCGCCCCCTTCTTCTTTTGCCCTCCACCTTTCCCAGCATCAAGGCTTTCTCAAGTGAATCCTCTCTTCTCATTTGATGTCCAAAGTACTTTAGCTTCATCTTTACTATTTGACCTTCTAAGGAGCAGTTAGGGTTGATTTCTTCTAAGATTGACCTATTTGTTCTCCTCGCTGTCCAGGGGACTCTCAAAACTCTCCTCCAGCACCACATCTCAAAGGCATCTATTCTTCTGTGCTCAGCTTTCCTAATGGTCCAGCTCTCACAACCATACATTGTTTCATGTATTCTTTATGTAGAGAAGTGGTGAACAGTTTGTATCTCCTCAGAAATTGTTCCAACTACAACTCTCATCCGGATGCTCAGAATCTGTCTCTTAGCATGACTGGTGACTGTGGTGGGTTCTAGGAGCTGTAATCCAACAAGAGCTTTCCTAAGTCATGCTCCCACCATCTTCTCCAATGGTTATTCATGCTAGATAGATCTGATGGGAGCTGTAGAGAAACAGCATCTGGAGGGACATGTGATCTCTGTCCCAATACAGGCCCAACAGTATGCATTGTGCTTGTTGAGGTGGAAAAACATGGATCTTAGTCCCAGGGTGATAATGTAAAATTCAGCAGATGACAAAAACATGGACAAGGAAGAAGAGAGAAATGAAGTAGGGAAGGATTATTGCAACCTCTGAAGTTATAGATATTTAGACTTGATTATAAACAGGCAATGCTGGACAAAAAGGACCAGTTTACCAGCTGGATTGCTCAATATCTGACATTCTTTTGACAGTAAAAATAGAAGAGAAACAAAATTGTGGCACTTTACAAACTAACACAATTATGTTAGTGGATTTTGTAGATTACAATTTATTCTTTACGTACCTAAAGGCACATACTAAAATAATCTGTTTAGCTATAGAGATACCACAGCACTTTCATTTTTGCTGCTGCTGGGGGGAAAACAGCTACCTCTCTGGAAACTTCACTATGACTGAATTAAGAATTACTCACTGATGTCTTTGCTTACTGCTGTTGGGATAAAGTTAATCCAGAGCTACATTTGAGGTCTGGTTGGCAGCTGGGGAACTATAATGAGAATGTAACTGGTTTGCCAAGGAGGATAATGAAGGTCTGTGCCAAGAGTTCAGAACAACCAGACACATCATAACATAATATAATGTGCTAAGGTCAAGTTAGCAGTTGATCATCCCAGAAAATATGACTCAGAGTCATTAAAGAAGCACTATGAGAAAAGTGAGTCTCTTCAACGCTCCATATACATCTGAAATGAAGAAGAGAAATTCCTCAGTTGCAGTGCCTTGAGGCTTTTCTTTGCCTTTTATCGCCTGACAGCCAACTGATGATAATAGTCCTCTGTCTATTTTTGTTCCCAACCTTCTGTCTGAACAAATCACTTAACAGGAAGGTAATCTGGGTTCTACCACTCTAGGTGGATGAAGGGCATCTAGTCAAATTTCCATCCTGCTCTTTCCTTCCAATTTTTAAACCATTTATTCTGAAGAATTAGATAAAAATTTAAAGCTTGCACATTGGAACTATAGATGGTAGCTTAACAGAGGCGGCATCTACATGGACATTTGTCCCACTTTTGGGGTGCCAATAGGATAGCTAGGTCTTTTTTCTTGTGCCCACACTTGCACATCCCTCCAGTGGACCAATTAGCCCCAACCCATATCTTTCTGAGCCCCTGTCAGGGTTTCTGCTGTTTTGATAAGGAGGGATGGCCTACAGTTTAGTCTGTTCATGCATGTGTGTTCACTTGGAATGGGCTAAACTCAGTGATGGGATGACAAAAATTCTACTACCACACCATGACGTCACAGACGTCATGGGCGTGGCCAATGTCATGACGTCATGGCCGAAGCCGCCGTCATGACGTTGTGGGCGGGGCCAAAAATAAAAATAATAAAAAAATAAAAATAAACATACACACACACACACACCCCTCCCTCTCAGCCCACCCACCCAGACACAAATAAATAAATAAATAAAATAAAAACAACCACCCACCCAAAACACAAATAAATTACCCACCCACCCCAAATAAAAACCCCTCGCTTACCTTTCTTGGGACCCGGCACCCCGACTGCGGCCACAGGAGCCACTGGGTGCAGCTGTTGTCCACAGCCGCCGCCGCCGGCGGAGCTGCCTGCACCCCTGTGGCGTCCTCGGGCCGGTACCTTTTTAGCCCGGCTCCGGCCACGGCCAGGGGCGGCGGGCAGCAGTGGCTCTGGCGGTGGCTCCAGCCGCGGCTGCCGAGCCTCCCTGGGCCGTCCCCATGCCGCACCGCCGCCGCCTGCAGCTTCCTCCTCCACCAGGCGCCGCAGCCGGGCTAAAAAGGGACCAGCCCAAGGAGGAGGCCACAGGGATGCAGGCAGTGGCAGCTCCGGCGGCGGGGCAGCTGCGGCTGCAGGCACCCAGCCCACAGGCACCCAGCGGAGGAGGAGGCAGCAGTGGTGCGCCGCGCCGGGCGTCCCCAGGGCATGGGGCTTGTCGGCAGCGAACGGCCCAGGCAGCCCTCAACGTGCCGCGGGGGAGATGCACTCCTCAGGGGACTGGTGCCGCCGCCGCCGCCGCCACCCTGAAAGCTCAAAACAATTTATTTTTTAAAATTGGAGCTAAAATGGCTCCAATTGACTGCGCATGCGCAGAAACTCAATCTGACGCATGCGCAATGTGTCAGATTGAGTTTCTGCGCATGCACAGTCAATTGGAGCCATTTTAGCTCCGATTAAAAAAAAAATTCTTTCGGTGAGGTGACGCCTCAAAAGTTGTCTACCCTCCCGGAGAACCCTCCGGGATTGGTCCTACCGGTTCCAGGGAACCGTCTGGAACCGGGGACATCCCATCACTGGCTAAACTAGAGTCTTGCAGCTATTAAAGTTTGTTCCTGCTGTCTATTTCTGGTATTATGAAAATTGAACTTTTCCTCTACTCACCTGCAGAGGGGCAGGAGAAGTGTAATTATTTTAATTGTATTTACTAGAGTCATTGTTGATGTGCTGAATCAACTAGAGTTTTTTTTTTCCTTTCTGTCTATTCTCAATCAAAACCATGGCCATATCCGGGATAACTTTCCAGTTCTTGAGTAGATGCAGGGTCCTTGCCGCTCTCTCCTTCAAATAGTTCTGTTTTTTCTGTTTGTGTTGACAAGGCTACATATTGTGGGAGTGAAAATATTGTAACTTGTTGGGAACTTGAGGAAACGCTAGAATGCACAGGGCCTATTATGCCCAGACAGACAACAGTCCACTCTCTGGAGGGTTTCTAGGGGCCAGATGATCTAGTGTTTTTCTTATGTATCCATGCTTGTTGAATACTGGAGAGGTTCTAGCTGCCCCAATATATGTCTTTTGGCCCCAGATTGGGAGTTCATTTTTGGGACCACTCCCATATATGCCATTCCCAGTGCCTGGGGATGGCATACATAGAAAAGGTGTAGCTATCAAAGACCACCTTCAATATAAACATTTGGTATGCTAACAAGCCTCTCCAGCATATGAGACAACATAATTAAACGTTCCCCATGTTTCTTTGTGAAGGGGCAAGGAAAATATAAATGCTTCCCTCATATTTGCTCACTGTTGCATTATGTTAGGACAGTATTTTTCCCCTCTGTAGCACCAATCAAAACCACAGCTATGGGCAGTTTCTTAATCAGAGCAACAGAGAAAGTTGGTTTTTTTTTTTAACTGTTCTAACCAATGCAGTGCAACAGCGAGCAAATAGAAGAAAAAGAAATTGCACTTTCCCTTGTCCTTTTGTAGAGGAGCAGGGAAAGTGTTTTAATTTCCTGGAATTGTGAAGCAAATTTACAATACCAGTAATTAGGTTGTGTCTGCTGTTTGGATGGGGGAGAGGGCTAAAAGTCAATTACTGTAGTTCTTATCCCCCATCTTCAAGCAACCTCAGCAACTGTGATCCTAGACCTGGCATCCAGACAGGCCCTTATTATTACGTAGATGAGACAAGGTGGTGGCAAAATGAAAAACGTGTTGTCATAGCAAACCAAATGATTACATTTTTTAAAAAAATTTCTAGGTAGCACCTCAAGACAACGAAAAATTGCAAGGATGCCAAATTGGGGAGGTGGAGCCAAATGTGGTGCCTGTGACAAGACTGTCTATCATGCTGAGGAAATCCAGTGTAATGGCAGGAGTTTTCACAAGACCTGCTTCCACTGCAGTAAGTGGATCTCTGTTATTTTGTTGCACTACACAATAACAACCCACTACAGCTGTGGTGGTGATATATGCATGATGAAATAGCGTATTTCAAGTTAAAGCAAACACTTGGCTACCTGGTGGTAAATATATTCAAAAGCTAGGTTTGTACTAAATGCCCAGCTTTAATACTCCCAGTTGGTAGCCTCAATTGTAAAGAAGCTACTGGCTTTTAGAATATTCAAAGTGGTAGCCTGTGAAAGCATATCAAGACAAGAAAACAAAACAAAAAGGTTACAAAAACATTGTAGCCTCTTAAAGACAAAGTTAGTCATTAAGGTGCCACAATGTTTTTTATTTCTTTATGTTTTTGTTTTCTTTCTTGTCTGATACACTGGTCTTTGCAGGTAACTTGTGACTAAAGTTCAAAAATAACAAGTTACAAGTAATATTACCTATTATATCTGTACTATTTTGTGTGACAGATAATTTTAAATTAATTGAATCATTTCCAGGCCATTCTTATCATTTTAAGCATGTTTTTTAAAAATAACTATATAGTGTGCTGCTCACGTGCTACAAATGCCTTTCTCTGGCAATAATAAATAATGTCTTACTTCTATCAATCTAATGGCTAATGTAGACACATTAATTCTTTTTTTAAAAAGCATTCTGAGCTCTAGTTGTGAAACATATGTTTAAACATGTCTAAGCAGCATTATTTTAACATGCATTAATGTAAGCACACAATAAGAATGCATAGAATTATAACAGGCAAACATACCTATCTTGGGCTGTGGGTTCCATCCATCTATTTGCTGACACTGAAATTTCTGTATACACAGTAAGATATCAGGCCCTTGCTTGGAAGCCAGTTGTATCCAACTCTAAGGTTCAGTGCTCATCTCTATTTATAGCCAAAGAGCCAGTGATGGGATGTAACAGGTTCGCACCAGTTCGCCAGAACCTGTAGTAACTTTTCCCAGTGTCCTGGAAAACTGGTAGCAGCTTTTGGGGGTTTGTGTTGTGGGTGGGTGGGTGGGTTGAGGTGAGGGTGTGTGCTTGTTTTTATTTAATTTTATTTAATTATTATTTATTATTATTATTTATTTTTTCTTTGGCCCCACCCACAATGTCATGACATCATGACATTGGCTCTGCCCATGACATCATGACATTAGCTCCGCCCACACTGTGATGATGTCACGGTGGGGTACTAAAAATTTTTGACATCCCACCACTGTAAAGAGCCAGTGCTGTCTACATCTGCAGACATTTCCATGGACATGTGACAGGCATGCCTAGAGAGCATGGAACACTGATTACCTTCCCACTGAAGTGGTCTCTATTTATCTACTTGCAATTTCTTGCTTTCAAACTGCTAGGTTGGCAGGAGCTGGGACAGAGACAGGAGCTCACTCCATCATGCAGTACTTGGGAATCAAACACCGACCTTCCAGTCAGCGAGTTCAGCATCTTAAACACTTGAGCCACTGCAGTCTCCAACATGGTATGCTACATAGATAACAGCTGAATTTGGAGAATAAGCTCCATGTTTCATTTTAAAGTTTTAATGACTCTCCACAAATGACAACATTTGAGAGAGGACAATGTAAATAAATAGAACCATTAAGCACAGGAAGATTGGGTGTTAGGAGCAGCTCAGAATCAAGATGTTGTAAATAATTTTTTTATGTCAAATGAAATTAAGGAAAACAGGTCATGATTTGATAAAGCAACAACAGCTCGGGAAGGTAAAGAAAGTTTGACAGCTAGGAGACAGCTGTTTGTTTTCTTACTGATCATTGGTGATAGATGGGGGCACTTCTCCCAGAGCATTCAACCTCACCTCTACTTTCTTATAATTTGAATTGTCATCCGCTGGCACGAGGGAAATGAGGGATACTTTGAAGGCACAAGAGAATTTATTTACAGTTAAACATTAGGAAGACCTTTCTGCCTCCAGGAGTCTGACTGGTAATAATTTTTCTTTCCACTCCACATTGAATGCCATAATGACAGGAAAGGCTGATGTGCCACTCACACCCTAAGTGGGTTGCTGCAGTTTAATGTCTTTTCACATGACTTTCTCTTTCTGAGCAGGCAACTTGACTGGTAAATCAAGACACCGTTATTTTGATAACATTTCACTGCATACCATTGGTTTGATTTGGTGTGAGAAAGATTCGCTGGCCAAACAAGGTT
This sequence comes from Furcifer pardalis, assembly GCA_030440675.1. NCBI lineage: Eukaryota > Metazoa > Chordata > Lepidosauria > Squamata > Chamaeleonidae > Furcifer > Furcifer pardalis. The sequence goes on along the minus strand of CP126894.1, from coordinate 73,655,808 downwards.
GCCATTGCCCATGGTATGCCTGATTGTAGTTCAGTAATGTTAAAAGTATCCACCATCTTCAAGGAGGCTCTTTCTGTGTACTCAGGTCATCATTTTAGCCAACAAAAAAGCCAAGAAAGTGGCTTCATTTTGGCAGTCCAAAGTTTAAGCTGGGCATGAAAGAATTGCACCCAATGATGTACACAGGGAAAAAGAGAGAGCGAGAGAAAGAGAAAGGAGCTAGTAGTAAAAGATGCAAAGCATTTGCATCAAATGAACACCCACTATTTCTGTACCATCCTACCCTTCCCACAAGAGAATACCAGGGCCATAGTGTAGAAAGAAAAAAAACTCGCCAGCTCTCAAAATGGAAGGAACTCCAGGAAAGTCTGCCCTCCCCCCTCCCTAGCCAACAAACAACTTCATGGAGAATTGGGTTACTTTGCAGTCACTTAATAGGTTATTCACTGAAATTGGCAGAACCAATTGGAATACTAAGCTGCCTTAAATGCTCTTGATGCTGTTGCCTGTTATTGGTTAAAAAAACCCACACCCACTGATATTTATTGGACAACGTCCTGGAAATTACAATCCTTCTTTACTTTCTCTTTTACCCCTTTGGGTGTCAAGGGATGGAAATAATTAATTAATTTAAAGGATTGCCATAAATCAGAATTGTCTTGAGAGCACACAGTTATATTAATTCCCACTGCAGTAGAATTTAATTTTGGGTAGGAATTTCAGAGTGAATGTATTTTATCTGTTAGGTTGGTCACATGATATGCTCCTTATGATTGGCTTTTAAAAATCATTTGTCATTTTCTTAAATGATGATATAATTTTATCTAATAATATAAAATGTATAAGCTTTGTCACACAATGTAGCATTCTGTTCATTGAGCAGATGAGAGGGATATGCATAATACACCTTTGTTGTTACAGAGAGTCATTACTTGATTTTATTATTTTTATTTATTTATTTGTTCGCATTTAATACCCCGCCCCACTCGGGAAGACCCGAGTCTGGGCGGCTTACAAAGTACATTACCACAATGAGTAGTCTATGAACACAAAATATTATAAAACATTAAAAATTCATGAGTTCATAAAAAATTTAAAACATTAAAACATTAAAAAACAGATAGAGACAAGTGATAACAGGTACAAATACCAGGTGGTGGGGGGGATGGCTACCCTTAAATTAGCCATCCTGGATGGGAACCTACATTATTGTGTCCCCACACTTGACCTGCCAGCCATGTCTTTAACCCCTTTCGAAAGGTGAGGAGCTCCGTCTGCAGGCGCAGCTCTGTCGGAAGGAGGTTCCAAAGGGCCGGGGCGAACACGGAGAAGGCCCTCTTCCTAGTGCTCGTAAGACGAGCCTCCCTAGCAGATGGAGTCACAAGAGAGCCCCTCCGATCCGCCCTAGTGGGACGGGCAGACATTCTTAGGGTGACGCCGTCTCTTAGGTATCCTGGCCCACTACCATATAGGGCTTTAAAGGTAATAACCAGCACCTTGAATTGCACCCGGAGGCATACTGGTAACCAGTGCAGCTCCCGGAGCAGTGGTGAGGCCCGAGCATAACACCCACACCCCATCACTACCCGAGCTGCCGCGTTCTGAACCAGCTGCAGCTTCCGAATGGTCACCAAGGGCAGCCCCATGTAGAGCGCATTACAGTAATCAAGTCTGGAGGCGACCAAGGCATGTGTGACCATGAGCAAGGCGTCCCGGTCTGGGGGGGGCGTAACTGGCGAATTACACTAAGTTGTGCAAAAGCCCTCCTGGCCACGGCTGCCACCTGTTCTTCGAACAGTAGTCGTGAGTCCAGGAGGACCCCCAGATTACGCACCGGGTCCTTCTGGGGCAAGACTGCCCCATCCAGAACCAAAGTTGGCAACTCCTATGATAACACAGGACTCCTCACCCATAGCCACTCAGTCTTACCAGGATTCAGTTGTAGCCCGTTGTCCCCCATCCAGACCCTCACAGCCTCCAGACACTTGGAGAGGACTTCCACTGGACCGCTTGGGTCCCCACGGGCCGAGATGTACAGCTGGGTATCATCTGCATATTGATGATACCTCACCCCGTGGGAACGGATGATCTCACCCAGCGGCTTCATGTAGATATTAAATAGGAGAGGAGAGAGTACCGAATCCTGAGGCACCCCATATTGAAGGGGCCTAGGGCTGGACTTCTCCTTCTCCAGCCACACCGACTGGGTCCTGCCCCTCAGAAATGAGGAAAACCAGGACAACACAGTGCCCCGGATCCCCAATCCTTGGAGCCTCCCCAGAAGGATACCATGATCGACGGTATCGAAGGCCGCTGAGAGGTCGAGAAGGGCTAGGACGGACGGATGGCCTCCATCCCGCTCTCTCCAGAGATCATCCACCAATGCGATTAGTGCAGTTTCCGTACCATATCCGGGTCTGAATCCTGACTGAAAAGGGTCCAGATAATCCGCTTCATCCAGGACCTCCTGTAGCTGCCGCGCCACAGTCTTTTCCAAGACCTTACCCAAGAAGGGCAGGTTGGACACTGGACAGTAGTTAGACAGTACCGTAGGGTCAAGGGATGGCTTTTTTGGGAGGTGGCGCACCAAAGCATGTTTAAAAGGTGCTGGAAAGGACCCCTCCTTTAGAGATGAATTAATAATCGCCTCGACCCAGCCACCTGCCACTGCACCTGAAGCTTTAACCAACCAGGCGGGGCAAGGGTCCAGCATACAAGCTGTGGCGCGGACAGATCCAAGAAGCCTGTCCACTTCCTCAGGGCCAACTGGATTGAACCGATCCCAAGTAACATGGCTAGACTGTGCCTCGGTCAACCCCAGTTCCATATATTCCACGCTGGGCTTAAGCTTTGAACGGATCTGAGCGACTTTCCCTTCCAGATAATCAGCAAAAGCCTCAGCAGATCCCTGCCAACCAGGGCCTGAGGAGGGACCTGGTTACCTGGAACAGGGTCGCTGGGCGATTATCCGCGGAGGCAATGAGGGTGGTGAAATATTGTCGTTTCACTGCCCTCATCGTCACTAGGTTGTCTTTAATGGCTGCTCTAACCAGTGTTCGGTCAGATTCGCTCCGAGTCTTCACCCAGCGGCGCTCTCGGCGTCTCTTAGCCTGTTTAAGCTCCCTTAGTTCCTCTGAAAACCAGGGGGCAGATCGTTCCCCTCGGGCTCGGAGAGGCCGTAGTGGCGCGATTACGTCCAAGGCTGCCGTCGCTTTCATGTCCCATCAGCTGAACCGCTTTGCAGGTCAAGAGGACAACACCCCAGTTCCCTCTGGAATCCTTCTGGATCCATTAGTCGCCGGGGGCGGGCCCATTTAATCGGCCCTGCCTCCCTATGGTGCAGAGAGAAAATGTAACATCTGCAGCCACTGCCTCCAAGCCCTTTAGTGTTATCTTCCCTATGACTGACTTGACATGTGTGCACAGTACACATGCACAGATTGCTCTTTAAGTACTGTGGTTTCCTGTTGGCATTTACTAAAAACACATCTGCGGTGGACATGTGGCACAACCACAGGTGCTAAACCTTAAACTAGTCTGCGGTAGCTGAGCCTCCTCTGCCAGCAGATTGATGAAGCTGGAAAGCTATTTCCCATACCAGCATTTCAAGGGCATTTGCTCCATCTGTTGTAGCGATCAGATACTCTTCCCGAAAGGAATCAGAAATAGAAGCACTCTCTGTGTGCTGCGGGAGATTCCATCATCTCTTTAACACCCACAGTAAACATAATTATTGTTTCCTCACAGCTGAGAATGCAGAACAGAGAAGGACTAGATTTACAAATTTACACAAGCTTCTCATTTGAATAGGCCTACTTTTCAAAATAGGACTGTGGTAGCTAGGTGGTTAAGATGCTGAATTTGATGACTTCAAGGCGGCAGGTCAGCAGTTTGAGACCCAAGTACTGCACAATGGAGTGAGTTCCTGTCTCTGTCTCAGCTACTGCCAAGCAAGAAATTGCAAGTAGATAAATAGGTACCACTTTGGTGGGAAGGTAAACAGGACACCAGTGTCAGGTCAGTCATGTTTGCCACACATCCATGGAAACTTCTGCAGACGCTATAAACAGAGATGAGCACTGAACCCTAGAGTTGGATATTATTTATTTATTTTCTCAGATTTACTATCCTGCCCCAATCGGGTAAACCCGACTCTGAGGGGCTTACAATATTGGTTAAAATAACAAAGTTAAAACTAATGCTTAAAACTAAAACTTAAAACTTTAAAACCATAAAAGAATTAAAACAGCGCAAAAGCTGACGCCGCAGGGGTGGCAGTCCATTAAATCAACCATCCCACCTGGGGTATGACTGGCTTTCAAGCAAGAGTGACCTTTACCTTACTTTTCAAAATGGATTTATGTTTATTTCCTGCCCTTATAATCAACCATAGCTCTTCCAATTTTAGGACTATCTAAAAATCTGCTGATGACAAATGAAATGTTTGCATTTATCAGATTTATATCAGGCTTCTCTCCATCCCTAATTTTATTTTAAAAGGCATTTTCCAGAATCAGAGCAGAATACACAGAGAGAGAGAGAGAGAGAGAGAGAGATTACAGCAACTAGACATAACTCCTGTGCCATGGTTGGATCACTATCTGGTAACTCTGGACTTTCTGGGGGTGATATTTCACAGCAGGGAGGCAGGGCCAGTTAAATTGGCCCACCTCCGGTGACTGATGGATCCATATGTTTTCCTCTGGATCAGCAACACAATTTGCCTGAGGCTCTTGTTGAGGGGGCAGCAGTGGCCTTGGACGTAATCGTGCCACTGCAGCCTCTCCATGCTCGTGGGCTCCTCTCATCCCTGTGGTTCACGGAGGAATTGAGGGAGCTCAAACAGGCAAAGAGATGCCGAGAGCACCACTGGGTGAAGAGCCAGAGTAAGTCCGACTGAAAACTTGCTAGAGCTGCTATTAGAGCTTACCTTGTGGCGATAGAGGTGGTGAAATGTCAATACTTCACCACCTTTATTGCCTCTGCAGATAATCGCCCAGCGACCCTGTTCTGGGTGACTAGGTCCCTCCTTGGTGGTGGTGGGGGAGGAGTCCTGATTGGCAGGGGTCTGCTGAGGTTTTTGCTGATTATCTGATGGAGAAAATCGCTCAGATTTGCTCAAAGTTAAATCCTAGTGTGGAAAATATAGGGCTGGGGTTGACTGGATCGCAGTCTAGCCATGTTATTTGGGATTGGTTCAATCCAGTTGTCCCTGAGGAAGTGGACAGTCTCCTGGGATCTGTTTGTGCCACTGCTTGTGCATTAGATCTGTGCCCTGCCTGGTTAGTTAAAACAACCAGGATGGTGACAGGCGGCTGGGTCAGAGCGATTGTGAACTCTTCCTTGAAGAAGGGTGTGTTCCTGGAAGTATTGAAACATGCCTTGATGCCCCTCCCTTCTGAAAAAGTCACCGCTTGACCCTACAGTACTCACCAACTATTGAGCTGTATCCAACCTTTCCTTTTCGGGGAAGGTTTTGGAGAAGGCAGTGGCACGACAGTTACAGGAAGTCCTTGATGAAGTGGATTATCTGGCCCCTTTTTAGCCAAGATTCAGGCCTGGATATGGTACCAAGACTGCATTGGTCACGCTGTTGGATGATCTCTGGTGAGAGCAGGACAGAGGTCATCTGTCCATCCTGGCTCTTCTTGACCTCTCAGCGGCCTTCGATACCGTCGATCACAGTATCCTTCTGGAATGGCTCCAAGGATCAGGGATCCAGGGCACTGTGTGGTCCTGGTTTTTCTCATTTCTGAAGGACTGAACCCAGTTAGTGTGGTTGAAGAGTGAGAGGTCCAGTCTGAGGCCCCTCCAATATGGGGTGCATCAGGGCTTGGAGCTCTGGCCTCTATTTAATATATACATAAACCCTCTGGGTGAGATCATATGTTCCCACGAGGTAAGGTATCATCAGTATGCAGATGATACTCAGTTATACATCTCGGCCTGTAGTGATCCAAGCAATGCAGCTGAAGTCCTATCCAGGTGTCTGGAGGCTGTCAGGGTCTGGATGGGGGACAACCAGCTACAACTGGATCCTGGCAAGACTGAGTGGCTGTGGGTCAGGGGTCCCGCACCATATTAGGAGCTACCATCTTTGGTCCTGGATGGGGCTATTTTGCCCCAAACAGACCCAGTGCATAATCTGAGGGTCCTCCTAAACTCACGACTCCAGCTCAAAGAGCAGGTGGCAGTCTTGGCCAGGAGGGCTTTTGCACAACTTCATGTTTTATGCCAGTTACACCTGCTCCTCCTCCTCGATCGGGACATTGATCAGGATTCCTTGTTCATGGTCATGTACGCTCTGGCTACCTCCAGACTTGACTGTTGCAATGCACTCTACATGGGGCTGCCCTTGATGACCATTTGGAATCTGCAACTGGTCAAGAATGCAGCTGCTCGGGTGGTGATGGGGTGCAGGCAATATGCCCGTGCCTCACCACTTCTTTGGAAGCTGCACTGGTTGCTGGTATGCCTCTGGGTGCAATTCAATGTGCTGGTAATCACCTTTAAAGCCCTACATGGTAGTGGGCCAGGATACTTAAGAGACCGTGTCACCCCAAGAATATCTGTTTGTCCCACCAGAGCAGACCAGAGAGGCTCTCTAATTGTTCCATCTGCTAGAGAACTGTGTCTCTCTAGCACTAGAATGAGGGCCTTCTCAGTGTCTGCTCCAGCCCTGTGGAACCTCCTGCCAATTGAGCTGCATCTCCAGACAGAGTTGCTGCCCTTCAGGAAAGGGCTAAAAACCTGGCTGGCAAAGCAGGTATGGGACACCAACAACGTGGTGAACCCTGTCTGCTGGTTGATTTAGTAAAAACACACTCTCTTTTAATCTCTTCTAAGTTGTAGAGGTTGGGGTAATTTTTGGTAGTAGCTTTAATGGGGTTTTTAAACTGTGATATTGGTTTTATTTTCTGTGAGCCACCCAGAGTCTTCTGAGTTAGGCAGCAATATAACAAACAAACAAACAAACAAATAGGCATTTCGTGTGTCCATTTAGGTGAGAAAATATGGGTTTTAAAAAAAGAGCAAAATATTGCCATTTTTAATTTCCATTTTAAAAAGAAATATTTTATCTGTTTCAAGTGCTTGTTCAGCAGGTGAGCTCCTGCCATCTGTCCCAGCTCCTGCCACCTAGCAGTTCGAAAGCAAGTGATTGCAAATAGATAATTAGGTACCACTTGGGCAGGAAAGATAAGTGTTCTGTGTGTTCTGGCATCTAGTCATGCCTGCCACATGTCCACAGAAATGTCTGCAAAAGCAGGCTCTTTGGCTGTAAGCAGAAATGAACACTGCCCCTAATAGGACACGCCTGGCTTTCAAGCAAAGGAGACCTATACTGTACCTATTTTGCTACGGCTTGCCCCCTCATTCAGACTTGTAAGTGCATATAAGGAAGCCTACTTTTCTTCACCTATAGACTTTCTGAGCCAGGCACCTATAATTTCCAGTAATCCATGTGACCCTGACAACCCACGCCTGTCCAAATCCCACAGCATGCAGCTTTTAACAAGTAAGTGTATTGTAATGCCATGCTTGTTTGTTCATTGCCTTCCCTTCTAGTGGCCTGTCGAAAGGCTCTGGACAGTACAACAGTAGCAGCCCATGAATCAGAAATCTACTGCAAGACATGCTACGGAAGAAAATATGGCCCCAAAGGGATTGGGTTTGGCCAAGGGGCCGGCTGCCTCAGCACCGACACTGGAGAGCACCTCGGGCTGGATCTTCAGCAACAGTGAGTGAAACTCTGGGTTGTTTGCTAATGATCATTTCCATTGCATCAGTTCCTTCCTTCAGTTTCCATAACAACACACCAGGGAAGCAGTAGCAAAGGCTTCCTGGACACTGTCTTCTATAGATCTAATCATTTAAAAAACAAACCACAACCTCATGTTAATGCAGCTCAGTTCCTGCAGAGCATTACTTTAAAATTATTCCCTATTCCAGCAGGCGATTATGTTACAGAGAGTTTTTACATTATGAGTCACCACATAGACTTTTGTATGCACAGCAGTTGTAACTCAGTAAGTGTGGTACAATCAAAGACACATAGGCTCTCTTGGTGCAAACTATTATACTGCATTATACTGTGATATTATTAATCCTGGAGGAGTCACAATGTAAGCTGATGTTAAAGAAAATTTTCCCTCCTCCCCTTTTCTACTGGGAGGCAGAAAATTTGCTTAAGGTTAGGGGTTTCGAATGCTGAACTCTACGTAATAATATAATATAATATAATATAATATAATATAATATAATATAATATAATATAATATAATATAATATAATATAACCCTATGGACCAAAACAAAAGGCAAAACAAAAGGGCAATTTAGATGAAACAGGATGATCAGCACATCACATCAGAAGAAGGGGAGGAACAGGAAAAGGGGAGGAGAAATACAGTGTTGTAAGGAACAATACTGTACAGGGACATGGAATGTGAGATCTATGAACCAAGGAAAACTGGAAGTGGTAAAAAAAGAAATGGAAAGAATAAAGATTGACATCTTGGGAATCAGCAAGTTAAAATGGACAGGGATGGACGAATTCAGCTCTGGAAACCATCATATCTACTACTGTGCACAAAAAAACCACAGAAAAAATGGTGTAACCATAATTGTTAATAAAAGAGTGAGAAAAGCAGTAATGGGATATCTGTAAGCAGTAATGGGATGTCAGTCAGAATACAAGGCAAACCTTTTAATATCACTGTAATCCAAATATATGCACCAACCACTAGAGCAGATGAAACCACAGTTGACCAGTTCTATGAGGACCTAGAACACCTCATAGAACAGACACCAAGAAATGATGTTCACATTATCATAGGAGACTGGAATGCCAAAGTAGGAAATCAAAAAGTAAATGGAATAACAGGCAAGTTTGGTCTTGGAACACAGAATGAAACAGGCCAAAGACTGATAGAGTTCTGTCAAGATAACGCATTGGTCATAGCAAACACTCTCTTCCAGCAACACAAGAGGAGACTTTACACATGGACATCACCAGATGGCCAACATAGAAACCAGATAGATTACATACTCTGCAGCCAAAGATGGAGAACCTCGATACAGTCAGCAAAAACAAGACCCTGAGCAGATTGTGGCTCAGATCACAACCTACTGATCCCAAAATTCAGACTTAGACTAAAGAAAATAGGGAAAACAATTAGGCCAGACAGATATTACCTAGACAACATCCCTAAGGAATACACAGTGGAGGTGTGGAACAGATTCAATGGCTTGGACCAGATAGACAAAGTGCCAGAAGAATTATGGACAGAGATGCGGAACATCATGCAGGAGGCATCAAGGAAAACCATACCAAAAGAAAAGAAGCGTAAGAAAGCTAAGTAGTTGTCCGATGAAGCTCTTAAAATAGCAGAGGAAAGAAGGGATGAAAAAGGCAAAGGAAAAAATACAATCACTTGAATACAGAATTTCAAAGAAAAGCAAGGAGAGATAAGGAAACCTACCTGAATGAACAGTGCAAAGAAATAGAAGAAAACAACACAAGAGGCAGGACTAGAGATCTTTTCAAAAAAAATTGGGGAAATCAAGGGAACGTTTAAAGCAAAAACGACCAAGATATGGGACAAAGACGGCAAAGAGATAGCTGATGCAGAAGAGATTAAGAAAAGATGGAAAGAGTACACAGAGGAACTCTACAGAAAGGACCTCAACACCCCTGATAATAACAATGATGAGGAAATTGAACTTGAGCCAGACATCCTAGAGCAGGGGTGGCCAACTGTAGATCTCCAGATGTTCTTGGACTTCAATTCCCAGAAGCCCTGATCAGCAGGAGTGCTGACTTGGGCTTCTGGGAATTGAAGCCCAAGAACAGCTGGAGATCTACAGTTGGCCACCCCTGTCCTAGAGAATGAAGTCAGAAAGGTCCTAAAAAGCACTGCAAACAACAAAGCCAGTGGAGATGATGGTATCCAAGTTGGACTTTTCAAAGCCCTAAAAGATGATGGAATCAAATTATTACATTCTATATGCCAGCAGATTGGGAAAACACAATGGCCACAGGATTGGAAAAGATCAGTATACGATCCAATCCCCAAAAAGGGTAATGCCAAAGAATGTTCAAATTATCAAACAATTGCGCTCATTCCACACGCTAGCAAGGTGATGCTCAAGATGATACAGGATAGACTGCAGCAGCACGTGGAGAGAGAATTACCAGAAGTGCAGGCGGGTTTCAGAAGAGGCAGAGACCACATTACCAACAAACGTTGGATCATGGAAAAAACAAAGGAATATCAGAAACAAGTCTACTTCTGTTTCATTGACTACACTAAGGCCTTTGACTGTGTGGACCACAACAAAATGTGGCAAGTAATTAAAGAGATGGGGATACCAGAACACCTTATATGCCTCATGAGAAACCTGTACATGAATCAAGAAGCAACAGTTAGGACAGAATACGAAATGACAGAGTGGTTTGGAATAGGAAAAGGAGTAAGACAAGGCTGCATTTTGTCACCCTGCTTATTCAACTTATACACAGAGCACATAATGCACAATGCAGGGATGGAGGAATCACAATTTGGGATCAAAATTGCTGGGAGAAACATCAACAATTTGAGATATGCAGATGATACCACCCTAATGGCAGCTCCTGATTAGGTTGAAAGAAGAGAGTGAAAAAGCTGGCTTGAGACTCAATATAAAGAAAACAAAGATCAGTCCCTGGAAAATAGATGGGGAAGAAGTAGAAGCAGTGACAGATTTTACTTTCTTAGGATTTATTTATTTATTTATTATTTATTTATTTAGATTTATTATCCCGCCCTAATCAGGTGAACCTGACTCTAGGCTCAAAGCTCACTGCAGATGGTGATTGTAGCCATGAAATAAAAAGGCGACTGATTCTTGCGAGGCAAGCGATGAGAAACCTGGGGAACATAGTGAAAAGTAGAGACATCACATTGCAAACAAAAATTCGCATAGTCAAAGCAATGGTATTTCCAGTAGTAATGTATGGTTGTGAGAGCTGGACCATTAGGAAAGCTGAGCGCAGAAGAATAGATGCCTTTGAAATGTGGTGTTGGAGGAGAGTTTTGAGAGTCCCCTGGACAGTGAGGAGAACAAATAGGTCAATCTTAGAAGAAATTAACCCTGACTGCTCCTTAGAAGGTCAAATAGTAAAGATGAAGCTAAAGTACTTTGGACATCAAATGAGAAGAGAGGATTCAGTTGAGAAAGCCTTGATGCTGGGAAGGGTGGAGGGCAAAAGAAGAAGGGGGCGGGCAAAAATGAAATGGCTAGATGGTATTGTAGACACAATGGGCACAAAGCTGAGCGAGTTGAGGAGGATGGTGGAGGACAGAAGTGTGTGGCGGACAGTGGTCCATGGGGTTGTAAAGGGTCGGAATCAACTGTGCGACTGAACAACAACAAATATAATATAATATAATATAATATAATATAATATAATATAATATAATATAATATAATATAATATATAATATAATATAATATAATATATGGAGAATAGGATGGGAACAAAGAATAAGAATGAAAGCCTTACTAGAAAGGTGATAGTATTATTCTGTTAATTCCAAAGATTTTTTTTGTCAAATGCAGAATTGTAACAGTGTGACCTTTAGCAAACTGTGCTGGAAATTCCAAGTACAGTACTGTATATACTGTACTCTCTAACAGTTAAACTGTTGTGAAGAGTGTCAAATTAACATGAACTTCTGTGTAGGTAAATGGATACTGTAGTTATTTCAGAAGAAGTGGCAGGCAGACCCTGTGCAATATTTTGTACGTTAATAACTTCCCTTTCACTGAACGAATAGCCTCCCTACAGAGACAAGAGTTCCTCATGTAGTCTGCATCAAAGTAACTGAGGGTGAATTCCAAACAATTCCTTTAGAAGCCTTCTGCCAAGAGATCTTTTTAATATGAGAAACACCGTTACTAGTTTTCATCAAGTAACATGAAATCTTTCCTGAGAGATGGGGCAACATCTAAGGGCCTCTAAGGAGGTGGTGTACATCCCCAAACCAGCATCCATTCAAAACAGAGTATGGTGGTACCTCATACAATGATTTTAATCTGTTCCACGGGGTTTGTTGGTGTATGAAACAATTGCTATACGATGCATGCATCGTATAGCGATTTTACTTATGGGATGCAAAATACTGTATTATATATTTTAAGGGAATTAAGCCTAAAGGGGAAGAGAAACAAAAGAATGAAAAGTGAGCATGCTTGGGAAATGTATCATACCGGCTTGGGAAATGTATCGTGAGGGGGCAGGTGTGTGTGTAAGATTTCTGAGAAGGATAAGAACAACAAAAAGAAAAGAAAGGAAAAGAAAGGCAGCAAAGAGTATTGGAGACATGAAATGGAGTGGCTCAAGTCCTGAACAGCAACAATACCTTGTCACTGGTTCCGCTTGTCCTTTGTATACAACAGATATGGACTTAAAAGAGAGGCATTTATCTCTCATGTGCTTATGAGTCATTCATGCCAAGAAATTCTGTCTGGTTCACATCTGAAAGGGCAAGGGGTGACAACTAAGGAACACCAAGGTCAGGAGAAATTTCCAACCATTATTGGCAAGCTTTAGGATTCTAGATGGAAAAAAAGAGGGATTTAATGAAAAGATTTCCAGCTCAGGCAACACCTCTCACCCACCCCACCTCTCTTCTTCCCCTCACCCCCTCCCACTCTACTTGGTGTAGATAGAGGCTGTGAACCACTGCAAGAGCCTGGAGGTGATGCTCACTTCTCCAGTTTGAAATTATTACAATGTACAGGATTCTAGAAGAATAGGAGGATCTGCTTTACCCAGTGTTTCTACCATTGTTTTCAATGTCCTGGATCCTGGGCAGTTCTATGAATGGAAACATAATGGTGATGACGACCATCAAGATGGTGATACTAACATTTATAGCTACTCTTTCCTCAAAAAAAAAAAAAAAAAACAACCCACACACCTCATAACAATGTGCATGGGGCTGTTCCTCCCCACTTGGCCCCCATTGCAACAAACTTGAAAGGTTGAGAGTAGAAACAAAGGTCATAAAAAGTCAGAGGAATCAGATCTCAGACTAATCCTGTGTTGAAATCATGAAGATCATAAAACAAGGTACATTGATTTATATATGTTGAGGCAGACTCCTGTTGTGGCACTCATACATAATCAGCCTTTAAGTTTTTCTTCTTCTATTCATAACCAGTCTATATTGTCCATTTTTGCCATGTAACTTGCCCAAAGTCAACAAGTGAATTTAATGTTTCACTGGGGACTTAATCTGAATTTCCCCAAGCACTTTAACCACTGTTTCCCATTGACTTCTTCTGACCAGGGTAGGCAAACTGTGGCCTGCTGTTAATAAGATGTATTTGCACATTCCATACTCTCTGTATGCCTGGAGGTTTCCAGAACCAGTGCAGAACTGACCCATTTATAACATAGCTTTAGGTTGATTTCTGTGGAACTCAGTAATATTTGTACCATAAAGAAACTGTGGCCCTAGTAAAGTTATTACAGTATTTGAAAGCAGTTGTATGTTATGTATTTGCAATTAGAAGATCTCAACTCTGACACAAAGGCATTATTACAACTTTCAGAGCAATTTAACCAAGAGCTACTGTATTGTACAGATTCACGTGAAATATCCAAGCAAATGGCAGTTATTGCAGAACTTCTAGCATAACTCAAATCCTGCAGTTTGAGGAAATCTCCTGTTTGATATAAGTGTATTTATAGTTTGCATTCTTCCACTAAAAGTGAGGTTTCATTTTGCATACCTTGATGCAAACACACAGATTGTGCCTGTGACATTGGTTAGGTCAGACATCACTTAATTTATCTGATCTGGAATTGAAAACAATATATTTTTCTTGCCATCAGCTCACCAAAGCCAGCTCGTCCTTCAACACCTACCAACCCTTCTAAGTTTGCCAAAAAGTTCGGTGATGTAGAAAAATGCCCTCGTTGTGGAAAGTCGGTGTATGCAGCAGAGAAGATAATGGGAGGAGGAAAGGTAAGAAAAGGGCAAAACAAATGTTTTAGCGTTCCATTTTGTTTTCAAACTTTAAATGCAAAAACACACAAGTATATCTTATTAAAATTAGTGGGATGTATTTCTGAGAAGACATGCCAGTAACTATGCTATAAAACAGAACCAGCTCAAAACATTTTGCTGCCTGATGCAAGTTGGTGCCCTTCTCCATCCTAGGTACAGATGCTAGCTAGACTAGCAGGAAGGAATTATCCAGTACGCCTGAGGAATATAGTTAATTGAGAGTGCTCAGAATAAGTTGTGGCTAAGGAAGACTGTAAATTAGGGGTGCCCAAACTTTTACGACAGCTAAGGGGCATTTATGGCAGTGTTCTGGGCATGTGTGGGTGCATTCTGCACATGGACATTTTACTTCCGCTTCCAGGAGCTGTGAGGGTGGTAGGGGATGGATGAAATGGTGCTGCAGGCCAGATCCGGCCCACAGGCTGTAGTTTGGGCACCTCTGCTATAAATTAACTAGGACTCCAGAAGTTGTAGTCCAAAATAGGAGCTTTTCCAAGTTCTGTGAACAGCTACATAATCAAGAAGAACCAAGAGGCTAATACTGCAATACTCAGCACCCACTGTTTCGTAAGAGTCTGACTTTAGCAAATGATTTTACAAAAGCATCAGAACACATTTAAAATCAATTTACCTCACAACAAATAATGGGTCAACATTAAAAAGTTCCAAGATTACAATTTTCAGCTCCAGTATGCATAGGAACTTGGGAGTGCAAATGGACAATTGTGTTGTGATTTCCTTATATTCTTTTGCCTTCTGTTTCAGCCTTGGCACAAGACATGCTTCAGATGTGCTTTCTGTGGAAAGAGTCTAGAGTCCACAAATGTTACAGACAAAGATGGAGAGATTTATTGTAAAGGCAAGTATACCAGATTATATCTAATACAATGGAGAAAAATGTATTGAGAGGCAACCTGTAAAGACTTACATGGCATTGGCCATGGTGGTATTATATGATTATGAATCCAGTGGAATGTGATTGTCTAAAAGGTCTCAGTGAGCGGTATATGCTGATCTTCTACTCTCTTTATAAAACAAAGCCTATTTGGGCCTTAATGCTACAGGGTTTCCATAAGCCACAACTGAAAGTGTTGTCCATCAACTCCAGGAAAACACTTAATTCAATGAAGTTTAAAAAGAAATGGAAAGCCTCTTCTGGGTCACCTCATTTTGGTGGTTTCCCATTTGTGTCTTTTGACATTTCAATTGTACTACACTTCCTGAAAAACTCATCTCAAAAAGCAAATGCAAAGAACAAAAAATCAATTTACTCCAAAAATAGGCAAAAACACACATTAAAAAGAAAAATTGTAATCAGATCTTGAAGGCACTAGTTTAAATTTTGAAATTCACATAGGCCAGTAGCACACTGATAGAGTCACAAAGTCTATCCTCTGGTCTGCCCACCCACACAGAAGTAAGCAGAATAGCTCCCCCTCTCCAACCCATCAAAACATAAAGCTTTAATTTATTCTATTTATTGAGTTTCTCTCTCTCCCATCTGGGATATTTTCCCACTTTGGATGGTTTACAAAACATTAAAAAATCTTTACAACAAATTAAACATAGAAAATAAACAAATGTATATATTAGGATGGGCTCGTCCTTTCAGGGGGTCTGGATGTGGCTGTGAAGTAAAGAACACATAACTCTTAATGGGGGAGAAATGCAATGGCAGCAAATGCTTCACACCTCTCTTTCCTAGTTGTGTCAGCCATGTTACTGGTGGGGCTAGTGAATTGGTCAGGAACACAAACCATTATATTATATTGAGCACAGATAACAAACATAACAATTTGTCTCCCCAGATGCATGAACAGTCATTATCTATACATAACTCAATTCCTAAATAGTATGTTAAGAATAATTGTTTAAAGAATAATTTAGTTATTGCCAAAATATTGATGATGATGAATAGCAGTTTACAAAAAAGATCTACCATAGCCCATTCCCAGGGTTCTTCAGAAGACAAATATAAAGATTCAGCAGAGAAATGGAGTTATAGCAATTATGCAAACTTCAGCTAATGACAAGACCCTGAAAAACAATAACCTGGAAGTGGTATGTTTTGAGGAGGAACGTAAAGCTGTGTTAGTGAACTTTAGATGTTTTGCCTTTAAATCCTATTAACTCCAACCGGAACAGTCAATGGTAAGATTAGAATGTCAAAAATGATCCTGCCTCCACTTACAGAAAGAGGTGTTTGATGCCGAGGGCCCTACGGAAGCAGCTAAAATATGTTTCTTTTTCTTGCAGTTTGCTATGCAAAGAATTTTGGTCCTAAAGGAATTGGCTTTGGCGGTCTCACTCAAGTTGAAAGGGTGGAGTAAACTCTCCCCCGTCCAGACCATTCTGAATGGCAACACATGGTAAACAAGAAGATATTAAAATCATTTTCCCAACTCATTGAATGAAAGTTACTTTCTTATGCAATTGTTGTGGAATATTTTGGTGCAGGAAACATTTCTTTTCTGAACAACAACAGAGCAGACTCGCACCTTAAGTTCTAAAGTACTATTCACAAAGTATTTTTGAAAGTAGTACCTCATCACAGGGATAATTGTATATATATATATGATACAACCCCCAGTGTTAGTGCTTTTACACCAGTGTAAAGTAAGGAAAACCTGATTACTTTTTTGCATTCTGTACTTTAGCAAACAGGTGTTTTTTGAAATGTGTTGATAGGTAATGAAATAAATGTATTTGGACTGTGATTTGTCAAAATAACAACTGAAATTAATAAAAATTGTTTTAGCCATCACAGCTAGTTCCACTTAAATATTCTTTTCACTTTCCCACTTTTTCTTTGTGACTCTCTTAAAATGTCATCATTGCTTGGAAGAGTTGGTTTGGGGGCAATTAGCCCATCCTCCAAGCTGAAGAAGCCTCTCCTCCAAGCTGGCACAGCAGGAATTGAGAGCCTGCTTGCATGTTCTGCTCAATGCAAAGCATTATTGATGAAAGTACATTTACTTTTAAATTATAACCACACATTTTAAAGTATTCTGAGGTTAATGGAGGATTGTTAATATGACTTCTCAATCATAACTTTTATATGGCAACTCTTGCTGCCTAAATAGCTTGCAGAAACTGATTCCTAAATGAACATAACTTCTGATTTCAGCAATACACCAAGTTAAATTCTATCATAATTTTGTAATGAAAACAATTTATAACAGAGAAGACTTGGCAGGAATAAGAGTGAAAGCAGTATTGCACCAATTCAGCATGCTCTCTGCTTCTGTATATATAATAAACCACGTATGTTGTTTATCTTATGTGCTCTGAAAGAAAACAAGGCATTACATACTAATAAGTACACAGAAAGAGACTCCTCAAAGATTGTGGCTACAATTGGCTGTACTGTGGTAACAGCAACCTTGTATTGCTGGCTAATCTTTCAGATGACAAATGGGCAAAGTGTTGTCCACAGCCTCAAAATGTGCTGGTTTATGTGTGTGAAGCTCAATGTGAAATAAACCCCTTGTGATACATCAGGTTTACAGATGTTAGCAGAGAGTTCTCTTCAATTAAGGCAGCAGAGTTTATACAAGTACAGTAATGCCTCGCATAGCGAGCATCTTGTATAGCAAGTAACTCGCTTAACGAGCAGACCTTTCCCCAAAAGGTCTGCTTCATTGAACGAGCAAAAACTCGCTTAACAAGAAGCTTCGCATTTGTGGGGTGTTTCGGCATGCGACGGGGGACTCCCCCGCTACGTTCCAAAACACCCCACAGACTAGAGCATGCTGGCTGGGTGTTTTGGAACGCAGCAGGGAGTCCCCCGTCTGCGTTCCAAAACGCCCAGCTGACAGGTCGCTCGGCTACAGGGTGTTATGGAACGTGGACGGGGAGCTCCCCACTGCATTCCAAAACACCCTGCAGACGCATGGTGCATGTCAGCTGGGCATTTGGGAAGGGTGTGGGGATCTTCCCTGTACCCTTCCCAACGACCCCCCCGCTGACATGTGCGCGCCTGTGAGGCGTTTGGAAAGGGTACGGGAAAGATCCCAACACCCTTCCCAAACGCCTTGCTCCTGCACCGCGCGCGTCAGCTAGGCTTTTGGGAAGGGTGTGGGGATCTTCCCTGTACCCTGCACAAAGGCCGCGCAGGCACGCACGCTTTAGCGGAGGGTTGGGAAGGGTACGGAGAAGATCCCCGGACCCTTCTCAAACACCCCACTGATGTGCGTGCCACAATGGGGAGCGAGACTGTTTAACCCACCACCCAAGCCCCAATCGCACACTGCGATGGGGGCTTGGGTGGCGGGTTGAACGGGAGCGTGCCTGTTCAACCCGCCACTCAATCCCCCATCGCAGTGTGCGATGGGGGCTTGGGTGGCGGGTTAAACAGGCGCATTCCCATTCAACCCATTCAACCCGATTGCACACTGCGATGGGGGCTTGGGGGGCAGGTTGAACGGGAGCATGCCTGTTTAACCCGCCACCCAAGCCCCCATCGCACACTGCGATGGGGGCTTGGGGGGCAGGTTGAACGGGAGCATGCCTGTTTAACCCGCCACCCAAGCCCCCATCGCACACTGCAGTGTGCGATGGAGGCTAGAGTGGCAGGTTGAACGGGAGCGGCCTGTTTAACCCGATAAGGGGGCGTGCGGCCGTTCAACCCATTACCCAAGCCCCCATCGCAAAGTGTGGGCGCCCGTTCTTACCTCTGACCCAAGTCCTGTTCGCAATATGCACCTTCAATGCATTCCTATGGGGAAATGTGCTTCGCTGAACGAGCAAACATGTGGCACGCATTTTGCTCGTTCAGCGAGGTATTACTGTAGATCTGAAATGAATCTGGAAAATGGCATTAAGCCCTTTGCAATCTCAGTCTTCTGTCACCTGTTTCTAAATATAGTATATCAGTAGAACTGAGATAAATATTCCACTCATTAGTGGTGTATTTAGGATTACAGCCAGTTATTTCTTTGAGTTACAAATACAAGTGCTGTAGAACATTTGAAAAGCCAACAGGTACTTAAAACACATCAAGTTCTAATTTAATACTGTGAGGATAAATATTTTACATGGAAATAGCTTTTATATACAGATATATGGACACAGAGATATAATTTACTAAAAGTTACAAAACAGGTTTCATATACAGTAATACCTTGGGTAACGTTTGCCTCAGATAACGTTAAGCAATCTGGGGGGAAGAATTGGATCGAATAACGTTAACGTCCTATGGGATGCATCAGATAACAACCGCTAAAGCCTGTGCGGTTACAATGTATCTCTATGGACCTTTAACATTATCCGATGCATCCCATAGGATTTTAACATGCATCGGATAACACTAAAAATCGGATAACACCAAGACTTGTGGAACCAAGTTTTAGCGTTATCCAAGGTTTTACTGTACTAAAATTGTTTGCCATTTCAAAATATTTCATATTTTTATTTAATCATTAAGTGCAAATTTCAGTAGTAAAAGGTAAAGGTTTCCCTTGCTCGAAAGCCAGTCGTATCTGATTCTAGGGTAGACAGACAAGTAAATAATGCATAAGAGTTCCAGGCTGCTTTGTTTAAAAAAATACATTATTTATTTTTAAATGCTATTTCACAGATATATTTCCTTTGAAATAAAATTATTTCAAAATGTCATTTGAACCTGCATTATCCAGTTTGTACATGTAAACTTTCCCCCCAAAATAGCAATAAGACCAATAAAACAAAGGAAATTTCAAAATAATTTTCGTACAGTTTACAATATACCAATCCCCCCCCCCCAAAAAAAAAAAAAAAAAAAAAGCTCACAGAATATCCCAAAAAAACTGGGCAGATGTACTTTATACAGGATGAACATTTCGGTCCTTCAGAGAATGAAATATTTGTGTGTACTGTTTAGTCCAGTCAACTAGACTGGGCTTAAACATCCCAAAGCATCTGCACTGAAAGAAATCTGCTAAGTTCTGGAGGCATCCATGGCTGGAAAAAAAAGAAGAAACCACTGCTTTATTGAGCAGTAAAATAAGGAGCACGAAACATTTATGGTGGTTCTTGTGGGAATGCCTTACAAGCACACAGAGATGACTGACAGAATTACAGCCGAGTCAGAATCAAGTGAAAGTTCTGTAGAGACTGCAGAGCTTTCTTGAATACTGCCAAGATATTGCCAAGGAGTGACTGATATATATGTCAACATACACAACATATGTGCAGAGGACTTTTACAATTCTGAACAACATAAAACTAAACAACTCCTGTGATAGATGGATGGGTGGATAGGATGGATAGACTCAAGATTTTGAGACATATTAGTTAAAGGTAAAGAATTCCCTTGCTCAAGAGCCAGTCTATTCCGACTCTAGGGTCCAGTGTTCATCTCTGTTTATAGCCAAAGAGCCAGTGCCGTCTGTATCTGCAGATGTTTCCGTGGACATGTGGAATGCATGACTAGACATACTGTTTATCTTCCCACCGAAGTGGTACCTATTTATCTACTTGCAATTTCTTGATTTGGAACTGCAAGGTTGGCAGGAGCTGAGAGAGAGACAGGAGCTCACTCTGTCAAGCAACACTCAGGTTTTGAGCTGCTGACCTGCTGACCTTCCAGTCATCAAGTTCAGCGTCTTAACCACTAAGCGACTGCAGGCTCCTTGAGACATGTCACTTTACCCTAATAAAATTACTTTACAAGAGCTCTTTTGTGAAAATAGATTTTGCAATAACTATCGACTACAAACAGGACAGGAAGGCCAGTAAAAGACCTTCTTCTGTCTACAATTATTGCCTCTCCAGCTCTAGAGGTAAGGGTTGCTGGTGGATTGGAGACCCATTCATTTTGTCACAAGATGGGAATACACAGCCCACCACATACGGCTCTATTGTCATTCCTCCTGCCCCTGCCAGTACAGACGAGGGAAAATATTAAGAGCCTGCAGGAGGCTATTTTCCCCACAGAAGTCCAGTATTATTAATAAAATATGTCAGATTTCCAATATCACGGGAAACTCAGCTGCTTAACTTGTGCTCAGTCTTTTTGAAATCTTTAATTTCTGCTGGTGATGTCTTCTCCCTTATGTTGGCATAATTTACACAACAGGATCTAGGTCACTGCCTCCAACTTTTCCATTCTACAATATCTTGAAAGAATGTTTTTTTCAACAATGACCAACATTTTAACTCTATGTAGCTATCATTTCTACCATCGTCACCATTTTACTAATTGAGGTGGACCCTTTATCTTTATTGTGACTGAAGTAGTTTTAAAACATGATTATTAGTTTTAATTTTTTTTGGGGGGGGGGTATTTTTAAAATAACAAATATAAAAACTGGCAGAGGATGTTGTTACATTATAAAGCTGAAGTACTGTGAGCTAGCAAAAAAGAGGTACCTATCCACATATTACTTACTTATATGGAGTTTTCCTCAGTGAAATAGGATGCTTTGAGTGCTTACTTTGTCTCCAGAGAGTAATCCTCTCATGGGAGGTCAATCCAAGAAATGCAATCTATAAATAAAAAAATAAAGGAAATAGACTATCAAAAGAAATGATACACTACCTAAAGAGTCATGGTTATCCAGAACATAATATATTCCTAGGTTTTTCTGAACTGTAAGAAATAAATGATTTTCCAGGTACTTAATTGTAAACAATGAAAGAGAACCACTAATATGGATATTAATAATTACTATCCTTGATATATGGCAGTAGTCTCACACATGAAACTAGTTCATGACAGAAACTGTAAATAATAGTCCATCAGAATTTTTGCTGAAACAAGAATGTCTGTTTCAGGAATGGGTGCCTCAAGCTTAAATCAATTGTGTCTCCATGTCAGGTTAGGATCCCAACACTTTAGCCTAGGGATTCAAAACCTACGGCCCGTGGGCCAGCCCCAGGCCCCCAACGCCATCCCATCTGGCCCATCGCTGCCTCTGCCACACCCGGAAGCGGGCACATTTATGCGATCCATAAAATGCGCCTGCAACTGTTGTAAATGTGGAAGTGGGCACATTTATGTCAGGCGTAAATGCGCCCACTTCCACTTCTTGGGGGCATGGTCTAGCCCACTCAGCTGTTCAGGGGGCATGGTCAGGCCTGTGGCAAAAAAAGGTTGGCCACACTGTTTTAACCCTCCCCAGCAATCCCACACAGCCTGCTGAACTCTGAGGGATCAGAAGAAAGCCTATCCTTCCATAACAGACATTGTGTTGTTTGTGTGGAAGTCAAACATAACTTAGGACTTTAATATATAATAATTTACTTCAGCAGCTTTGACTAAACATTTCCTCACTTTTCTGTGCAGAAGAATAAGTTAGATATCACTCATGGTGAAGTAGTTCTTCAGACATTTTTGTCATTTTATTCTACTACAGTATTTCGAAAGCCAAGCTGATATTATTTAATGTGCTTCTGTTTAATCTATATTTCATATACAGTACATGAAAGATAACACTCCAAAAAGTATAAATATGTAATCATAAAGAGTAAGTAGGAAAATCAGTAACATTCTAAAATCTGGAAAATATTATCCATAAATGTAGCATTTATCATAATACACATCAGGTAGACTAAATTGAAAGCCTCTTACCCACACAACTATGTCAGAAAAAAAATCAGGAGTTACATAGGGCCATGGTCCATATTTTTTTCTGACAATCCTATCTAAATGAACCTTTTAAAATATAATTTCTGCACTCAACATAACTTGTGGTTGCTTATTTTCAATCTAATACCCATGTATCATTTCCTATACTTTTGTCCATGTCATTTTGTTCACAACAGAATTTTAAAGAACTTTTTCCCATTACTATTCTGTTAGAAAAGTGTATAGTTAAGTAACAGTTAGTCTAATTTTGCATATAGAGCACACAAATGAATGAATGGATCATTTGATCTCTAAGTACATGAGTAGAAAAATCCCCTAGATGGGTGGGGTATAAATATAATAAATAAATAAATAAATATCTAGCATTGATAAATTCAACAGAAAATAATGTATCACTGCTTAACAGAGATTTGGATCATGTAAAATAAAACATAAATTGTACCCCACTCCAAACAAACAATTTATCTTGCTATGATGGCAAGACTAACAGTATTGAGAATACAGTACAGTACAGACATTTTTAATTTTCCCACTTAATTTACTATAAAAATCAAATTTGCATTGAAAACAATATGAGAAAAAGAGAGCTACAAGAATATTTGCTATCCTTCACATTTAGTAGCATAATAAAGTCACAGTTCACTTCCAAATCACATCATCAATGTTTTCAAAACATTTGTAAATGCATCACCTCACTACTTTGTTCTATTTACAGTCTCAAAAGCTTATCTCAAAAAAGTAGAAAAAACATCTCTATTCAGAGATTCAAGGTTAAAAACATTCCATGCTTTCACTTGCTAAGTTGAACCACTTGTTCTTTAAGTAAAGAAAGAAGTGTAACAAATAAGAAATATAACGCATTTGGAATAATTTTAATTTTAAAAAAATCCTACACTTTAACATTCAAAATGACTTAAAGCACTGAACCAGAATTATTTTCGCTGCTAAAGACCAGAGATGAGTTTGGATTGTAGCCAACACAGTCCCATCACAATAATGTGGCATTAGCCCATGGTATGCAAATCTATAAACAAAAAAGTCCTAGCAGAATATTCTAAAAAAAAAAAAATCAGAATAAGAGGTGAACATGGAACACAGACAAAAAGATTGGAGTAGAATGGAATGGGTTATCCCAGAGAAGTCTGTCTGACTAACTGGATTACTGAGTTGGAGAACTTCACATTGCAACATTACAGCTCTCACTTACAAAATTCCAAATACAGTAATACCTCATATAACATTAGCTTCGAATAACACGAAAATCGCATAACATTAAGGAATCGGGGGGGAAGAATTGCATCGGATAACATTAAGATCCTATGGGATGCTTCAGATAACAACCGCTAAAGCCTGTGTGGTTACAATGTATCTCTATGGCTCCCATAGGATTTTAACATGCATCGGATAACACTAAAAATCATATAACATCAAGACTTGTGGAACCAGGTTTTAGTGTTATATGAGGTTTGACTGTAGCATATGTTGCTTCCAAAGTCTGCTGAACTGCAGGAAGCTTCTTGATTGATACAAATGGATCTCAATTATAGATACATATATTGTAAATGTAGGATGCTAATACAATATATAAAACCATAGTGTTTTTAAGGAATACCCTATCATCATCATCATCATCATCATCATCATCATCATCATCATCATCATCATCATCATCATCATCATCATCATCATCATCATCACCATCAACTTGTATGCCGCCCCCCTTGCAATGCGACTCTGGGTGGCTAACAAAGAAATAGAGTATCACAAATTACAGTTACAAAGTATCACATTAACGCACTATAAAAAATATTTCAAGAACAATACATACTTCAAGAGCAATACACATTTCAAAGCAAACCCCAGGAGGGAAAGAAAAAAAATTCATTGCAAAAACTCAAGACTATCCATTTCCCTCCAGGGTGAACTGCTGAGGGAATTAAATGAAATCACACAGTACCTGATAAAGCTGAAAGGTTAGCAGCACTGCAGCCCATGATGTGTGGAAAGAGGCGAGTGTAAAAATGTATAACACCCAAGGGGAACAAGACACAAGCTGTGTGAAAGATGTCCATGCTCCATCTTGATGATACATTGTTGTGCAATGTTCTGACCAGTCTAAGAGAAGGAATTTTTCAATGTTAATTTAATAACGGGTTTCTTTGAAAACAGATAACAGTGAACTATCCAGAAGACCCACCGTGTAAACTTCCTGTGACCAGACTGCCCACATATTTAACTGTCAAGAGCACCAGCTTAATCTAAAGATGATCTGTGACTTGCTCAGGGTAAACACAATTAAAAATCTAGAGCAGAACTCCAAATTAGAATAAAGAGCTATCCTAAAACGCTGTCCCATGTGCTCAAGCCACTGCTTATGACACATATGACTGACGGCCTGCAATTTGTAAGCAGAAATACACAATATATAGGCTAGCTGCAGATCAAGTGTTTATTATGCAATTGTTCTCCTCATTCACAGAATTTCACAGGGGTCTAACCATTTTTACTTTCAACTGATAAACCACTGTATTTTTCTTTATCTTTTCTATCTTTTTTCTTATCATAAAAAAAATCTGTAATGACAGAATAGTTCCATAATGCCTCTTAAATAGCAGCATTAGGAATACAGTAACTCATTTAAAAGTCCCATGTATGTTTCTTGTGACACATCCAGGAAAAGAATTCTAATTTTCTAAATTCAGCAGCTTGAACTAAGTGCTACATATACAACAGGGGTGCCCAAACTTTTTGGGCTGTGGGTCGGTCATGTGGTTCAGGGGCCCAGTTACTATGGGTTTTACTTCTGTAACCAGGAGCTGCGAGGGCATCGGGGGCCAGACCCAGCCTGCAGGCTGTAGTTTGGGTACCCCTGATATACAATAAAAGGGATCAAGATGCAATAATTTCTGACAAACTAATGGGCTTATGCTAATGGGCTCTGTAAGCCGCCCAGAGTCGGGTCTTCCCGAGTGGGGCGGGGTATTAAATACAAATAAATAAATAAATAAATAAATAAATGAAATGAAAATAAGTAATACATACATATGATTGTTCCATATATAGCCCATATATTCATCATTGTCAGGAAGAGGAGAAACAGCACAAAATAGCAGTGGTTTCCAACACCTAAATTATAAAACTTAGTAAGAATTCATTTCTATCAGTCAAAAGACAATAGCTTCCCCACAAGTCACCCTGCACTCATGACACAATGTGCTGTATTAAAGTATGTGTGTGTGTGTGTGTGTGTGTGAGAGAGAGAGAGAGAGAGAGAGAGAGAGAGAGAAACAGGCTACTCCTTCAGGTGTTCTGGAACTTCAATTCCCAGAGGCCCAGGCTCCCCTCAAGGCCACAGGTTCCCAACTCTGGTAGGCATTTCAGACCTCATCTAAATGACAGTAATATTAACAGACAGAATGAAAATGTAAGCAGAGCTACTTTGAAGAGGTTCTACTGTATTCAGTGAGGTTCATTCACAACATGCTGTGCGAACGTGGAGAGATACAGAATCTGGCTCATTTACTGGTCTGCAAATTACTGCCAGAAACATTTACTGATGAGGACTTAAGTTTGGCCAATGACAAAACCAAGAAAGTGGCTTCGTTTTGGAGTTCCAGAGTTTAATCGGAACATGAAAGAAGAAGTGAGGCTCATTTCAATGTGTGTGTATAGCACTGCAGCTTAATACTACAATTAACATTCATAACGAAATAGGAATTAACATACATTATTTTTAAAAAAATTCATTTTGAGCTCTTTAAACAATGTTTAATGATGCAAAATCCATTGGCAACTACTGTGATCTCACATTCTACAGTTCAGACTTCAACTTTCCACATCCCCTGTGGAGTCTGTCAACACAGCTTCACCTAACACTCAAGTACTAGATATTCTAAGCACAATCTCTTAAGAGCTCTCCTTTCAAGTCTTTAGGAATGTTTCCTGGCATCCAGGTTTCCAAAAATAAACTCACCTACGCATCGCCCAATCCAAATGCAATGCTGATCATACCGAGCTACACATGAGCTGCAAGTATGGCAATGCATAG
This sequence comes from Furcifer pardalis, assembly GCA_030440675.1. Lineage (NCBI taxonomy): Eukaryota > Metazoa > Chordata > Lepidosauria > Squamata > Chamaeleonidae > Furcifer > Furcifer pardalis. The sequence continues at coordinate 73,629,132 of CP126894.1, read as the reverse complement.
ACCGCAAAGGTTTTTTCACCTAGTAAAGTACAGAGGAGAAAATCATTATCTATACTAGGTCCATAAAATAAACTAAACACACTATATATTTGTTTACTTACTAACCACACAAAACCACAAACATAAGCCACAATCACCTCTTTTGCTGGTCAAGACCATGGCTTGGATAAAACAAAACAAAAATAAAAACGTCACAAAGCCTCATGCTGGATATACATCCATATGAGTGGGAAACAAAGGAGACTGCGTCTTACTCAAATCACATATGGCAATTTTCTGAAGGACTGTTAATATTTTTATGGAACTGGATGAAATAATTACTGCCAGAAGACAAGGCTGACAACCATGCGAGGAAGTAAGCAGCCTTATATTTTTCCAGGCTCTAAGCCCAAATGATGATTTAAAATTGTAATACTGATGTTGGTAATCCTTAACATCTCACTCCATTTCTCTCTGCCTTCTTTAACATCACTAACAATAATTCAACACTTAAGAATGCTTCTGTTTATTATTTGCTATAAAGAAATGTTGCTTTCACTCTTGAACTTTAATCTGCTTTACGTATTTAAGATGCAAACTGCATTTCAAGCTCAAGGCAGTAAAACAGCATCTAATTTTACACTGAAGGCATAAGACATTTTGCCAAATGAAGCTGCACTCAGACGACACTTGCTTTCCCCACCCTCTCATATCATGAACAAGCCTTCAAAGGTTTTGCTGAATCTATTATAGACCTATTCCTGGCTTTTCTTTCCCTCTGCATCAAACTTATGCATTTAGGTGTCAGCCTGCCAAAGAATTGGGGGGGGGGGGGAGAGTGCGAGCGAGCGCATATGCACTTCTCTTCCAGAGTATCCCTACTTCTGCAGACACATGAAAATGCAAACATGTCAAGAGTCACATGGAGAACTGTGGGCATACTCCCTACACCCACCTGAGTGTTTAAGAGATTGGGTACACATGGAATCAATAAGTAAAGTAAAGATACGGGACTTACAAGACACGATACGCAGAACATTCTGAAATCCAAGGAGCCAGATTCTGCAAGACTAACGATGTTCTGAAAGGCAGATGTTATTTTACAATCATTGTTATCCCTCAAAATTTCAGAAGAGTGTTTTTTTATATATATATTTGTCAATACGGGTGGAGAAGCCGGCTGAAGTGCTCAGAGGATTAGGTAATAATTTAGTAATTTTTCTCCTGGGTAATTTGGAAACAACAGGAATGAATGCTGCAATCTTATACTGACGTATCCAGAGCAAAGTTCATTTAATTCTGTGGGCTTTGCTTGTAAGTAGATATGACAAGAAATGAATTTCTAAAACATATTTGGAGTGTGTAGCACAAAATGAAGCTGGGCTGATTTGCTTTGTCTGCCCCCTATGTGTCTCTGTATTGTCAACAAATCCAAGAGAGGGAACAGGGTGCAAATGACTTAAATTATGATTACAGTCTTCCACAAGTCAGGATTTTGGTGCAAAAAAGTTACACCAACTAAAACTCTGCTCTGCCTGTTCTTTTTTATAAATTATAAAAATACAGCACATGGGGATTTTCTAGTTTTGTTCTAATTGATATTATTTTTCATACAGTATATATTATTTAAGCCAAATTTTTGTTGTTATTATTATTGTTCTGTTGAAATAGTAGCAGTGAGGGGTAGAATAGGAATTAGTCTGGAAGTAATGGCTTCAAAAAAGACTATAATTTCTGTCAAAGCTTCTTGTCATCACAGTTTTTAATAGGGTTATACTATAGAAATGTACTTGGAAATGATCAATTGGATCTTCTTATAGTAATTGTTCCCAACTTTGGAGCTCTTTAAATACCATAGGCCTTGGCACTCCAGGTGTTCTTGGATTTCAATACCCAGAAGCCCCGATCAACTAAGTTTTTTAAATGTTATAGTCCAAATGCATTTAGAGCACTAAGGTTGTGGTTACTAACAGTAATCTAATTTTCAAAGAAAGGGAAGTATAAATGTTTCTCCTTTTATGAAGTATGGTGTGATGTAGTCTTCTACATAGGGCACATCAGAACTAATTAATTAATTTAACAAGTTAAAAAGTTTTTCCATCTTAAATGCTAACAGCAATGAATTAATTTCCAATTGTAACAGATTTATTTTAAAACCTAACATTTCAAGCTGATTCTTCTGTTTAGACTCCCAAGTAGGTCAATTCACCCTCCTCTAAGTAATACTCTCCTTAAAATCAGAATTAATTTTGATTATGATAATGAAGATGAAGAATCTAACCATTATTCAGACCTTCTCAAGAAATAACATATGTGTTGTTTATTTGCAGTATAATTAGGGCCCTTCAGACTTGTTAAATGGATGGAGGATGGGAGGAATAATTTAAAGGTTAAACTAAGAGGAAATAATTTACAATTGAAGTCAATTTAAATTTAATTATAAAATTAACTTTGCTTAAATTTACTGTCCAAGATTAGAAGAAGAAAATAATGGCAAATATTCTTTCTGAATCCAAATACCTTTTTAGTCTCTTCTTCTGAAGTTTTAACATATCCAGGGTCGGTTCTGACAGTTTTGTAGAAATAATAGAGAACAGCCACCAGACCAAGAAAGAATGGAAGCTGAGAAAATATTTCTGAAAAACGTTACCTTCAGTTAAGGAGCATAGTTTCATCATTCCTATATTTTCAAATAAACATCCTTTCCCAGTCTGCGCTTGAAAGTTACCATAAATATCAATAAAGTAGTGCAAGTTAAAAGCAATAGGGCATTTGTAAAATACACACACTTTACCATGAATAGACTTTACACTATTCCCTGTTCAGGACTTCAATTCCACTAGATCTACATTAGCATCTTTTATCACTCTCATTACCCACCAGATCAAAACACAGAAGTCCTCCTCTCATGTATCTGACAACAGAGCATTTTATTCCTCACCAAATCCACTAACTGTACACTCATTATATGCAACAACTTATCCAATACTTCCTTTAATTTATTTTATTAGGCCAAGGAAACTGATATAGTGCTGGGTGAACTGATGATACAACTAGAGAATTGTTGACTTGGTTAATTTGGGTCAATCTCACTGAATTGTAACTTTGTTATTGTTGATGTACTGACCTCTGAACTAATTGGTTTAAATATGACTTGAACAGGTAACTTTTGATATTTTCCATTGAAAGAAGAAACTTATCTAGGTTAATTAAGAACTATATATTAGCTGGCATCCTGTTCTGTAAGTTAAGCCCTGTAATGCTGACTGTGTAAGGCTGATGACATCAATAATTTTTGGGAAACAGAACATTTTTATTAATTTATTATTCAAATTTATATATTGCCGCCCAAATAAAAAGAGTGACTCTGGGCGGCATAACAACAGTGAAAACATTACAATCATAAAACATTAAAAAACCGTTATCCTCTATGAAAGGAGTCAAGGCTCCCACTGGGATACCTTTCTTCACCAGGAAACCAGTGGGGTGATTAAAAGAGGGGGATTTTCATTATTGAAAACTATCACCACGAGGATTTTACTATTGGCATCAATTTTGGTAATTAAAAAAATCTACCCTCCAGTTTCTTGGTCCCCAGTGGCTTTCCAATGACCAAATGGATTCCTCAGGAGTCCTGCCACCTTCAACTGGGGTGCGGATGGAGATAAGAAATATCTTATTTCTAAAAATTTACTGTGGCTGACTATGTCAGTCATATGTGGTGTAATTTATAGATCAGGATTTCAGCTATCAGGTGACAAAAAGTGAGTTCATATATATGCTTATTTTTTATTTTAAACACTCACTTAAATGGGAAAAAAAGTTAATCTAGACACTAAGCAAAGAAATTATTTTCTTCAGAATTCTTTTTCTTATATATGATAGGAAGCTATAACAGCAACATTTTCAGAATATGAATAAAACATCCCCTCATATATGATTTAGTACTGCCTGTCATACAGAGATATAATATCATTTAAAACAGGGGTCACCAACCTTTTAAAGTTGGGAGCTGGTTCACTCAACCTTAGACAGTTGAGGGGGCCAGATTGGTGGTTCTCCCACCATCTACAGCTGCTGTAAACACGTCCACAACCGATTCAGTTGGGTGCGGCTGGAGGAAGGGCTGGATTATTTGGCGCTGTGGGCCGGATCCAGCTATAGGCTGTAGGTTGCCTACCCCAGTTTAAAACAATACTGTAAAATGAAGACTTCAGTAATAAGAGCAGCAGCACCACCACTAAGCATTTTTAGCAGCTAAGAAATATATGCAAGTCCTTAGGTGCAATATGCCAGTCATTCAATGGAATTAATCCATATAATTCTACTAATGAGATATCATTAGAAAGTATAAAGAGAAAATGCAACTTCAGAGATGAATTAATACTAAGATATCATTTAATACTAGAGCAGATTACTGTTGGCTTAATACAGTAATTATTCTTTTACATGCAAATCTCTCTATATTCTTTTTGCATTTGAAATTGTTTTACACTCTCATAATCATAGTGTATAGAAATAAGGCAGCAATTCAAATTCATGCTGTTCATAAAATGGAGCCATTTACTTTTGTGCCAAATACAGAGGCCACGAGAGATACTACCTTATAAGGATACTGTACATTTAAACAGCTGAGGAGATGTCACTTTGGAAATAAGTTAGGTTTGATTGCCTACCATCTTGAAAGTCATCAGAGGCAAACAACCATGATAATTATGGGAAACTGGATTTGTCAGGTGAAGAAAGAGGCACACAGTATCAGACTGTGTTCTCTGACTAGAGATGACTATATTTCAATTAGAAATGAAGAAAAAGATCTGGATATAATGACAGATCTATGTGGTCTCCAGTTGGTCAGTATGAATTTCTGCAACAAACGAATTCTCCTTTTTAACTCAAATTATGCCACTGAAGTTAAAACAGATTACGGTTAACAGGAGTAGGTTTTTACATTCCATGAGCTCATAATACTTTAGATCTATGTATTGTTTTCACCAAGGTCTAATAGGTAGAACTTGGGATTTTTGTAAAAAATAAAATAGACTGAAATCTGCCCAATCCTGATGTAAATTAGTTTTATATCTATGGCTTTTCTTTGCCAGAACAAGCCCTATCTTTCCAAGTTCTGAGTAAGATCAATCTGTATTTTATGTTACTATTTCAGCATACATATAACTCAAGAACAGCTTCCAGTGAAGTTATATGTTCTGATATTACTAAGTCTGCTTAGTACACAAATCTTTTTAAGGAAATCAGGAATATATGTATCTGTAAGAATGAGGCCCATGTTTATTCTGTTATTACCACAGACAAAAGGATATCAGGAAGAAAATAAACGAAACAGGTCCATGATATCCAGAAGATGGAACCAAGCAGAGATGCTATTGGGATATAGTTTAGTTTATTGAATGACATAAATAACCTGGGGGGAAAAAGAAATTAAGAAAACTTTTAAAAGTATATTTTGATTCACATACAAAACACCAACACCACCATCTTAAAATGATATCTCTTATCAATTTTTAAAATTAATGTAAGCTTTCTTACCAAGATATATTTTTGAAAAAAGCAGATGCCACAATGCTTTAGAAAAACCCACAGTTTAATTCTGGTGTTTTACTTCTTAATTAGAACAAGCAACAATTCTTTGTAGACTTGTATATATAACATGAAACTGTGGTTTATTTTTTAAATGAAAGCAGAGGCTTTCACCCTCTTCTTCTTGCATACAAGATCTAGGCTCCTTTACATAGTGAGAAGTGTTTTCCTGTTATTTTCCAGCCAGACACTAAGAACCGCAGAAACCCTTAAGACTTAAACTGCACAGTTAAGGTTCCATGGGGATGTATTTAGCTCCTAAATGTTAGGGATTGTTTAGCATATTAGAAACTATGATTGTCTACATCAGGGGTGGCTAAACTTTTCAGGCTGCGGGCCAGTCACGTGGTTCTTTCCACCCGGAAGCGGAAGTAAAACACGCATGTGCAGGCACTGAAAGTGCTTGCACATGTGCAGAACGCTGCCATAAATTACCCACAGCTGTCGTACATGCTTTTACATTAGCCACTGGTCATTTACGGCAGCATTCTGCACATGTATGTTTTACTTCAGCTTCTGGGAATGGTGTGGGCTGGATTAATTTTTTGTAGTAGTTTTTAATGGGGTTTTAATTGTGATTTTAAAAAATTGTGATGATTTTAACATCTGTATGCTGCCCACTCTTTGGAGTTGGGCGGCAATACAAATTCGCAAATAAATAAATAAATAAATAAATAAAATAATTGGCACAATGGACCAGATCTGGCCTGCAGGTCATAGTTAGGGCACTCCTAGTCTACATGGAAAGAATTTGCAAAAATAAATGAATTATAGTTATGTGTAATGGTTTCAGACTTAAGTTAATTTGTTGTGTTGACATTCTGGAATGTCACATCTGGTGTCTCTTTCTACTGCGTGTACACACTGAATTACACTAATACTGTATGAGTACAATTTTCAGAATTTTTGTGAGCTTCTGCTTTGGAAATAACAAGATAATATGTGAATCAAATTGTTTTCTTTCCTTTTGTTGTTCAATGTATGCAATGCAACCTTCTCAAGTTCAAGAAACAAAATATTTCTAAGAAGCCTAAATCTTGCATGTGAAGGAGGACTAGAAGTAGCACACAAGTTTAAGGCTCAGTACAATTGACTGGTAACAACAACAACAACAACAACAACAACAACAACAACAACAACAACAACAACAATAATGATTTTGTGTCAGAAATTATTCTGGGTTGTAAGGATTTTTGCAGAAGAAACTCTGCTCAGGGAATGCCCAAATGAGACTCCTTTCATGTCCCAAGAGCTGGGACAGGTGATCACTTGATGTTTCAAGATTAAACTACAATTGTAAACTGGCCATCATGTTTTCAGTAAATATTTTCACTCAAAACCTAAAACATTTTCTTTGTTGAGTTTCCAGCAATAAATACTGCAAAACAAAACAAGAATGCTACATATACCTACCTTGCAAAGAAGGACAGAACAACAAATATGAAGATTAGCAAACTTCCTTTCAACAGCCAAGAATCAGAATTTAAATCTGCTACATATCCTATTGCCCATATCAACGTCAAGGACGAGAAGACCAAAAGCAAGAACTACAAGAAAAGAAAATATACCTCATTACATCATTTTTTGAGGGAAGCAAAATGAAAAACCCGATAAAGCCAAGCAGATATAAATAGGTGACTTTTCTAAGCTCCCCACCCCACCCTCGAATCAGCCTTTTACATTAATCTGAAAGCAAAACTAATGCCCCAGCTGGAGAATTTCATATTTTCTATTTGATGCAGAGTAATAGCTTGAAGTTACTACTGTTCTCCTTCTACAACCAGATTAACAATAGCAAAAGTCCTATGCAGAATACATTAGTATACAAAGATACAGACCAGAATGTGAATCTACATAAATGTTGGCACACCATTCTGCAACTGATTCAATGATTGTTGTTTAGTTGGGACTACCAGTTGGATTTAGGCCACATTTCTTTATTTTTAAGTAACTTGTTTATATATTCATATACAGTGGAACACCACATAATGAATGCTTTGTATAACTAAAAATTCATATAACAAAGCTTTTTTGCACTAACTGCGATACACCACATTATGATTTTTTCATTATACAGTAATACCTCATATAACATTAGTATCGAATAACACTAAAATCGCATAACATTAAGGAATCTGGGGGGAAGAATTGCATCAGATAACATTAAGATCCTATGGGATGCTTCAGATAACAACCGCTAAAGCCTGTGTGGTTACAATGTATCTCTATGGATCCCATAGGATTTTAACATGCATCAGATAACACTAAAAATCATATAACACGAAGACTTGTGGAACCAGGTTTTAGTGTTATCTGAGGTTTTACTGTACAAGGTTTTCATTAAGTGAGGTATACCCCGTGTAACAAAAATAAAATGTCCGTTACACGGGGTTTTCGTTAAGTGAGGTATACCTTGCATAATGAAACCCCGTATAATGAACATTTTATTTTCCTTATGCAGGGTATCACCAATACCGCTTCATATAACAAAAAAAAATCACATAACAAAGAGCCCAAGGGAACTGAGTTTTTTTCGTTATACGGGGTTCTACTGTATACCTAAAGGTAAACCATTTAATGATTTGTTTAAATGAGTATGTGGAATTGTTTAAACAAGTACTGTATGTGGGATTCTGTCATTTCCCTCAGTTGTCTCTTGATATATTTTGTAGCTTTTTAGTTCAGAATTCAGCTGAAAGATCTGTGGAGCAGCTTACATAAAAAGAAGAAATGTGCCTTCCTGAAGGCTTACAATATAAAAATTGAAATGAAATTAGGATAAGAAGGGAAAAGAAAAATAAGCATAAGTGGAAGCTGAACAGGAAATCAAAGAAAGGAATCTTTCTGAAGCACTAACGCAGGGGTGCCCAAATTACAGCCCACAAGCCAGATCCAACTCCCGACACCAATTCATCTGGCTTGCAAAGCCCTTGATGCTCCCAGAAGTGGAAGTAAACCGTGCCTGCATGGGCACATTTTACTTCCGCCTCCAGGAGCAATGAGGGCTTCGTAGAACAGATGAATTGGGTGTCAAAGGTGAGATCCGGCCCATAGTGACTGCCCCCCTGAACCACGTGACTGGCCCATAGCCCAAAAAGTTTATAGATTAACATCTATATAAAAAAATCTACCAGTCCCCTAACCCATTCTAATTCCAAAGGAGTTCTGAATTCTGAGGGATGTGAAGTTGAAAGTTCTAGCCCTACTTATGGATTCATTCCAGTGGCCAGAAATGTATCTGTACAGTTAGAGCTGGCATGCCAGGTTGAGGTCATTTTTTTTATTTTGATAATATGAATACCAGTTGTATTCATTCCTGGAAATGTCTACAGTGATACAGCCTTGGTTACATCCCAACTGGATTAATACACTTTGTGATATGCGAGGTTGCCTTTGAATATGTTGAGAAACTTCAGTTGCTTTGAAATAGTGCCGCCAAACTGCTGACTGCTGATACCGGGAACATGTTAACTCTCTTCCTTCAACAGCTTCACTGGCTATTGGTCTGTTTCCAGGCACATTTCAAAGTGCTGGTTATGACCTATAAAGCCCTGTATCTCCTGGGTGTAGGCCAGTGTTTCCCAACCTTTGGGTTTTGGACTTCAATTCCCAGAAGCCCAAGTCAATTCCCCAAAGCAGTGATCAGCCAATGTACTCTCTTAGGCTTCTGGGAACTGAAATCCCCCCTGTGGCTGTGGAGCACATGCCCCACGTTAGGAAACACTAGTCTAGGCGATCTGAAGTAATGTATTATTCCATGCAAGGCTATCTCAGCTTTGAGATCTGCTTCAGAGGCCCTTCTCATGGTCCCACCACTGTCTTGGGTTTGTTTCGTAGATTCAAGAGAAGGTGCTATTTTAATTTTCTGTTTCTTAACCTGTTTTGTAAGCCATCCAGAGAAAAATGGGGTATGCAGATAAATAAGTTAAAATAAATTACATTAAAATAAAATATAGTTTTTCAACATCTATTAGCGTTACTGACTACAGACTAAATAAATGGAAGTTAAAATATGAAGATGCTGGATTCTCTTTCCCTTCTCTTTGGCAAAACAAATTCCCTTTTCACAGGAATGGCCTGTGAAACAGTTTATTTACTGTTTGTATCAAAAATTAAAGTAAAGCTAATTGTTGCTAGTTGAATTTTTTGAAATAGTAGCCATGTTAGTCTGTGGTTCAGGCATCTCAGAAAACAAAACAAAACAAACAAAATAAATTAAAGTAAAATAAAAAAACTCAGTAGCACTTTAAAGACTAACTGCTATATTTTCACTGTTAGCTTTCGTGGATCAAGTCCACTTCATCAGACAAGGAATGAAACTTATAGGCATGTTCTTTATATCATGTTGCTAGTTGGTGGCTTTTAAACCACCTAAATTCTGGATAAGAGGCCATATGGAGAAGCAAAATGGTTTCCCACTGCCAAGAGTATAAAAAGGGTACATTTTATCTTCCTATTTATTCAACTATATGCCTACCACACCATGTGAAAATCTGGATTAAACTCAGATGAAGGAGTAATGTGAAAATCTGGATTAGACTCGGATGAAGGAGTAATGTGAAAATCTGGATTAGACTCAGATGAAGGAGTAATGAAAACTGATGGAAGAAACATTAATATTTAAGATACCCAGATAACACTTTATTACTAAGAGAAAGTAGCACTGATTTGAAACAGTTGCAGAAAAAGGCAAAAGAATGCAAAAGCAAGATTACAGTTGAATATTAAAATAAAAACCACAACTGCAGAATTACATATTAACAATGAAGAAAACAAAATACTTGAAATGTTTATGGAGACAACAGTAAAGAAATCAAGAGACAGGATGAAACATAGAATGGCAGCTTTGAATGTTTGTGAGAAAGATCCTTTAGAGAAGGGGTTGGCAACCTATGACCCAAGGCACCAAATCATCTGGCCCCAACCCTCGCTGCAACCTCTGCAGATGCCTATACAGCAGCCATAAATGCCTTTCCGGCAGCGTTTATGACAGGGGGACAACCAGTCTGTCTCCCTCAACTGTCTGAGGGAGCGTGACCCCTGCTTTAGAGTAGCCGATCCCTGCTTTAGAGTAAGGTACTTCCCTGGAGAATATCAATATAGGCCATAGACTAGTACTTTTAAATATTATGCCTAGATGTTAAAGGCAAGAAAGGGAAGAAAAATGACACAAAAATGTTGATTCATTTGAAAAACATTGGGTCTTGAATTTTTTTTAACAGATACTATAGTGTTAGAACGAAAAACTGGTGGGTGTTATAGCAAATCAATCCTGAACTCCTTTGAGAAGAGAAAAATAACTAAACTGAGGCGAATATACCATAGCACAATTGTAAGATAAAGCTAGAAAAGACAACAATGTTGGGAAAAGTTGAAGCCTGCACAGCATAAGGTGGGCTGATTTAATTACTGTATTTGTCGGACCATGAGACGTACTCCGCCCCCCCCCCAAAAAAAAAAAGTGGGGGGGAAATGAGGGTGCGTGTTATGGTCTGAAGGGGCGGCATGGCTGAGAAGCTGACCAGGGATTCCCCGTTCACCTTTCCAGCCACGCCGCCCCTGCACTGCTATTGGTGCTTGGGATGGGAGAGGCAACGGGCATGGCGCCGGTTTGCCTCAACCCAAGCGCCGATTGTGTGCTGTGATCAATCTGCGCTTGGGTTGGGGGGGACCAGCACACATACTCATTCCGCCCCACAACTCAAGCACCGATTGATCACAGCGCGATTAAGCACTTGGGTTGGGGGGAACCGGCACGCGTACCCGTTCCTCCCCCAACCCAAGTGCCGATCACGTGCTGTGATCGATTGGCGCTTGGGTTGTGGGGAGGAATGGGCATGCGCACCAGTCCCCCCCCCCCAAGCGCCGATCGATCACATCGCACGATCGGTGCTTGGGTTAGGGTGAACTGGGGGGCACACCGATTTTTTCTTGTTTTCCTGCTCTAAAAACTGGGTGCGTCTTATAGTCAGGTGCGTCTTATGGTCTGAAGTCCGGTAATCTTGGTCTTACGGTTGTAAGAGCTGAGCAGGGCTGTTAATGGCAGGACTTTTCTTGGCTTACTAAATCACAGGGCTGTCATAAGTTAGAAACAACTTGATAGCATTTAATCACAACAAAAGTTCTCAAACCATGCCAGGACCTGGACATATTAAATACTACGCCAGATGTGCCCAAACTTTTTGGGCCACAGGTTGGTCACGGGTTGAGTGTGCCAGTCACGTGGTTCCTCCCACAGGAAGCGGAAGTAAAATATGAATGCACAGGCGCACAATGCGCCCACACATAATGCTGCTGTAAATGACCTGTGGCTGTCGTAAACATGTTTACGACAGCCACAGGTCATTTATGGCAGCATTCTGTGCATGTATAGGCACGTTATATGCCCACACATGTGCATTTTACTTCCGTTTCTGGGAGCAGTGCAGGCAGCATGAATTGGCACTGAGGACCAGAACCGGCCCACGGGTCCTGGTTTGGGCACCCCTCAGTGGTGGGATGTCAAAAATTTTACTACCCCACCGTGACATCATCATAGTGTGGGCGGAGCTGATGTAACGATGTCATGATGTTGTGGGCGGGGCCAAAGAAAAAATAATTAAAATAATTAAAAATAAAATACTAGGTTGGAAGGAACTACAGAATGAACTCACCACAAGATTGGCTTCATTTTGGCACTTTTCAACTTTTCAACAGTTAAAGAAGTTAGGTACTAAGTCTTTGTCTAACCAGTTCTCTAGGATAATATGCCTTAATGTAAATGTAAAACAGCTGTATCTCTTTAAGGGTTCTCCAATTGGAACAGCAATTGGAACAGCACAGGTGTAGCTTATTGATGAGGTAACACCAAGACTTTGCTTAAAAACCCCAAGCCAGACCGGCAGGCCTGCCAGCTGCCAGGCCTTTTTAGGAACTGTGGTAGTACGTCACTATAGGTAAAGGTATTAAATACAAGTTAAAATACACACAGACACACCACATCCAAAGGTGAGTCACTTACCCTGGAGAGCAGGCTATAAGGAGCTTCAGGCTAGCAGCTTCTCTTCCCCCTCCCCGCTTGGGAGGACAGCAAGGAGGTCGTGCATAAGCGCCAAGCACTGTAGCCGTGCATGCACACCAAGTGCTTGGCGCACATGCACAGTGAAAAGGTAAGCCCCGCAGGTGGTTCCCTCTAAAAGCTGCTACCGGTTCTCCAGGACACTGGGAAAAGTTACTACCGGTTCGAGAGAACTGGTTAGAACCTGTTACATCCCATCACTGGCACCCCTTTTGGATCTACTGGCTGTCTCATTTTTTAATTGTCAATAACATATAAACTTTATGTGAGGTTTTCCCTACTATTGGCAGTTTTCCTTGTGTTGTTGAAAGTTACGTTTCTGCACCACATTCTCTAACTCAGATCTTGTTGTGTGCCAAGATCTGGTTAAGTGTAAAAAATACCTCATTTTTTTCAAGAATCTTCTGAAACCTTGATGATCTTCTGGCTCTCATTTTTTCTTCTTCAGAAAGCAATTGAATAATTATGCGATTTTTTGCCTGATATGCAAGATCAAGTGGTCTTTCTCCCTTAAATAAATAAAAAGACAGATAAATAAATGCCTTCAAGAACAGGATGTATTAAGAAAATAAAACCCAAAATGGATCTGAAATCATGTACTAATCTAACAAAATGTGGCAAAACAAATTAGATTATTAATAATCCTGTTCTAATGCTTAAAACATGGGGTAGGAAGGAGATGAATAGATATATTATCTTTATGCAAATGAATCCAATTATGACAATTTGATGGACTAATTATAAATGGATTTGAATAACTACTCTCTACGAGCCATGTAGTCATATCTCCAAGCAAAATTAAAATTATGTAGCAGTATAACTTCAAGCGATGTATTGGAAGACTCAAACAAGAGGACGTTTGATGTATCTGCAACATAACATACAATAGGAACAATAAAAGCCCATATTTAATGCTTGTTCATTAGCTTTTTGACAAGCACATGTATTTAGGTAAAAGATTAAATATGTTACACTTAATTGAAGTATTAATGTCATACTCCTATAGTCACCTGACTATCCCATTTTATATCACAAATGCAAGTATCAATGTAAGAATGCCATAAAAAGTTCATCTTTAAAGACAAAGCAGTCAATCTATTATAGGTTTTAAAAAAATTAAATTAATTTTGAACCTTAGGGTTTCAATTTCTGAATTTATAGGGGTATAGTGGGATTGTTTAGTTTGTTTTGTACTCATGATATATAATCTTTCTCTTTTTCTGTAAGCTGCCTAGAGTCAGGTTCGACTGATTGGGGTGGGATAATAAATCCAGTGGTGGGCTGCTGCCAGTTTGGACCGGTTCAGCTGAACCGGTAGCAGAAATCCAGAGGGGTTCCCGGGGGGGGGGGAAGCCCCCGGGCGACCGGTTCAGTTGCCTCTCTGGCCGCTCTCTGGATTTCTTTTCCGGGCAGCCCAAAATGGCTGCTCGGAAGTGCGCATGTGTCAAAACTCCATTTGACGCATGCGCATTGAAAAATAGAAGTGCACATATGTCAAATGGTATTTTGATGCATGTGCACTTCCGAGCAGCCATTTTCGGCTGCCCGGAAAGGATGCAGTGGCATCCTTGGAGCAGCGGCGGCCTTTCCTTCACTGCCAACTGGCAACACTGCTCCCACGGCGGCGGCACCGGGCCGGGCCAGGCCAGGCCTGGCTGCGCTGCCGGACCTGGCCAGGTCAGGCTAGGCCGCACCATCGCCACCTACTTGCTGCTCCCCGAGTCCCCAATGGCCCGACCTCAGCAAAGGTAAGGAACTAGGGTTTGTTTTCTTTGTGTTTCGGGGGGGATTTTATGGACAGGTTTGGGGACCTGGGAATACGAGTTCCCTTACCAGGTGGCTTATTTAAAGGACTGCCAACCTGGGTCTGGAAGTGGGACTGTGTACTGTTTTTAATTTTTGTGGTAATATTTTGATGACCTTTTAACTGATGTTTTATTGGAGTAAACTGTTTCTTATGCTTTTACTTTTATTTTTAGTGTTTTGTAAGCCGCTCAGAGTCGGGTTCTCCCGATTGGGGCGGGGTATCAAGTGTAATAAATAAATAAATAATAAATAAATAAATAGTGTGTGTTTATGTTATTTTTATGTGTACTGAGTCTTTATTTTATTTTTATTTTTTTAATATTATTTTTTACTTTTTTACTTTGGCTCCACCCTTGACATCATGATATCAGCTCTGCCCACAGTGTGGTAGTAAATTTTTTGGCAGCCCACCACTAAATAAATCTAAATAAATAAATAAAAATAAATAAATTCTCAACAATCACTATTCACTACAGAAAACACTTCCCATTTTTTTTACATCCAAATGAATGAAGTATTCTTTTGCCTTCTAATATTTCCTGAAGCAGTAATTAAAATAGGCACTAAGCAAAGAGAGGTACCCAAGGACTTGGGAGTGCTAGCAATTTATTTAAAATAGGAGACTATCATATCACAGTCTGGTTTTGAAAGCATCTTCCAGTTAAAAGTGCAGCAAAATACTTCAAATATATTATTCAATTTTGGCAACTGTTTAGAGGTAGATTCTTTATTATCTATATACCACAAAATACTAAAACCAAGATACTACAATCTGTCTAAAGCCATTTTACAAACTGATGGTGAATATAGGATTATGTCATTCACATTCTTAACCACTGTATATCATCAACACTGAAATCCAACTAATTTACCTTTCATAATTAAAAAAAAATCTATAGGTAAGGAATCGAGCACCATACAAAGAACAAAATGCTCTATGATTTAGGATTTTAAAATAGAAAGCAAAATATTTTGCCGTAGTGGAAAAGATGATGGAGTCCTAAACCTAAACTTTAAAAACTGTCTTATAATTGTAATAGCCAAAGAGGACCTGTAATGATAAAAATCAAATCATACCTTGACATTTTTGATGTCCAGACTAGACCCAGCTTCAAGTAATAAATCTACAGCATTAACATTCCCTGCTAGAACAGCCCAGTGCAATGCGGTATTCTTTTCAATGTTGTCTATAGCATTGACAGAGGGATTAAACTTTAATAGAAAACGAGTAGGCTCCATCCTTGGAAAGAAGAAAATAAAGACATATAACTCACAAGTAAAAAGCAAATAACTCATTTTAAAATTTTTATTGAAAATTATATTTATAGTTATCCAGCATACTAACACATGGGGAGAATTCCAGAAGGTAAAACATATTAGCTTGTTATAGCACATAAAAATTGTTCTTTGGTATTTCTAAGTCTGAAAAGTATATTACAGTATAATAATTTTCACCATCTTTGCATCAGCTCTGAACAAGGACATCTAAAAATCTAAAGTAAAACACTTGGAACCAAAACGTTCAAGGCACAGAATATCCATTTTTGTTTTCTCTCTCTTTTTATGCATAATGAAGCTATGCTGAGGTAGGGACACTGAGTTTATTTAGACATAAGCGCTATAAACTACAGCTAGAAGGACAGTTCCTTCATTTTTATCCTTCTTTATTTTTTGGAAAGCAAGATAAACTACAGTACCTTATATCAGATCAAACTATTTGTTCATGTAACTTAGTATTATCCTCTCCCGTGACCAGCAACAGTTCTCAAGGTCTCAGGCACAGTTTTTTCCTATCACCTTTTCCTTGACCCCCCCACCCCCAAGGTGGTGGGTTGAACCCAATGACAAGTCTGATAATACCAAAGTTCTGCCTCCTTAATGGAGTTTTACAGAGAGTTTTACAAACAACAAAGCCAATACAGATGACAGTATCCCAGCTGAATTTTATAAAGCCCTAAAAGATGATGGAATCAAATTATTGCATTCTATATGCTAGCATATTTGGAAAACAAAACAATGGCCACAGGATTGGAAAATATCAGTATACATTCCAATCTCAAAAAAGGGTAATGCCAAAGAATGTTCAAATTATCAAACAATTGGGCTCATCCCACACACTAGCAAGGTGATGCTCAAGATAATACAGGATAGACTGCAGCAGCACGTGGAGAGAGAATTACCAGAAGTGCAGGCGGGGTTCAGAAGAGGCAGGGGAACTAGAGACCACATTGCCAACATACATTGGATCATAGAGAAAACAATGGAATATCAGAAACAAGTCTTCTTCTGTTTCATTGACTACACCAAGGCCTTTGACTGTGTGGACCACAACAAAATGTGGCAAGTAATTAAAGAGATGGGAATATCAGAACACCTTATATGCCTCATGAGAAATCTGTACATGAGTCAAGAAGCAACAGTTAGGACAGAATATGGAATGACAGAGTGGTTTGGAATAGGAAAAGGAGTAAGACAAGGCTGCATTTTATCACCTTGCTTATTCTACTTATACACAGAATACATAATGCGCAATGCAGGGTTGGACGAATCACAAGTTGGGATCAAAATTACTGGGAGAAACATTAACAACTTGAGATACGCAGTTGATACTACCCTAATGGCAGAAAGTGAGGAAGACCTAAAGAAGCTTCTGCTTAGGGTAAAAGAAGAGAGTGCAAAAGTTGGCTTGAGACTCAACATGAAGAAAACTAAGATACACTAGTACCTTGGATAACGATGAGACTTGGTTCCACAAGTCTCGTCGTTATCTGATTTTTAAAGTTGTGAGATACATTGATCGCACAATGTTAAAAAAAAAGCCCTGTTCCCCTGGAGGCTGCAGCAAGCCAGAACGTTGGGATTTGAATCCTGACGTTTTGGCTTGCTGTAGCCTCCAGGAAGGTGGGAGAACTTTGGAAACAGCTTGGATCGGGTCCCCCAACACCCCCCAAGCCAACAGGGGGTGTCAGAGAGCCCAAAATGGGTAAAAAATGGACTTTGTTTACCCATTTCGGGCACTCTGACCCCCCTGCTGGTTCCAGAGAGGTCGGGGGACCCGATCCAAGATGTTTCCAAAGTTCCCCTATCTCCTGGGGCAGTGCAGCAAGCCAAAACATCAGGATTCGAATTATGACGTTTTGGCTTGCTGCACTGCCCCGGGAGGTGAGGGAAGTACAGAAACAGCGCAGATCGGTTCCCCCAACCTGCCCAGAGCCGGCGGGGTGGGTGGGTCAGAGAGCCCGAAATGGATGAAAAAAATGGATGGGTTTTTTTTCACCCATTTCAGGCTCTCTGACCCCCCCTGCTGGCTCCGGGCAGGTCGGGGGACCCGATCCACAGCTGCAGGGTGGCTTCCCTAGCCACACGCCCCTGCCTCCACAGCTGTGAGGTGGCTGGGGAAGCTGATGGGGGAGCCCCCCATCAGATTTCCAGCCACCCCACCCCTGCCTCCACAGCTGCAGGGTGGCTGGGAAGCTGAATGGAGAACCCCATTCAGCTTTCCATCCACCCTGCTGCTACGAACGACTGCATTGGACAACGCTAGCAGATCGTTATCCGATGCAAAATTTCTTTAGAAATTTTGCATTGTTATCCGATTTATCGTTATCCGATGCCGTCGTTATCTGAGGTATTACTGTAATGGCAACAGGCCCTATCAGTCCCTGGAAAATAGATGGGGAAGAAGTAAAAGCAGTGACAGATTTTACTTTCTTAGGCTCCAAGATCACTGCAGATGGTGATTGCAGCCATGAAATAAAAAGGTGACTGATTCTTGGGAGACAAGCTATGAGAAACCTGGGGAGCATAGTGAAAAGTAGAGACATCACCTTGCAAACAAACATTCACATAGTCAAAGCAATGGTATTCCCAGTGGTAATGTATGGTTGTGAGAACTAGAACATAAGGAAAGCTGAGCACAGAAGAATAGATGCCTTTGAAATGTGGTGTTGGAGGAGAGTTTTGAGAGTCCCCTGGACAGCAAGGAGAATAGGTTGATTCTAGAAGAAATCAACCCTGACTGCTTCTTAGAAGGTCAAATAGTAAAGATGAAGCTAAAGTACTTTGGACATCAAATAAGAGAGGATTCACTTGAGAAAGCCTTGATGCTGGGAAAGGTGGAGGGCAAAAGAAGGGGAGATGGAATTGTAGACGCAATGGGCAGAAAGCTGTGCAGGCTGAGGAGGATGGTGGAAGACAGAGGTGCCTGGCGAGCAATGGTCCATATGGTCGTAAAGGGTCGGAATCAACTGTGCGACTGAACAATAAAAAAACAGAGTTCCAGTTAAATGTCTTCTTTTATTTGTAACCATCCTATATTTTCCAACAAATTCTATCATCTTTTATTTTTATTTTTACAAAATAAATCCATATAAGAGAACAAGGCCAAACAGTTGCAAGGGATCTTTTGATCTGCAGAGCTAGAGATTTACATTTCATGGGTTTTAATTTTTTTTCATTATGTGACATTCTACCTGGGGGAGCCAATAACCTTTTTACTAGTTTTCATGTTAGCAGGTCACACACAGCCTAGGTGGGCATAGGATCTTTTCTGGTACTTTCACCTGAAACACTACTGCTCTTTAGTGACGCTAAAATAGGCTTTAGGCCAGGGATTTTCAGTCTGTGGCCCATGGGCCAGATGCGTCCTACGTCACAATTTCATGTGGCGCCTCACCACCTCCACCGCACCAGGAAGTGCCATGTGGTAGAGGAAGGACAAAATGGCCATCTGGCCCCCAAGCTGTCAGAGGGAGCATGACCCGGCTCCTGGCTTTAAAACGTTGAGAACTCCTGCTTTAGGCTAAAGGACAACCATAACAAAAAAAAACTTTACAAGCATTTGGGCTGCCCCTTTTACTGAGTTCAGGGCACAATGTCCTTGCTACCTACTGTATACCTTAAATGCTCAGTGAAAAATTGTTATCTTTCTACTACAATCTCTTATTTTCCCTCTGGTATTATATAGACTTGCATACTGAGGGTGTAATGTTTCTATTTACAGGTTACTCAATAGCTTCCTAAGTTACTCATAAATTAAATAATCAAGAGAGTGTTTCTGAACAAGCAAAAGGGTTTTGCTCAAGTAACAAAGGCAAATGGTATGAAGGAAAATATAAATTTTAATTAAAATGTAAAGCAGCTGTAAAGTATAAATATATCATTTTGTAATAAAACTCAGAATAGCTACTTTCCTGGATTCTCTGCATAGCACATTCTCAATAAATACTGTAGGTTTCTTTCTAGCTCTATGTACAAAACAGACTCTCTCACTAACTCTATACCAGAGTCTTCCAAAACACCCTTGTTAGCAAGCTCTCAAAACAGACTGACTCTCAGCAGTCGTTCCAAGGACATGAAAGGAGCAGCCCTAACAATTGTCAAGCCTGCAAACACATTTAGGAAACCTCTGGGCAACAATAGCACCCAGTCATCTGATCCTTCCATTTTTTACACACCAGGAAAAAAATGGTTAGTGCAGTTGGGTGGTTAGTGTGGGCTTTCTTCAAGTACAACTCCCAGAAAGCCATGTGGCAACTTCCTTTTCTTCCCATTACCAACAAGAAAAAAAGACTCATGCCAACCATGCAGCCTGTGGGATAGGCCCTGCCACCAGTGAGTGAAAGACAGGATGACTAAAGGTCTGGGTGTATGGACCAGAACTCTCAGAATGTTATCTTGGGAATTTCTGGAGAATTCTGGGAGTTAGAATTAAAAAACAAACAAACAACAGATTTAAACATGGAGAGAGAGCTAAACCAAGGGTGCCCAAACTTTTTGGGCCATGCGCCGGTCACGTGGTTGAGCAGGCTAGTCATGTGGTTCCTCCCACCAGAGGTAAAATACACCCATGCATGTGCAAAACACTGCTGTAAATGCACCTGCAGCTATTGTAAACACATTTACAACAGCTGGGAGTCATCTAAGGCAGTGTTTTGCACAGGCACATTTTACTTCTGCTTCCGGGAGTGGCATGGGTGGATCCAGCCCATGGGCCGTAGTTTGGATTACAATGGATTACAATGTAATTTAATCCTGAATTGAACACATTCTTCCGTTAAAGTAGACTTTGAATGTGACAGGGCAAATAACCCTTGTTTAAAAAACAGAATTACTGAAGGGGGAAAATGTCAGTAAAACATGAGATGATGCTCTTATAAGATCTCACCTACAATAGAAAAATGTGTTGAATGTGTGTGTTTTGATCTCATGGAAGCTATAAACTTTGCGTGCTATCATACTTTTCAACATAAACTCTGCTCTCAGGACTTTAGTCATCATCTGTGAATAGCTGCTTTAGTAACTGTTTCATTGGTTATTTC
Organism: Furcifer pardalis; assembly: GCA_030440675.1. Lineage (NCBI taxonomy): Eukaryota > Metazoa > Chordata > Lepidosauria > Squamata > Chamaeleonidae > Furcifer > Furcifer pardalis. The sequence continues at coordinate 73,608,372 of CP126894.1, read as the reverse complement.
TCCCTGAAACATTTTTTCAGCATTTCTTCTTCTTCTGTGTTTAGACCAGATGTGAAACTGCAAAAATGAAGACACCTTTTGGTGATTTCATTCTGCAGTTCCTTTCACCTGACCTAATGTGAGAAAGATTAGCCAGCAACACAAGGTTGCCGGTGCCAGGGTACACCCAATTGTGGTTCAAAAATACCACAATCTTCAAGGAGGCTCTTTGGATTGCAATCCTACGTGTGTCTCACTGAAATTAGCAGGGCTTATTTCTGACTAAACATTAAGGAATTTATTGTTTATTAAATACTATAATTACTCACCCAATTATTTTGTGGGATGACAACATTAGTGGGGTTTGTCCATTGCGATCAGTTGTATCAACGCTCTAGATGTGAGAAAATATTTAACAATTAGGGAAATGAAAATTCTATATTTCATTATATAATTACATCTCAGTAACATTTTCATATGGCCTTTTGGGATAATGTAATAAAAGTTTATCTCAGCCAGATTTCAGAAATGTTTCCTATTTTGCATTTTTGCTTGAAGGATTAACTAAAATACAGTTGTACCTTGCTTAAAGAGCATAATGCGTTCCACAGGATTGCTCTTTAAGCGAGTTTGCTCTTTAAGTGAAACACCACTGTGAATGACCAATTTTTTTTTTTTGGGGGGGGGAATTGCAAACCCTGATTTATTTGTTAAGCGAGTTTTTGGTTGGTTTTATTTGTTAAGTGAAGCAAACATTCAGAGAAAATTCTGCTCTTTAAGCAAGTTACTCTTTAAGCAAGGCACTCTTTGTGCGAGGTTTGACTGTATTTAAGTAGCCATCTTCTATTACATTGAACATTTTTGTAAAAACAGAAATGAGCCCAAGAGATTTGCTGCTTTTTGTTTCAGATGGTCTTATATAATTCTGGTGTATATGTGATCTTTAGTTTTCCATTATCATCACTCTTCCATTAGCTCTAATGTTTTTTCTGTTATCTGTATTTTGCCCACTATATTTCTCCTTTTGAGGCTGTTGTTGGTCATACCTGCTGATACTTCCAACAGTTTAGAACAAGCAATATTTATAACTGAGCTGTACATTATGGATGCCTTAACGACTCTCCTCCTTAACAAAAATATGTATTTTTAGAACACCAAATCTTTTAATTCCTACACTTTTTCTGTTCTATGTTTTGAATTTTCTTTGAGGTGTGAAGCTAGGGTTATGATCTGAATTAACATGAACACTGATAAGTTTACATACTTAAAGAGGTCTTTGTGACAATGTCACTAATTGTACCTATGCAAGTATGCAAAAGGATGTACATGATAGCACAAATAGTAGAATCTAAGTATGATCTGTGTACTATAATTGTATAGTATCACTTACACAAGCAAGCTCATCATTAGAAAATTTAACATAGTGTGCAAAAAACATACCTGACCCTTTGATATAAGGTAAGCTATAATAGGCATATGTTGGAAAAGCACAGCTAAATGTAGGCTACTGTATCCTTCGCCATCAATAAGAGTTGGGTCTGCTCCAAATTTTAATAACAATATGGCCATAGATAAATGTCCTTGCCTGGAAAGAGACAGAATGTATTATTTTTAGAACACTGTTTATATAAAACATGTAAAATTTTATATCTGATGGGAAAGAAAAAAAACACTTTGTCTGAAACTGGAATTTAGGATGGTGTATTACACAGAGAGATGTTTCTACAGTTGAGGTAGCTGTGGATATGGATAAGTAAGTTTGATAAGGACATGCAAACCTCCAGTTCATAGATCTAAGGCAGGGGTGTCCAAACTATGGCCCATGAGCTGGATCTGACACCAATTTCCCCAGCACCAATTCATCCAGTCCCCGACACCCTCGTCACTCCCAGAAGCAGAAGTAAAATGCGCTTGCGCAAAACACTACCATAAATGCACACATGGCTGATGTAAATATGTTTGCGACAGTTGCGGGTGCAATTACGGCAGCATTCTACGCATGTGTGGGCATGTTTTACTTCCGCTTCTGGTGGACCACATGACTGGCCCAATCAGCTTTCCATGGTCAGGCCCGCAGCCTGAAAAGTTTGAGTACCCTTGATCTAAGGACTTTATGCATAATCACATAGTCAAAGTACTGTAATCGATTTCTTTACAAAAGCTACACAATTTTAGCAAATCTCATTTCATAAAACCAAAATTATGCCCCATCTTAATGCAGCACACAATAATAACCTATATGTAACCACAGAAGCAGTCCAAAGGATAGTTTTTGATTGCTAAATTTCATACCTAATAGCCCAATGAAGTGGAGTTGAATTTAAGTCTCCTCCTAGTTGATCCACCACTGCGCCTTTGGAAATAAAAAACCTGTGGAATAATTATGAAAAGTCATATTATAAATAAATGACGGGTGAATATTGAAAGGAATGGGTTGTTCTAATACCTGAGCAAGGGACTTTAAGATGAGATATAAGGTATCTTCATTTCAGCTGAACACTTGTTCCGAAAATTGATCTATAACTGCACTTCTGTCCACTATACCATACATTTTAGAGATGAGAGTCCTAATTAGTAATACAGTACACTCACATGAAAGAGGCATGTGCCATCAATTTAGCCTTCCAGTGTCAAAAGGCTGGGGATGGGTGCTGTAGCATATAACTTTTGAGTGTTAAACAATGATCTGGTAAAATACTTTTAGAAACCCATTCTCAAGAAGTTCTGTAAATAGAAAAATATTTTTAAAATTTTTAAATTTAAATACAGATGTGGCAGTTTCACATCTGGTCTAGACATTGCAATACACCAAATTTCACTTGAAGACTTATGCATGCTATAGATTTCACTATTTCTGAAATACAATAATGTGTTCTCTTAAATTCAATTTGAACATTTATAAAACCAATTATCAATAAAATATGACAAATTTCATTTCTTTTTACTCACAAGTTCTGACAAATGTACACTGCCCAAAACTTACTTTATAAGATCCAGCCGATTATTGATGGCTGCCCAGTGAAGAAGGGTTACATTTTCTTTGTCCGGTTGTCTTACATCATATCCTGCTTCTACCAGCTCCTGACATCGTTCCAACAGGCCATATCTGAAAAAAGGAAGAAATTATTTCAGTATCTTTCAACTGTTTACAGTTAAGGCCCAGGAATAATATGAAATACCTGTAGGTATATATTGGTAATGGATGGAAAAATTAACTTAACTGTATTAATACATATTGTACCAGGTTCTGTCTACTAATTATTATCATTACATTATCAAAAAATACTGTTGTGTCAATTGAAAGTAATACAGTGATACATAGGATAACGTTTGCATCAGATAAGGCTAAAATTGGATAACGTTGGGGAATTTGAGGGAAACATTTGCATCAGATGCAAATCCGATGCAAATGTTATCCGATGCAAATGTTTGTCTCAAATTCCCTGAGGCATGGCTGTGACTCACCAGTTTGCCTTGGGAGAAAGGGAGGGGGCTGCCTGCTCTCTTTCTCCCAAGGTTGCAAGATCTCAATAACAATCACAGCATCTGATCCTCAGCAGCATACCTCCTTGGGAGACAGGAGGGGTGCACAAACTTTTCAGGCCATGGGCCAGTAACGTGGTTCATGGGTGCCAAAACTATAGCCTGTGTGCCAGATCCGGCCCTGATACCAATTCATCTGGCCCCTTCCACCCTTGTCACTCCCAGAAGTGGAAGCTGGGTGAGTTTTACTTCCGCTTCTGGTGAGAGTCTAAGGTTATGAACGTTTCAAAATAAAATACTGAAAATTAATTTTTATTTAATCATTTTATTTATTTAATCATTTTATTTATTTAATCATATTTCTATGCCGCCCTCCTCACAAATGACTCAGGGCGGCTAACAACAGTTAAAACATAATCATCAGTAAAATGAACAATAAAATACCCACCCATCTCAAGAAAAAGTTAAAAAGTTAAAATTTAAAGATTAAAAAGAGTGAAAACACTTGAAAAAAATCACAGATTAAAAGCTTACAGAGAGGGGAGGAGTTAAATAAGCCAGCAGGCCTGAATAACTGCCTGGCCCACTGCATCCCATACCTGCCCCATCAGGTATGGGAATTAATAATGTTCCCAATATGAATTGGGAATTAATAATGTTCCCAATAAGATTAATGGTGATAAGTTTTTATGTTCCATATTTTATGAGCTTTGCTGTGCAGCTCAGTTAGTTACCGTAGTTATATGGCTGCAGAGCCAAAGGTTTCAACAGTGTAGAGACAAAGGATGGGAGCCAATTCCCCAACGTGCATGCTAGGAAAACAGCCAGCCTTGAACAAGCTGCACAATCCTAGGGCACCCCCAGATGAAAGGAATGATAAATCACTTCTGAGTATTCACTACCTAGAGAAGAGTCATAACATCATCACCATCATATGGTGGGAAGAGAATGAGAAGGCTAGATGGCATTGTTGACGCAAAGGGCACAAAGCTGGGCAGGCTGGTGGAGGATAAGGGTGCCTGGCATCTGGTGGTCCATGGGGTTGAAAAGGGTAAGAATTGACTGTGTGACTGAACAACAGCAGCTCTGTGGGTTCAATCACACACTCAAATATAAAAATTATGAATAACATATAATGATGTTCATTTGTAGGTACAGTAATACCCTGGATAACACGAGTACCGTATAGCGTGAAAACCGCATAACGTTACAAGATTTTCGGAAAAATCTTGTATCGAATAACGTGATTTTTAACGTTATCCGATACAGTCGTTCTTAGCAGCAGGGTGGCTCGAAAGCTGAACGGGGTTCTCCGTTCAGCTTCCCAGCCAACCTGCAGCTACGGAGGCAGGGGTGGGGAGGCTGGAAAGCTGACGGGGGGCTCCCCCCTCAGCTTCCCCAGCCATCCCACAGCTGCGGAGGCAAGGGCGGGTGGCTAGGGAAGCCGACAGGGAGTCCCCCTCAGCTTCCCCAGCCACTCTGCAGCTGTAGATCGGGTCCTCTGATCTCTCTGGAGCAGGCAGGGGACCCGATCTACAGCTGTTACTGGGCTTCCCCGACGTCCTCAGCCAGTGGAGCAAGCCAGAACGTCAGGGTTCGAATCCCGACATTCTGGATTGCTGCACTGGCTGAGGACGTCGGGAAAGCCCAGAAACAGCTTGGATCGGGTCTCCACATCTCCCTGGACCCGGCGGGGGGTCAGAGACCCCAAAATTGGTAAAAAAAAGTCTGTTTTTTTAAAACCAATTTTGGGGTCTCTGACCCCCCCCCCCCCCCCGCTGGGTCCAGGGAGGTGAGGAGACCCAATCCAAGCTGTTTCTGGGCTTCCCCGACGTCCTCAGCCAGTGCAGCAAGCCAGAATGTCAAGATTCGAACCCTGATGTTTTGGCTTGCTGCACTGGGTGAGGACGTTGGGGAAGCCCAGAAACAGCTTGGATCGGGTCTCCCCACCTCCCTGGACCCGGCGGGGGGGTCAGAGACTCCAAAATTGGTAAAAAAAAAAGGTCCGTTTTTTTTTAACCAATTTTGGGGTCTCTGCCCCCCCCCCCGCCGGGTCCAGGGAGGTGGGGAGACCCGATCCAAGCTGTTTCCAAAGTTCCCCCACCTCCCTGGAGGCTGCAGCAAGCCAAAATGTCAGGATTCAAATCCCGACGTTCTGGCTTGCTGCAGCCTCCAGGGAAACAGGGCTTTTTTAAACATTGTGTGATCAATGTATCGCACAACGTTAAAAACCGGATAACGACGGGACTTGTGGAACCAAGTCATAACGTTATCCGGGGTACCAATGTACTTCTGTAAGAGAACTGGAAGAGGATAGTTTCTTCTCTTCCATGTACCCCTCTTCACATCCTTGAATTCTGCTCCAGAGGATTAAGAAACCATCTGAGGAAGATTTTCAAGCAGTAGGAATGTGTGGAGAAACACAGGAGGAAATGAAAGTTCAGTTACAGGGTGTACATCTGCTAAAGCAACATCAGATTAAGCAGCTAATTAACATCATTTCTATTAAACGACCAAAAAGAAACATAACCTAGAGTGGAATGGGTTTATTTTTTTATAAGTAGACCCTTTTTCTGCTATACTGGAGGAGACAGTTTAGATACCAATGAAGAACAAAAAAGCATGTATTTAATATCAACTACGGTATATTACTTTTTCCTCTCTGTTGTCTACAAAGAATATATCAATCAGTCTTTATTATGATCCAAGACCAGCATAAAGGTAAAGGTTTCCCTTGCTTGAAAGCCAGTCGTATCTGACTCTAGGATTCAATGCTCATTTTTTTCAAAGCCGAAGAACCAGTGCTGTCTGCTTCTGCACACGTTTCCATGGTCATGTGGCAGGAATGACTAGATACCGGCGTGCACAGAACACTGTTACCTTCCCACCAAAGTGGTCCCTATTTATCTACTTGCAATTTCTTGCTTTTGAACTGCTAGGTTAGCAGGAGCTGGGACAGAGATGGGAGCTCATTCCATCCTGCAATACTCGGGCATCAAACTGCTGACCTTCCACCTCACAGTCAGCGTCTTAGTACAGAAAAAACAGAAGTTAAAATACATATTAAAAGGAGGGTGTCATTCTAATGACACCCTGCTTTTAATATGTGCAGGAAACCTGGACAAGGCAGACATCTCTCTAAACAAATATCTTAATCAGTATTAAATGCAAAGTAAATACATGAAAATTACTTTGTAATAAGATCTTCTTCAACAGACTTACTGTGTTGCTTTGACAATATCAAAATTACTGTGGTCCTCCACAGAAGAAAGCACAGGTTGCTCTGTCATTATATCCTCATCTTCGTATATATTGTGCCAGCTGTTGCTATGATGGTGATGGGCACCATGGCAGTGATTTTTACACTGTTAATCAACAATGAACATATGTCACAGAAAGGATTTCATGCAAAATAATTACACAAAGCAAAGTGTGTGTTACTTGTATGCAATATGGGCATGCATTTTCTTTATAAAACATTTACATAATATTAGAAAAAATAATACCTAAATTATTATTATATTTATACCCCACCCATCTAGGAGATTTTCCTACTCTGGGCGGCTAACAACAGAAAACTAAACATTCAGATGATTAAATTTACTGTGTTACTTCCCTCACAGCACCAACCCAGGCACAGAAGGGAGAGGCGATCAATTGCAGTGGGCCAGCCACGCCTTGCGGGTTCACAGCACCTCTTCCAGAGCCATTGCTAAAGCACCGGATGTCTTTCAAACCCCGCACCTTGGCAACAGCTCTGGAAAAGGCACCGTGAACGCACAAGGCAAGGTCGGCCCACTGCGGTTGTGCAACCCACAGTGTCCCAAATGGCTTCAGGTGGTCTTATATACCCCCCAGGTGCAATGTACATTAAAACCCCGGTTATGACGGAGGTCTGTTCCACCAGTATCCTTTGTAACCCAAAAAAATTGTAAAGCGAAACATCCATAGGGATAAATTGAAAAAAAAATGGTTCTGGATTGTTATAAACCGAAAAAAATACATTAAAAATTTGTAAACCGGGACAGCATTTCCATAGGATTTGCTATTGTAAACATCAGCGAACTTAAACCGAGGTGGTTGTAACCCGGGTTTTTACTCTACTCTGGGGGATTCCCGGTCATAAGGTAAAAAAAATGTAAACCAGGATATAATTTCCAAGGAATTTCCAGTCGTAAACCGCAGCAAACGTAAACCAGGGCATTCATAAACTGGTTTTATTGTATATGGATTACATATTAGAAAACATATGCAGGAGCAGAAGGTGATACCTTTTCTGGATCACTAAATAAAAAAAAAATCATTACAAGCTTTCGTGATTCATAATTACTTTTTCAGGCATGCATTCAAATGTTTGTGGCATGATGGTCTGCCAGGCTTTGTCCTTAAAAGTAGCAGCTGAGTTGATGCTCTGCCCCCATTTTTCAAACATAGGAAACCAAGCTTCAGTTTTTTGCAGAGAAAACCTGACTGTGATGCTGAAGTTCCTGGCTCTTGTCCATTTCCTTTGGGCACAAGAGGCTTCTGGGTTTCAGCCGACGGCAAGAGTTAGAAGTGACAAATTCCTTGCGTACTCCACCCACCTATATACATTCAGGTTGAACTGCTTTGAGCCTGCAACTCCTACAGTCCCTTACCACTGGACATACTGTTTCAGACTTCTGGAAACTCAAGTTGAAACCTAGAATGCTAAAGGTTTTCCCCCCCCACTGTAATACATGAACCAATTCTGTGACACTATAAGAGCAGTGGAGCCCAGAATCTATTTTATGTTAAAGATAAAGGTTTCCCTTGCTTGAAAGCCAGTCGTATCCGACTCTAGGGTTCAGTGCTCATCTCTGTTTCAAAGCCGAAGAGCCAGCGCTGTCTGTTTCTACAGACGTTTCTGTGGTCATGTGGCAGGCATGACTAGACACTGGAGCGCACGGAACGCTGTTACCTTCCCACCAAAGTGGTCCCTATTTATCTACTTGCAATTTCTTGCTTTTGAACTGCTAGGTTGGCAGGAACTGGGACAAAGACAGGAGCTCATTCCATCCTGCAGTACTCGGGAATTGAACTGCTGACCTTCCACCTCTCAGTCAGCATCTTAGCCACTTGAGCCACTGCAGTCCTTATGTTACTCTGCTATTTTTCACTTTGGATTTAGAAACTTTTCAGGTCCAAATGAGGCAGAGCAATTCACTTCTCTCTCTGGGCTGCATCTCCTGGAAGACTCGACTCACAGACCAAAATTCTGCTCTGAATGTCAGGACTTCTCCCCCCTGCAAGTGCAGAGCTCTTTTTGGAAGCCCTAAAGAGGACACAGTATTAACTCTTAGGGGCAAAGGTCGCTTTAAGTTTGGGAGTAGTTTCAATGGCAGTAAAAGAAATAAAAACGCTTCTAAAATATATGATTAACAATCATTGTTGAAACTAGAGGTAGGTGTCTCCCAGATCTTGGTTTTTAAAAAACCTACCCTGTATCCTTGACTGTTAGCCATGCAGGTCAAAGGAATGGGACTTCAACCCTTCAAACCTTTGGAAGGTTCCCACTTTGATTAAAAGATATATACATCAAGGATGTGTGGGGGAGAAAAATATGGGCTCCACTTTCAGCTGAATAGCCACCTCTAGTTGAGACCAGGAGACTTAGGCCATTGTGACTTTCTGCTGAGTAAACATACAATTATGGGTTGCACAGCAACTGTGAGATAAGCAGACTGAGAAAACAAAGGAAAAGCATTGTGCTAGTCACAGTGGAGTGATGCCTGAGCTGAGCTCTCCCAACAATTTTTGCTTCCTTGTGTGCCGACTTGCTAGTCGACTATACAGAGACAATGTTTTATCATGGTCAGAGTGTTGACCTGAGATTTTATGTGAACCTGATATCATTTCCTTAGAATATTTATAAATTAATTTTCTTACCATGGACCCAAAAATGAGGTACTGTACAGTACAATGAAGTCACAATATAAAACAAAATCAAAAAATAATTTGCACATATTTTAAAAAACAGAAAAGCAATTCTAATGCCAAACATAATGCCAAACAACATAATGCCAAATGTCTATTGAACCTATTCCTAATTTTAGAAAATGCTCACATAATATTATTCACATAAGTAATCTGGACCCTTTAATGGAACTTGTCTCACTATCAATTTCACAACTGGCACACAACTCATCATGTGACAAACTCATCAGAAGACAGAAACTCCACTAGTGCAATCCAAATTATGTGTGCAGTTTTACAGAATTCTGGATCTAAGTAGTCTGGTTAAAGTTGTGAACCAAGAGTCTGAGAACCCTGTTGCAATACATTATGCACAAATGTGTCTCTTTATCATCCAACTATAACTTCCTTTTGTGTTTTTGTAACTTTGGCAGCTATGTAATGTTTTATACTTTTGATGTTTTCAGCTACCTTTAGCATGTGATAATGATGCCAGGGTCAATATTACATATGTTGTAGAATTTGTTTGCTTATAATAACCACATTTCTACTGGTGTTTGTGTGTGTTTTGAATAACTTGCTACAGCTAATTGTGGTCAATCAATGAGGTGCTGAGGAATAATTCATTTACATGCTTGGTCATGTGCTCAACTTATCAACTGAGAACTTTACTGGGACTCTGTCAATTAACTCCAATTGTGAACCACCGATAAGAATTCAGCCAATTTGAAGTTTCTAAAAATGACAAATCATATCACCTAGACAGGCTGATAATTTTTGCTATAGCTGTGATCCTTAAAGAATTCTGTCCTCTGACTCCAATATATATCGTACTGAGAAGAAACTCCTGGATAAAATCCACTCTCATCCTGACCTGCTCCCAAGGGCCATTAAGAGGCTAATGTAAGTGGATGGCTGTAAAGGCTGTCCTAAACCCAATGAATATAAACATACCTTCTTCTTCAAGTGCCGTATTTTATTCCAAATATTGGCTATTATTATGGTGATCAGCCATGAAGATTGTCCTGGGAACAATATAATGCAGTGGTTTTCCATTTGACTTCTGCATCACAGCATGACAACCATACTGCTGATCCAGTTCTGCATGTCACTTTCAGGTCTTGATACCTTTTGGCATGCAAAGTCCTCATCAGCCCCAGGCCAGTATTGATGAAGCCTCTGCCTTCCATCATGATGGATTCAAGTGGGATTTAATCCACTTGGGGACAATCACCTTTCCCTGTGGACTTTGCTACCCAAAGCCGTTAGTCCTCAGAATTGTCAGGTTAACTGCTGCCTGACAATCAGCATTGAGTCTCTGGCAGTAGGGTCTACTCTATTACTATAGCAGGACAACCTGGCCCGATTTGTATAAATGTATCCAATGGAATGTTTTCTTATATACAGTAAAACCTCGGATAACACTAAAACCTGGTTCCACAAGTCTTGGTGTTATCTGATTTTTAGTGTTATCTGATGCATGTTAAAATCCTATGGGATCCATAGAGATACATTGTAACCACACAGGCTTTAGCGGTTGTTATCCGATGCATCCCATAGGATCTTAATGTTATCCGATGCAATTCTTCCCCCCAGATTGCTTAATGTTATGCGATTTTAGTGTTATTCGATACTAATATGTTATCTGAGGTATTACTGTAGTTTGAGAGTTTGTAGGAAATGTGAGCCCTAGTGGTGCAGTGGTTAAACTGCTGTACTGCACCTAGAACATTGTGAGTTCGATCATGACAGAACACATGGTTGACTCAGCCTTCCATCCTTCAGAGGTCGGTAAAATGAGTACCCAGCATGTTAGGGGGGAAATGCTAATTGACTTGTGAAGCGCTGAGAATGCTAATTGACTTGTGAAGACTTGTGAAGTCTTGTGAAGACTTGTGAAGCATAAGTGCTATGGGACAGTATATAAGCGTACATTGCTATTGCTAAAAGTACCCTATATCATGTAACAGGCAACCACACACAGTCTGGAACCCGAAATGCATCCGGTTGCCTTCTGAAGGGATACCCTATATCTGCCATACACACGTGCAAGCTTCGTCTGACATATATTCACAGATATTGATACATATAGGAGAGGAACTCAGTGTGTGTGTGTGTGTGTGTGTGTGTGTGTGTGTGTGTGTGTGTGTGTGTGTGTGTGTGTGTGTGTGTATACACACACACACACACTGAGTTCCTCTCCTATATGTATCAATATCTGTGAATATATGTCAGACGAAGCTTGCACGTGTATATATATATACACACACACACACAGAGTATATACCCCAGCCCTGCGCTAGGGTCGGAATCGACTGTGCGACTGAACAACAACCAAGTTATCTACCGTGGTTCACAACGCCCTGGGTTTCGTTTTCGTACTTTCACGCAAGTAGACCCTCTTCCCCCCCTTCGAATAAAAGGGGGCAAGAAAGGGAAAGCCCCTCCAAACACCTGCAGTTTCTTAGCAGAGACTCTTAACTTTTCGCCCTTTTGAAATAATTTAGTTTCTGTTTCTAATTCGGGGAGGGGGGGGAGGGAGGACCCTTCTTCTTCTCCCGAGTGGAAGGAGCACGTCGGAAAGGCGCCATAACCAGCCCTCGGTTGGACCGCGGCGCCCTAATAAGGCCTCTCCCCGGCGCCTCCCGGGGGACTCCCTTCCCTTGGCGACCCCTTCGGCTCACCTCCCGCCCGGTGCCCTCCTCGACGCCCGCCATGGCTGCTCCTGCCGCCGCCGCCAGCCCGCCTCGGATGAACGCCCACTTCCTGGTTACGGCCCACACACCGGGCGACTCGAGACAGACGAGGAGGGGCCCAGGTCGGCAACAGGACGCGCCGGACAGGCGGGCAGGAGGAGAGAGGAAGAAGGCCTGCCGCCCTCTCAAGCCCGGTGGAATTGCTTGGCGGGATGCGGCGGCGGGATGGCGTGGCAGCTTAGGTGTCCCAAAGTGAATTGGCAAGCCTATATAAAAACGAATGACATCCTAAAGCAGGACTGCCAAAATTACGGCCTGAGGGCCAGATCCGGCCCCTGAAGCCCAAATCATCCGGCCCACAAAGCCCTCGTTGCTCCCTGAAAAGGAAATAAAAAAACACACCCATCCGGGAATATTTTACTTCCGGGAGTGATGAGGGCTTTTGTGGGCCAGATGAATTGGTGTCAGGGGCCGGATTTGGCCCCCTAGGCCAGTGGTCAGCAAACTTGGCTCTCCAGCTGTTCTTGGACTCCAGTTCCCAGAAGCCTTGATCACCTCCTGCCCGGTACCCTCCTCGGCGCCCGCCATGGCTGCTGCTGCCGCCGCTGCCAGCCCGCCTCGGATGAACGCCCACTTCCTGGATACGGCCGACACACCGAGCGACACGGTCGAGACAGACGAGGAGGGGCCCAGGTCGACAACAGGACGCGCCGGACAGGCGGAGAGGAAGGCCTGCCGCCCTCTCAAGCCCGGTCGAAGAGGTGGCATTGCTTGGCGTTGGAAGGGGATGCGGCGGCGGGATAGCGTGGCTGCTGTTAGGTGTCCCAAAGTGAATTGGCAAGCCTAAACGAATGACATCCTAAAGCAGGACTGCCAAAATTACGACCGGAGGGCCAGACCCGGCCCCTGAAGCCCAAATCATCCGGCCCACAAAGCCCTCGTTGCTCCCCGACAAGGAAATAAAACACACCCATCCGGGAATATTTTACTTCCGGGAGTGATGAGGGCTTTGTGGGCCAGATGAATTGGTGTCAGGGGCCGGATTTGGCCCCCTAGGCCAGTGGTCAGCAAACTTGGCTCTCCCGCTGTTCTTGGACTCCAGTTCCCAGAAGCCTTGATCACCTCCCGCCCGGTACCCTCCTCGGCGCCCGCCATCTGCCGCCGCCAGCCCGCCTCGGATGAACGCCCACTTCCTGGATACGGCCGACACACCGAGCGACTCGGTCGAGACAGACGAGGAGGGGCCCAGGTCGACAACAGGACGCGCCGGACAGGCGGAGAGGAAGGCCTGCCGCCCTCTCAAGCCCGGTCGAAGAGGTGCCATTGCTTGGCGTTGGAAGGGGATGCGGCGGCGGGATAGCGTGGCTGCTGTTAGGTGTCCCAAAGTGAATTGGCAAGCCTATATAAAAACGAATGACATCCTAAAGCAGGACTGCCAAAATTACGACCGGAGGGCCAGACCCGGCTCCTGAAGCCCAAATCATCCGGCCCACAATGCCCTCGTTGCTCCCCAAAAAGGAAATAAAACACACCCATCCGGGAATGTTTTACTTCCGGGAGTGATGAGGGCTTTGTGGGCCAGATGAATTGGTGTCAGGGGCCGGATTTGGCCCCCTAGGCCAGTGGTCAGCAAACTTGGCTCTCCAGCTGTTCTTGGACTCCAGTTCCCAGAAGCCTTGATCACCTCCCGCCCGGTACCCTCCTCGGCGCCCGCCATCTGCCGCCGCCAGCCCGCCTCGGATGAACGCCCACTTCCTGGATACGGCCGACACACCGAGCGACTCGGTCGAGACAGACGAGGAGGGGCCCAGGTCGACAACAGGACGCGCCGGACAGGCGGAGAGGAAGGCCTGCCGCCCTCTCAAGCCCGGTCGAAGAGGTGGCATTGCTTGGCGTTGGAAGGGGATGCGGCGGCGGGATAGCGTGGCTGCTGTTAGGTGTCCCAAAGTGAATTGGCAAGCCTAAACGAATGACATCCTAAAGCAGGACTGCCAAAATTACGACCGGAGGGCCAGACCCGGCCCCTGAAGCCCAAGTCATCCGGCCCACAAAGCCCTCGTTGCTCCCCGAAAAGGAAATAAAACACACCCATCCGGGAATGTTTTACTTCCGGGAGTGATGAGGGCTTTGTGGGCCAGATGAATTGGTGTCAGGGGCCGGATTTGGCCCCCTAGGCCAGTGGTCAGCAAACTTGGCTCTCCAGCTGTTCTTGGACTCCAGTTCCCAGAAGCCTTGATCAGCAGGAGTGCTGACTTGGGCTTCTGGGAATTGTAGTCCAAGAACACCTGGAGAGCCAAGTTTGCAGACCCCTGCCCTAGGCCACTGGTCTGCAAACTTGGCTCTCCAGGTGTTCCTGGACTTCAATTCCCAGAAGCCTGAGTCAGTACCCCTGCTGATCAGGGGGTTCTGGGAAATTGAGTCCAAGAACACCTGGAGAGCCAAGTTTGCAGACCCCTGCCCTAGGCCATAGTGACTAGCCCCCTGAACCATGTGACTGGACCATGGCCCTAAAAGTTTGGGCTCCCCTGTACTAACGCTCCTGCTTTAGGGATGGTGGTGGCTCACGTAGTTCTGATACTGAACTTGAAGGCTGGAAGGTCAGAGTTCGATACCTGAGTACTGCATGATGGAGCGTGCTTCCCATTTCTGTCCCAGCTCCTGCCAACCTAGCAGTTCGGAAGCAAGAAATTGCAAGTAGTTAGATAGGTACCACATTGGTTTGAAGGTAAACTGCGTTCTGTGTCTAGGTATGACTGCCACATGTCCATGGAAATGTCTGCAGATCCAGACAGCGCTGGCTCTTTGGCTATAAACAGATGAGCACTGAACCCTAGAGCTGGATATGACTGGCTTTCAAGCAAGGGCAATCTAAAGTTCCTGCCATTCACAGCTCTGCTTAGGTTAAGGCAGTGGCTCTCAACCTATTTTTGGCCGTGCCCCCACCTAAGCATTTCTAAAATATTGATGGCGGCCCCCCCTCGTGACATATAATTATTATTTAAAAAGTGAACTATTCACTTAAAGGAAGCTTAAAAGGTTATACTCTGTTAATAACTAATTCTAAAATTGTCCCCCCCCCCCCGAGGAGCTTGTGCCACAGGTTTAAGGTGTGCATCCAGCAGGAGTTAAGATGGTGAGGACTATGCAGGCTTCATCTTTATTTTGAATGGTATTCCTGATGGCTTGTAGTCTCCTTTTTGTGGGATGTTGGTGTAGAGAGATATGTGCACTGTGGCTAAGATAGTGCTTTCTGGCAGGGCATGTGTGTCTAGTATCTCATACATAGCTGGGTACATGGGTGACATATGGTTTGAGAATGGTGTCCATATATCCCAACAGTGATGGTGTTGATGCTTGAAACAATGGCTCTCCAAGTTTGTGTACAAAGTCAAACCTCATATAACACTAAAACCTGGTTCCACAAGTCTTAATGTTATATGATTTTTAGTGTTATCTGATGCATGTTAAAATCCTATGGGAGCCATAGAGATACATTGTAACCACACAGGCTTTAGCGATTGTTATCTGAAGCATCCCATAGGATCTTAATGTTATCTGATGCAATTCTTCCCCCCAGATTGCTTAATGTTATGCGATTTTAGTGTTATTCGATACTAATGTTATATGAGGTATTACTGTATTTTGTTTGAGGTTCTTGCAGTGTCTTATCAAGACTTGGTCACATATATTTCCAGGATCAGTTTTTAGGTGGTTTTGTAATTTCTTTTGATATTTGGCAGTTGGGTCAATAGTTAGGGGCTGGTAGAATGTAGAGTTGGATAATTGTCAGCTTACTGTTTGTAGTTGAATTTGTTCATTACAACTATAGCACCACCCTTGTCTGCATCTTTGATGATGGTGGTGGTGGTGGTAATAACAACAAATAAATGTTTGGATAAATTGACATTGCAATTCAAGGGGATGCCAGAGTTGAAGATTAAAGAATTGGGAAAATGAGCAAAATAAGTGGAAATACCATTTCCATTCCTACCATGCATGCCAAGTGGGCAGTACTTTCTCTTCTCTGTCCCAGTCTTTTAATTCTTTGAAAAGCAGAGAGAAGATCATGTGGAGCTCCCTCTGGACCAATTTTCTAATACAGTGGTACCTCGTACAACGATTTTAATCTGTTCCATTGGCCTTGTTGTTGTATGAGAAAATTGCTATACGATGCATGCATTGTATAGCGATTTTCCCTATGGGATGCATCATACAATGAATATCTCTATGGGAAAAATCGTACAACAACAAAAATTTGTTGTACGATTTTTCCCATAGAGATGCATTGCATCATATAGCAATTTTAGTTGTTATATGGGGCACAATGTTTTTTCAAATTCTCATTGTTGTACAATTTAATTGCTGTAGAAGGCAATTGTTATACAGGGTTCTACTGTACTTGTAGTGGGTTATTTGAAGATCTCCACCTAGTGGCTGATGTTAATACCGTAGGCCAGGTATTTGCAACCTATGGCCCGTGGAGCTCATTAATACAGCCCGTGGTGGCCAACCCGGCACCTCCAAAAGCTCCCACCACCATTTTCTGACATCTTACACAGCCTCCACCGCTCCCCATGGAGGCAGGAGGCTTTTCAGAGCATTTTCATCGTTTTGGGAATTTTCACTACTTTTCTGCTGCATTTCGGCAGCTAGAACGCAACATTTAGGTACTTCTTGTTCTGGGTGGAGCTTATGTCAGCATCTGGGCTCCCCAGCGTGGAACCAGGAAGTCTCCAACTGCTGCATTCTAGCTACCAAAATACAGCAGAGAAGCTGCGGAAAAAATCCCAAAATGGTGCGAAAATGCTCTGAAAAGCCTCCTGCTACCGTGAGGAGCGGAAGAGGCTGTGCAAGAAACAGAAAAAATGGTGCAATTCCCGCCACTGAAAATGTAAGCACTGGAAACAACCACACCTCTGGCCCCCACAGCTGTGGGTCAGGGGCGGGTCTGGTACTTGGTGGGAAAACATTGTGAACCCCTACTGTAGGCCATAAAAATTATTTCAGTTACAAAACAGAATAACCCAGAGCTGTCAAGTTCCAATATGTGCTGTTTTGTGTCTGCATTTTTGTGGGGTGAAGGATGAGTGGCTCATCTCCAATATATCATTAAATTATGGTGTTTTAATTTGAAATCATTCTGAACTACTCGCATTTTGGAGCTTCAGTGAATTTCTGTAGTTTGTTGCTACAGATCTTACAACTTTATTACCTTGTTTATTTGATTTTACAGTATATCACTACAATATTTTTTTATAAATAGCATTATTCATGATTCCAATTATATATTAATCAGTTTATCTGAACCTTGCAGAATAGAATGTAATTAAAACTAAAATGTCCTGATACATGGAGTTAAAAGCTAGTACTGTACTGTATTAAATCATTGTTTTTATGTACAAGGAGTCTTTCTGGCAACTGTTCCTTGCAATTCTGTCAAACCAAAAAGTAGACAATTGATGAATATAAGGAAGGCCATGCTGGATTAGGCCAAAGATCTATTTAGTCTAGCATTTTTTCATAATGACCAACCAACTGCCAGTGGAAACCCCACAAGTAGGATACTGATGCAATAATACCTTCTCTTGTGTAATTCCTCACAACTAATACAGACATACTGTGTGTCACTCATACAGCTATACAGTATGAGGCTCTTTGGCTTCACAGGTGGAAGAAGAAAAGGGAAAAGTTGCATAACTAACCCTGGAATAAGTTAGATTTGATTGATGGTAAATGTTTAAATCCAGAGATAAATGTCCTGCTTCTTTGGTTAAATGCAAAACTAAGGAAAGCTGCAGTCTGTATGTACTCTGAGTACTCAAACTACTATAGGTGCATCAAGGGGAAACACATCTAAAAAAGCAGAACAAAAGTTTTGAGCATTATTGTAGTGTAATAAAACAAAAGTTGAAATACTGTAGTATTGAAATGCTTTGTTTCACTTCTTCAACATCCTTTTGTATTTAACTCTGTTCTTCCCTTATTACCACAAATGAGAACTGAGCCCCAGAAGTGGTTCTATAAGTTGGTTTTTAAGTTAGCTTTTAAAACTCAAAACAGCCAGATTGGTTTAGAAAAGTAAGCACTTCCCTGAATTATATTTCAAAGTTTCCATGCTAAATTAATCAAACCCAAACCCCTTATTTTATTCCAAACTCCTTTCTCCAGAATCTTAAAACCCAAGCCAGTAGAATGTTTGGACAAGGTTTTCTTCTGGAAATCATTGCAAATGAATCTATTTCACCAATCACAGCAACACTTTAATAACCAAAAGCAATTTTGATTAGGGTCTATTTGGACAGAAGCAGAGAAATATAAATAAAATATGAAATTAGTATGTAAGGACATTAATTTTATATGTAAGAGTGTAGAGCAGGAGTGGGCAAACGACAGTTCATGGCGCCAAATCATCTGCCTCATGCTGCCGCAGGAAGTAAATGCATTTACAACAGCTGTAAACATGCCTGTGGCTGTCATAAATGTGTTTATGACCACTGCAGATACGTTTTAATGCAGCATTTATGGCAGGGGAACCACCAGTCCAACCCACTCAACTGTTTGTGGGAGCGTGATCTGGCCCCCCACTTAAGAAAGTTAGCAACCCCTGACGTAGAGCTTGCTTGTGTATCTACATAAACTCATTTAGAGCTCATAATTTCTTTACCAGAAACCACAAGGACAAGGTAACAAGTTAGATCCAGAGATGCACTAGCAGAGGAAATGTCCTGTTCTACAAAGAGATGTAACATTAGTATTTAAAATCTTTATACAGTCAAACCTCGCATAAAGAGCATCTCGCTTAAAGAGCATCTCGCTTAAAGAGCAGGATTTTCTCTGAATGTTCGCTTCACTTAACAAATAAAACCAACCAAAAACTCGCTTAACAAATAAATTGAGGTTCACAATCCCCCCCACAATTGGTCATTTACAATGGTGTTTCGCTTAAAGAGCAAACTCGCTTTAAGATCAATCCTGTGGAACGCATTATGCTCTTTAAGCGAGGTACAACTGTACCATTTAATATTTCATAAATAACACTGGCATAGTGAGATAATAAAATTTCCAAAACAATACAGAAGCTAACAGATAGATATCTGCCGACAGAAGTATGTCATTGGTTTTCAGTTTTCTTTGCTTTTGCACTAAGTAAGAAAACATTTTCTACTCACAGAAGGGACTTTATGCTCATAGAAGGGACTTTGGCTCAAACATGGTACCACAAAGTCAGTATCCATGGTTTCGATCATCCACAGCCTGAAAACTATTTGCAGTTTCAGGCATTAGCAGTATATATTCGAACATAGCCCCAGGAGAAAAGGCAATTGTGTAGAAAAGATACGATCTCTAAAGGTGTAGGTCATTTTCTCATACTTTGCAGCTCATCTATATATGGCAGGGGTGTCCAAACTATGGCTCAGGGGCCATAGTTTGGGCACCTCTTGTATAAGGAGAGAAAACGGCAGCCTAAAAATCTATCTCATCCTGTTGCAAATCAGATTGCAAGGCATGTTTTACTTCTACTTCTGGTGGGAGGAACCACATGACCAGCCCACAGCCTGAAAAGTTTGGGTACCTCTGATATAAGGTGTCAATAATGTTCCAGACTTCATTTTTAAAAAATAAATGAATGACTATGCTATAGGTATGAGGCTACATTTATTTGGGAAAGTTGTGTATTTTATGCCAATTTCAGAATATTCGTTGCCAGTAGAAAGTCTGATAATTGAATAAAATTCAGCAAACTCATTATGTAGTCAGTGAGTATCAGTTCAAAAAGACTATTTTTTGTTGTTGTTCAGTCGCACAGTAATGTTTTTGAACTAATAGTCCAAATATCTAATAATGAACTCAGCCTTAGTCTCTGTTTTAATGTAATGCTGTGAAATCACATTTGCAGCATGACTGCTTTTGAAGTAAATAAAAACATTAAAGGCAGCTAGGGTAAAAGAAGGTTGAAACAAAAATGCTTATATTTAATGGCAATAAAAATGTTTTAGATTATTGAATCTTAGAATTGTATCTGCTATATTTTACTGTAATACAGAAGTATAAAAAGCACATTCCAGAGACCAAAACAAAAGAGACAAAATCTAAACAGTTTTCCTTTTTCTTCCCCAATACATTTAAGCTGTATAGTAATATCCACAAGAGATGTCAGAGAATTTTTTTTTTCATGTAGTTGGGGGTTCTCTGAATTCAGTATAAATGGAATTAATCATATTGTATTTTTTTAAAAACCAAGAAATGATTCTTGTATTTATAAAGCCTATTTTAAGTAAATTTAAATCCTAAACTGGCTGTCAATTTCCATTTTATAGTAAATATTGTATTTTTCCAACAACAGTAAGAAATGTACTCTGTACTCATTATATTTTTGCAGACATAGTACAACAGGCACTCACAAGGAATAGCAATCTCTGTATGTTGAAAAAGAACAGATATGCTGCCATTCCCACTTAAAATAAATATATCTCTGTATTAAAGATGGACGTTGTACAGTAAAACCTCAGATAACGCTAAAACCTGGTTCCACAAGTCTTGGTGTTATCTGATTTTTAGTGTTATCCGATGCATGTTAAAATCCTATGGGATGCATCAGATAACGTTAAAGCTCCATAGAGATACATTGTAACTGCACAGGCTTTAGCGGTTGTTATCCGATGCATCCCAGATTACTTAACGTTATGTGATTTTAGCATTATCCGAGGTAAACGTTATCCGAGGTATTACTGTATATGCAAATACAGTGCAAAAGCCATGTAGGACAATCAACAAGATAATTATTCAAAAAGTTCCAGAAAATGAGAAGAAATAAATTAGCACCCCAAATATTTCGCAGACATGATTTGTATCACAAGCAACATAGTAACTAGTACATATCTTTTAACCACATGGGCAAAATTTTTTTAAATGGAATGAAAACTGTTTTATTAATACTTTATATTTTATGAATTGTAAATTTGGAGTTAGAAGTAAATGAAGGCTTCTAATCTAAACAACATCAAAGAACACCGTTTTAATAGGAATTTCTTAGTTAATTTCCCTGTTAATCCTAGTTATAGTGAAAAAAATACAATTTGAACATAATAAACTATTTTTATTTGAAGTTTTTTGGAAAGAAAGAAAAAGAATCAGTACAGAATGAAATGCCTTTTTAACAAAATTCCCTCTAAAGTATTTGTATAAATCGTGCCTTTAGTGGCACAATGGCTGTAGCAAACATAGTCCCTATCCCTTTAGCTTGTCCCATCAACTTTGCTGATGCCACACTCTTATATACCCTTAAATATTGTTCCACAGGAAAAAATACTGTTCATACATGGACTCTTAAGTATATACTTTATTCCCTCTAAATAAAGCATTTAAAAAAATCCTGGAAACAGGCGATACGGTACTGCATCAGTATATAATTTCCAGTCTTTGCCATATTTGCTAGAGCATCTGTGTTCATCCCGGATACAGCGATGGACTAGGAGTATGGTCATGTAAATAATGTAGAAATAAGGCAGAATGTGGTCAAAACCACAAGACAGACAGTACGCTAGGGAGCCAATCAGGTCTCCTGTGTAGTTAAAATGGCGGGCCACTCCCCAGAATCCTGAAGTCAGCAATTTACTATAGTGCTTTGTCCCATCAGCTGACATATAGGAACATTCAATGTATTTCGGTTTCTTGCCCCATATTTTGCAGTTGCCATCAGTCCGACGAAAGAGATCTTTCTGATGATTTGATATTCTGAAGATATAGTAGCCCGTCAGACCCAAAAGTAGAATCAGAATTGCATTACCTGTTGGAAGCTGAACGGGGTGGTAGACCAAGTATAATCCCTAAGGGGGAAAAATATGTGGGGGAGAAAAACTCTGTAAGTAAGTAGGCTCTTATGACTGGCACTCTTTCTTTCTTCCTTAGTGGGACCCAAATTTAGATTGATCTGCCTTCTGGCAGAGAAAGGGATAATTTTAATGCTACTAATAAGTAGAAAATTGGCTACATTGCTTGAAAGAAAGCCACTTTACATTGAAAGTCTTTATAGGCTATCAGTAGGCTAGAAAGCAGTTGGTAGATCAAGATTCACATTTCCAATTAGCCAAGACAATAACAATTTGAGTTCAGTCTCATTTGCCCCACAGAAATCTCTGAGGATAAAACTAATAAGGAGAAAACTGCCTGACACTTTAGAATCTATTTGAAATGTTCACCTTATTAATTAACAAAGAACCAAGTATTTTGAAACTATACATTTGGTTTGGGATTTTACAGGTCACAATATGTACCTGACATATGTTCAAATAGGGACTTAGTGGTAGATTAAAATAGCCACTGCTACAACTGTGGCTTCTAGGTACAATATGACTAAATGTTGCATCACAAGAGAATATGTGCGTATAAGAATACCTGCAAAGTATAAAGGTATGGAAGCCAGACGCAGTCTCCCCATCCCAGGTACCATCCAAAATGATCATGGCATATGTCAATGGTTTTTAAATACCAAGCTTCATTCCAGAAATAGTCCAAAACATATATAGCCTAAAAAAGAAAACACTGTCAGAGATCACTACACCGTATGATAGGTGGGCTCTTTAAACAATCCGTTGCTTTCTGAGAACACAAAGTTCAACTTTGGACTATAGTGGCAACCAACTTTTTTTGGATTATTTTTACTCTTAACAATAGGTCTGAATCAATGATTATCTCTGAACACGAGATAATAGTATTATATTTGATGAACTACACTATCTGTTAATTAGAAGTCCTTTTCATTTGCAGAACAGATACATTTCCAACTGCATCCCTAATACATTGGGACTTAAACAGTGAGAAATGCTTGACTTTGGAGAAAGTTTGGCCTACAGCTTCTATTAACTCCTCATAGGATTGCTTGGGACGCAAGGAGCCAAAGGTTTTTTTGTTGACTCTTGTAGTGAAACATAGACAATCCAGCTTCATCCAGTACTTCCAACCATTCCACCACTATCCCACTGTAGCATGTGTCAAGAATAACACCCCAAAGAAGGGATGAGTCCATGACAAAAGGTTTCCCCAGATCCCAGGAATTCTCAATGCCATTGTACAAAGGCTTGCAGAAAATAAGGAATAAAATTATATAAAAGAAGACAACTTATTATACAAGTCAATCAATTACATCTACATCTACGTATTAAATAGATTTTTACAAAAACAAGACTGCATTCTGTTCTATGAATCTTTGTCAGCTTCAGCTTTAGGAGCATTTATGGCTAACCAAAATATTAAGGAGTATGCTTACCTGTAGGACATTGACAAGTATCATAGAGTTAGTTACTTGTCCATACAATTCCTGCTGCTTTGCCCCGTAAGAAAGGTTAATTAGAGTCCACGCTACAATGCCTGGGCGACCGTTGAAAAACAATTTGAAATCAAACCACTCTCCTACACGAGGATTAAATTCAATCCCCATCATGAAGTCATAGAAGATGTTACCAGTGAATTTGCTGGAATGATATGTAAGAATGAATGAATGAATAACTAACAGATCAATACAAGATAATTTTTAAAAGCACATGAAGTTGAAGGAAGTTTCATCCACACATGCAAATGACGGATTAGTTTGAAACACATCATCATCTAATCAGTCCTGACTTATGGCAACTTTATCCAGGGTTTTCGAGGTAGAATGCACACATAAATCTAAACCACTGAGCTATTCAATGCGTAATAATAAATTACAAATGTCATGCAGTACTTGCTTTTTATACCTATGGCCACGAGACAAGTAAAAGCAGGCAGTAATTAGTACATTTTAGCTACCTTCAGCTTCCACAAGAAAACATGGAATATAGTAGGAAACAGCAACATGCAACAGGAAGAAGAAATGCAGTACTCAAATGTATCAATATCATATAATCAAGAACATACCAATCTTTTGCATTAGTGGGGAAAAGGTAGGCTTTTATCATTACAAATATGGATACTGCATAGCCTAGGATATTTGCACACCAAAGGATTGGAATCCAGTTGTCAAAAATGATGGTAGGCGAGAACCAGTGGAAGACATAAGCATTTGCAAACCAGAGTGCATGTGTGATAAGCCAGGCTTGAAGTCCATTGACTTCATATTTGAGCACTACGCCTGAAATAGAAAAGAAAGTTACAGGATTCAGTACTGCAGTGAAGCCAAGTGAAGAAGTGGAGAAAGTAACATGGCAATCTGGTGATTTGCACATAATTATGAATGTTTAAGAATATTTGTTTGAAGTTGGTATGACAAAAATTTCCAGAGGGAAAATTGGGAGGAGACTTCTTTTATTATCCCACACAACTTATTTTTTGTACTCACTTTGAATGCATCCTGAAGAAGAATGTTTGGATCGCTATGCCATATCATGTCAATAGCACAGTGCTCACAAAGTTCACAAAAATTATTGTGCTTATTTATTATTGATCTTTAAAAAAATACCCCAGTAATATACACCATATTGTAATCAGATCTGATAAAAGGAGGCTTTAAAATCTTGGGGAAGAAAATGTAAAAGCAAAAAATAGACAAGAGTAACAAGAGATGAACATGACCGAAGGCAGCTACACTAGCTGCAACACACACTTAAATTTGGTTGCAAAGTCAGTAAAGTTAGGAGAAGAGCCTTAGCAGTTTTAAAGATCTGAAGAACAGGACAACAGACATAACATTACATATTTGCTTTGAAAAAAGTCTCCATATGTGAGAGATACTGGGGGGAAATTAATCTTCAAGACAGGAAGGAGATCAAGTGATTTAAGGGTAGCAAAGCTGAAGGAAACAATGTCACAGGTAGGCATTACAGGGACATATAGCCAAAAGAGAATAAAGGCAAAGTGCTGCTGGTTGAGCTCCTTTACCAATACTGTATCTGCTTTTAAAAAAATGTTTTATGATTCTTTAGAATCCTCTTTTATTTAATGTTCATGCACCTCTTACCATTGTAAAGTTTGCCTTTTTAATGAATAAATATAAGCTACTGAACAGAATCTCTACAAAATGGAGGATGATGGAATCACGGTACTGGATTGCAGTGTTTTGAGTGGCCTTCAAAGATTTTGCTTTGTGTCAGTGAATCTAGCTACACTAATATCCTGGATAACACTAAAACTTGGTTCTACAAGTCTTAGCGTTATCCGGTTTTTAATGTCGTGCGATACACTGATTGCACAATGTTTTAAAAAAGCCCAGTTCCCTTTCCGAAGAAGAAAGGGAATGGGGTCAATCCGTCTAACTCTTTGGAAAAGGTAATGGGGATTCCATACATGGAATCCCTGCTGCCTTTTCCAAAGAGGCAAGCGGATTAAGCCAAGCCCCAAAGTCAGCAGGACTGGTCTCCGACTTTGGGGCTTGACTCTCTGGTGCTCTGAGCATCGGAGTGCCAATTTGGTTGGGGTGTGGGCATGCATGCCCGGTCTCCCCCCAACCAAACCGGCGCTCTGAGCATTGGCGTGCCGGTTTGGTTAGGTGGTTGACTCAGCCTTCCAAGGTCAGTAAAATGAGTACCCAGCATGTTTGGGGCAAAATGCTAATTACCGTGTGAACTGCCCAGAGTACAGTATATACATGTAATTGGAATTGTTATTTGGTACTATGATGGAGGCAGACATTTTGTAGGGTAGGTACAGATCCTTTTGCTGGAAATCGATGTGATCCAAAATACAGCTGCATGGTACAGAAGTGTGTAAGGGGGGGGGGAATAAATTCCCATTTCAAAAGTGTGGGTCTTAAAGATGCCTAATCTTCTTTGCTTTGCACTTGATTCTGTGCACGTTTGGAATTCCAATATACAGAGAATAAAGGACATAAAATGTTATTTAGCCTGCTCCACCCCCCGTTATATCAGAACATAAGAAAAACAAATAAGCACTGGGTAAATCTCCTAAAAAGGTTTCTATAAAAGATAAACCAAATATATTTCCTCACAAGACTAATACTATGAGGCTCATTGGGTTGTTATCTCATCTTACTGGAGTTTGGAAACCCATCACTGGAATTTTGAGTTATACTATACAAAAGCTCTTTAACAATGATAATGTGTTGTCTCCAAGCCAGTCTAACTTCTTCATCCAAAATGTTCTTTGTGTCCCTCCTCCACATTTATCCCAAACAATCTACTGTAGCAATCTGCATTTTTAATTTTTATTACATAACTGAAGTATACCAATTTTCTGCATTTTATGAGTTTTATGATTCTTGAATAACCAAGGCTATGAAAACTATTGCCCCTGATGGCCTGCTTGTAAAAGTCCTGAGGGTATCTGCTTGGTTGAGCTTAGAAAACATGAAAATTAACTTAGCCTGACCAATCAGGTTTTTCTTTCAGAATTATAATGATTTTAGACATTCCTTGCATCTTGAGGAAGTGGACCGTAATTTACGGAAGCTCACACTGAAATAAATTGGTTAGTCTTTGAGATGTCACAAAACTTTGTTTTGTACATAACAGATCTGCTTTGATTTCCTACACTGAATAGGAGTTTGGATTCAATAACCTTATAAGCCCCTTCCAACTCAATTACAGTATTCTATAATGCAAAAAAAGACTAATGTGGCGCACTCTTCCTGAAATGTAGAAATTACAGATTTCTTCCCACATGCATTTGTCAGGATGACTAAAGGAGAGGGAAGGAAACTTCCTAAGCAATGGACTTGAATTCTGCTATCATTGAGGAACACTTGTTACATTCACCAATTTACACGAACTAGCTGTGTAAAGCACATTTCAGCACATCACAAATTTCCATTACCAATCACCTGGCATCAAAATGCATGTAACAGCAGACCATCTGTTGTGTACCATTGATTCTATGGATCACAGTAACAAGAAATTCAACAGAATGTTACATGCCAAAAAGAATTGCAACCCTTGGTTGCAACTCTAAGCAGATGAGAGAAATTAAAAAAGGGTTAAGTGTCAACACCCTTCTATGGTTCCAAAAATCTCATCAGAAAGATGTTGTGCAGGGTTTCTTTTTAATTATACAAGAACTAATTAATTAAACAACACATCCCACAAGTTGCTTATTGGCAAGATAATCATCTGCAGTTCATTTACATGGATTAGAAGTCACCATCATGAAAAGCAGTTTCATAAGAAATCTCTTGCTCCTCAACCTTTATTTTTCGGTAACACCCATAACCTTATGAAGTAAATACAGTGAACCCCCACTTTACAGATGGCTCTTACCGAAAAACTTCACTTCAGGAAAATAAATCCATAGGAAATTATGGTCTGCTTCAAGGGAAAAAATTGCTATATGGAATTTTTTGGGGGCGTGGTGTGGGAGGGGGTTTGGAGCATTTCTGCTCCATTTTTGAATTTTTTTTGTCAGGTTTTGGCACCTCCAGAAGAATTCCCCACAATCTGGAAGTACAGAAATTCCTCTGCCCCTTCATCAGCTGTTCCACAGGTACTTGATGGCACTGTTGGAAATGTGTCGAATATGTTTTGTAACCCAGAAAAATTAGTTCTGGAACTCACTAATAAGCCAAAAAAAAAAAGTATCATCTCTGCTCAACCCCCTTTCCAAAGTACACTTTGGAAGTTTTCGCTGTGTTTTCACCGCTTTAGAAAGAGCTTTGAACAGAAAAAAACATGTTTCCTTGGCTCTTTTCTACCCTCTGGAATGGAAATATTGATTTTCAATGCATTCCTATGGAAAACCAGTTAGCTTTAAGGGAAAATAGCTATAAGGAAAACCCTGTGGAACGGATTAATTCTGTAAAGTGGAGGTTCACTGTATAACAAAAACCACACCACACCCAAACTTACCCGCAGGTGTCACAGCACCTTCTTGTAGCCCTCCTCGATAGCAAGGAAGATATTTATGACAAATGTCAGGAAGCATGAACAAAATTACCTGCAAAAAAGTGAACCCATCAGTATCAAATATCTTCATCATAAACTATATCAATTGTGAAAGTTGGACAAATTTTAATTTGCACCACCTTACTGTACAAATTAAAACTGCTTAGTGGTTAAGACGCTGAACTTGACTGGAAGGTCGGCAGGCCAGCAGTTCAAGACCCGAGTACTGCACGATGGAGTGAGCTCCCATCTCTGTCCCAGCTCCTGCCAACCTAGCAGTTTGAAAGCAAGAAAGTGCAAGTAGATAAATAGGTACCACTTTGGTGGGAAGGTAAACAGCATTCCATGCACTCTGGTATCTAGTCATGCCTGCCACATGTCCACAGAAAGGTCTGCAGATGCAGACAGCACTGACTCTTTAGGTATAAACAGAGATGAGCACTGAACCCTAGAGTCGGATACAAACAGCTTTCTAACCTTTACCATTCTGTACAAGTTTTGAATCAAATCACATTTGTACATTTTCTAGTCTCTTTCAGGTTTAGCTATGGACACAATGGCTTCCCATTGCCCTGGGAAACCTTTTTTAAAAATCACTGCTACTGATATCAAGACTGCGACCATCAATCCAGTGGCTATGTTTGACTTCTAAAGCCATGTCCCAAGGCTCTCAAAGGCTTCTCTAGGGCAAAACGGAGCCTCAGGGAGCCTCCAACTGGAATACAAGGGAGTAGAAAGCTGTTAATTGGTATAATTTAAACATTTCTGGTGCCCATTCCAAGTTGGATTTGGCACAAACTTATGCAACAGGATTTTGCCTGATAATACTTTCTTATGCTGAACAATCAATAATTTATTTTTATAATACAGTAGTTATACATACTCAATCACAGTATTGATAGCTAGAACATGCTTTTACTGCCTTATGATTTCAAATACTGTTTTTAGTTGCCTCTTAAAAACAGTATTTGAAATCATAAGGCAGTAAAAGCATGTTCTAGCTATCAATACTGTGACTGAGTATGTATAACTACTGTATTATAAAAATAAAAGACTAGGGCCTCCCTGTTAGGTTTATTTGAAATCAGCATGTGGGTATATAAGCATATCCAAGCATTCAGACATGGTCGGTGAGGGCAGTGAACATAAAAAGAATGTAGGTGTGCTTTTAGGCCAGTGGTGCCCAAAATTCTCCTGATATGGCGATCGGCTTTGGCAAAGGTTTGCAGAGGGGATGGGACCGAGTAAGTGATCACTGCTGCCGCCAGGCGGTGGGGGTGGTCCACAGTAAGCCCAGGTGCTCACCGCAGGCCACATTAACGATATGTAGGGGCCTAATTAGGCCTACAGGCTGAAGTTTGAGCGCCCCTGTTTTAGACCAGTGAAAGGGTATAGAAGGGTCAGGGTATCAGCAGGTCATGAGGAAAGGTTTAGAATGGCCAT
This sequence comes from Furcifer pardalis, assembly GCA_030440675.1. Lineage (NCBI taxonomy): Eukaryota > Metazoa > Chordata > Lepidosauria > Squamata > Chamaeleonidae > Furcifer > Furcifer pardalis. The sequence goes on along the minus strand of CP126894.1, from coordinate 73,579,031 downwards.
AGAAGGCTGAATTGGAGTTTCAAAAAACTGCCAGCAATGTTGACAACAATGAAAGACAAGCAGGGCTAGACAAGATCAACAACCAGCATGAGAAACCCATCCTTTTTGGTGGTGACTTTGACATTATGGAATGCACTGCCAGCCCACATCTGTCAGGCCCTGTCTCTGCTTGTATTCTGCAAGCTGGCTAAAGCCAAATTAGTAAGGAGGAATTTAAGAATGTGCTGCTCCTAAAGTAAGAATTTTGTTCTCTGCCAAAATATTGATTGTGCTGCCCTCGTTTTTGTGTCTTAATGGTTCTATGTTGTTTATATCTGTGTAGATTAATTATGGACTTTTATTGTTGTTGCTTCTTCATTTATCTCTTTTGTATTTTTTACTGATGCAGTCCAGAGTGACATAGTTAAGATGGGTGGGATATAAATCGAAACAAGTAGGATTTCAGCCTTCCAGTATGTGTGAACTTTGAAATTAACTTTAAAATACTTGTTCTGCAACCAGCAAAGCTTCATTTCCTGCTTAACTTTGTATTAGTCATAACCTATTAGATCCCAATAGAAAACATCAGAACAAATACCTGAAAAACCACCCAAGTCGTATAAATAGTTGCAGCTTTCCAGGTCAATGGTAGTGTTTTGTTCCAGATATCCCAGAAAGTGATTTTGCCCGTTAATAAGTCAATAGCTGGGTTGGTAAGAGAGCAATTGTACTGGTCACATGACATTATAAAATAATACACAATTAAGGGAGCAAACAGGAGTAGAAAAATAACACCTGCCAATGAAAGCCAGTCAACTTTCCTGAAAAACAGAGAAACAAAGATTATCACATAATGAAAATGTTGAATTTCTGTGACAAGGTACTCTGACAATAGTCCAGCTTAGACATAACAATAAACAGATTGCTTTCTTCTTCAAAGCAGACATGATTGAAAGAAGTCACAAGTGTTTGCTTCCAGTTACAACCAACCAATTTGTATTGTATTCAAAACCTAATGTCCAGCATCCTGTTGGGATTGACAGAAGGTTTGTGTAATTTGCCAAACTAATTGATAAGTTGCTGCTGTGGTGTCTTGGCTGTGTATCTGCTTATGAACAAGCAATCAGTTAGGAGTTACCTGCCCAGAGGGAAGAGTACTCAATAAGCTTCATTAAATAAATGCGTATTCAAGAATTTCTTGAAGATCAACATTGAAGAAGCCAGATACAACCTTCATTCAAATGCCATGTTAATGAAGACGTCAAGCTTCTTAGATTTGCAACAATGCAGTATAGGTTAGGCAGAAAATCTGTCTGAATATTTTATCTTATTTCACTAACTTTCTGTCTCTGGTGTATCTTCCTTCAGAATGCTAATATCATTTTAAAAGTGGACTTTGAGGTTGACTGTGTTCTTTACAAATCCAAGGAAGAATCCTCACTATGTATTGACCAGTTGGTTTAGATTGGCTACCCCCTGGTTTTTCAAAAGGATAAGGAAATGTGCTGTACTTCGAAGCAACGTTGCTGTGGTGATAATTGGCCCTTTCCCTAATTTTAGACCACAATTTTGAGGCTCTTAGAATCACAGAATAATTGAGTTGGAGGAGCCTATAAGACTATCAAATCCAACCCCCTGCTCAATGAAGGAATCCAAGTCAAAGTAGATGTGACTGATGGATGTTCAATTTTTTTCTCTTGAATGCTTCTAATAATGGAACTCTCACTACCTCCTGAGGTAATTGGTTCCATTGTCATACTGCTCTAAGAGTTAAGAAATATTTCCTGATATTCAACTGAAATCTGGGTTTCTGTAATTTGAGCCCACTATTATGTGTTCTACATTCTGAGATGATAGGCCCTTTCCAACTAATTTATTTTATGATTCTATGATTGAGAACAGATACAGCCCCTCCTCTGTCAGATTATCCTCTTCAAGAATCTGAAAGCAGTTTTCAATGTGCTTCTTCCTCTATGCATGTTCTTTTGCCAATTTGCTCTTCCTGTGCTCTGTCCCGTTGTTCTTCCACCCCCAGTACCTTGTCTGATGCTGCTGCTCAAAAGTTCCACCTATGTACTCTTCATCTCTTATACATTCAAGCCTGGTTACTTCCTCCTCTACTTCTTTCACCCTTTCATCCAGAAGTGCTATCAGTTTGCACTTGCTACATGTGTCGGTTGCGATCTTCTCAAGGAGATAAACATTGCACACTGGTTACAAGTCACCACTACTGATGTGCCTTTCCCCTCCATAATAATTTTTCCCCCTTTGCTTTCTTGTCTTTGACTGAGAATGTTTTTCCTTTGCCTTGTCTGCCTTAGAGGTTGTTTATAAAGTCTACTAATTGACTTAGCCTTTCATCCATCCAAAGTGAGTAAAATGAGTACCCAACATATTGGGGCAAAATGCTCATTACCTTGTGAACTGTCGGGGGGGGGCAAGCACTTACACATAGATGTGTAATTGCTATTCAGTGATGGGATGTCAAAAATTCTACTACCACGCCATGACGTCATGGACGTCATGGGCGTGGCCAATGTCATGACGTCATGGGCGGAGCCAACGTCATGACGTCATGACGTTGTGGGCAAGGCCAAAAATAAAAAAAATAAAAAAAAAATAAACATGCACACAGACCCGTAACTTAAAGAAATAAAATAAATAAATAAAATAAAAATTAAATAAAAGTACACCCACCCACCCAAAACACCATAAACCACCCACCCACCCCAAACACAAAACCCTCACTTACCCTTCTTGGGGCCGACGACCCCCATGGCCCGGGGCCACACGGCAAGGCACGCCCCATCGCCGCCGGAACCGAGGAGGAGGCGGGGCGCTCCATGTCCATCTTGGCTCCAATTTTTAAAAAACCGGACCCGGAGCCACTGCCTGCTGCTGCTACTGTCGCCGCTGCTGCCGCCTCCCGCCATCGCCGGGGGGGTGGAAGGAGGAGAGGGAGGGGACTGGAGTGCCGGACCCGGGAGCGTTTCTGTAATTGATCCGGGTAGATGCATTTGCTTTTTTCCCTCCTTCCTTTTCGTTCCGGAGCTGTCTTCCCCGCCTTGCCCGTTGATCGGCTCCCATCCCGTCTTCTTCGTTGCCGCCGCCGCTGCTGGAACCGGAGGAGGAGGAGGCGCGCTCCGCTGGCCTGGGGCGACGGCGGCAACGGCGGCGATGGCGATGGCGGGAGGCGGCAGCAGCCCCGCCTCCTCCTCGGTTCCGGCGGCGATGGGGACGGCAACGGCAGCAGCGATGGCAGGAGGTGGCAGTGGTGAGAGCACCAGGCAGCAGCAAACGGCGGCAAGCGGCTCCACAGGAGGCTCCAGTCAGGGGCGGCCGGATCCAATTTTTTTTAAATCGGAGAAAAAAATGGCTCCAATTTAGTGCGCATGTGTCAGATTGAGTTTCTGCGCATGCGCACTAAATTGGAGCCATTTTTGCTCCAAATTTTTTTTAAATTTTCCTCCCGGTGAGGCGTCCGATCCGGACGCCTCAAAAACGGTTTTACCCCCACGGAGAGCCCTCCGGAAATCCTTAAAACGGTTCTGTGGATCCGGTCAGAACCGGTGTCATCCCATCACTGTTGCTATTGCTATATTGCTACTAATATATAAATAATCTACAGAAACCAATTTTTATTTTATTTTTTGGTTGATGGGTTCTCTTGTTCAAATTCCTACTCGCTCACTCTGGTTGCTCAGACCCTGGGGTCTGTCTCTCTTCAATTCCTCTGCTGTGCCCTCTTGGAAGTCAGCAGACAGAAAGAAAGGCTCTCCCCACAACCTCTGCTGCTATTTGTTGTTCCCAGTAGTTATCAAGCCCTGCTCCTCCTCTTTAAGCTGAGCACATAGCAGCTTTTAGTGGAGCATTCCATGGCCCTCAATTGAGACTTCCTCTGCTGCCTTCTCTTTGGAGTAATTTCTCAGGAGTGAGAAAAGAGAGGGAACAATGCAGGAAAGGCAACATGACACACAATGGCCTAGTAAGAGGGATACTGTACATTCACTATAACACCTTTGAAACACAGAAGTAAAAGCCAGGTTTAGCCATGTTATTCCCTAGTGCGATGCCATTTCAGCATTGTAAGCAGATATATTCTATTGTAACTATAAAGGCCGTGCATAGCAGAATCTAGCCGCCTAGAGTCAGGTTCTCCTGAGCAAGGCGGGGTATAAATTTGAAATAACAACAACAACAACAACAACAACAATAATAATCTTCTTACCAAGCTCTACCCCACTGTCCTTGAGAAGGTCCACTTCCATTGGTGACATTTTTACTTCTTCCTCCCCCGGATAATTGTGTTTCCTTGCCAGCTGCCATTGAATGCTGAAATAGAAGAGATGACACAGAAAAAGAAAAGCAATGGAGAATCAAATACTCTGTCCCATAAATTCTGGAATTCAATTTAAATTATGTAAATATACATGCATTTTAAAAAATATCCTATTTTCCCAATAACTAAGGGAAACTAGGGCTGGAATTTACTGACATTTCCCTGAGCATGGGAAAAGCCATTCCTCTGGCTCTGGAAATTGCCTGTGTGTTGTTTTTCATTGTTTCGGTTTTGAAATCATAAATGTTTGAGGCCTTTTTTGGACAATAGATGTAGCAAAAATAGATGTAGCAATCATACTAAGAAGTAATTCTGCTGATCTAACAGATTCCTACTGGATGGCTCACATCATCACTCTCTCAACAAAAAAGAGGAAATTGCTTTATATCAAATTACACTACTCATCCAGCACTAGCTCCACAGAGTTTTAGGTAGAATTCTTTCCTATGGAGATCACCGATATGTCCTTGTGGTCCATGTACCAGCCATGCACGATCTGTTCTGAAATTAGACAAGATCAGCATGTTATGATGCTTTTTTGAGGGGTCAGGTACCCTTCATTCTACCTGGATGTACTGCATGTGAGAACTGCCTCTACTGCTCCAGCTATGAAGCCATCAAAATAATATTGCAACTCATCAACTGTGCTTAGATCTAGCTCTAGACCTCCTGACCATGGTAGTGTAATATGAGGGTTTGCTCCCCTTCGTCTCTTTCATATGTTTTGTTTCCACCGTGTCATCTAGTTTGCATAATAAACATTTAGAAGGAGACTGTTTTATTTTTAAGATGCCCCCAAGGACCTACATTTCCAGTTGCTGATAATGGCCAAAATGCACAACAAATGCCCCTGTATTTACTCATGCAGCCAAGTATGTCTTATCCAAGGTTTTATTATATTCAAGATTAAACTACAAATAGCTGTAGGCTCATTTATCACAATTGTTTTGTTCTGACTCATTGCTGCATCACATTCTTGGCTTGATAGTTTTGAAATGACTTTTTTTTGCCCAAGCCAAAGACCTTGAACAAAAGGTCCTTACACACTCTCTCAAAACCATATTATGAGAAAACCAAGGTCTAAAGCTTGAGCAAACAAACCCAAGCTTGTACTATTATATGATTCTTGTTTCTGACAAATTTAATTGTTGACTCAGTTCAATTGTCTCTATTTTAATAAGGCTAGCGATTGTAGCTGCGCAAATCAATATTGTTTTAACAAGGCTTCTGGTTAATCCTACTGTTGTTATAGAAGGAATTTCTCAAAATTCTTACAGTCATTGCTCTTAAATAAATGATATTTGGCTACAATTCTGTAGCAACAGGGGAGGAAGTAAACACTCCCATTGGGCTGCTGGGTAGAGGTGAACTCTGTGCTGGGGTGACTGCATAGGTACTCACAGAGAGAGCTCTGAGTGCCACTTCTGGCACGCATGCCATAGGTTCACCACCACTGCTCTAGAAAATGTGCCTAGTCCCAGTTGTTTTCTTGACCATTTAAAAAGGTGCAGTAAAGTTCAATATTTAGCTTTGGAACAGGCATACCTGAAAGACCACATGTTCTCCTTTATATGAAACCATCAGATGAATCACATTGGATGAGACCAAAGGCTGTCTTAAGTCAACATTCTGTTAACACTGTTGTTAACTTCTTGTGTGTAACATATATTAGGTGATGTCCAATTCCACCCTCTACCTTGCACTGCCCAACAAATGATAGACAAAGATGCTCCATATTGGAGATCATATAAAACTATCCTGATCAGTTATCATTTAATGGGAGGAAAGCCACAGTTGAAATCCTGTTTTCTTGTGTAATCCCATAGAGCAATCACATAAGCAGAGTTTCTCAACCTCGGGCCTCCAGGTGTTCTTGGACTTCAATTACCAGAAGCCCAAGTCAAGCACACCTGCTGATCAGAGCTTCTGGGAATTGAAGTCAAGGAACATCTGGGGGTCTGAGGTTGAGAAACCCTGACACCAGTGTTCTACCTATTGTGCAAGCCAGGTGTTGTACACCTGGTCATCTTTCATTTGAGCAATTAATCACAACTGACATATTTTTATCTATAGGCCTCCTTTCTCTCTACAGGGAACTTATGTTGGCTCACCATCCATTAAAATATTAAAACACAATTAGAGACATAAGGTTTTTTTTAACTTAAACAATATTAAAACCCACCATTTAAAAAGACTTTAAAACATAGCCATTCAAATCTGTATATGCTGCATTCCTATATTTGTCCAAGTCAATTAAAAGCCTACCTAAAAAGCAAGGTTTTTGACTACTGGTGGAAGGATAAGGAGCAGAGGGAGGAAGCTTATTCCTGCACAGTCCCCCTCACAGCTTCACCAGACAAGCCTGTGGGGGCACTACGAGGAAGAAAATCCTCATCTCCTCCCTCAACCAACATGAGACATTGGCCTCAGACCAACACAGCTTGTTTGGAATCAGAAGATAAGGAGAGATTTAGATGTCATCAACATACTATATTTTAATTTATTTTACTATTTACATGTATACCCCTCCCTTTTTGTGCAAACACTTTGCAATGTGTACACTGTTTAAAAGGTAGCCCTTGCTGGAAAGCCAGTCATATCCAACTCTAGGCTTCAGTGCTCACCTCTGTTTATAGCCAAAGAGACAGCGCTGTCTGTACAACTGCAAGTCCTGCAATAGTCACTGTGTCAAGGGGGAAAGATTTGAGTGATTATTTGTTCAGGGTTCAAAACAAATCTTGCTTTATAGCTTATGTTTAAGTATTTGACTGTCAGGTTTGAAAAGATTCCTGTCATGGTGCTAATGAACCTGATATGATAAGCATTCTCTATGTCCAAATAACTGGACACAGCCAATATTTAACCTATATCTCGGGGACTCTCTGATTCTAGATTTGTTGCCAAAAATCCCAAACCCTCAATTAAATTTATGACCCAGCATGCTTGCATAGCTACTCATAGATTTACATCCTTTATACATTGTTTTGAGAGGTAATGATAATCAAGGTTAGTCAAACCTTGCATAAAGACCGCCTCGCTTAAAGAGTAACTCACTTAAAGAGCAGAATTTTCTCTGAATGTTTGCTTAACAGATAAAACCAACCCCCCACCAGAAGTCACAATTGGTCACTTACAATTGTATTTTGCTTAAAGAACAATCCTGTGGAACACATTATGCTCTTTAAGCAAGGTACAACTGTATAGATGACAAATGTTCCTTTTCCCATTTATTTAACTACTTATTATGTCTATCAATAATAATAGTAAGCGTATAAGAAAATCAAAGCATAGTTCTTAAATGAATATCAAAACATCAGTAAGCATTTATAGCTTTAATCAGCAAATTCCTGTGGTTTTGAAACACTGTTCACTAATCAATAAAAACGACTGAGATGAATGGGTACTATGGAAACACTTATCCTCTCCCCAGAAAATGCTGGCTGGCTACAGACTTTGTGCAGAAGTGTCACTTCACTTCAATCTTATCTATGAATCAAAGTTCAAGGGGAGAAAAACATGAGGCCTGATATATCAACTGGCCTTTTTACAGCAACCTAAGATCCACCAACCCAAAAAGGTGTATAACATACAATGACAAGAACTGTAAACCAGGTATTATTTTGGGGATAAGAAGTGCATGACAGTCATACTGCTTTCATACAAAAACCTACACCAGTCCATTTGGTTAACTTGAGCGTCTTCATCTCTTTTATTTAGTAGAGCTTAGAAAGTGTTACTTTTGGATCACAACTCCCCAAATTATCTAGGCAACAGGTGCATATTTACAGGAGGAATTATTAGAGCTATAGCTAAAAAACCCAAGTTTTTGCAGCTGTAACTTGTGCAAGAAAGCAATGGTTTTATTGCTGTTACTGTTCAACAATTAGGAGCCAGAAATCTTTACAATCCATGTCAAACGTCCTGAAGATCTATTTCTGCCGCTCATGCTTTAGCTCACACTTCTAGATAAATGGCAAATGACTGTGAGAAAAATTTTACCTACATGGAAAAAATATGTCTATGTCCAAATGAATGCAATAAAACTAACAGACTGAACAGCAGTAGAAGAAAAAGCGTCCATTATAACACATCACCACAAGCAATCTTACTGGATTCACAGAGAAGCCAGTCTCGCTTTTTCTATAGCAGAGGCAGGCAGAATGCAGCTCTCAAACCCATTTCTGCACACTCTTAGACATACCACACATTTTTTTAAAAGGCAGAGTAAAAAGCCACCGATTCTCCCAGCCTTCTACTGGCTTGTCTACAGCTATTATATATACAGGTATACAGAACCATGTGACCAGCCCACGGCCCACAAGGTTTGCGCACCCCTGCTCTAAACAGTTTAACCAGTGTTGTTAAGTTACAGCAAGTTTATATACACACACACACACACATACATGCGTGTGTGTGTGTGTGTGTATATATATATATATTAACTTGCTGTAACTTGACAACACTGGTAAAACTGTTTAGAGCAGAGGTGCACAAACCTTTTGGGCCGTGGACTGGACACATGGTTCTGTGGTGCCCAAACTACAGCCCATGGGCCGGATCTGGTCCCCAATGCCAATTCATCTGGCCCACACCACCCTTGTTGCCCCATACGTGTGCATTTTACTTCCATTTCTAGGAGCCACGAGGGTGGTGTAGGCTGGATGAATTGACATCAGGGGCTGGATCTGGCCCACGGGCTGTAGTTTAGCCACCCCTGGCTTAGAGCTTTCCTTTTTGTTTACATTTGTATTTCTGTACTTTTATTGCTGTGAGAAAGTTTTCACCCTGGCTCCCAACCTCAAATTACTGAAAAGGAAGTGAGGAAATTCTTAGTTGTTTTTTTTTTCTTTCAAAATTTGACCTGCAGACTCAGATTAGCCACTACACACAGAGAGAATGAACATCAAAGCAGATTACAACATGTTTGTTCCCTTGACATTTTAGTTTTATACTGAATCAGCAAGTATGACCTTGCCTTGTTTGTAATCTGTCTTCTAGAACAGCCACAACAACACCTGAATTTCCAGACATTCTGCCTCTTCTATCCCCAAATTTTACATCTATGATTGGTGAAAACTTTTGGAGATCTTCAAAGTTGCCTTGTTGGGAAGCTTTTCTAATGATACAATAAAGGGGAAAAATTGCTGAGTAAAAACAGGCTTATTAGTTATCATTGTCTTAAGCAACCACAAGCCCACAACATAAGCTTATTTAGTCAGCTTTTTTGTCAGATACCTCTTTGGTGCATTTCCAGAAAATCAACTGACGATACTATTGCTTTCACTTTTGGAAAGATCAGACTCCTTTTACAATTTTATTAAATGATTCAATGCAGAATTTTGTTTCTAAGCATGGGTCATGTAACTACACCTCTTATTTTCTAATCTTCTATTCAGTTTAGTTTATGCATACAGTCAAACCTCGCATAAAGAGCGTTTCGCTTAAAGAGTAACTCGCTTGTGTACTTCTGGATTTTTGATAACTTACAGCAGTCATGAAGCCCATCGCCATGGGAATTGTCATCTGCTAGTCATATACAAGTATACACCCCCAAAAATCATCATCATCATTTTCACAGTTGAAGGAAGAACAACAAACAGGAAAAAATGCCATTGGAGTGAATTTGCTTAAGGTGGATCCCAGTTTGCCATGAAGTGACCCACACACTATGATCATTTCCTGAGGCACATATGAAATGAGGCCTGCAGGATTTGACACCACTGCAATGGACTGCCACAGCCTTGAAGATATTGACAAAGGTGCACCTTTACAGCCACTCCATCTGGCATGGCCTCTTCTGCCTCCATGACCATTGGGAATCAGAAAGTGGTTCCTCTTCCACTCATTTTGCCTTTGGGCCCAATATGATGGTTTCCACTGGCATTTCCTCCAGTAATGTTGGTCCTTTGGGGTGTCAAGTAATTTACTGCCACCCAAGAGTTGCTGGCTGCACAGTCTACTCCATTACTGTAGCGGGATGTCCAGCCAGACATGGGAATACAGTAGGTGTAAATATACACTTGCACTCACCTCATCATTCAATAGTCAATTCATGTCTGAAGAAGTGGATTTTAATGCATGAAACATCTCACTGCAACAAATCTAAAGTTGAAGCGATGCTTTTATTATACCTCTAACAACCTGGGTAAATGCCAGCTTTCAACATTTCTTTGCTACTAAAAGTAATTACTGTATGTTGCTATTCTGCCAGCCTGCTGAGCCAGACTAATACAGCAACTTATTTAAATATATGCAAATGTGTTATTTTCTGTATAGAGCTCTAGATATCCTCTTACCTACACTAGCCCTGAAAGGAAACTTAAATTACCATAGCTAAGTGGGTACTTACTTAAAAGCAACTCTCCAGACTTGATCTAGTCTCTTGCAATATTCTGTCCACAGTCTCACACTAAATTGCAAAACCCAGGAAGGCTCCTCCCTTCATCTCAGTAAGACTGCACTGATCTGGCTGCACAGCACAGAAAGGTTCATCAGCAAAGTTACCATTGATGTGTAGCATGTTTATTCTACACGATATATTCTACTACAACGATATCCAACCTTTGAACAAGGAGGAAGAATTAACAATTTCCTAGAGTTCAGCCAGTCAAACGTGAACCTTGTGAATGTCGTTAAGAAAAAAAGGGGAAAGCACAGAAAATAGACTTTAGTTGGGTTATTTCAACAGCGTATTTTTTTTTATGCTCACTTGGCAGACACGGCTATAAAATTGCAACTACAGTACTGCACATTTTTATAAGCATGCCGGTACGGCACTTTTAAGCGTCAAATCCTCTCCCCCACAATGCAAAGATGAAAATTAAATGCAAAAGCAAAGGAAGCATTTGAGATTTGTCTGAAATCCAAAATGGTCACCTTTTATAAGTCTACATTTCTAGAGACCCTACCTTAAAACGTGGATGGGCTAGGCAAGAAAAATAATTACAATTACAAGTCCCTCCCTCCATCTGATGAATTTTGGATCGGGAAGTTGCCCAACCTGTTGTTTCCTAACTAGTTACCCTATATGTGCACCTTGCTCATCGTGTGCCACCATTACCAAACAGCTGCAGTGTACTAACCGGGATCTAATTTCAACACCCACTTGCTTCGCTGTTTACACAGATTCGCAAGACGCTCTGTTTTAGGAATCTAACATTCACGCGTCTCTTACCTGGGTCGGGATCGTGCAGCCGTCGCCTAACAAAGCAGGCTGTCATTCAGACCTTGAGGCGAAAGAGGAAAAGGCACCAACCACCTAAAAGGTCCGGGATTTACTTTTGTCTCAAACTCACGCCCGCTTTTGCCACATCCCCTTTCATTGCAAGCTGCAAACATCGCCCAATCACCTGCCAGTTCGCTTCGGCATCATTCGATGTTGCACCGCTGGATTGGTGCAGCTGCCTCAAGCCATCGGCTGAGCAGATCTGAGTAACCATGGCAACCACCATATTCCGAGGAGTATGTTCAAGAGGAGGGCGAACAAAGCCATCGAATCATGCCCTCTTCGAAACTGCAGAGCTTATGGCTTTTTGTTGGTCTCGCAAAGCCAATGAAAGTCTCCTGAACATGTTGCACATTACTACTAGCCTGGAACAAAAATCTACAAACGTTAAGTCTGCAGCCCTGCACATGGGGGATTAGATTTATTCCTGTTTAGCTCAATATGCCAGCAAATTTGGAAAATGCGACAGTGGCCACAGGTTCGGAAAAGGTCACTTTACATTCCAATCCCAAAAAAGGCCAATGCCTGAGATTGTTCAAACTATCATACAGTTGCTCTCTTCTCACGCACTAGTAAAGTCATGCTCAAGATCTTACAAGCTAGGCTTTAGCAGTACAGTAATACAAGTAATACCTCATATAACATTAGTATCGAATAACACTAAAATCGCATAACATTAAGGAATCTGGGGGGAAGAATTGCATCAGATAACATTAAGATCCTATGGGATGCTTCAGATAACAACCGCTAAAGCCTGTGTGGTTACAATGTATCTCTATGGATCCCATAGGATTTTAACATGCATCAGATAACACTAAAAATCATATAACACCAAGACTTGTGGAACCAGGTTTTAGTGTTATATGAGGTTTTACTTGTACCTCAGATAACATTAGTATCGAATAACACTAAAATCGCATAACATTAAGCAATCTGGGGGGAAGAATTGCATCGGATAACATTAAGATCCTATGGGATGCAGCAGATAACAACCGCTAAAGCCTGTGTGGTTACAATGTATCTCTATGGATCCCATAGGATTTTAACATGCATCGGATAACACTAAAAATCGTATAACACCAAGTTTTGTGGAACCAGGTTTTAGTGTTATCTGAGGTTTTACTGTACACAGAAAGAGCCTCAAGGAGTGTGGCATTTTTGAACCACAATTGAGTGTACCCTGGTAGCCTGTTGCCAGCTTATCTTTCTCACAGTAGGTCAGGCAAAAGGAACTGCAGAATGAACTCACTAAAAGGTGCCTTCATTTTGGCAGTGCTTTTATTTTTATTTTTCTGATATGCCATTCATTTTGGTGGTTTCTCATCTAGCAGCCTACACACTGAAGAAGCAGCATGACGAGGATGTACATTGTCACGCTGCTAATTTACGTAGATCAAGAACTTCCAGAAGTACAGACTGGATTCTGAAGAGGCAGGGGAACCCGAGACCAAGTTGCCAACATTCATCGTATTATTATGGAGAAAGCAAGAGAATACCAGAAAAACATCTACTTCAGTTTCATTGACTACGCCAAAGCCTTTGATTGTGTGGATCCTAACAAATGGCGGTAAGTCCTTAAAAAGATGAAAGTACCAGACCATCTCACCTGTCGTATGAGAAACCTATATGCAGGTCAAGAAGTGACATTTAGGACCAGATATGGAACAACTGGTTGGTTTAGAATTAGAAAAGGAGTATGATGAGGATGTATATTGTCACCCTGCTTATTTAATTTATATGTAGAACACATCATATGTAATACAGGCTGGATAAAACACAAATCGGAATTAAGATTGCCGGGGAAAATATAAACAACCTCAGAACCCACAAAAGCTGGCTTGAAACTCAGCATAAAGAAACCCAAGATCATGGCATCCACCCAGTCATGCATTAAGCCAAATGGAGAAAGTTGTCAAAAAATCTTAAAGAGATTGAGACTCTGAAAGGCTGTAATGAAGGAATTTAGAATTGTTTTTGCTAAAGCCTTTACTCCCAAACTACACAGGCAGTGAACAATTCAAAGTAAATAGAAAAGTTAAATTTAGGATACAATTCCTTACAGAATCCTGCAGCTAGTATTGTAGTCTGTAACAGTTGTTCTACTTTTCCAAGCTCTGATGCAGCATATGAAAATATTTTTATGAGCCAACTAGACAAAGGAACTAATATTGTGACTCCAGGCCCATAAATATGACTCTGTATATTTATAACTTGTCGGACAAATATAGATTCAACAAGTGCAACAATCAGCCCTGGAAATAGCTGGTCTTCTTTTTGACCATCCTTCCAACCACATTTCCATCTTCTGCTAACTCAGGTTGTAAATACCTAGCCCTCCAGCTGAAATTAAGAAAGCAAAGTTGACTTCGAATTCTTTCTCTACACCCTGCCTTTAGCTGGAGGGCATTATCTTCCCAGGGTGGAAATGTTCATTGAACACCCCAGCAGAGGGCTGTCAAAAAATTTCCTACCCCACTGTGGGTGGAGCTGATATCATGGGCGGAGCCAACATCATGATGTCATTACATCATGGGCGGAGCCAACATCATGACATTGTGGGTGGAGCCAAAGAAAATATATAAATAAAATAAAATAAATAAAAATATACATTAACATTAAAATAATCAACCCACCCCAAACAAACCTGTCACTTACCTGGCCTGGGGTCAGGGAGCAGGCACTAGGCAGGCAGGCAGGAACTGTGGCGGCGTGGCAGCAACCTGCTGCTGCGGCAAACCGCCACCGCGGCAAACCGCCACAGCAGTGTGGCGGCCTGGCAAAGAAAGGCCGCCACCGCTTCTTCAGGTGCTGCCTGCGCCCTTCCATTTTGGCTCCCTGGAACTGGGCATGCATCAAACCTCCATTTGACGCATCCACACTTCTATTTTGTAGTGCGCATGCATCAAATGGAGGTTTGACTCATGCGCAGTTCCGGGCAGCCATTTTGGCTGCCCGGAAATACACTTCCAGAGGGGGGCCGGAGAGGCGACTGGTTTACCACCACCCTGGCGATCCCCTCCGGATGGGCTCTACCGGTTCAGACGAACCGGTCTGAACTGGTAACAGCCCATCACTGGAACACCCCAAAGTGAATATAGATTCCCAGATACTAAAGAACATCAATATTGTATTATCTTTGTTAAAGCCATGCTTCCTTGTTTACTATAATCAACACAGCAAACTCAGTACAATATAAAACCAAAGAGTGATGAAATGCTAACATTTGGAGTGGATGTATTCTTTAAGAGAGGGATGTACTACATACAGTTGGTATAATGCAGAATCTAGGCTACAATAGCAGATTCTGCATGCAACAGAAGTTATCCTAGAATAGACCAGGAAACCTTTGTAGAGGTTCTTGGTTGATTCTAGAAACAACTTGTTGATATTGTATTCCAGGACTGCTCACCTCCTATGCCTGAAGGCTTCCAGCAAAAGAAGACATTAGAGTAATCTTCTCTTGCATTCTTTTTTTTCTGCAACCTGTTGGACTCTCTTATTCATGTCATTCTTTTTTTCCCTTTATTCATGTCAGATGCATCACCAACATATAATAACATACAAAGTTAAAATTAACACATCTAAAAACAAAATAGAATTAAAAAGGGCTAGATGACATCTGGCCAATATCTGGCCACATCAACAACATTTCCTCTTCCCAACATAAGGTCCTCCTCAGTGCACGTTGAGGGGCATTGTGTGCATTATATCATATGAAAGATAGTTTGTACTTCTCCGCATTCACACAGGCTATCATCTGCAGGGAAACTCTACTTTCTCAGATTAGGCCTTGATCAATTGAGATTTTTCACTGGCTAATCCTTTCATCCCAGAAGCACCAAAAGTAGAAATGACTACAAAGAGAGACTCATGTCATTGAAAATAAGTTTCTGTTCCTTGTGTGTGGTAAATGTTTCTTCACCAGATGTTGAAGAAAATTCAGTACTCCTCCTAAAGCTTGACCTAGTTGCTCAAGAGGTTAGATGTGTGATATAACTGAAGAAGGGTTGCAATGGAAAGGTACTGAAAGTCATTTTGTTAAATACTTACTGCTATACCTAGACCAAACATATACAGTATAGCCATCTCACACACACTCATTGTCTATAAAGTGAACCTACTATGTTAAATTGTATTGAGGACCTATGCAGAACCCACAAGTTGAAATGATTGTGTGATGGTTTTACCAAAGCAAAACACTTGAGCACCTGGAAATATGAGATAGTATTAGATCGCAAAGAGTAATTTTTATAGAGGTAACCATTAAACCATTTCCAATATATGGCCATTCTTTACAGGATGTATATTCAGCAGTGTTTTAACTCTCCCTTTGTGAATTACCCTAGAATGAAACCAGTTTATAGAGTAAAATATTCTACAAATGTCAGATCTGCAGCCCAACATGCTTGGGAGAGAGGGATACGTTTTGGGGGAAGATTAGGTTTGCTCCTGCCTTGCTCTGGCCAAGAAAAAGCAGATTTTTACTCCTTTACATAGCTGGTGATGAGGGTAGTGGGAGAATATTGACTGCTGATAGAAGGGAGTAAACAATACAAATACAAAAATGTTATGATATCTTAAAGCAAGGGTTCCCAACCTTTTCAAGCCAGGGGCCGGGTCATGCTCTCTCACTCAGCTTCGAGGGCTGGACAGCCATTTTGCCCTGCCTGCATGATGGGGGTGGCCATTTTGTCCAAACAGCTTCAAAGGGGTGGCCATTTTGTTCATTGAATGTCCTTAGAAGGGTGGGGGCTACATGAAATGGCACCAGGGGCCAGATCTGGCCCTGGGCCTAAGGTTGGGATCCTTTGCCTTAAAAACTACTGTATTTTAATGTTAGCTTTTTTTGGATCAAGTCCACTTCGTCAGACATAAGTGTGAAATTTCATGGCATAATTTTATACATATCAAGTACAGAGACACAATGATTGGCTAGCATAGCTATTTACAACCAATAATAACAGTCGTATCCAACTCTAGGGGTTAGTGCTAATCTCTGTTTCAAAACTGAAGAGCCAGTGCTGTCTGGTTCTGCAGACGTTTCTGTGGTCATGTGGCAGGCATGACTAGACACCGGAACGCACAGAACACTGTTACCTCCCCACTGAAGTGGTTCCTATTTATCTACTTGCAACTTTTTGCTTTCAAACTGCTAGGTTGGCAGGAGCTAGGACAAAGACGGGAGCTCATTCCGTCCTGCAGTACTCGGGAATCGAACTGGTGACCTTTCACCTCCCAACAGAAGATCCCTGATTGGGGTTCAGCATTATTACCATGACATTTGTTTCTGTTGAGTTGTAAATGGTTAGTGGATAGATGCAGATAAACATTCTGGCACTTGTTGTTCATTCGCACAATTGATTCCGACCCTTTGCGACCCAATGGACCACTGTCCTCTAGGCACGTCTGTCCTCCACCATCCTCCTCAACTCGCTCAGCTTTGTGCCCATTGTATCTACAATACCATCCAGTCACCTCATTTTTGGCCACCCCCTTCTTCTTTTGCCCTCCACCCTTCCCAGCATCAAGGCTTTCTCAAGCAAATCCTCTCTTCTCATTTAATGTCCAAAGTACTTTAGCTTCATTTTTACTATTTGACCTTATAAGGAGCAGTCAGGGTTGATTTTTTCTAAGATTGACCTATTTGTTCTCCTCACTGTCCAAGGGACTCTCAAAACTCTCCTCCAACACCACATCTCAAAAGCATCTATTCTTCTGAGCTCAGCTTTTCAAATGGTCCAGCTCTCACAACCATACATTGCCACCGGAAATACCATTGCTTTGACTATACGAATTTTTGTTTGCAATGTGATGTCTCTACTTTTCACTATATTCCCCAGGTTTCTCATAGCTTGCCTCCCAAGAATTAGTCCCCTTTTTATTTCATGGCTACAATCACCATCTGCAGTGAGCTTTGATCCTAAGAAAGTAAAATCTGTCACTGCTTCTACTTCTTCCCCATCTATTTTCCAGGGACTGATAGGGCCTGTTGCCATGATCTTGGTTTTCTTGATGTTGAGTCTCAAGCCAGTTTTTGCACTTTCTTCTTTCAACCTAATCAGGAGCTTTTAAAAGTCCTCCTCACTTTCTGCCATTAGGGTGGTATCATCTGCATATCTCAAATTGTTGATGTTTCTCCCAGCAATTTTGATCCCAAATTGTGATTCCTCCATCCCTGCATTGTGCATTATGTGCTCTGTGTATAAGATGAATAAGCAGGGTGACAAAATGCAGCCTTGTCTTACTCCTTTTCCTATTCCAAACCACTCTGTCCTTCCGTATTCTGTCCTAACTGTTGCTTCTTGATTTATGTACAGGTTTCTCATGAGGCATATAAGGTGTTCTGGTATTCCCATCTCTTTAATTACTTGCCACATTTTGTTGTGGTCCACACAATTCTGGCATTACACATCTGCTAATCAGTGTGCAATGGTGTGGGTGACCTAGTTCTATGGCCTGCAAAACATGTCTCACATGACACACGCATGCATGGATGCACGCGCGCGCGCACACACACACACACACACACACACACCAAGTTGGTTCTTTTAAGTTACATCTCTCACGCACGCATGCACACACACACGTGTATGCACACACACCTAGTTGGTTCTTTTAAGTTATAGCATATTACAGTAATGGTGAACCTTGGCACTCCAGCTGTTCTTGAACTTCAATTCCCAGAAGCCATGATCAGCAGGAGTGCTGACTTGGGCTTCTGGTAATTGAAGTCTAAGAACACCTAGACTGCCAAGGTTCACCATCACTAGCATATAAAAACCAGTTAGTTGTGGCGTTTTAAATTTTATAATGTCCAAGAAACCTGTGACTAATATTTAAACCAGGGGTTCTCAATGTTTTCCCATTTTGAACTGGACCACGCCCCATCAAACAGCTGAGCGTGCCAGACACATGGTCCCCCCTGCTGTAAACGCTAGCATAAAATGCATCTGCCGCTGTCATAAACGTTTATGACAGCCGTGGATGCATTTACAGCCCATTTTCAGCTGTTTTTGCTGCTTCCAATGGTGGTGGGTGCATTTTTGGTTGTTTTCGCTGCTTCCGGTGCCGGCAGCAGGAGCGAGAGTGGTGGGCCACATGAAATGGCCCCGCAGGTTAGGTCTACCCATGGGCAAGAGGTTGCGAACCCCTGATTTAAACATTTGAGATGGGTGTCCAACATGTGTATATATTTTATCTCTGCTATCTCTGTATCCTTGTCTTGTAATTTTTCTGTTCCAGAATGGCATCTTTCAAATCTTGTGCAGAGCATCCAGTTAGAAATGATTTGAAACAGGTTCCTAATGTCTGATTTATGTCCATTAACTCTTTTGCGAAGCGATTGTCATGTTTGTCCTATGTAGAGTGCAGTAGGGTATTTTTGGTAAAACATGGTATAAATCACATTGGCAGAGGAACAAGTAAAACTGCCTTTAATGTTGTGTGTGACATTGTTGGGTCCAATAAATAGTGTTGCCAGAGTAAATGTGTGTGCATAGCTGGTATCTGGATTTGCAGGAGGGTTTAGTTCCCACCTCTCTTTCACTGTTGTATAGCCTGTTGTTTGTTAATAGTTGCTTGAGATTGGGGGTTGTCTGTAGGCAAGTAAAGTCTGCCGCTCAGAGTTTTGGAGAGTGAAGTATTCTTGTCAAGGAGGGTTGAAGATCTTTTATTATGCATGTGGGAGGCCTCAGTTATGTGCTGAAAGTGACAACCAGTGGTGTTCAACTGTTTTCCCTTCTGGACCTGTCTTGCAGTAGGTTGGTACCCATATTGGATGGGTATTGTAGTCTGAGAAATGCATTTTATAGATCCTTGAGCTTGAAATCTCTGTCTTGTGGGTCTGACCAGATGTGGTTGTACCTGAGAGCTTGGCCGAAGACAGTGAATTTTGTTGTGTGTTCTGGATGAAACCTGGAGGCATGCAAGTATTGATCAGTGCACTTGCAGAACAGTGTTGTAATGAAATATCTATTTTGTAGCTTCACAGTGGTATTTAGGAAATTTAATTGTTGTGTAAACTCGTCCATACTGAGGTTGATATTTGGATAAAAGTTATTGAAATCCTGGATGAATTTCTCTAAGGTTTTCTTTTAATGGGTCTAGATCAAAAATATGTCATCAATGTACCTCAAACAGAGAAGTGGTTTATGGGTACAGCAGTTAAAACATGTTGTTTTATCAACCATGAATATATTCACATATTGTGAGCACTCATGGCTGTTCCATTGATCTGGAAGTAAGGTTTTATTGTTGAAAGTGAAGTAGTTGTGTGTGAGAACACAGTTGCAGATAGTGGTGAGTGTGTGGGCTTCATCTTAATTTTGAATGGAATTCCTGATGGTTTACAATCTGTCTTTGTGTGGGATGTTGCTGTAGAGAGCTTCTACATCTACTGTGGCTAAGATGGTGCTTTCTGGCAGGTCATGGCTCAGTAGTTAAAAAGCTCACCTTGTTAGCTGGAAGGCTGGCAAGTCAGCAGTTCGAGGCCTGGGCACTGCATGACGGATTGAGCGCCCGTCTTTGTCCCAGCTCTTGGGGACACGAAAGGAGTCTCAATTTGGCATTCCCTGAATGGAGTTTTTTCTAAAAATCCTTTCAACCTATATTTTTTCTTAGAACGGCTGTGGTGTCTCTTATATTGCTGGGTACATTGGTGGCATTTAAGAATGCAGTCCACATATCCAGATAGTGATGGTGTTCATTCTTGAAACAATGGGATTCCCAGGGTTTCTAGGGTTGTGTATTTTGAGTAGCAGGAAAAAAGGTGACTGTTTGACAAGAGAGTGGCTCTATTTAATACAGTACTACAGTACTTTTATGCTTTTTTTTAGTTGTTTACAATCTCTGTTTATAATAAAAACATGCTGTAAAGCCAATAGTTAAAATTAGTTAAAAAAATGTTTTTTTGTTGTTCAGTTGCACAGTCGATTCCGACCCTCTCCGACCCCATGGACCACTGTCCGCCAGGCACTCCTGTCCTTCACCATCCCCCTCAACTCACTCAGCTCTGTGCCCATTGTCTCCACGATACCATCTAGCCATCTCATCTTGGGCCGTCCCCTTCTTCTTTTGCCCTCGACCCTTCCAAGCATCAAAGCTTTCTCAAGTGAATCCTCTCTTCTCATTTGATGTCCAAAGTACTTTAGCCTCATCTTTATTATTTGACCGTCTAAGGAACAGTCAGGGATGATTTCTTCTAAGATTGACCTATTTGTTCTCCTCGCTGTCCAGGGGACTCTCAAAACTCTCCTCCAACACCACATCTCAAAGGCGTCTATTCTTCTGCGCTCAGCTTTCCTAATGGTCCAGTTCTCGCAACCATACATTGCCACAGGGAATACCATTGCCTTGACTATGCGAATTTTTGTTTTCAATGTGATGCCTCTACTTTTCAAGCATCAAAGCTTTCTCAAGTGAATCCTCTCTTCTCATTTGATGTCCAAAGTACTTTAGCCTCATCTTTATTATTTGACCGTCTAAGGAACAGTCAGGGATGATTTCTTCTAAGATTGACCTATTTGTTCTCCTCGCTGTCCAGGGGACTCTCAAAACTCTCCTCCAGCACCACATCTCAAAGGCGTCTATTCTTCTGCGCTCAGCTTTCCTAATGGTCCAGCTCTCGCAACCATACATTGCCACAGGGAATACCATTGCCTTGACTATGCGAATTTTTGTTTTCAATGTGATGCCTCTACTTTTCACTATGCTCCCCAGGTTTCTCATCGCTTGCCTCCCAAGAATCAGTCGCCTTTTTATTTCATTATTATTATTATTATTATTATTATTATTATTATTATTATTATTATTATTATTATTATTATTATTATTATTATTATTATTATTATTATTATTATTATTATTATTATTGTTGTTGTTGTTGTTATTGTTATTGTTGTTTTGTTGTTGTTGTTGTTGTTGTTCTTCTTATTATTATTATTATTATTATTATTAATAATTATTATTATTATTATTATTATTAATTATTAATTATTATTATTATTATTATTTCGATTTATATGCCGCCCCACTTGGTGAAAAACAACTCCGGGCGGCTTACATCATAAAATCGAATACAATACAACATAACAGATCAACAATACAAAATCACAGCATAGTGCAACAACATGAATGTAAACACAATATGATCAAAATACAGTCCATAATCACAATACATGGCTGCAATCACCATCTCTGCAGTGATTAAAAACCATTAAAAGCAATGCATCAGAAAGCAAGAGTAAGTGGAAAGGGGTGGACAGGCGAAGACCACGCTGGGGTAAACAAATACCAGAGTAGATCTTTGATTATTTTGAGAAACACCTCAGGTAGGAATCTGGTCGGTGTTCCTTTTGGATCTCTGTCACAAGCATTAACAACAACACATGGGGGCGCATGTGTCTCACTCGAGTGCAGATCTGTGCAGTTGCATCACTCTGACCCCCATCAGCTCTGTGTTGATTCTCTCTCTCTCTGGTCTGCGCTCGCGTGTCGTCTCGGTAGCCGGAAGGTAGAAGCAGGATCTCCTTTTTTTTCTCGTGGAAAAAGGCGCCGGCGAGGACGTAACCAGAGTCAGACCCGCACCGGCGAGCGGGCAGAGAGTGGTCATCATGGGCAGGACGGTGACGGTTGCTACTTGCGCCCTTAACCAGTGGGCGCTAGATTTTGATGGCAACCTGGAGAGGATTTTGAGAAGTAAGCGAAGGGGTCCCGGCGGCCAAAACGTGTTTGGATCTTCTTTCTCTCCCCCCATCTTCATAGCTGCCTTTTATGTAGGCGAGTTAGTCTGTTTCAGGAGTGGAGGGGGAGAAAAATAAATAAATTGCAGCTCCTTTAAAAGGACTGCAGTGGCTCAAGTCACTAAGACGCTGACTGGGAGGCGGAAGGTCAGCAGTTCGAATCCCGAGTACTGCAGGACGGAATGAGCTCCCGTCTCTGCCCCAGCTCCTGCCAACCTAGCAGTTCGAAAACAAGAAATTGCAAGTAGATAAATAGGGACCACTTCGGTGGGAAAGGTAACAGCGTTCCGTGCACTACGGTGTCTAGTCATGCCTGCCACATGACCATGGAAACGTCTGCAGAAGCAGACAGCGCTGGCTCTTCGGCTTAGAAACAGAGATGAGCACTGACCCCTAGAGTCGGATACGACTGGCTTTCGAGCAAGGGGAACCTTTACCTTTACTTTACCTTAAAGGACTAACAGATTTATTTCAGGATGGCGTGGGGCAGATTTGCTAATCTTCGAGGTGCCACAGCCTTTTTCTTTCTATTTAATGTGTTTATTTTATTAGAGCCCTGGTGGTTCAATGGTTAAATTGCTGTACTATAGTCAAGACGTTGTGATTTCAATCCCGACGGTGCTCAAGTCTTCTATCCTTCCGAAGTCGGTAAAATAAGTACCCAGCATGTTGGGGGCAAAATGTTAATTAACTTGTGAACTGCCCAGGGAATTAAGACAGCTCTATGGGGTGGTATATAAGTGCAATTGCTACTTATTTTATTCACTGTACTATAGTCAAGACGTTGTGATTTCAATCCCGACGGTGCTTAGTCTTCTATCCTTCCGAAGTCGGTAAAATGAGTACCCAGCATGTTGGGGGCAAAATGTTAATTAACTTGTGAACTGCCCAGGGAATTAAGACAGCTCTATGGGGTGGCATATAAGTGCAATTGCTACTTATTTTATTCACTGTACTATAGTCAAGACGTTGTGATTTCAGTCCCGACGGTGCTCAGTCTTCTATCCTTCCGAACCCAGCATGTTGGGGGCAAAATGTTAATTAACTTGTGAACTGACCAGGGAATGCTCTAAGCCTAAGGCAGCTCTATGGGGAGATATATATAAGTGCAATTGCTATTTATTTTATTCACTGTTGTGCCTTAAAATTAGCCAACCCGCTCCACAGAATTCTCCAACTTGTTCCTAGGGGCGGGGGGGCTGAGGCTTGTAGCCCTCCCACCACGACCACCTCCCAAATGAACCTCGCCACCAGCTTTTGAACTCTCCTTAAGAAGATACCTGGCAGATTTCTGCCGTGAAGTTTTGGGACTCTTCATTTATAATTTTTCTTTTGCTACTCCAAAAAAAAATAAAAAAATAAAAAATCGGTTCATGGCCCGAGTAAGTGGACTTGACCCCCCAAAGCCGGATAATGGTCTGATTCGTGTGTGTGGTCTAACATAGTGCCTCCCTGTGCATTTGCATTGTGTAAGAACACTCGGATCCGCTTGTTTTGACAAAGGTTTCCTTATTTCCATGAGTCCAGCCAATCAGCTTGCCTTGTCCTCTTCCGGGACATTATGTGACCTTACAGGAACCAAGAGGGGTTTTAAGTCCACTGCGCATTCTCAGTGCTCTTTGGACACGCCCCTCCGCTCACATTAAAGCATATGTTTCCCCACCAGCATTTCTTTAGTATTTTTTTTTTTGAGGTTTCTTTGAGCAAGCTGTTATTTTCGACTTGTACATGGATGGTTACATTTTGGGTTTTGTGAAGTTCCAGACCTCTCTAAGAGGTCCAGGGTTCACACATACTGAACCTGGGAGTTGAACAATAACATTTACTCTCCTGCTGCTGCTCCAAAATATATATTTATATATATATTTAACTTAAAGGTGATTTTACACTTTTGGGAGGGATTGAGGTAGTGGTGGGGAAGTCCTTGACCTAAACATGGCAAATTTCCCCCACCTGATGTTAGAGTAGTGTCAAGTCATTTCTGACTTACACAGCTCTGTGAATTTCTTGTTTGGTCTTGCAAACGAAAGCCTGTAGATTTCATCCTTCACGTTTTCAGCCTTTTCCTATTGCCTTCTATTTTTTTAAATTACAGTAAAACCTCAGATAACACTAAAACCTGGTTCCACAAGTCTTGGTGTTATACGATTTTTAGTGTTATCTGATGCATGTTAAAATCCTATGGGATCCATAGAGATACATTGTAACCACACAGGCTTTAGCGGTTGTTATCTGCTGCATCCCATAGGATCTTAATGTTATCCGATGCAATTCTTCCCCCCAGATTGCTTAATGTTATGCGATTTTAGTGTTATTCGATACTAATGTTATCTGAGGTATTACTTGTATTTTTCCCAGGGAGCCAATGTTTCGTTATACTGTACTGTATGTCCAAAGTTTAATAGCCTCAGTTTAATCACCTCTGATTTTGAAGAGTAGTTGGCTTGAATTGATTTAAACCCCAGTCGTTTGTCTTTCTTGTGAGCCAAGGTATCTAAATACTTTGCTACTATCATTTGTCAGATGAATCAGTCTTTTTTTCTTATGAGCTTTATTTGCTGTTCAGCTTCCATATAGCAACTTCTTTCTTGTCCTGATCAAAACCTGGACTGCCAAAATGAAGCCACTTTGGCCAAACTTAAGTCCTTATCGGTGCATGTTTCTGTCAGCAATCGGCAAACTAGTAAATTAACCAGATTCTGTATCTTTCCACATTCACAGTGCGCGTTGTCTGCCAGCAGCCCCCACTTGATCATATTGGTCTTACATTTAGGGACTCCAACCCTCAGCCAATTCAGGGTCCTCCAAATGCCATAAGGGATATTGAGTTCCTTGGCTATATTCTCCCTTAATGTTGTTCTTTGTCCAGTGAGTCCCTTCCTCCATCTTTTAATTTGCAACCCGTAGCACTGTAATAAGGACAGGATTGGTCCTGGTTCTCAGCAACACATCCTAATTCTTTCTGATTTTTCCCCTAGGGCTTTCACTTTTGCTATGAAGAAGTCTCAAACTTCTGATTTATTACTTCTTGTCTATATCTGGATGATTAAACTATAGAACATTTTGGTTCAATACATATTATAGGCTTTTATCTTTTAAAAAAACTTATGGATGAATAAAAGTCACAGATAACATTCTACAACAGCACAATTAATATGTGATTCTACATTAAGTTAATTTAAGCCTGGGTGCTTCAAAAACTATAGTATACTGGCTTGGGGGTCTAAATAACAGTTGATAAAGACCAATGATCTCTTCATGTTTTGTCAGTTAAAGCTGGAAAATCAGGTCACAATGATCCATTGCATTGTTTGGTAAAGTCTGTGTTTTTGACTGTGGTCAGCTGGATCTGCATGAACCCTCAGCCTTTCCAAAGCGAAGTGGTGGTTAATGAGCTGAACTGCTATTGTAAAGCTTGTCTCTTGCATGGGAGGGACAGTTCTCTGTGCAATTATTGCCATGTGGTGGCTACTTTCTTTTTCTGTCTATTTTGTAATGCTTCTGTGGTTTAGTCCCAAGATACTGAGAGTTTATAGTATAGGTAGGTACAGTAATAGTCTGTAGTAAAAAATATATACCGTATTTAGTATTAAGAAAAGTGTAATTTCAGATGTGTATATGTTATGCACTCAATTATACTATATATAAAATTATATATATATATATATTATACTCAATGCTGATCATCAACTAACCTGACAATCCTGATGACTTGCAGCCTTGGGTGGTGAAGTCCACAGGGAAAGGTGATGATCCCCCAAGTAGAATAAATCCCATTTGAATCCATCTTGGTGGAGGGCAACAGTTTTATCAATACTGGCCTGGGCCTGATGAGGACTTGTACACCTAAAGGGCTCAGGACCAGAAAGTGGCTCACAGAACTGGACCAGTGGTATGGGTACCACACCATGATGCGGAAGGCAAATGGAAGACCACTGCATTATATTGTTCCCAGGACAATCTTGAAGACTGATCACCATGATGATAGCCAATATTTGGAATTGGATTTGGCACTTGAAGAAGATACTCTGCAAAAGAGTTAATTTGCATGAATTGTAATTTACATAATTTATTCAAGTTCCGATGCTGATGGAATAAGGAGAGGGAACTATGTAATGTTACATCCTAGTACTTAAACACTTATTCTGCCTATCTTTTTAAACTTTTAAATTCAAATATACTTTAAACATATCTTTACAGCTAGAAGGCTAGATACTTAATTTAAAGCGTTTCCTGAGAATTACAGTTTATTCTACTCGTAGTTATTCTGCTATGTTTATTTTTTGCTTTGTAACCTCACAGTCTTGCTTATACTTTGAAGTGTCGGATATTTTTACCAACAGAATACAAAAGGTTAATAATGGAAATTTATCTTTTTTTAAAAAGGTATTGAAGTTGCTAAACGCAAAGGAGCGAGATACCGGCTTGGACCAGAACTTGAAATTTGGTGAGAACTTCTTAATTTTTCATATCTGATCAAGGCGTCTATGAAAGGCTGCTCCACAGTTTGAGAGCATCCAGTGAGAAAGCTCTTTTTTGAATCATCTCAGAGAAATAGAAGGGCCTCTCCTAAAGATCTGAAAACCTAGTCCTAGGGAATGTTATATGTATAGATGGGCTGTATCTGGCCCCTGGGCTGTAGATTGAGACCTCTTGAACTAAATCCTACATAGGGTCCTGGCTTATATATTTATTCTGAATCACTTTTGGAAATTTCTCAGATAGGAAGTTGGGCAGACTTCTCAGAGGAAGTGAGAGGCCTCAGCAGCAGGCATGATGTGGAAACTACTTTTGCTTCTGTCTCTACAAGGGACAAAAATCCAATTGTTTGTCCAGCATTGTTAAAATTGACACTCCTGACCCATATCCCATTGTCTTTGAATTGGGATTATGTTTGTTTGAAACATAATATTTAGAGATGAGTTGCTCCAAAGAATGCTCCTCAATGTCTTTCCCTTAAAGTCCAGTATAAATTGGTTTCCCCATCTGCTAATTCGTGAGCAAATGGTGAAGAAGGGAGAGGCATTTCAGATAGAAATAATAAAAACCTATATATAAAATATACACTTGTTTCTTTGGTTTCTGTTACTATTGTATTACATTGGAATAAATTAATTGGAGGCAATGCAGTGTACATTAGCGTTCCTCTGACATCCATCTCTAGATGTTTAGAGTGTAATTCTAATCAACTGTGGATAGCAAGACCAGTGACGAAGAACTGTGGTCAAAATGTTGGGAGTTAATAAGACTAATGTAACTGGTTGCTTCTCATATGATTAATTTCCTACTGAGCGATTGATTCCATACAGTATGTTATGCATGCTTTTTGTTTATATGGTCACCATTGGTTAGCACTCACATGACTCTTTTGCTATGTGTGCCTTATTACTTTAATTTATTTTACTATATCTTGTTTTGTTTTTTTGAAAATTACATTACATTTTATTTTGTTTATATATACGCTTTTTGACAAGACTGGGAAACAAGAAACTTTTCAATGTAATTAAATTATTATTTATTTCATTTGATTTATTACATTTATATCTTGCCTATCTGGGATATTTTTCCACTCTGGGTGGCATACAACATATTAAAAAATATTTACAATAAAAATAAACTTAAATAAAAAATTAAACTAAATATAAGTAAAAAGACGTTATTGGAACATTAATTAGGACTTCCTTTTAGTACACATGCAAGTGTACTTCGGGATACAAGATGTTAATCAATAATAATATGAGTCAGTGAAGAGTACAGTAATACCTCATATAACATTAGTATCGAATAACACTAAAATCGCATAACATTAAGGAATCTGGGGGGAAGAATTGCATCAGATAACATTAAGATCCTATGGGATGCTTCAGATAACAACTGCTAAAGCCTGTGTGGTTACAATGTATCTCTATGGATCCCATAGGATTTTAACATGCATCAGATAACACTAAAAATCATATAACACCAAGACTTGTGGAACCAGGTTTTAGTGTTATATGAGGTTTTACTGTATTTAAATTTTGTTGTTGTGAGAGCATCTCAGGTGTTTCTTGGTCTATCATAGCCTTTAGCTCATTTTGGTTTCTCATGTTATCTTTTCTGTGCAGTGGCTATGGCTGTTCAGATCACTACTATGAGTCTGATACACTCCTGCATTCATTTCAAGTCCTGGCTAAACTTTTGGAATCACCTGTTACTCAAAACATAATATGTGATGTTGGAATGTAAGTATCCTGTCAGAACAAAATATAATGGAAGGGAAGAAATATAGTGGCCACATCCTGTGGCTTAGCATAGTAAATCACACTAGAGTAGGCCCATTTAGTCAGTGTGAGTTTGGTAAGCCAACTCTGTAAGTGCTGTTGTTTCTATTGCCTATTTTAACTGTGATTTTCTTTAGGATAATAAGTCACAAGTAGACCCATTTTAACCAGTGAAACTTGTAGATAAGTTGACTCACTAAATCTCAATTGATCCTACTCTAGTGTGATTTACTGTGCTAAGTAACAGGATTTGGGCCATTGGAAAACTGCTACTAGTTTCTGTCTTGTTCAGATGATGGAGTTATCAGGAGAAATGGCTTGTAGCACTGTGTTTGTTACAGTTGACATCCTCAGTATTGGATAGGGCCAGGACTGTTCGAACACTTACTTGAACTGAGACATTTAAATGCAGCAGTGTATGTGGAAGAGTGTATAAGAACGTAACTCAATGTAAAGCATCTCAACACTTGACCACACTGATTTCTTTTATCTGTACAGGCCTATTATGCATCGAAATGTCCGCTACAATTGCAGAGTGATCTTTCTGAACAGGTACATGGCCATTTTTCAACCATAGCACAGCACTTTTTAGTTCCTGCTACTTTGCATTGGAGTCTTACGCACTTTATGGGTTCTTGGCGATGCTGAAACCATGGTGTCTCATAAATGCTTAACATTGGCTAGATTGTACTTAAAAAAAGCTCTCATGTTTGCATGATGTTTTGGTAAGTTACCGTTATTTTTATTCAAGGAAGATTCTCCTGATAAGGCCAAAGATGGCATTGGCAAATACAGGAAATTACCGAGAAATGCGCTGGTTCACTCCTTGGAGCAGACCACGGTAGATACATACTTTCTTTCTCTTATTAAGTTTTATCCTATGTTTCTTCCACTGTAGAGCCTGAGAGTGTATACACTAGATTTCTAAATGGTATTCTCTCTAAGTTTTATCCAGACTGAGAAACCTCCTTCATTTCAGCATGAAGACTGTGCCCTGGTGATTTTTAAAAAAAATTCTGCAAGCATAATAAGAAATTAATATTTAGATCAGGGGTGCACAAACATTTCAGGCCATGGGCCATTCACGTGGTTCAGGGAGCAAGTCACTATGGCCTGGGGGCCAGATGCGGCCCCTGATACCAATTAATCCGGCTCATGAAACCCTCATTGCTCCTGGAAGGGGAAGTAAAATGTGCCTGTACTGGTGCATTTCACTTCTGCTTCCAGGAGCAATGAGGGCTTTGTGGGCCAGATGAATTGGCATCTGGCTGCATCTGGCCCCCGGGCCATAGTTTGGGCACTTCTGATTTAGATGAATCAGCTGTAAAGAGAAACTTGATAGAATTTTTACACTTGGTCCAGTGTTTCCCAATCTTTGGGGTTTTGGACTTTAATTCCCAGAAGCCTAAGTCAACTCCCCAAAGCACTGATCAGCCAATGTACTGACTTAGGCATCTGGGAATTGAAGTCCACCAGTGTTCTGCAGAACATAGTTTGGAAAAAGGAAAGTTGTGTTAAAGAATTAGGTTGGTTCTTGACTACAACTGCAAATACATACTAGAAGATCCTTCAGATACTTTGTTATGTGGTTTACCAAGATTTATTGTAACTTTCCCCCCAAACGTTATGTTCACTGGGCAGTTCAGTGTTTTGTTTTAGTATGTTTTGTTACTGGAATGCCTCAGGTTTCAGAAGATTGATTTATCCCCTGTGCAGCTTGTGGCCTGTCAGAAAGGTGGGGTTTTTTCCTTGGCTGAAGTGGTTAAGACACTGAACTTACTGACTGGAAGGTTGGAGTTCAATTCCCGGGTATTGCATGATGGAGTAAGTTCCTGTGTCTGTCCCAGCTCCTGCCAACATAGCAATTCCAAACCAAGAAATTACAAGTAGATAAATAGGGACCACTTAGGTGGGAAGGTAAACAGTGTTCCGTACACTCCGGTGTTGAGGCATGCCTGCCACATGTCCACGGAAATGTCTGCAGACTCAGACAGTGCTAGCTCTTTGGCTATAAACGGAGATGAGCACTGAACCCTAGAGTTTGGCTTTCAAGCAAAGGCGACCTTTACCTTTACCTAGAGCAAGAAAATGTGTGGTGGTGAAAGAGGAAGAAATTATGTTGTTCAGGCTATAAAGTTACATTTGGCTTGGTGAGTCACATATTGTGTAGCTGTGCTTTTATATAAAAGTGTTTTCAAAAATTAAAAGATATATCATTCTGAAGACATGTGGAAATGTGTGAACTTGAAGTAAAGTGTCCTGAAGTTCTTATCCGCAGCATAATTTACTTCTTTTTAGACATGTGGAAGAATATTTTCTTCCCAGGATGATACAGAATATAACAGTTCAGGTAAGGTGATTCTTTTCTCGATATTGGTTTGTTTCTGCTTCCATATGTTAACAGGTGAATGACTTATATGAAATGTAGATACTTTTTATGCTACAATTTTATAACCATTAATTTAACTTCTCATTCTTTTGAATCTGAAAACAGCCCAGATAAGCTACTTGAAAACTACTGTACAGTATTAGTTTTGGTAGAAACATTTGGATTTTCATTGTGTTTCATTCTGAAGTTCAAGATTTATGTTCCAGTTCTGCCTGGAAAAAAATCTGATCTAAAACAACCAACTTACAAAATTTTTGATAAGCTTGGGAAATAATTCTATTTAGTGGGAACAGACTAAGAAGTACTGTATTGACTTTTAAAAGCAATACTGTTATTGAATAGGATAAATGCTATATTGCTAGTAGAGCAAATGGCTGAGTTAGAAGGACCTTAAAGCTGCCCTTATAACAACATGCACGTTTATAATAGCTCAGAAGGAGGGTCAGTGGAGTTGGGATTTTCTAATATTAAGGACTTCTAATCTTTAAAATATTGGCCTTAATCATGGTCATTGATAACTGGTTTGCTTTCAACAAGGATTCAACAGAAATTTAAAATCTGATTAAAAATAAATGCTGATTAACATTGAAGGTTAAGGCAGTGGCTACTTAACTGCACTAAAGAATGATTTGAAAGGGATAGTGTCACTGTTTAGAGAAGGGTCCATAAAGTTTATTGCCCACTTTTTTATGTCTTAGCCTCAAAATTACATGTTGTGGAGCTTAATTCTTCAGAATGTTTTGTAGCTGGATTTTTTGTCATTACCGTAAATCTTTCTGGCATAGATTTTTGATAGCTATCTTCCCTTACTGTAAGTGGCTTGCACTGTACAATTAGGAACTCTTTAGACCCCGTTAGATCATTGTAAAGGAGATTGTGTAATATAAATATTATGAGATACAAAAAAATATCTTAATCATATTTTTTAATTTACATTCATCACAGACCAGCTTATGGATTGTGTTTTTCATAGGAAAGTGTCCCTTTTGGTGATGCTGTGTTGGCAACTTTAGATACCTGCGTAGGAACTGAGATCTGTGAAGAACTGTGGATACCCACCAGGTAAGATATTAGTTGACATCCAGAGAAAACATCTCGGTAACTGCTGGAGTAAATCTCATCTAGTGAGATTCTGTGAGTGGAGTTCCATTCACAGGAACTGTAGACCCAAATGGTTTTCTCCTTGATTGTACTTTAGTGGGAATAAAATTGAAAGTAGTTAAAACAACAAGGTCATGCTGCACTTTCTGTTCTCACAGTATTATTCAGTGTTCATTTTTAACATTTTGTGCTGCGATCAGTGAAATAGTGCATCTTTTCTGAGGTCCGTCTGCAAGCTATGTTTCTTATTTGTGGTCTCTCAATTTTGTAGTCCTCACATTGAGATGGGAATTGATGGAGTGGAGATCTTCACAAATTCCTCAGCAAGTCACCATGTCTTAGGCAAAGCTCATACCCGAGTGGAATTAGTGAATTCTGCAACAGCAAAGGTAGATCTTCTGATGATTCTGTTCACCTCCAAGAGTCCAAAATCCTGTTGAAACATGCACCCAGTTGTGCAACTGATTTTACCCTCTCACTTGCTTGTCCTTCAAACAGTTTCCCTACAAAATGGTTGTGCTTTTTGTAAATGAAAGAAGCCTCCATTAGCTAAACTGTTGTATTTCTCAATTAAAACTCAGGGTGTGTGGTAAAATACGGCCAAAATTGCTCCCTAGCCCCCTAAATTTTCTTTTTCAAAATTCTTTAAATTTGGGTGTGGTGATGGAGGCTTCCTATCGGGTCGTGAGGGGCTGTGTTTCACCCACCCGAATATATATCTTGCTTACAAGAACTCTTACAACAGAATTACATAATACTTGTCATATTATTTTTAATGTTAAGATTACTGTTAAAGATGTCATATAGTTTTGTGGTGTTTTTCATATGTCTATGCCTATGCTCTATTTTTGTCTTTAGAATGGTGGGCTATATCTCTTGGCCAATCAAAAGGGCTGTGATGGCGATCGTCTGTATTATGATGGCTGTTCCATGATATCTTTCAATGGAAGCACTGTTGCTCAAGGCCTTCAGTTTTCACTTGATGAAGTGGTAATACTTGCCAGTAAATTGAAATGATTGTAAATGATACTGAACAGCAGTTCTCACAAAACAGTATCCTAATTCAACAAATATAAGAAGATATTAAATCAAATTAAAAATCATGAGTTGCATCGTGAGAAGGAGCAGTAAAACACCAGAAATTAATAAAAAGCAAATTGAAGTAAACATGTTTTATGAGTTTTTTCCTAGCCACAAGTGTCTAAACATATTTTCTTAGCTAATATTCTATAATTATGGGCCCGCAACTGAAAGTCCTTCCTCTGGTACCTATAAATCCAGGTGTCTTATCCTTAGATCAGATGGAATTTGTAATTGAAAGGAGTAGAATTATGCAGTGGGAATTCTTCCAGATATTACTTTGCCTGTAATATAAATGGAAATGGAGTGAAAAAATGATTTTGATAATCTGGTTCTTGCAACTTTTCTTTCATTTTCAGGAAGTCTTGGTTGCCACCTTGGACTTGGAAGACATCAGAAGTTATAGGGCAGAAATATCGTCTCGAAACCTAGAGGTAAGAGCTTTTATTACATGCAATGTCTCTGTTAACTGATGTAACAAGACTTGTTAAGTAAATGAAAGCCAAAGCAGCTAGGTTGATCATGTATTTCAGGGATTCTCAACCTGCGGGCTGTGGGCCGAATGTGGCCTGTGATGCCATTTTATGTGGCCCCCACCATCTCCACCACACCAGGAAGTGCCATGTGGTGGAGGAAGGGCAAAATGGCCATCCGGACCCTGAAGCTGTCTGAGGGAACATGACCCGGCCTCCGGCTTTAAAAGGTTGAGAACTCCTGATGTATTCCATAACTCACGAAAAAGTAGATTTGTTTTTAAAAGATAAACCATCCACTGACTTTGTTTTCTAACTTTTTCTTAATTTTTTAAAACAAATTGCCAGGCAAGTAAAGTGACTCCTTACCACAGAATCAAGGTACACTTTGCCCTGTCTTGTTCTGATGACATACGTATACCTACGAGTGAGCCAATCCAGTGGAAGTATTATAGTCTGGCTGAGGAAATCAGGTAGGCAAAAATTGGATGCAGCTCCCAGGAATCTCTCTGTTATCCCAGCTGGGAAATCTGTTGACTGATTCTGTATGCTGTGTGGCATTTACTGCAGAATATTTTACTTTTAGTATCATGGCAAATGTAAGAAGGAATCTCCAGATGCATACGTGTGTACTTAAACTCTTAATAGAATGACTAACAAAACAGAAAAACAAGATGTTTCAGCCACACAAGCACATATATGTAACCTCATATATGAATGTAAACATATCTGTATACATGCACAATACTTAGAGTGGTGTAATAGATAGAGTAAAAGACTAGGACTCACTAGGCCTAGGTTCAAATCCCTACTCAGCCATGGAAGTTCTCTGGGTTGTGGAACTGATACAAATCACTCCCTTAAAATTTCACTTACCTTGAAAGCCCTGTTGGGGTTTCTATAAATTGGAGAAACCTAATACAAAACATCACATAAGTGGCTTTGATCTCTTGTCTTCTCCAGGAAGCATTATATTTTCTTCTGATGAAAGTAAGCAAGACTGCGACCTTGCTTCCTCTGAACGTATTGATTACTTCTGAATAAACATGCATTAGGTTAAATAATGTGTGCTTGCAAATTGTGTGAGGGAAGATCACTATTTTATTATAAAACATAGGCGATGGCTGTGTAAGGTCCCAGGAGAGTGAAGATGCATGGTTTTGTGAACATGTACCCACACTGAGTCATGCTTTTTAACTTTCAGCCTTGGCCCTGCATGTTGGCTTTGGGATTACTTAAGGCGTAGTAAACAGGTAAGGATTCCCATTTTATCATGCGGTTAAAAACAGGGCTCCGTGTTTTAAAGTTAAGAAGAAGGATAAATGTTTGCAATGTCCTTAATGGCAACAAAAATTTTGGTGGTTTAGAAGCAAAATGTAGCTGGCTTACTAACAACCTTACTTGTTAAAAACAGAGTTGAGGATTTTGATGTGCTTGTGTACTTTCTAAACTACTTTTAAAAGCTCTCTTTGTGGTGAGATGATCACGAAGGCTTGTATTTGACTTAAATGGCCTTTGGTCTTAGACAAAGGTTGACAGCTGTTGACCCACTATAAGTTGTTGGTCTCCCTTCAGTGTTGACTGTGCTGGCTTGGGCTGATGGGAGCGATAGTTGGTAGGCCACAATTTGCCTGCTCCTTGTTTAAGGCACAATAACAAAAGTGGGAGGTGGACAATTGGGAAGAAACTGAAAGATGAGAATAACCACCTATGATTCCCCACCATACTATTCCACAATGAGGGCATTAGAGTCTTTATGAAGCAGTTATGAGATTGAAGGATTCAAAGAACACTGTTCTCCAGTGAGCAAATGGAGGTGCAGTCTCATCTCTTTCCTTTCCTGCAGGTTTAGTTTAGTCTGCATTTTCCAAAGCTGTTTCTTCAATATGATGAATGATTTGTACACAGTCTTATTACCAGGATTTTAATTATTAAAATGATTGTCTTATCTGAGAAGCAGTCCTTGTGTCCATTGTGGTTAGAAGCAAATAACTTCACAGAAGAGGTTGTCTTTAGGGACTAAAAAAAGTTGGTGTACTTTTTGAAATAACAATACATGTTTTTCTTTCTTTTCCCCCATCTCTTAAGGGAGGATTTCTTTTGCCACTTAGTGGTGGAGTAGACAGTTCTGCTGGGGCCTGCATTGTGTATTCCATGTGTCATCAGGTTTGCTGTGCAGTAGGGGGTGGAAGTAAGTGCATCTGAGTAGGGGAATTTACTAAAGATTAGTTATAGCGGAACTGGTTTTCAAGCTCAGTTAACTTGCCAAGTGGTCTGACCAACTCTATGTCATCACTCTAGTCAAGATCCATCAGTGGGTAGGTCTCCACTGTCTTATGCCAAGAGGCTTTTTTCTTGTATAATGTGGGCTCCACTACTAAGCTACAGAGGTGTGTGTGTACACGTACACTTTATAACAGTCTATGACCAGCACAGTCCATAGGTATATAGAAACACAGTCTCCCCCATCTTCTTTCTGTTCCATAAGAATCTTCAGATAATTTCCATATTACAAAGAATTATGTGATATATTCAAAGTCACACACTTAGATTAACTTTAAAACTTGGTAAATAGAGACGATGAACTTAGTTTCTCTATCTAAATTACTAGGATCCAGGCTGTCTTAGGGAGACACATGAGTGTTTCAGGGTTTTAAGATGTTTGGAAGAGCTTTCTATCACTTTCACAGCCCATACAAGCATATCTGAGAATGACAGGAGACAGGAGTTTTTCAGTGCTGCTGCCAGGTTGAAGAACTCCCACAGGGAAACAAGGATGGCTTCCTTCATGCTTTCCTTTTGCCAGATGGCAGAACCCTTCCTTTCTAATGATGCTTTTAATTAGCAACCAAAAGGGGTTTAAATGGGTTTAAACTCTCTACCATGAGAACAACCATGGCCTGTGTGGAAAGCTTGAAATAGACTGTGTGCAGGGTTAGGAAGATCAAGGGATAATCTGAGAAAGTGGGGTTTCCCTGCCCTGTAGATGACAGCCTGCGTGAATGTGGAGAAGTACAAACAATCTCCCATGTGATACAATGCACATGATGCCCCTCAGCGTGAACTGAGGAGGACCTTATGTTGGCAAGAGGAAATGCTGTTGATGTGGCCCAATATTGGGCAGATGTCATCTAGCCCTTTTTAATTCTAATTTGTTTTTAGATGTGTTAATTTTAGCTTTGTTATTATACGCTGGAGGTGCCTCTGACATGAATAAAGAAAGAAAAAATACAGATGGCTTTTTTTAGTTGCTAACAATTGTTTCCGGGGAATTCCTTCACATCTGACTGTCTGGTCTTAACAGAAGTGCTGATAACAGACTTCTTGTTTTGTGCTCGTGGGGGAGGAAAATATGAAATATTATAATAATGGCTCCACCTAGAGAAACTTGGCCA
Source organism: Furcifer pardalis (assembly GCA_030440675.1). Classification (NCBI taxonomy): domain Eukaryota; kingdom Metazoa; phylum Chordata; class Lepidosauria; order Squamata; family Chamaeleonidae; genus Furcifer; species Furcifer pardalis. The sequence goes on along the minus strand of CP126894.1, from coordinate 73,542,051 downwards.
TAGTATTTCAGAAACTCAAGGTACAAGTTAGTTTCTGAATTACAATCTTCTTGGGTTTAGTTGCCTGAAGGCCAAGGGGGAAATGGTCTTACCTTCATGACTTCAGGTGTCTTGAAAGAAATTCTCAGTTGCATATAATTCTTCTTGTAATGGGATAGAAAAAGGACACAGTTTAGCCAAAGTCAGATAGGGGCAAACGTTCAACCTTCTGAGTCCCAATTTATTCTTCTTGGTTGTAAGCAAACATGTGGCATACCAGGATTCACATCCAGACTGTTATTTTAGATTTATTTTGTGTAAATCTGACAATCCTTTAAAAATAGATTTCAGAGATCACCATTCCCTACCTAAGTTTTTCTTCTTGAGTTTTTTATATATTGTTTAGAAATAATTAAAAGTTTTTGGCTGATCTTGGACACCAACTAGGAGTTACAACACTGTTAAACTTCAACCCCTTAATCTTTTCTTGGTAGACATGCTGAGACAAGCCTTATGCCATTAAAAATGGCAGGGGAAATACCGAAAAGTTCATTGATAATCAAGTGTGTTTGTGGGAACAAATGATCCATCTGAACACAACAGGACCTTTCCAAATCAGAATATATAGAATCATGCTGAATATACTTAAGAAAAACAAATCTAATTTCTATTTTCTGAAACTAAGAATGTTGATTGAGTTTCTTTACATTCTTTGTCTCATATTTGATTGCTTCTCATTTTTGCTCTCGATCAGACTTTGACTACCATATTTTAAAAAATTAAAACAGATTAAATCACACAAACTATTCCATTATGCTTTCAATGTATTGTTAATCACCTTAGATTTTTCAAGAAAAAATGTATTTATTTAATTTAAATTTAATTTAAACTTAAAATTTAAAGTGAACCTACAAAGCCTAGTTTGCATCTTGAAAGCTTTACTGTATTTTGTGAGCTGATGTGGTAGATTTTCTGTCTTCCAAAACTTTTTAAAGCGCTTATTTGTTCACTCATTTTTCAGATCAGGATGTTCTGGATAACGTACGTAAGCTAGTAAATGATGAGTCCTACACACCAGTGGATCCTCGGGAATTCTGTGGACGGGTCCTAACAACCTGCTACATGGCTAGTGATAACTCTTCACAAGAGACACTCAGCAGAGCCAAATCTTTGGCTGAAGAGATAGGCAGGTATCTATCTCTTTGCTTGATTAAAATACATAATGTGTTAAAACATACATAGTTCAATTTGGGAGAAAAATCTCTAATGGACAAGATTAAAAGATCATTTCGGCTACTTCAGGAGATCGGAACAATCCAACCAAGTCCTTTAGTTTTAGGATGTAACAAATGTTATAGGTATGCCTGAAACATTAATTTATAAATCTCACTAAACATTTTAAATTGCTTTCCTTGCTCAGTTTTTTTAATAAAGCAGAATTGTTAAGATTTTTTACAAATAATAATAAAGCAAGACTTTTAAAGTAAGATTTGGAAAGCATGTGAGATACTAAGTTGGCTCCAAGCTTCTTACACACTTTATCTGAGACAATATCCATGTGTAGTATTCACTGATTGTTTGTGGTGTGCTATGAGGAAGGCTGTTCCTGTGCAAAAGTGCTGTTAGTCAGAGTGCAGGGTCATGCGGTTTATGCAGTCTGTGAAGGGCTCCAGTGGGATGTGTCCCAGTGAGGCACCTTGCCCTGATTTAATCTCTTCATCTCTCCAACAAAGTTCAGATGGGTGCCTCTGGAAACTCTGTTGTACAGCATTTGGGTCTCAAACTGCTGACCTGTTGATGTTCCAGTTACCAAGTTCACCATCTTAACCACTAAGCCACCGCAGTCCCTTCAGATCTATATTAGGTCTATCTTAATCTAGAGTCTTTGAACCCTGCTGCTGGATCTGAGGTTCATGTCTTGTTAGCAGCTTCTGTCTGCACAGTGAAAAAAGCTGAGATAATTGTGTACCTTCAGGCCTTTTGCGTGAAACAGTGGCCAAAATCCAGTTGCTGATCCTTACTAGAGTAGAGTGATTGAAACAATTGCTGAACAGTAAATCAGCTTAGCGGAAGTTCCACTGATTTGGTGGGCCTGCGCTACTTGGGACTGACAGATAGCATGAGAACTAAGTAAGAGGATTCTGAAAATATTTTCTAGAAAGACATAAACTGAAAAGCTTTTACAGAACGTGACAAATCTATGGGACTTCATCATTCAACCAAAAATGTCAGACAAAGGATGGTGTTTGTGACAATGAATTCTAAGTTGTTTCTTCAGTGTATTAAGAACATTTTGGCTTGTATTAAGAAAAATTGAAAAATATCAGATTGGATTCTAAACAGAAGGAAGGAAGTTCATGGAAGGAGAGTTTTCCATGCCTTCCTTTTCCGAAGAGTCACATGCAGTCCTGGGTAAAGGAGAGAGATGAGAAATTTGCTTTCCATGAGTTTCAGAGTATGTCAAAACAAACCTAGGGAATTAGATTTCATTGGAGATCAATCTGTACATCTCTCTCTCTCTCTCTCTCTCTTTCTCTCTTTGCAGTTACCATATCAATATAAACATAGATGGAGCAGTGAAAGCCATTTGGGGAATTTTCAGTGTGGTAACTGGGCGGCTACCCCAGTATCAAGTGCACGGAGGAAGTGCCCGGGAAAATCTAGCCTTACAGAATGTGCAGGTATTGCCCTGATTTTCCTATCATTCTTTTAAGAATCCACTTTTTCTGGTCAAGTATTGTTGATGGTTTGCGGAAGGATTTGTATACACTTGTTGAGGTATAAGAGTGTGTAAGAAGTGAGTTGTCAGGATTATTAACATTACTTCTTTTCTTACTCAAGCAAAATGTACTGTCCACTTCCCAAGGAATTTAACATTGCTGTTACATTGCATTCCCACCTCTCCCTCCGCCCCATAATTGCTGAACTGCAGGTAGCTTCAGTTTGGTCCTTTATATAGGAGATGGAGTGTTTGGTCTATAATTCCCATCAGTCCTGCTATACTTGACCAATGGAAAGGGAGGAGAAGTCTTAAAGAGTCTTGTTGTTCAGTCGCACAGTCGATTCCGACCCTCTGCGACCCCATGGACCACTGACCGCCAGGCACTCCTGTCCTCCACCATCCCCCTCAACTCGCTCAGCTCTGTGCCCATTGTCTCCACGATACCATCTAGCCATCTCATCTTGGGCCGTCCCCTTCTTCTTTTGCCCTCGACCCTTCCAAGCATCAAAGCTTTCTCAAGTGAATCCTCTCTTCTCATTTGATGTCCAAAGTACTTTAGCCTCATCTTTATTATTTGACCTTCTAAGGAACAGTCAGGGATGATTTCTTCTAAGATTGACCTATTTGTTCTCCTCGCTGTCCATGGGACTCTCAAAACTCTCCTCCAACACCACATCTCAAAGGCGTCTATTCTTCTCCGTTCAGCTTTCCTAATGGTCCAACTCTCGCAACCATACATTGCAACAGGGAATACCATTGCCTTGACTATGCGAATTTTTGTTTTCAATGTGATGTCTCTACTTTTCACTATGCTCCCCAGGTTTCTCATCGCTTGCCTCCCAAGAATCAGTCGCCTTTTTATTTCATGGCTGCAATCACCATCTGCAGTGAGCTTAGATCCTAAGAAAGTAAAATCTGTCACTGCTTCTACTTCTTCCCCATCTATTTTCCAGGGACTGATAGGGCCTGTTGCCATTATCTTGGTTTTCTTGATATTGAGTCTCAAGCCAGCTTTTTCACTTTCTTCTTTCAACCTAATTAGGAGCTTCTTTAGGTCCTCCTCACTTTCTGCCATGAGGGTGGTATCATCTGCATATCTCAAATTGTTGATGTTTCTTCCAGCAATTTTGATCCCAAATTGTGATTCCTCCATTCCTGCATTGCGCATTATGTGCTCTGTGTATAAATTGAATAAGCATGGTGACAAAATGCAGCCTTGTCTTACTCCTTTTCCTATTCCAAACCACTCCGTCATTCCATTTTCTGTCCTAACTGTTGCTTCTTGATTCATGTACAGATTTCTCATGAGGCATATAAGGTGTTCTGGTATTCCCATTTCCTTAATTATTTGCCACATTTTGTTGTGGTCGACACAATCAAAAGCCTTCGTGTAATCAATGAAACAGAAGTAGACTTGTTTCTGATATTCCTTTGTTTTTTCCATGATCCATCTTATGTTGGCGATGTGATCTCTAGTCCCCCTGCCTCTTCTGAAACCCGCCTGCACTTCTGGTAATTCTCTCTCCACATACTGTTGCAGTCTATCCTGTATTATCTTGAGCATCACCTTGCTAGCGTGAGGGATGAGCGCAATTGTTCGATAATTTGAACATTCTTTGGCATTACCCTTTTTGGGGAGTGGAACGTATACAGATCTTTTCCAATCCTGTGGCCATTGTTTTGTTTTCCAAATCTGCTGGCATATAGAATGCAATAATTTGATTCCATCATCTTGTAGTGCTTTGAAAAGTTCAACTTGGATACCATCAACTCCACTGGCTTTGTTGTTTGCAGTGTTTTTTAGGGCCTTTCTGACTTCACTCTCTAGAATGTCTGGCTCATGTTCAATGTTCTCATCATTGTGATTATCAGGGGTGTTGAGGTCCTTTTTGTATAGTTCCTCTGTGTACTCTTTCCATCTTTTCTTAATCTCTTCTGCATCTGCTAACTCCTTGCCATCTTTGTCTTTTATCATGGTCATTTTTGCTTTAAATGTTCCCTTGAGTTCCCCAATTTTTTTGAAAAGATCTCTAGTCCTACCCCTGATATTGTTTTCCTCTATTTCTGTGCACTGTTCGTTCAGGTACGTTTCCTTATCTCTCCTTGCTTTTCTTTGAAATTCTGTATTCAAGTGATTGTATTTTTTCCTTTCTCCTTGGCATTTTGCATTCCTTCTGTCCTCCGCTATTTTAAGAGCCTCCTCGGATAACCACTTAGCTTTCTTACGCTTCTTTTCTTTTGGTATGGTTTTTCTTGCTGCCTCCTGCATGATGTCCCGCATCTCTGTCCATAATTCTTCTGGCACTCTGTCTATCTGGTCCAAGCCATTAAATCTGTTCCACACCTCCACTGTGTATTCCCAAGGAATGTTTTCTATGTCATATCTTTCTGGCCTAATTGTTTTTCCTATTTTCTTTAGTCTAAGCCTGAATTTTGCAATCAGTAGGTTGTGATCTGAGCCACAATCTGCTCCTGGTCTTGTTTTTGCTGACTGTATGGAAGTTCTCCATCTTTGACTGCAGAGTATATAATCAATCTGGTTTCGATGTTGGCCATCTGGTGATGTCCATGTGTAAAGAGTCTTAGAGTCTAATAAACCCAGGTATCGGTGGCCCATTTCTGTTCTGGAATGCTCTTTATATTCAGTACCAATACTGATCTACAATTCTGAGATGTCCGCTTCTCTTAGGAATTCCTGTTTCATTAAAGTTTGGTTTCTAAATTTGACTTCTAGGCCAGAATAAGAATGGTTTTTGCCTATCTGTTTGCCCAGCTGTCTTTATGGAGTCGTGGAATGCCTGGTGGCCTGCTCGTGCTTGGGACAGCTAATGTGGATGAAAGGTATGTGCTTGTTCACCTTCTTAGGCACTAGGAATGAAACTCTCCATTGGTGAATGTTGGCAGCCACTAAAATAGTGATAAGCCTTGATTTGAACATGAAACATGCACTGACAAATCTGATTAAGCTTAGAGAAAACAACGACAGGGCCAAGAGAATCTGATGTCTGCATTCTTTGGTGCTACTGAATTATTTGAAACGTAACTGGGATTTGTTCTCTTTGAAACAAGGATTGAAAGAAAGCTGTCCCTTCAGGGCCAAGGAGGAAGGATAGGAGATCTAAGAGACATCAATCTATTTTTATTTTGAGTCCATCTGCTAAGAAAACAAGGGCAAAAAGGTTCTATGGTCAGACAAAAAGTGATCAGCTCAGGTCAAAAAATAAAAAATATTACCCCAGCCAGGCCTCAGAATTTTTATTTATTTATTATTCGCATTTAATACCCCGCCCCACGCGGGAAGACCCGACTCTGGGCGGTTTGAATTAAAATTCAAACAACAGTTATCTTAACGATTCCCAATACAAGCAACAAGTCAGCATGACTTCTGGGGGCCAGGAGGTGGGTGGGTGTTTGGCTTCTGTGGTTTGCCCACATGTGAAAAACCTTTGCTGACAATCAATAGATATTAGACATAAGGAGGGTGGGGTGCAAAATAGAATTTGATCAGAACTCCATGACTTGTATGCACCATCCCCAACATCAGCCAATGTAAGTAAACACAACATTGTGTCGTTGTCATTGTCGTTGTTGAGTTGCACAATCGATTCCGACGCTTTGCGACCCTATGGACCATTGCCCTCCAGGTACCCCTTTCCTCCTCCACCATCCTGCTCAACCCGCCCAGCTCTGCCATTTACAATACCATCTAGCTATTTCATTTTTGGCTGCCCCCTAGAATCAGTGCCATCATCATAAAAGTACTTCCTCAAAGGTTGTGGTATTTTTGAACCACAATTGGGCATACCCTGGGCAATGGCAGCCTTGTTGTGTCAGCTAATCTTTTTCACACTAGGTCAGGTAAAAGGAACTGCAGAATGAATTCACCAAAAGGTGGCTTCATTTTGGCAGTTTTACATCTGGCCTAGACATGGAAAAAGGAGAAGGAGGGAGATGTCCTGTCGCTTTGGTATATCCCAAGACAGGATGTCTTCCTCTCCTGTAGTTAATAAGCATGAGGATTTCATTCTCTGGGGTGGAGGAAAATTCATGTCTGGCTGCACATTCCGCTACGGTATTGGAGTAGATTGTACAGCCAGCGACTCAACACTGAGTGTTGGGCGGTGGTAAATAACCTGACTCCCTAAAGGGGCCAACGGCTGTGAGCAGATGAACCCCTTTAGGTGGGGTAATGGTCCCCTCAGTGGAGGAAATGCCATTGGAAACCACTATGCTGGGCCCAACAGCAAAATGAGTGGAGAAGGAACCACCTCACTATTCTGATTCCCAACGGTCATGGAGGCGGAAGAGGCCATGCCAGATGGACTGGCTGTGAAGGCGCACCTTGTCAATATCCTCAAGGCTGTGGCAGTCTCGGTGTTAAATCCTGCAGGTCTCATTTCATATGTGCCGCAGGAGATGGCTCCGTGGTCACAGGGTGTGGGTCACTTCATAGCAACCTGGGATCCACCTTAAACAAATTCACACCAATAGCATTTTTCCTGGTGAAAATGATTTCCAGGAAAAAATGTATACTCGGATACAAGTAGCAGGCAGTGGTGACGGAACACCCCTCCTCCCCCAATAATTTTAATTGCTGTTTCACAGTGAGGTATTCTGACTAGGCTTCTATTTTTATGTTTTGATAGATTTTCCATACTATTATTACTATATGTCTTTTCTTGGTTCTTATTTACTGCTGTTTTGTCAAAGATGCCTGAGATTTGCTGGGCACATAGAAAGAACTGAAGGTTGTCCACCTACTCTAAAAGCTACACAGAGAGCTGGCATGATTGATTGAAGGGTCTTGCTTGTCAGAGCAAGTTTGTGCAATCTGTTGTGAATGCCACCATTTTTTGTAACTTTAAAGTCCTGTTGTTACTGGTATGAAAGGGTCCTGTGCTTGTACTATAATATCACAGGATACAGGCCCATATTGATGTATGGAACTAATCATATTCTTCTTTGTGCAATTGTTCAGATAATCTCTAAAATACGCAAAAGGTATATACTGTTGTAATTGTGCAGTGCATTATAAAAATATGTAACATCATTCTTCCCTTGTTAGTTGGTGTGCTAAGAAAAAACGATATTTATGTTCCATCTCTTAGCCTTCGGGGATATTTCACCAAGTACGACTGCTCCAGTGCTGACATAAACCCTATTGGTGGGATTAGCAAGACTGACTTGAAAAGCTTTATCCAGTATTGCATTGAGAATTTTCACCTAGCATCACTGAAAAGGTAAGGGAAGCACCACTGCCCTTTGAATAGGCATTCCTAAATTGTTGCAAGCCTGCTTTCTTGCTATAGCCAGAAAGGTTGGTTTTGTGTGAATGTGCTTCTGTTTGGATGTAGCTTCTCCAATGTGATATTGACATTCAATACACTTTTTACATTGCTCAGTCTGGGATGGTGGAGCAAGAGATAATGCCCTGTACCCTATTCGTTAACGCCTGTCAGTAGCATTAATTAGAGCAACAAATTACGACAAGTTAAGACATAACTGTAAAACTCAGTGAGTTAGGCATCTGGCTGCTGAGTCAGTGGTTAGGAGTTCAATTCCCCACTGTTCATTCCAGAAGATCTAGCTGTATGACCTTGGGCAAGCTATATAATTTCTGGACACTTCCAGAAGAGTGGAATGTGAATCCATTTCTGAGTACTTTCTATCTGGAAAACCCTGAAAAGGGCTGCCGTAAGTATGAATTGGCTTGAGAATGCAGAAGTTTAAAGAGATTGTTTTAGGCATTTCCTGTTTTTGTAATTCTATGTGCAATAGGAAATTCTACTCTGACTTCTTAACTTGTAGCAGTTTGCCAGACAAAATTACAGGTTTGCATTACGCTGGCCAAAATATATACTAGGATTCTGACTAATGACCATTAAATAGCCAACTGTTTGTCTTTAAGCTGTTGGGAGGAGCAGCAGTTTGGAGAGCAAGCCAAGCCACATAGGATGAAGGATGGATGATCCTCTTTAGCTTTGATTTCGTTAGTACTCCATCCCCCCCCCCCTGGAATGCATCCTGAGTGCTAGGCAGGGTCTTCCTGTATGTTAAAGCCAAAATTCAATTGAGCAAGCTATGTATATAAGAGCAGCCAGGATTTCTTCTAATCCAACTGACTCCTTCCTGCAATCCATCAATAGCTTCTCTCATTAGTGTGAAGCAGAGTCTCCAGAGGGTTAGAGGTGCTTACAGATTTGTCCTTAAATATTTGCATAAATGATTAGAATTCCAATAATGTTATAGAACAGTGATGGTGAACATTTTAGAGACATAGTGCCCAAGGAGGAGGTGGTGATGTGCAGGCAGGCACAACACATACCCACAATGCTGGTCCGTGCGCACCCATGTGATGTCACTGGTGCGCTTCAAACTTCATGTGCCCATGCACACCACCCCTACACTGCCAAGCTTTGTGCTGCCCCTCCACACCCCAGGCAAGCCTCATATTGCTCTGCCAAACCCTCCACCGCTGCACCAAACCCCAGACAAGCCTCACGCCGCCATGCCAAGCCCCGGGCAAGCCATGTGCTGCTGTGCTGCCCTACCCCGCACTGCTGGCTCCTGTGGCAGCGGTGCTTCCTCACCCACCCCTTTCCTTCCGCCAATGGGGAGGTGAGAAGGGAGGCTAAAATCCTACCCAGAAGGCAGTGGGAGTCATGCACATGCACCCATTGGCTCTAGTGGGGCGGTGCTTGTCCATAATGGCATGCATACCCACAGAGAAACCTCTGTGTGCTACCTCTGGCACATGTGCCATAGGTTTGCCTACACTGTTATAGAATATACCTCAGGTAGTTTTGATAAATATATTTTCTCCCTCAATTGTTCTTGGAATGTGGAACAGACTGAATCAGGTTAATGTTAGTAAACCTATCTGTAATAAGAAGCACTTTTTGGGAAAAGCAGATAAAGAAATGAATCTGATTGACTACTTTTTTTTTTTTTTGGATACACAGTGTTGTATCTGCACCACCAACAGCAGAACTGGAGCCTCTGAAGAAAGGTCAGATTGCTCAAACAGATGAGGTAAATGACAGTGCATGCAAAATCCTCTTGTAAGACTCATTTGTAGCAGTTACATTTGTGTTTGTGTGTCCACTTGAAAATTATCATTCACTGTAATAACTATATTAACATCACTGTTAATGAGGCCATGAATATAGTGACAGGATGCTTTAAACTTACATGAGTTGAAAAAAAATATATCCTCTTGTTGGTATTGCTCCACCTAAGATTAGGAGAGAAGTAGCAGCAGGTGCTGAGAAAACTAAGCAAGAAAATGACCCTCAACATCTCTGAATGGATATGAGCCTCAAGTCTGCCAGCTAAGATCCAGGAAGTGTTGTATGGCAAGAACAAACATTCTTGAAAGTACGCAAGAGCAAAATCACATTAAAAGATGGAGGAAGAAGCTCACTGGACAAGTAACAACATTAAAGGAGGATATAGCTAAGGAACTCAACCTCCCCTATGTCACTTGGAGGACCCTGAATAGGCTGAGGGTTGGAGTCCTTAAATGCAAGGCCAACATGCTGAATTGGGGGCTGCTGGCAGACAACGACACGCTGTCTGAATGTGGAGAAATACAGAATCTGGCTCATTTACATCTCTGTTAACTATTGCCAGAAACATGCACGAATGAGGACTTAAGCCAAGAAAATGGCTTCATTTTGGAGGTCCAGGGTTTTTTCGTGACACGAAAAATGAACTATAATAAACCTAATTTTTTGTCAGGAACAGCTAGATTTTGTGATATGAACAAACCATATCATGAGGAACATCATGAAGAACATCATGAAGTACAGAACGCTCCAATTCTTATGAGAGGGACAGTGGTGGGATTCAATTTTTTTTAACTACCTACTATGTGGGTGTGGTATGGTGGGCATGGCCAGGGAGAAAGCCCTGTGCTATTTCAAAACTTGGATGGGTGGGGGCAGCTGGAATGTCTGCTACCGGTTCTAGCGAACTGGGGCGAACCTGCTGAATCCCACCACTGGAAAGGGAAGATCATTGGGAAGAAAGGCCCTGGGCATAGATTGACTTCATGGCTAAAGAACATGAGAGACTGGTTTGGAATATCCTTAGAAGACCAATTCCGAGGAGTTAAGAACAGGAAGACTATCGCCATGGTCCACAAAAGCTCACATCTAAATACAAGAGTTAGTCTTTAAGGTGCCACAACACTTTTTGTCTCTTTTGCTGTTCTGTTTACTCTCAGATACGCTTGCACAGACTAACATGGCTACCACTTCAAACATATCACCATGATAATGGCCAATATCCAGAATGGATATGGCACTTGAAGAAGAAGAAACAAATTAATGTTCATTTGTAGGTTTCGCCCAAATACATGTTCACAATTATTTCTGTTGCAAAGCTGTAGGACAGGAGTGGGCAATTTGTGACTTTCCAAACATCAGTGAGCTGCAATTCACAGCGGATGGGAGTTGCAGCCCACAACTGAAAAGTGACACAATCCCATTCACCTCACCTCCCTTTTCTCTAGTAGTATAAGCTATGACTGAAATCATGTTGCTTACTCCAGCCAAAACATTGTGAGTTCGATCCTGATGGAGAACAAGACTGGCTCAGCCTTCCAGCCTTATGAAGTCATTAAAATTAGTACCTAGCATGTTGGGTGCAAAAATGGCAATTAACATGTGAACCGCCCAGAGAGTGCACTAATCACTATGGGGTGATATATAAGCATAATTGCTTGCTATTGCTAATTAACATAAGAACACTTGTAACTTTCAGTCTGTTTCTAACAGCAAATAAAATGTCCGAGTGATTATTCTGATGGTGTGTGCGCGTGCAGACACCAAGTCAGTGTGTGTGCATCCTCCCAAGAATCATGGCAAGGATTCTTTATTTAACAGTTTGGAACAAACTAAAAATTGCAGATTTTCTCATGCTAAGCAACAGAATTTTAGCCTGTAGTGCAGGAGAGGGTAACATAATTGCCTCATTAACCAGAGATGGTTTGACACAAGACTCAGTGACATAAATTGTAGACAAAAATGCCTCATTTCTCCAGAGGTGGCTTCTGTATTTGTATTTGTATTTGTATTTTGGATTTGTATGCCGCTCTATTCGCCGAAGCGACTCAGAGTGGCTAACAACGTAAATAATACAATACAGTATCACATGACAAAAAATATTATTAAGGTATCACATATCAAACTGTCACATAACAGAACATATATATAAATTTACAAAAAAAATCCTCAAAGATTTTAAAGGTTAAAAAGGTTAAAAAGTTTTTTAAAAGTTTAAAAGAGTTAGAGAAGCGTGGCTATCCCATCAGATCAGCCACCCAACTTTTTTTTTGGTTGTTCAGTCACACAGTCGATTCCAACCCTTTGCGACCCGACCCCATGGACCACTGTCCACCAGGCACTTCTGTCCTCCACCATCCTCCTCAACTCGCTCAGCTCTGTGCCCATTGTGTCTACAATACCATCTGTGTCTGCCTTGTAGTCCCTGTAATGTTGTTGAAGCCTCAGGGGGCTGTTAAGACTCTAGTAAGTCATAACAGGGAATGTTTTTCTTTTACATCAGTATTTCCCAACCTTTGGTTTTTGGACTTCAATTCCCAGAAGCCTAAGTCTATTCCCCAAAGCACTGATCAGCCAATATACTGACTTAGGCTTCTGGGAATTGGAAGTCCCCTCCTGTGGAGCCTGCCCCACTTTGAGAACCACTGTTCTACATGTTTTGGCCTACAACACCCAAATACCACCAAACATAGCCAGTAGTAATGGATTGTGTGGTTTGTAGAGCAAAACATCTGGAGTCCTTCAAGCCTGCATTAAATTCATTAGTACAGTACAAGCAACATGCATCTCTGTCTTGTAATATGCATTATGCTTTCCCCTCATAAATGTCTCTGAATGTCCTTTTTGTTGTTGTTGTTCAGCCGCACAGTCGATTCCGACCCTTTGCGACCCTATGGACCACACGCCAGGCACCTCTGTCCTCCACCATCCTCCTCAACTCACTCAGTTCTGTAACCATTGTCTCTGCAATACCATCTAGCCATCTCATTTTTGGTCTCCCCCTTCTTCTTTTGCCCTGCACCTTTCCCAGCATTAAGGCTTTCTCAAGTGAATCCTCTCTTCTCATTTGATCTCCAAAGTACTTTAGCTTCATCTTTACTATTTGACCTTCAAGGGAGCAGTCAGGGTTGATTTCTTCTAAGATTGACCTATTTGTTCTCCTCGCTGTCCAGGGGACTCTAAGGTTTTAAATCAGGCTTTATTTGTCAACATAATTATAAGTAGCCCATCTGCATAGAAAGATACAGTAATACCCCGGATAACGATTGCACCGGATAACGCTAAAACCGCATAATGACGACAAATTTGGGGGGAAGATTTGCCCCGGATAATGTGCTTTTTAGTGTTATCCGATACAGTCGTTCTTAGCAGCAGGGTGGCTGGAAAGCTGAACGGGGTTCTCCGTTCAGCTTCCCAGCCACCCTGCAGCTACGGAGGCAGGGGTGGGGTGGCTGGAAAGCTGACGGGGGGCTCCCCTGTCAGCTTCCCCAGCCACCCCACAGCTGTGGAGGCAAGGGCGGGTGGCTAGGGAAGCCGACAGGGAGTCCCCGTCAGCTTCCCCAGGCACCCTGCAGCTGTAGATCGGGTCCTCTGATCTCTATGGAGCAGGCAGGGGACCTGATCTACAGCTGTTACTGGGATTCCCCGATGTCCCCAACCAGTGGAGCAAGCCAAAACGTCAGGGTTCGAACCCTGACGTTTTGGCTTGCTGCACTTGCTGAGGATGTTGGGGAAGCCCAGAAACAGCTTGGATCGGGTCTTTCCACCTCCCTGGACCCGGCAGGGGGGTCAGGGACCCCAAAATTGGCAAAAAAATGGACTTTTTTTTACCAATTTTGGGGTCCCTGACCCCCCCCCCCCGATCCAAGCTGTTTCTGGGCTTCCCTGACGTCCTCAGCAAGTGCAGCAAGCCAAAACGTCAGGATTCAAATCCCGACGTTCTGGCTTGCTGCAGCCTCCAGGGAAACAGGGCTTTTTTTAATGTTGTGTGATCAATGCATCGCACAATGTTAAAAACCGGATAACGACGAGACTTGTGGAACCAACTCTCATCGTTATCCGGGGTACTAGTGTACATAATATTTTGAGAAAATAGCAGTAAAAAAACAATAAAACATCTATCTATCTATCTATCTATCTATCTATCTATCTATCTATCTATCTATCTATCTATCTATCTATCTATCTATCTATCTATTTATTTATTTATTTATTTATTTCAATTTCTATACCGCCCTCCTTGCCGAAGGCGACCCAGGGCGGTTTAACACATCCTAAAACACATAAAAAGGCTAAAATTCTAAAAGTTCTCAAAAACCCACAGTTAAAACCAATTAAAACTACGACTAAAACGTTATATGATTTAAAACTTAAGAACTTAAGGGAGGAGGCCAAACCAGCCAGCAGACTGAGGTCGTCGTGCCTCCAGTACCCCAGACCTGCCCTGCCAGCCAGGTTTTTACACCCTTCCGGAAGGGCAGCAGCTGTGCCTGGAGGCGCAGCTTAGTTGGCAGGAGGTTCCACAGGGTCGGAGCAGACACAGAGAAGGCCCTCCTTCTAGTGCTAGAGAGATGAGCCTCTCTAGCTGATGGTACAACCAGAGAACCTCTCCGGTCCGCTCTAGTGGGACTTCATCATAATAGTAAAATAAAAACAAGAGCTAGAGCTATTACCTAGTAAAATCATGGAGTAAATGAAACAACTATTAAAATATAGACAAAACAATATAGCCATCCCTGCCCATCTAAAACATAAAATAAAAGGGGCTAGTTTGATTTCCTGAAGGATGTTTTCTATAATTGGGCTACTGTTACAGAAATTGGGGTGCTGCAAAAAAAGCCCTGTGCTAGAAATTTTATAAGACATTTCTCAAATAATTGAAAACAATCCTAACCTGACCTTCCACCTGATGGATTTCAGGTTTTATCGATTTCCTATGCTATTGCCACATTTTTTAGTGGTAGAGCATGTGTTTTATAGAGCATGTGTTTTATATTTTTAGTGGTAGAGCATGTGTTTTATATTCAGCTGATTTTGGATTCAGTCCCTGATGTGTCCAAGTAAGAATCAGTGTCTTAGATTATGGATGAAATTCATATGTCCAGTGAAGAGTAAATTACACCCCTTCAGACTGTAAAAAGAATCACTTTGTAAAATGATTTCTTTACATTTAGGAAAACACTGCAACTGGAGCAGGTTGGATCTGGACTTTGTCTATCTGATGTCCTGTTTTTTTTTTACTCCTAGAGAGGTGTGTTTTTGTACTCATGAGGGAACATTCAGACATGTTCCCCCCCATTTAAGGACCTCTTTGTTACACAGCTTATGAGTGTATGGTTTCTATCAGCACACATAGATAGTTTTAGAACTGGTTATATTTGGATTACATTGATTAAGAGTTTAATTCTGTGGTTCCTCACAAATTTAAGAGCATTGCCCTAACTTGATTCTTCTCCCCCCCTCCCCCTTTGGTTTGATGTATGTGATTTCAGCAAGATATGGGGATGACTTATGATGAGCTCTCTGTCTATGGCAAGCTGAGGAAAATAGCAAAGGCTGGACCTTATACTATGTTTTGTAAGCTGATCACACTGTGGAAGGAGATTTGTGCTCCAAGAGAGGTAACAAAAGCAAATTTCCCATGAAGCAGGTGCACATGTATGCCTATAGGCTTGTACGCTAGGTAGGCAACTTTTAGGAGTCAATATGTTGTATAAGTAGGATGAATGGGATTTGGACCTGGTAGGCAGCGTGAGGCAAGAAGGATGGATAGCTGGAGCAGATGAATCAGGAGGAACAGAAGAAGTGACTTCACAACAAAAACTAGTTTGCTTACAAGGTTTACCTTTGGCTGTTATGTTCAGAGAAAATAGAT
This sequence comes from Furcifer pardalis, assembly GCA_030440675.1. NCBI lineage: Eukaryota > Metazoa > Chordata > Lepidosauria > Squamata > Chamaeleonidae > Furcifer > Furcifer pardalis. Next base: position 73,526,408 of record CP126894.1, on the reverse strand, counting down.
GATTTTGATAAGACAGCAATAAATACATGAATGACTTTATTCCAAATTGGAACCTTATGGGAAGTTGACAGTGTGTGGATATTTTTTTTCTTGTTCACAATTTTGGACAGAGTCCATTTTTGATGTACACATCTTGGCCAAGTCTTTATATCACAGATAAGCAGTGAGGCCTGAAGTACCATTTATATCATTGGATCAGGCAGGGAGAAGATCAACAGCCTTGATTCAGGCACCATGTCAAACCCTAACAAAGCTTAGTGCTGGTCATAGAGCTATCACTGCACCAGTGAAGCTGCTGAAACCAATACTGAAAAGACTTGAAACACCAGTAGCTTTAAATCATAATTTCCCTGCTGTATACTTGAAGGCTCAGACCAATCCTTGGGGCCATCTAACTATTGTTGTAGAATGGCTCTAGGTCAGTGGTGGTGAACCTATGACACACGTGCCAGAGGACCACTCAGAGCCCTCTCTGGGTATGCACACCATTGCCCCAGTACAGAGGGTTGGAGAAGAGGAGAGTGGTAAAGTTACAAAGAAAGAGCTGGCCTAATTTTGGCTCTGGCTCTTTCAACCACTGGCTTCAGCTGCAACTTTGACACATTTATCTTACTGAACAGGTAGCTCTTTTGGTCCCCAGGTGGAAGACGGATTTTCCATTCTTGTGTTATATAAGCATAATATAAGTTGTAGTTCCCAGCTCATATTGTAGTGCAAATGATCTAGTTTTGAGACACGCTAGGCTAGGTCTGTCCAACATTCCTTGAGAGCACTGCCTGCAGTTGTGTTAGATAGGGCACAGTTGAAATCAATAAGGTTTCAGCAGCTAAAATAGATGCAGGATTGTCACCCAATGAATATTTGAATTACCGTCTATACTCAAGTATAAACCAGGTTTTTTAGCCCCAGAAAGGAGACACAGCTTATACTCTGGTCAATGACCACAAGGGTCCCAAGACCATGCCAGATTGAGATGTGCCAACAATTTAATTAATTTTACCATAATCTCATGTAATTTGATTATTGAAACTGACTAGCAGCTGTTGCATTTCCCACCCCCGGCTTATACTTGGGTCAATCTATTTCCCCGGGTTTTCAGGTCAAAATTAGGCACCTCGGGTTATATTTGGGTTGGCTTATACTCGAGTATATATGGTACCTCTAGTAGCAGCCTTATGTTGCTTGTTTTAACTTTTAAAACATTTTTATTTTCTAGGATCTCGATTAACCCTAAAAATTGCTTTCAGCCTATTAATAGTACTAATGGGTTGCTATCTTTTTGGAAATCATTTTCTCCTCTACGGTTTCTGGTTTAGATTTGAATATCTGTCTCTTGATTCTGAAATACTCTGTTCTGTACACCAGGTGGCATCAAAGGTTAAGCATTTCTTCCGAATGTATTCTGTCAATAGACACAAAATGACTACACTTACCCCGTCATACCATGCTGCAAACTACAGTCCTGATGACAACCGTTTTGATCTGAGACCTTTTCTTTATAATTCTGCCTGGTCCTGGCAGTTCAGGTGTATAGATGAACAGGTAGGCATGATTTGGTTCTGTATTTACAGTATATACTCTGCACATATATTGAGTCTGTGGATATAATCAGTATATGTACTGAAGATGTATGGGTCATTCTATGAAGTTGTTGTAATTTCCAGCAGACACATCATTATCATCATTATCATCACTATCATCGTTGTTGCCAGCAGAAACAAACCACAATATATTAACTGGACCGCAAGAAAGAATTTAGAAGCTATCTGCTTTGTTCTTAACATAAAATAGGCTAATGGGGTAATCTGAAGTTCATAACTACAGTGATTTCAATCTGGGTATCCCGTTTCAATGCACAATATTTTAGCTTCTGATAGTATACTTTTGATTAGAACCATCTAGCTTCCAGGCAATATTTTCTGATCATCTGTGTTGACGTGCATGAGTGACAGAATAGGAAGTGGCGTTATTTGAAAAAGGAATAGGCATCTTCTAGCCCAAGATTCTGAGTGGGCTTATTGGTCAAAGGGTCTTCTAAACTATTCTCTGGTTATTTCTAGCCAAGGCTGTTTGAAGCCTCCATTTCTCTGTGCTCTTAATAATAGTGGATTAATTAATGTTTTCTGAAGTGGTCTTTTCCTTCTAACATGCACCTGAATAAATCCTGTGGGCATGCTTGGCGATGTTACATCTTTGTCAAGTTCTTCCATACTACTTTGTCTTAAACTTGGGACAAATGTAAGCTTTTCCCAACCATAGCATTTTTAAAAATGGTTATTTCTTTAGCCTTGGGTAGGTTTGAGCATATTTTCTTCCTCGGAGGGGAAGGTTCATTAGGCCGTAGCTGGAGTCCTGCTTTGTGTTAGCATGTAACATTGAGTTTGGTGGAGTTTTAGACCTGGCTGTGACTCTCTTCTAAGATTCAGACTGAAGGTATGGAAAAGATCAAGCAGCCACAATAATTATGACTTGCTTGTGGTCTTCAGTCACAGCCATAACATTGTTTTAATATATTTTCTTTTGCTGGACAGAGGAATGTTAACACCTCTATTTTTTTCTCTGCCAAAGATTTTACACCTTAGTTGCCTTTAATACTATGTTTATGTGTGCAATAAAATGCTAATTCCCACCTCCCTGAAATGCCAGACATGTTGTAAGAGTATCTGACTTCCTGGAAACTCAAGATAAAAGATGCCATGTGGTCTCTAACTTTTTAAAAAAGGGGTCATTGTATTGTTTTTCCATCATTTTTTCCACAACTTAGACTGACCCAGTCTCATTGAAGTCAAAAGTTAAAATTCTTGCTAGCTTCAATGAGAGTCGTTTTGGAGGGATCATGTTTTTAAAATCTTTCTGTGCTTGTAACAATTTATTAGCTTGAATAATCGGGACTTAAGTATCTAATTACCTAGCATGTTCATACAGTCATTAGTCTTTGCCAGATGCCTGGATGGCTTTGCCAGTTCTCATAGCTTTGCGTAGTGGCTGGATTGCCTGAGGTATGATGCAGGTGGCCAATGTGTTCTGCTTCCATTGGGTGAGGTGAGAATCCTAGTTTGTATCTGTTGGTGGTGGTGATGGGGGCTTTTAACCAAGGTAGGAGCGCCAACTCACTTCAGTATGAAGTTACTGAACTAGAGTTTAATAACTATGTCTTGTATTTTTTCCAAAAGAGTAAGGCAACCATTACTCCAGAAATTTGAGATTATTCATTTGAGGTGTTTTGTTATTTTATTCTGGGTGGGATCAATCTAATCATTGCTAGGCTTATTAATTTTAATTTAATTTAATTTTTCAATTTGTATGCTGCCCCACTCGCAGAGCAACTCTGGGCGACTAACAAAGACAATATATCACAGTTACAGTACAAAATATCAAGTCAACAAGCATTTGAGAAACATTACAGCAAATATCCCAACCACCATCACAAAATATCAAACCATCACAAAACACTTCAAAGATACACAAAAAAAGTCACCAACTCAACCCCACCAACCTTGTCCTCCTCCCTCCAGGCTGGGCCAGCTGAGGGAGCATCCAGTGTGGCAGCGGCAGCAGCAGCAGGTTTTGAAGCCCGCCAGCCATGCATCTGCTGCTCCTTCCCTCAGGCCAGGGCTGGCTGAGGGGGCATCCAGGGGAGCGGCAGGTTTTTTTCAAAGCCCACCTGCTGCGCAGCTGCTGTGCAGCTGCGCAGCTGCTGTGCAGCTGCTGCTTCTTCCCTCCAGGCCGGGCTAGCCGAGGGAGCATCCAGTATGGCGGTAGGTTTCGAAGCCTGCCCACCGTGCAGCTGCTGCTCCTTCTCTCAGGCTGGGGATGGCTGTGGAGGCATCCGGTGTGGTGGTGGTGGTGGGTTTCGAAGCCCACCCGCCACACAGCTGTTGCTCTTTTCCTCAGGCTGGGAAGTAATCACTTGTTACTTTTGTGAATTGTCATCAGGATTCTACTTTAGCATGGCATGAGGCCCTTTTGTTAAACAAAAGAACCAGATATCTGGTTGTCTAAAGGAAGATACAGGGAGAGGTGAGAAGGAAGCACAGCACCGTGGCTGCTACCTTCATATATTGTTTGTTTAAATAATTATTTTATTTTATACCCCACCGCCATTGGTGCAAGCACCACTCACTGCGGCTTACAATGATAAAATGTGGTGGCAAAACTATGCATCCAATTTTTAAAAAGAAAACCTAAAAGAAGACAGGTATTACATCGTGCCACCTTTAATGGATTTGCTGCACATCTTCTGAGAGGTGTCAGAGTTTTGTTTTGGCATAAGGCCCAAAATACTGCTTTCAGTTTGTATAATGTAGGGCAGGGGTGCCCAAACTACGGTCCATGGGCCAGATCCAGCTCCCAACACCAATTCATCCGGCCCACGCCAGCCTTGTAGTTCCCGGAAGTGGAAGTATAGTAAAACGTCGACTTACGTATGCCTCGAGTTACATAAAATTCAACTTGCATAATGATTTTGTACTAAAAACATGTCCCGATGTATACAATTTCCTATGGGTTTGCTTCAAGTTACGTAAAAATTCATTTCCCTATGTGTTTGCTTCGATTTACATAAAAATTTCATTTTTCCTATTGGTTTGCTTTGAGTTACATAAAAAAATAATTTTTCCTATGGGTTTGCTTCGAGTTACATAAAAAACCGATTTAAGCAAAAGCCTATGGAACGGACTTTTTTTTGTAAGTAGGAGTTTTACTGTAGTGCTAAACCATCATCAGCTCATCTTTAAACTACAGTACTTGATCTTCACTTCCTTTCCTCACTATATGTTACGTGTTTTTTTCCCCAGCCAACTTCCAGTATAGCAACAAACTATAGTGTGTTGTTACAGTAGGACCAGGAAGAAAGTTCTTAACATTTTTCAGCTGCAGGATGGACCATGCCCACTCAGGCAGCTGAGTGGGCCGGACTGGTGCTGTAAAACGCATGCGCTGCTGTCATAAATGCGTTTACGATGGCCATGGATTTATTTATGGCTGTTGTAAATGCATTTACAAGGCTATAAATGAGTACACAGCTGCTTCTGGCGGCTGCAGCAAGGTCTGGGAGGGATTATTTGGTTTTCTTTGGCCCCACCCACAACATCATGACGTTGGCCCCACCCATGATGTCATGACATCATGAAGTTAGCTCCGCCCACACTGTGATGACATCATGGTGGGGTAGTAAAATTTTTGACATCCCACCACTGTCACCATTGCAAGAGTTTGTTCCTTATGTTTCCTAGAGCCTGATTGCATATAACACATAAATGTGAGTTAACAAAATCCTCATTAAGTCTGACTCCCTCTGCCAAGATGAAGTCTTTTTGGAAGATGCAATTTGGAAAAGAGAAATGATGTATTAGATGGGCAAATGCCATCACTTTTGAGTTGTTTTCTCCTTATTTTGCTAAATAAAATTAGACATGGAGCAAGAAAGCAGATACAGTACTAGCATTTGTGTATAATTGTAGTTCAGCTCTTATTCTGACATTTCTCCTTAATTTTCAACTTGGTCAAAAAGTAATTGATTGATTTAAATTGCTCATTTGCAGGTTTCTAAAATAGAATCTGAGGAAATGAAGCCCAAGCTTGAAGATGTTGTTTGAATCTTATTTTGTTGCTCTGGATGATGTTGACTATAAAAGCGTCCAACAACCTAGATTCTATGAAGATCAGAAGATTTCTAGAAATAAATGAATTTATGCCTGAAATCAACATTTTTGTTGAGCTTAAAAAATCAATATGAAGATTTGATTTTTTTTAAAAGGTTGAAACAGTAGATGCAAAATTAACTAAATTGGTTTCAGAATATTTTTAATTGTTTGTTATTAAAGACTCATTGAAATCCTGTGTTTTTGTAATAATTGTCACGAAACCAGCTGGCCCCCTATGCTCTGGCCCTCCTTTAACCAAAGCTCCCAGAGAGCGAGCTGGCTGGCAATGCAGCTATACAGCCCTTAGCTGCTTCTCTTCTGTCAGGAGGTTTAATAGGTAGCGTATTCAGAGGCTTGTATGCACTTTAACTCTTACCCAATAAAGAGACTTTAAAAAAACAACAACGTTGATTTATTGTATCATAACATAGTAAAAAAAAATGTAGAGTAATTCCAACAGAGAAAACATATTTAAGTAGTCCTTTAGTTCTGTCAAGATTCCCTTCTTCTTCTTAAAGATTCTGTAATCTTTTACCTCAGAACTGTTCCCTCAAAACTATCTTTTCCTCAGAGCTCTCTTTATCTCACAACCCTCTGAACTTTTTTTCCTCAGAAAAACTCTGAACTCTCTTAGACTTCTCTTTTTATCACAGAAATCTCTCAGACCTCTTTTCCTCAGTCCTCCTTTTACCACAGAAATCTCTCAGACCTCTTTTCCTCAGTCCTCCTTTTACCACAGAACCATCTCTGAACTGTATCCCCTCGTTCTTTCCTCATAACTCCTTAACATTCCAGCGATGTTCCTTTTTATACCAAGAGGGGTCTCTCCTCACTAGCCAATTTGCATACAGCCAATCAGACACCCTCACTGTTCTCCTCACAACCTTAGAGTTGCAACATACCAGGCCTACTTCATCTTGCACACATTAGTGAAAGGGGTCTTCCCATGACAATAATATTATAGAAATTGTATTCCTGTGAATTCTAAAGATCATTTAACCCTTTGCTATAATCAGTACTTTTCTAAAGATTAAGACCCAAATCAAGTTTTTTATATGCTGAAGATGTAGGTTGGTCAAGCAGCAACTTGGATTATCTGTTCTAAAACTTTGGTTGCTTGCTGTATTAACAAAATCATTTATATCAAGAGTTCTCAACCTTTTTAAACTGGGGGCAGGGTCACTCTCCCTCAGACAGCTTGAGGGGCCGGATGGCTATTTTGGCCTTCCTTCACTACATGACACTTCCTGGTGTGGTAGAGGCAGGGAGGGGGGGGGAGCTGATGAAATGGTGCTGTGGGCCTCATCCAGCCCACAGGCCACAGGTTGAGAATCCCTGATTTATATGCGTAGGTCTCATTGGAAATAAAGACCATTGATTTCAGTGAGGCTTACTGATAGATTCGGTAGCTAAATTGCTAAATTTAATGCACTGCTTTGGCTGGTGAAAATGTTTAGAACACCAAGTAATAGGTTTTGGATGAGAACCAGTGGATGGAAACTGCTAGGAAGCAAAGCAAAAGCAATCACACTTACAGCAAAGTAAAAAAAGCAAAGCAATCACACTTATATACCACCCCATAGTGCACTCTTTGGGCTGTTCATAAGTTAATTAGCATTTTGCCCCAACTTACTTTCTTTATTCATGTCAGAGGCATCACCAACATCTAATAACATACACAGCTAAAATTAACATATCTAAAACAAAAAGGAATTAAAAGGACTAGATGAAATCTGCCACCTCAACAGCATTTCCTCTTGCCAACATAAGGTCCTCCTCAGTGCACATTGAAGGGAATCATGTGCATTGTATCTTATGGGCAATTGTTTGCTCTTTTCCGCAGTCACACAGGCTAAACCACACTTTCTCAGATTAGTCCATCTTCCTACCCCTGCATGCAGTCTATTTAAAGCTTTCCACACAGGCCATGGTTGTTTGTGGCCAGGTGGTAGAGAATCATGTGGTTCTGCCCAGTTATCTGGTAGCTCCTTGCTTGCCTTCCAAAGTGCTAGGGTGGTCTGTGGGGGTTGGTTGTTCGGGGGAGCAGAAGTTACAAGGAAACTGTACCTTGATTTCAGTCTCTGCTTGGGTGGTTGGTGATCAAATAGTAGGTGTGTTCCCAAGGAACTTGCTTTTACCCATGCTGGGTAGGAAGCAGGTTTGGGTTGAATATTAGGTGAAATGTTCTAAAAGGAGGAGCTCTTCAACAGTGTAATAGTCTGCCTTGGGAAGGAATGTTTTTTCCTTCCACTGGAAGTATTTAAGCAGAGGCTGGCCAACCCTCAATAATGTAAAAACATAACAAACCGCCTTTTACAGAGTCAGAGTATTGCTTCAGTGTTATCAAGAGTGACTAGCAGCAGCTATCCAGTGTTTATAACCCTACCCAGAGACAAACAAAACATGTTCTGCTTCTAAAATATAGACGTATAGCTCTTCAGAGGCTACAGTTTATACAGCGTTATAAATTATGTAATGAGCATAAAGCTGAACTGTTTGATCTCCAGAGTGCCTCCTGATACCATGATCCAGTTAATAGAACTGTTTTAGGTTAAATAACTCATGAATCTCAGAAGTAGATCCTGGAGACCATGATGGAAGAGAATTGATGTCTGGTACCAAAGGAACTGCAATAGCTTAGTGGTTAAGATACTGATCTTGATGATTGGAAGGTTGGCTTGTCAGCAGTTTGAGACCCGAGTGCTGCATAATGGAGTGAGCTCCCGTTTCTGTCCTAGCTCTTGCCAACCTAGCAGTTTAAAAGCAAGACATTTCAAGCAAGGTACCACTTTGATTGGAAAGTAAACAGCGTTCCATGCACTCTGCTGTTGAGGCATACCTGCCACTTGTCCATTGAAACATCTGCAGACACAGTACTGGCTCTTTGGCTATAAACAGAGATGAGCATTGAACCCTGGAGTCTGCTATGACTGGCTTTCGGGCAAGGGCGACCTTTACCAAAGGTTGCCTGCTAGTTCTTCTTTTAGCTTCAACATATTTAAATAACTTTTCATAAATGTTTTCCCAAGTTGAGGCTGTTTTAGGGATATCAAATAGCATTTTCTCTCTCTCTCAGCCCAGTTGAGTAATTATTGAGTAATTATTGTCATTATTCTAGGTTCTAGTAGTAAACAGGACATGAGTGGGAGAGGGGTCTCTGCTTGCATCCTTCATCTGAGTGCCATGTGAGAAATCTTGCACAACTTCTCCACTTTTCATCCCGCTCCTGCCCCCCATTATCCTATTGTCCATCCCATACTTCAGACATCTTTTGTTGCTTTTTCCCTATTTACAACTTTAGAAGCCTTGTTTCTTCAGACCCTTTTGTTTGAAGCAGGAACACAACTCTCCACCTGTTGTGCTTTTACTCCTCATTAAGTGTTATTGACACTTAAGGCAGGCAAACCCAATTGAATTTTAATAAGGCTGTGATAACCTTGATAGCTACGGCTTTTGACTCTTCACAATATTTCACAATACATTTCACATATATCTTCAACAAAACAACAAACTTCAACCTCAAAAATGCATGCTGTGTTGAGTAGCTTGGTGAGTTTACACCAGAGCACATGGGAGGCTGTTACCTTTCCCACTGTTTATCTATTTGCAATTTCTTGCTTTCAAATTGTTAGGTTGGCAGGAGCTGAGACAGAAAGGAGCTCAGTCCGTCAGCAGCACTCGGGTCTCAAACTGCTGATCTGCCAATCTTCCAGTTGTCAAGCTCAGCATCTTAACCACAAAGCCACTGTGCATGTGCTCAATGTACATCAAGCGTCACCCTTTTACACAAGAGCAGATTAATGTATTCTGCAGCTCCCTCTTCAAGTCTTTAATCAAGAAGGAAAAGAGAGAGATATCGATCTGTCATCAGAGTTTGTCCAGATGGATAGAAAGAAGAACAAGTTGCTTGCTTTTAACTGCTTGTTCGAGGGATCACCTGTGGATTCATACAGCCTGTGCTCCATCCTTTCCATGGTGCCAGATTCTTTTATCTTGTATCATGAGTCAATCGCCAGTAACTTAGAGGAGGATAGGGGAGTGTCTAAGGACATGTGCATTCAGCTACAAAAATGTAATAACATTTCAGCAACATTTAACAAAATACACAGAGCTCCTTTTTGGAATGGGCTGTGGCAGGCTGAGTAGGGTCACTTGGGTCAAATATATCAGAAAGTAAACAATGCTATGGCACCTTAAAGACTAACTTCAGTATTTTAATGTTAGCTTTCGTGGACCAAGTCCACTTCATCAGACATAAGAGTGGATTTTTATAGTATACATTTATACGTCTGAAATACAGACCCAGGGTCAAATATTGTGATATGACATTTGGTGTGATCCTTGCACGCATATGGCATACCTCAAGCAACCCTATTTGGGTTCCAGTGGGAATTTCTGATATTGTGAAGTGTATAGTTTTGATCATATGTTTCTACCCAAACCACCACTCTAAACTCTACCAGTGTGTTCAGTATAGGCTTACAGATTTAAGCCAGAGGTACATCATTTTGGTACATTGTTCAACACTTTAACTACTTGTGCATTTATTAGTTAGCTTCCATTAGATTTTGTGGGGCTTACTTCTGGGCAAATGTGTATAGCAGGGGTTCCCAACCTTTTCAAGATAGGGCCAGGATCATGTGCCCATACCAACGCCCGGGGGAAGAAGAAGCCAGGGCAGGTTGAGGAGTTCGGCATCCCCCACCCCCATTTGCCCACGCCAATGGATGGGGGAAGAAGAAGCCAGGGCAGGTTGAGGACTTCACCACCCCTCCCCCTGAGTCCCCGTCAACATATTGTATTGTTTGTAAGCCACCCTGAGTCGCTACGGCGAGTGGGTGGCAATACAAATTTGAACTAATAAATAATAATAAATAAATAATAATAAATGTTCTCTCAGTCAGCTTCAAGGGCCAGATGGTTCTTTTGCCCTGCCTGCACAATGGGGTGGCCATTTTGTCCCAACAGCTTCAAATGGGATGTCATTTTGTTTCTTGAATGCCCTTGGAGGAGTGGGGATTGGATCCAGCCCATAGGCCTTAGGTTGGGAATCCCTGGTGTATAGGATTGCAGTTTAGATTACATGGATTTATTGCTGTCCTCTGGTTGAAGGGTGGCAAAATTGACAGCACGTATAGTAGCTGTGGCTGAGATTTTGGATGAAAACATACATTTTCAATACTTGGAAGCTGTTGGGATATATGGAAATAATTAATATGACCAACACCAGTCATAGCAACTCAAGCTTTAGTTCGGGAAAATAGGTGCTCCTCTAATGAACACCCTGCATATGAGTCTTCTCTTTTAACATGTTGAACTGAAATCATAAAATTTTACAACCACTGGCATGAACTGACGTGAAAAATGATTTTTTTTTACTGTGCAATAAATTTATGCTTTAATGAATCTATTTGGCTCTGTTTTTATTTTTCATGATTTTTTTTGTTATTTTCATAGGTTTAACTGCTCTGGTCTGGTAGCTTGCATAGCAAATTGAAACCTGATTATGTATGGTAGTGAAGTGTACAATTAACTTTAAACATGGATATAATCCTGTTGACGTCATAATGGCCTACACGGGGACTTTGGGTGTCTCTTCCTGGGACTGGCGGTTACATGCTATTTGCAATATCTATCAATGCAGCTAAACTTCAAGCTCTGAGGGCTTATGATTGCATTATAGTACTGCAGCATTACTCTTGGTACTTGCCATCTGCCTCAGGTTATATTAGGGTAGAGGTTGTAGTTGACAGCAACGTTATTGCTTGTCTTTGATGAAATGTTAGGCTCTCTAGAGCAGTGGTGCCCAAACTTTTCCTGCTGCAGGTCGGTCCTCCCACCGACACACAGCTGCAGGGGCCAGAGGCAGGCTGCTCCCGCTTTTGACCATTTCGATGTCGGCAGCGGAGACAGTGACCGCGCTTTGTCCCTGCTGCTCCGACTAGCTGCTGGCTCAGTCACCTCACTTCAGCAGCTTTTGGGGACGTGGATCTCTGTCTTGGGGAAATTTTTAGAGCCTTCCCCACTTCAAAATACACGGCGCAAGGAGGGGCCCTGGGGCAATTGGCACCCCAACTCGAGCGCTGAACCCACGCTGACATCGGCGCTGGGGTTGGGGAAAAGAATGGGCTTAGCCATGGGGGGGGGGGAGAGCATTCTGAAGAGAGGCTTGGGGCCCTTTTCCCAGCCTCCCTTCAGAATGCCCTCCCCCCCCCAGATGGCTAAGCCCCTTAGCAATCCAGGCCCGGGGGAGGGGGGTTTCTGAAAAGAACTTGGGAAAACTTTTTCCCAGCTTCTATTCAGAAACCTCTGTCTGGACTGCTAAGGGGCTTAGTGATCCAGGGTGGTGGTGGTGGTGGTGGTGGTTCTGAATAGAGGCTTGCGACCCTTTTCCTACCCTTTCTTCAGAAGCCCCCCTCTCCCCAGATGGCTAAGCTCCTTAGCAATCCAGGTGGGGGATCCCTGAACTGTGGGGGAGTTTGGGGACAAACCGCACAGGCATGTCTCCTGAGGCTCCCTGCTTTAGGATCAGGGTGGCTGGAGATGCCTTCCACCCCCACCCACCCTGATCCCAAAGCAGAGAGCCCATAGTGCCAGTGTGGCTGAGGGGCGGGAAAAGGCATGCCCAATCTTCCCCACCAAACCGGCGGTATAATCCTCAGTAGATCTCTGCCCCAAAGCCCGCAGGGCTGGTCTCTAGCCCTGCGGGCTTTGAGGCAGAGATCAACATCAGGAATTTGGGGCAAACAATTGCATCACCAAACATTATCTTAATGTTGCGCAATTCAAATGTTTGCCTCAAATTCCCTGACATCCAATTTTAGCATTATCCGAGGCAATCGTTATCCGAGGTATTATTGTATATTGTAATCAGAGTAAGTTACAGAAGAAAGTTCATGAAAAGTTCAGAAAGCATATTAAAATAAATCTACTTTTGGGGGAAAGCCCAGCAGCCCCCCTTCTGTCTTAAGCATCTACATGATTGCAACTCTCTCTTAGTTCCAAGCATCAGATCCAAGAGAGCTCTTCTCAACCCCCACATTCTGGGTTTTATCTCCTACCTCAAAGTCTACCTCCTTGCCATTCCCCTAAAGAAATCCAGCCAATGACCATACAGTATAACATGTGCATTACACATTAGGCTCCATCTGTTCCAACCCACGAGGCCAGCATGTTTACACATTCCAATCCCTTTGGCATGTGAGAAAAGGGTCTCCCGTGGATTGAAATCTCCATCTTGGATGAGTCTAAAACCAGGGCATAAATTCTGCCCTGACATTGTGATTGGATAGAGCAACTAAAGGCACTAAAATGTAGGCAAAAATAATGGTCGCCCTTGCTCAAAATCCAGTTTCTGCTCATCTTCTTTTATAGCCAAAGTAAAAGGTAAATGTTTCCCTTGCTCGAAAGCCAGTCGTATCCGACTCTAGAGGTCAGTGCTCATCTCTGTTTCAAAGCCGAAGAGTCAGCACTGTCTGCTTCTGCAGACATTTCCATGGTCATATGGCAGGCATGACTAGACACCGGAGCGCATGGAATGCTGTTACCTTCCCAACGAAGTGGTCCCTATTTATCTACATCCAATTTCTTGCTTTCGAACTGCTAGCCATCACTTTCTATGTCTACAGATGTTTCTGTGGACATATGGCATGCATATCTAGACACTGGAGTGCACAGAATGTTGTTTACCTTTCCACCAAAGTGGTACCTATTTATCTACTTGCAATGTTTTGCTTTCAAGCTGCTAGGTTGCTAGGAGCTGGGACAGAGAAGGAAGCTCACTCCACCATTCAAGTCTCAAACTCCTAATCTGCTAAACTTCCAGTTGTCAAGTTCAATGTCTTAACCACTAAGCCACCGCAGTCCCTCACTAAAATTTAGAAGGCACCAAATTCTAGAGGTGAATATACTGGTGAGTTTTAGGAAATAGGTTGCAGCACTTCACTGCCTTATTTTTCTTTTTCCAAAAGCATAAACTTTATATTTTGGGAAAGACACCAAATTCTTTTCCATCTTCATGAGGGATACAGCTCCATGCCTCACAATACCAATGTTGCTACAGTTCTGCCTCTTTCTTATGTATTTACGGTATTTACTCCTCTTTAAAATTCTCTTTCAGAAGCTCTGCAATGATAAAAGTTGGTATCTATTATTTTCTTCCCTGTGTGTCTTCAAGATAAGGAGAGAGCACCAGGTTCTCTGCTATCTATTTTTGGCAGTCAGAATTATATACTTGCTATGGTTTTACACTACACAGCACTTTATCCTCTTTATCTCTTAAGGTGATATCTAATAGGGGTTCTTAACTCTCTCAGACAAAAGTATCAACCAACTGTTTACCAAAGGATATTTGTTCAGTCAATAAACATATCTCAGGAGGACAAACTGCTCAAAATCCCCACAAAATTTATTATCCTTTAAAGTGCCCATAAGGCCCTTTGTTATATTTGCTGAAACAACTAAATCTGGTTGCACCTCTGAAAAAATGCACAACATTATTTTTTAAACTGGACTGGCTTTTCACAAAACATTTGATCCTTACTCTTGTTGACTACCTAAGAAAGAATAGAAATTCTGCTCATTCCTCCTTCACAGAAGATTCGCAGGCTCTCTTTATTGAAACAAACAAATATAATTTAGTCTCTTTAGCTCCCTAATGACTTGAAAATCTTAGCATTTATCTGAAATAGTGGCCAATCATATTTATTTCCATCTTGTTTCCTCTTCAAAGTGTAATCTGAATTATTTATAATACATTTATGAGAGGGAGGAGTGGATAGTTTTGGACTCAGTGGACCTAAATTCAAATCCTGTTCAGCTGTGAAAATTAATGAGAGTACAGTAATACCTCATATAACATTAGTATCGAATAACACTAAAATCGCATAACATTAAGGAATCTGGGGGGAAGAATTGCATCAGATAACATTAAGATCCTATGGGATGCTTCAGATAACAACCGCTAAAGCCTGTGTGGTTACAATGTATCTCTATGGATCCCATAGGATTTTAACATGCATCAGATAACACTAAAAATCATATAACACCAAGACTTGTGGAACCAGGTTTTTAGTGTTATATGAGGTTTTACTGTATTGGTAATGGTAAGCTACTTCTTGAACATCTCACATACATTGAAAACATTGCTGCTGCTGCTGCTGTTGTTAAGTCACAAAGTTGAGTCCGACCCTTTGCAGGAACTGGAACAGAGAGGGGAACCCATTCTGTTATGCAGCACTCGGGACTCAGACTGCTGACCTGCTGAACTTGACTGGTTGTCAAGTACAGAGTCTTAATCACTGAGCCACCACAGTCCCATAGTTTGTTTTAACTTACAACTAAAATTGCAACAAAATCTAACTTATATTTTAAAAGCTGCTTTTTTTATTCTGTAATTTTTAAAATCCCAATTAGTAAGGACTTCCAGTGTCAGCACTGGACTACTGCAAAAAAACAGCACCTTTTGCAAGATTTGCTTTATTTGGACACATACAAACAGAGCACGGTGGAACCAAACAGACACTTCCACAGAAGATAGCATAATCAATCATTTTACATTTGATCCACCAATACACCTGAGACTTCAGCTTAAGTGTCTCCCAGCAATCTCTGCCTTTGTGGTTTTCAAGAAATTCATGCAGTTTCAAAGTAGTGTACAATACTTCTCAGGTCTCTTCCAAAAGCTGAAAGACTCAGGCTGCCACCTATTAGAACACCTTTGAATAAACATAAATCAATCATCACACTATCATCAGAAAAGCAAGAGAGGACTATAACCATGTTTTCCAGCATCTGTAACTGTTCTAGGACTTTTTAAAATGGAAAATTATTGCCTAATAAGAACTATACTTGAACTATGTCTCAGAAACCTCTAATTATAGCTCATTTCACAATGAAGGAAGAAATGTCCTTAATCATCTCCCAAAGCACAGCCCAAGGCAAGCAGTAAGATTTTTCTTCCTCCTAATTTGTTTACAAGCGATCATGGGAATAATGATTTAATCACATTTATAAATAAATAGCAAATCATTATTACTGCTTGGGATGAAATTACTTTCATTAATTTGCTAAAAGGACTTTGACTATGTATGAAAAAACATTTAAGATGCCAAAAAAGAAAACCAATTGATTTTCTACCATCTTTATATCCTCAGTCTCATACATGCATGCTCTGTTGAGTTCAGTGTACATTTTCTCTCTGGGAAAGCAGATGTAGAATTGCAATTGTAGGGGTTATCAGTTATCCTTTTTAAATGAAGAACTGGGAACACTTGGCTTTTCAGATGTTTCAGTTTTCAGCTCCCAGAAGCCTCAAGTATCACATAATAAAGGATTGTGAGAGCTTTTATCATACTGCTACTGCTGCTGCTGCTGCTGCTGCTACTACTACTACTACGAGCAAAAACTTGAAGAGCCAAAGGTTCTCAAATCCTACTGCAAATGAATGACTCTTTGTTATCATGGAAAGTTTCTTACAGTCTTTCATTAGTTTGTATCGATGAGAAGTCAGATTTAACCAAATTCTGCTCTGATTGCTTAGGTGGGATAATTTCCATCTGTATTTCTGTGTAGAGCTGATCAAGAGACTGTCCATAGTGATGATTTTGATTGGTGCTATATGGGAAAAGATTTTCTTTAAATTGTCACCTAAGCAATGTAGTGCAACAGAGATAAAATGGGAAAGGAATAGCAGAATAGTTATATTTGCTTGTACCTGAAGACATGGGAACTTTGTAACATAGTCCGCTGTCTCACTGTCCTTTAACATATAGGAAACAGCTGGGAAGTATCATCTGGAGATTTGAAGTTTGGTGCCACCAATATGCTGATTACAACCAACTCTATCTCTCGTTTACATTTTCTGCAGTGGATGCAGTCCAATGCCTTGATGACTATCTGGCTTTGATAATGGAACGGGGGAAAATAAACCCCAACAAGATGGTGGTCTTGTTGTTGGCGGAGTCATTTACCTGACTAGGTGGCCTCATCCCTACTTTAGATATGATCACTCTTATGCCTAGGGAGCAAGTTTTCGGCTTGGGGGGGGGGGTGCATTTTAGACCTGCCTTGAATCTTGATTTGCAAATTTCACAGTCTGTAAGGCTGCCTTTCTCCAACTTTATCAAATTGCCCAGCTGCATCCCTACTTGGACAAACAATCCCTTTCACCTCTGGTCTACTCACTGGTAGTCTCATGAATTGGCTACTGTAATGCTTTCTATGTGAGCCAAATTTGAACACATTTCCCCAGCCCTGGCAAAACTGCATTGGTTCCCCGTTCCTTTCCATATCAAGCACAAGGTGCTAACACTAACATACAAAGCTCTACACAATTTAGGACCTTGTCATCTGTCAGAGCATCTCTCCTATAGAACGGTTGCCCACATCTTCATCTCAAACAGTGCAGTTCCAAGTGCCAATACTGAGAATGGTGAGAAAGACCTTGACAAGGAGTAGGGCTTTCTATGTAGTGGCACCCACATTGTAGAATTCTTTACCAATGATACTAGGCTCCATTCCTGGACATATTTTAAAAACAGTTAAAGACCTTGCTTTTTAAAGAGACATTTCAAATCTTCTTCTTTCATGTCTTGATCAAATCCTAGACTGCCAAAATGAAGCCAGTTTCTTTGCTTTGCTGTTGGCCAAACTTAAGTCCTCATCAGTGCATGTTTCTGGTAGCAATCACCAGACCAGTAAATGAGCTGGATTCTGTATCTCTCCATATTCACACAGTGTGTTGTTGTCTGCCAGCAGTCCCCACTTGAGCATTTAGGCACTCCAACCCTCAGGCTATTCACGGTCCTCCACTTGACACGTAGGGGAGGCCGAGTTCCTCAGCTATATCCTCCTTTAATGATGTTCTTTGCCCAGTGAGCTCCTTCCTCTATCTTTTAATTCGGTTTTGTTCTTGCCATAAAGCTCTTCTTGGATCTGAGCTGGCAGACTTGAGGCTCATATCCATTAAGAGGATGTTGAGGGTAATTCTCTTGTCTAGTTTTCTCAGTGTCTGCTGCTACATCTCTCCTGATCTTAGGTGGAGTGATACCACCAAGAGGGTACAAGAGGGTGTCACCCTACTGTTGGCTTCATCAACAGTGATGGCTTCATCAACAATAACCTTGAATAGGCTGAGGGTCGGAGTCCCTAAATACAAGACCAACATGTTCAAATGGGGACTGCTGGTGGACAGCAACACATGGTGTGAATGTGGAAAGACACTGAGTCCAGCCCATTTGCTGGTCTGCCAATTGCTGCCAGAGACATGAGGACTTGCATTTGGGCAATGATAGAGCGAAGAAAGTGGCTTCATTTTGGCAGTCCAGGACACAAAAAAGAATCAACAGTAATGTCAACTTGTTTTGTGTGTGTGTATGTCCTCCATACTGGAGCAGCATACTTTGCTTTGGAGATGCTCAGGGCCAAAGCTGATTCACGCATGGATGGTTGAGTTCCCCATTTGTACTTTGTGAGTTTCCTGATAATGCTGTTCCTTATACAGTGGTACCTCGCTTAAAGAGCATAATGTGTTCCATGGGATTGCTCTTTAAACGAGTTTGCTCTTTAATTGAAACACCATTGTAAGTGACCAATTGTGACTTCTGGTGGGGGGAGGGGGTTGTGACCCTGATTTAGTTGTTAAGCGAGTTCTGGTTGGTTTTATTTGTTAAGCAACGTGACACTTCAGAAAAAATGCTGTTCTTTAAGAGAGTTACTCTCTAAACTCCTGGTTTAAGCAGAGAAAATTGGAGCCTAAAACCTATCTAATCCTGTTGCAAAACAGATTGCAAGGCACGTTTTACTTCCACTTCCGGTGGAAGTGACCGGCCTGTGGCCTGAAACGTTTGGGCACCCCTGCTTTAGGGTATCTTGCTATGTTTTTTGTCTGTTGTTATTTTGCGTGTGTTTTTTTTAAAACAGAACACCAGGGCTCTCCTCCTCAGAAAACTCTACATGGGGCTGCCCCTGATCACCATCTGGAGACTCCAGCTGGTCCAAAATGTGGCGGCCCGGGTAGTGGTGGGGTGTGGGCGTTATGCTCGTGCTTCTCCGCTGCTCCGGGAGCTGCATTGGCTGCCAGTATGTCTCCGGGTGCAATTCAAGGTGCTGGTTATTACCTTTAAAGCCCTATATGGTAGTGGGCCAGGATACCTAAGAGACCGCGTCACCCCAAGGACATCTGTCCGTCCCACCAGGGCGGATCGGAGAGGCTCCCTTGTTGTTCCTTCGGCGAGAGAGGCGCACCTCGCCTGTACTAGGAGGAGAGCCTGCTCCGTGTCCGCCCCGACCCTCTGGAACCTCCTGCCCACCGAGCTGCGCCTTCAGACAGAGCTCCTGCCCTTCCGGAAGGGCTTAAAAACCTGGCTGGCAGGACAAGTTTGGGGACCCGGGAACGTGGGTTCTCATTACTAGGTGGCTTATTTAATGGATGGCCACCCCTGGATCTGAATGCGGGATTTGCGGGTTGTTTCTGTACTGTTTTTAACTTTGATAACTTTTTAAACTCTTGTTGATTTTTTATTGATATAGATTATTTTATGTTTTTATTTCTTGTAAGCCGCTCAGAGTCGGGTCCTCCCGATTGGGGGTGGGGTAACAAATGCAATAAATAAATAAATAAATAAATAATAAATAATAATAAAACTAGAACAGGACCAGCAGGCCCTGAGCCTCTAAGTCAGGGGTTCTCAACCTGAGGCCAGATGTGGCCCACAATGCCAGTTCATGTGGGGGGGGGCACTGCCTCCACCACACCAGGAAATGCCATGTGGTGGAGGAAGGGCCAAAAAATGGCCGTCCGGCCCCAAAGCTGTCTGAGGGAGCGTGACGTGACCCGGCCCTCGGCTTAAAAAGGTTGAGGACTCCTGCTCGAAGTCCAGCCCCCTAAGCCTCCGTGCCTCAACCCCGGGTATCCTCCTTCTCTCTCACGAGACAGCTTGCCTCGGGAAGCCCGCCGGGGCGGAAACTCCTTCCCCCGGAGGGGTGGGTGGTGAGGCGGGACCCAGAGAGTGGCCACCCTCCTCGGGGTGGAGGACGCCCAACAGGAAGGGGCCCTCGAGGGAACGGGGCGGCTCCTCGCCACAAGCTCTGTCCGGCTTGTGGCCACCACCCCTCCGCGCCCTCCCTCTCTGGCAGGCAGCGGCGGAGGCTTCCGCTCGCCGCTTGGGCTTGGCTGCTGGGGCCATGGAGGAAGGCAGCGGCCCCGAGAGAGCGCCTTTGCTGCCGCCGGCCGCTCCCCGCCGGGCCCGAGGGCGGGGGGCTCTCTCCTCCCCCGGCCAGGGAGGCGCTGGCTCCTCTGTCGGGAACGGTGAGCCCAGGGCTCCGGGGCTGGGGTGGGAGCGAGCGAGGCGGAAGGAAAGCCGGGTGCTCCCAGCCCACCCCAGGGCTGGGGAAGGAAGGGGGACAGGGGTGGCTTTCGGGGCACTCCTCACTGTGGGCGGGAAAGGCGGGCAGGCATCGCGCCCTCCTCCCCGGGTCTGCTCAGAGAAGCCCCCCTCACAGGGTCCCAGGCTGGCTGCGAAGGATGCAGGGGTTGGGGGACGGCGTCTATTCCTAATTGCCTCTGGAAGGGGGGCGGCGGCAGGGAGTGGGTCTCTTTCTCACAGGCACTCCCAGGTGTTCTTGGGTTTCAATTCCCAGAAGCCCAAGTCTCTGAATTTACAAGAATGGGTGTTCTTCGACTTCGATTCCTAGAATCCCAAGTCTTTGTGCATCCACACGAATGGGTTTACTGTGTGTTCCCATTCGTCTGGATTCATAGAGCCTTGGGCTTCTGGGGATTGAAGTCCAAGAACACCTGGAGTGCCAAGGCTCGCCATCACTGTCTCAAGTTATCATTACATAGAAAGCACAGGGGATGAGTTCTGGGTCACTGCAGGGATGGCCAACCTTGGCACTCCAGGTGTTATTGGACTTCAGTTCCCAGAAGCCCAAGTCAGCACTGATCAGGGCTTCTGGGAATTGAAGTTTAAGAACACCTGGCCATCCATGGAACCATGGAATTCTTCCAGAGGGTGCCTCTGAGCATGCACAGACAGTCTCTCCTCCTCTTTATAGCTTGGCAACAAGACATGACTGGAGTTGGAAGCATGGTTCCCAAAGCACCAAAGGTATCTGTGGCAGTTTCCTGCTCAAGGGAGAGTGCCCTGGGTTTACATGCCCCCCCCCTTTTAGCCCACTGAAATACTAGCTGTCAGAGATTATGAAAGAAGCCAAAGGAAAAAAATTGAGTCGGTAAGACTTGTACAGACCTTGGAAAGGTTCCTTTTGTGAATGGGAACTGACAGAATCCCATGCTCAACACAGCCATTATTCCAAGATGTGCCATGGAGCTTCTCCTGGCAGTGGCTGTCAAAGTTGAGGACACAATATTTGTCAACTTCATAAATGTTGAGGAAGCCATGCTACTGCTCTCTTGATTGTGTGAATGGTACCAGCCTCTCACCCGGCACTCTGGGTACCATTTGATGATACAATGAAACATTGTGTTTCAAGTGCTGCAGTGGGCTTTGTACATCAGATCCAGGCCTAATAACTGTCAATTTGTTCATGAGTTGTGGAGCTGAGGCAGCCATACCCAGCAGTTTCTCTGTTTGTTTGTCATTTAATTTTTTTAAAAAACCCATTTGCTTGTTAAAATTCAAATGTAAGATGGGCTGTTTCCATTCACAGATGTTAGATTGATTAACTTAACAGTTTCCATCATTTCAGGATAAAAACTCAATTTAGCATTTCTTCTATATGTAATGATCAGGACTGGCTGAAGATACTTAGCAGCCTGAAGTGAAAGACAAAGTGGTACCCCATCCTCTGTTCATCTGAAATTCAGCGGAATATTTTCAATTGGGGGAGGGGGAAAATAATGTCCTTCGTCACACCTGAAGCCAGTAGCCCAGTTCAGGGGACATAGACTGTAAGACTCTAATGAAGGCCAACACTCAGAGGCAGAGGTGCTGCTGTTGCTCCCTGCTGCAATTGCCTCATTTTGCCACATTGGAGGGCAGGCCCTATTGCCTGATGGTCAAGATGTCCATTTCATTTAGTTCAGAGACAAAACAGGAGTGTCCATGCCAAAGAGGGAGGTATCAATAGGTCTATGGGGATTGGAGGAACATGCAAATGAAGAACAAATGTGCTTACTGAACTGACCGCAGTGTGCTGAAGAGGAAAAGAACCTCGAAGCATGGAGGAAAATAGGTGGTTGTATCATGGATGAGAGCATAATTGGCCAACAGGAGATTGCCATCCTGCAATGTATTGTGAATGCTGAAGTCTGCATTAGAAAAGCCTGTTTAGCACTAATTACTGATATCATAGTTAACAGGAATGTGATATTTTTAATTGATTACAAGAAAGCAAAATAGCTTGGTAACAGGAACTGCCATGGGTAGAAAAGGTTTTTACAATTAAATGCAAGTTGCTTGAGATTAGCCCAAAAGTAAATTGCAGCAGTTTCATACAGACAAAAATTTGATGGATCTGAATTTTGCATTTACAAATTTGTTGTTTATATCTCATTGAGCTCAATGTGATATAGACAGCTCTCCTCCAGATAATCCTCACAAAAACCCTATGAAGTTGACCAGGCTCAAAGATTGTTGAAAGGTCAACTAGTGAATTTCACAGCTAAGCAGGAAATTCAGCCTTGATTTCCCAAGTCCCAGTCCAGCATTAAGTGAATCTCACATTAGCTCCAGGCTGATCTAATTGTACTTTCTGAACAACCTTGAGAGGGAGTCTTCATGAAGTGTGTTGTCATAACCAGTTGAGAAGTCAGGTGCAATGGATTCCACAGTTAATACACTGAGCTTTAAGACTGGAAGGTTAGGGTTCAATACCCAAGTACTGCATGATGGAGTGAGCTCCCATCTCTGTCCCAGCTCCTGCCAGCCTAGCAGTTTGAAAGTAAGTAGTTGCAAGTAGATAAATAGGTACCACTTCTGTGGAAAGATAAACTGTGTTTCGTGCACTCCAGTGTCTAGTCATGCCTGCCACATGTCCACTGGCTCGTTGGCATTAAACAGAGATCAGCACTGAATGCTAGACTTGGGTGAGCTAGGAAAGCTATCCATATCTATGCCCATAGCATATGGTGAAACAACTCCATTTATTCAATAGTTGTGACTTAATACTGGATTTCAGCCACTGTATGCTATGATAAATATGTTAGTGGCTTACAATTGACTTTTAATGTTTCTGATTCATCCTTGAAGCTTCAGCTGGGTAATTAATATTTCAGTTCTGTGTCTTGAATTGTGACTTCTTACCATTCAGATCCAAGATACACCCACAAAACCTGCTTTTTTGCTGAGCAGCCTTTGGGGCAGAGACAGAAATAAAATGGGAAGAAGTAACAATAGGACAGAAGTAGCCAGACACTCCTATATCAAAAAGCCACAGTACTTGCCATATTGGGGTTCAAAATTACCCTCAAACAAGGAAGAACAAAAATCAAAGTAGATAGGAACAGTTTGACAAGAGCATTTGTCTCCCCAATGCAGGCCAGAATAATGCCTATATAAGATGAATAACACACCCCTGCATCACCTTTATTCATTTTAATGCAGCATCTGAAGAAAATCCTAGTCCAGTGATAATGAACCTTTTAGAGACCAAAGGGGAGCAGGACAAACTCTGTGCTAGGGGGAGGGAGGAAGCACTCCCATTGGATTGCTGGGCAGAGAGACAGGTGAACTCTGTGCTGCAGAGAGGAAGTGCTCCCATTGGGCTGCTGGGCAGAGGGGCGGGGTGAACTCTATGCTGAGGGTGAAAGCATTCCCATTGGGCTGCTGGGTGGGTGGGGACTTTGTTGGGGGTGATGGCCTACATGCCCACAGAGAGGGCTCTGAGTGCCCCCTCTGGGACACATGTCATAGATTCACCACCATTGCCCTAGTGAGATGTTCTGCAAGCACCACATCTGGACCAAGAGAGTTGAGGAATATTTCTTTGACAGTCAGAATACCCAAGGGTGGGGATTCCAAGCCTGGGGGAACCTTTCATGGTCACACTGGAAGGCCAAAGGTTCACCACAACTTAACATAATAACCTCTGATTTATGTACACAAACTATCACTGAAGTGTGTGCTGCAACATGATAATTAAGGTGTTATCTCTTGGAATCCTTTATTTACATTTGTCTTTTCCTCTGACTAAATCCTTTCATCTTATATGAGAGAGCCACTGCAAAACAGCTTAGTAAAGGCTTTACATGTGAGGTGGTTTTAAACCACCAAAAATATACAATCTTAACCACACCTATGGAACCAACTGGAAATTGTATCTGGATGAAATAGGTGTAGGATTACATTCCACTTAATATTTTTTTGGGGGGCTTCCCTGTTTAAAAATGTTGATGTGATCATACTGAAGAGTAAAGAAGGAAATAAGTGGAATTTGAAATTTCTGTGCAACATCCTGCCTGCCAAGAAACAGCCATATAGTAGTGTTAAAAAGCATGATTGAACTGCTGTGTGTTGCCTTTTATACACATTTATTTATTTGTTCAGATTTATATTGCCGCCCACTTACCGAGGCGACTCAGGGTGGCTTACAGTCAAAACAACAACAGTACAGTAAAAATAATAAAATACATCCTCACAAAACAACCAAAGCAGAACACAGACTAACTCCCTTCTGGCTGTTGTTGTGGGCCCAGAGTAGGGGGCAAGGTCCTCAGCTACCTGCCAGGCCATGGAGTCTTCTCCCTCAGGCCGTTGTTGTGGGCCCAGAGGAGGGGGCGATGTTCTCAGCCGCCTGCCAGGCCATGGAATTTTCTCCCAAACCATCAGTAGGTGTGACAGAAACAATTGGGCTGTGATTAAAATGACAGAAATAATGCATAAAATGTCTTTCCCTGAAAGATTTCTCATAGGAATATTTAGTGGCCAAGTATTTTTCTAAGCTGAACGGGGAAGTGAGCGAGCTTGTATTTTTAGAAAGTTATATGTTTCTTGTGCTAGTGGCTAAAGGAAGCATAAAAAGTTAATATGTCCCAAACTTGATGATGGCCTACATTTGGGTTCAAACCTGTTTGGAGATAGAAAATGAATTAGCTGTTGTTCAGTAAAGGTAAAGGTAATGGTCATATCTTACTCTAGGGGTCAGTGCTCATCTCTGTTTCTAAGCTGAAGAGCCAGCGCTGTCTGCTTCTTTAGATGTTTCCATGGTCATGTGGCAGGCATGACTAGACACCGGAGCGCATGGAATGCTGTTACCTTCCCACTGAAGTGGTCCCTATTTATCTACTTGCAATTTCTTGCTTTCGAATTGCTAGGTTGGCAGGAGCTGGGACAGAGACGGGAGCGCTCTCTGTTTCAATTTGTCCTCTTGTCCCACCCTTTTTTTGTACTGTTGATACTGGTCAGTGCCAATTTTGGGTTTATTACATTTATCATGCTCAAGGTTTTCCATCAAGCATATTCACTCACTCACTCACTCTTTCTTTTGTTCATCCCTTCTTTTGCTTGTTTCAATAAATAGAATATTAATTGGTGCTGTAATGACCTGTGACCTGTTCAAAAGAAGAACCTCCAATTCTAGAAGTTTCCAAGAGTCTCAGTTCACCTTTGGCCCCTTCTATTTATCAAGATAAATAATTCCCAAAGTGATCTTATCTGTGCTTTATCCAAAAAGAATGCTTTGTAATGACATAGTAGCAGAGATACAGTAATACCTCAAATAACAATTGCCTTGGATAACGCCCGGGCTCTCTGCTTTGGGATTGGAGTGAGTGTGGGTGCCTTCCACCCCCACTCACCCCGATCCCAAAGCAAAGAGCCCGAGTGGGCTGCCTGCTTTAGGATGGGGTGTCTGGAGGTGTCTTCCACCCTCACCCACCCAATCCCAAAGCAGAGCGCCCGGGGGGGGGGGGTTGTCTGCTTTGGGATTGGGGTGGCTGGAGGTGCTTTCCACCCCCACCCACCCTGATCCCAAAGCAGAGAGCCCGAGCGCGATGCCTGTTTTAGACAAGAGTGGCTGGGGGTGGAAGGCACCTCCAGCCACCCCAATCCTGAAGCAGGCAGCCCGGGGAGTTCAAGGAGACATGCGGGTGCCCATGCAGTTCCCACCCAAACTCCCCCACAGCCCCTGTGGTCAATCCCTGGGACTGAGGGGGGGGGGAGAGTTTGGTGACCCCCACCTAGATATCTAAGGGGCTTAGCCGTTGGGCCGGGGGGGGGGGCTTCTGAAGAGAGGCTGGGAAAAGGGTCCCAAGCCTCTCTTCAGAATGCCCCCCCCTCACTAAGCCCCTTAGCAATCTAGATGGAGGTTTCTGAAAAGAAGCTGGGGAAACTTTTCAGAACCCCCCCCCCCCCCGGGGCCTGGCTTGCTAAGGGGCTTAGCCACCCAGGTGTGATGTGGTGGGGGTGTTCTGAAGAGAGGGTGGGAAAAGAATCCCAAGCCTCTTTTCAGAATCCCCCCCCCCCCCAGATTGCTAAGCCTGTTCTTTTCCCCAACCCCAGTGCTGATGACAGTGTGGGATCAGCGCTTGGGTTGGGTGAAAGAACAGGGGCCTGGGCCCATTCTTTTCCTCAACCCCAGCACCGATGCCAGCGTGGGTTCAGTGCTCGGGTTGGGGCCCCAATCGCCCTTTGCTGTCCTATGCTGGGCCCGCCAGTTTGCTTGGGGAGGGAACGCATGTTCCCAAGCAAACCGGATCCCCCCCCCCCCCCTGGTTCCCTTCTTTGGAAAGGGAGCAGGGCTTTTTTTAAATGTAGTGTGATCAATGCATCACATAACATTATGACTTGTGGAACCAAGTCATAACGTTATCCAAGGTACTATTATACTTGATGTGTCAAGGACATAACTCACTCTGTGGTGGCAGTTTTCATTTATGTCTTTCCACAGGCATGGCAGGATTAACTTGTTGCAGGAAAATTCACTAGTACTCCTGTGACATTTTTAAGGCTTGCAGAGTTATTAGAGCACAAACTTTTGTAGAGCATAGCCCATCTTATCCAGTGCCTGAATTATCCTGAGCTTCATATAAAATTATGCTACTTTGTATCTAGTCCAAACCACTAGTCATGATTAATCCTACACTAGGTTGATGGTATAGTCTTAATTTTTTTTATAACGTCTCCCTAGTATTTCATTGCCATTGGCACTGGCCAATTCAGCTACAAGTAGCATTAGGTAGCTGTAGGTGTGGCTGTAGCAGCTCACTCAAAAGTGAGCTGCTACATTCATGACCATCTGTTCTCTGTGGCGTAGACATAAACTATTATTGGCATATTGTTAGGTTAGTTAGTAGCTTTGTTGGGAGCTTAGAAATTATCAAAATATTTTAATCTTTCAGTTTCTGATGACCATGATCTCTACTTCAATCAAGCTGTAGTATTCATTGAAGATGCAATTCAGGTAAATTAGACCTCCCTCTGATCTATGACTGTGAGCAAACAGATTTTAGGTGGGCAAAAGAATAAGACTCTATCTGATTTGTTTCTTTGTCCTGTGTATCATTTTGAGCACTTGAAAAGTTACTTTTTTACAATGATCACCATTTTTATTCACTGCTGTTTTTCAAATAATATATGTTACATCATTATGTTGCTATTTTTCATTTCTTTTAAATTTCTTTTTTTGAATTGAAAAAAATCTATATAGACCAAGAAAATGGCCTAAAAAACACCCTTCCAAATACAGTACTCTCAGTTGTAAGTAAACATTATAAAAAAATAATAATAACATCTCCAGTCACTATGTTACTTTCAAATTTTTTTTGTTCATTTGTTATCCCTATGTGTATCAAGTTATAGGTAATATTGTTACTTTAAAAGGATAACTTCTAATCTTTGCTTTTGAGTTCTTCATTTATGGTACAAATGCTTGCAATTTACTTTTAGCAACTGTGCAATAATGGAATGACAGTACTGTAATTGCAGAGGAATCTTATGGTGTAAGTGTAAAAGAAGACATTTGTCTTACTTTTGGTTTAAGTAAATGCAGGAACAGCTTTAGGTGGCTACAGGTTGTGGGAAACCAGTCATTTTGGTACAAACAAAATTCGCTCCCCTTCACCTTTTTTGGGTACACATATGGGCCTGGGTGACATTTGTATAGCATAATGTGTAGCATATCTAATGCATAATGTATGGCACATCTGATACATCTTTCCTCCTATTACCCTGCAATTAACTACAATACAAGCTGGTTAGCCAGAGCACACTTTGTATTTACAGAATGTCTGTTTTGGTTCTGACCTGTTTAGCCATTTGTGGATCATGCTTTTATCGGGTCTGTAGTGGGACATTTAATGTTACATAGCTTGGCTTCTCCATTTGAAGAAGCGAGCAAATGTAATGCTTACCTCTTTGTCTCTCACCTTTCTAGTATCGTTCCATAAATCACCGTGTGGATTCTAGCTCCTTATGGCTTTATCGGTGGTACTATTCAGACGTTTGCCAATGGTGAGAAATAGGAGTCTTTTAACTGTTCTATTTCCTTGACTGTGTCCAGTCCTTGCAGTCATTGTTCTTCTTTAGCTCCGTGAATCCTTACTGCTACCTTCAGTCCTGGACATTGGGTCTGCTTCTGAGGGCTTTGTATAAGGACATCCTCCACTAGGATTCTAGCCACCAACAATTTGCTTCCTCTTCTCATCCTTCCAATAGTTTTAATGAGGAGTGACTTAGTGATTAAGATGCTGAACTTGATGGCTGGAAATTTAGCAGGTCAGCAGTTCAAAACCTGAATGCTGCATGATGGAGTGGGCTCTCGTTTATGTCCCAGCCCTAGCAGTTCGAAAGCAAGAAATTGCAAGTTGATAAATAGGTACCCATTTGGCAGGAAAGACAATAGAGTTCTGTGTGCCCTAGTGCCTAGTCATGCCTGCCACATGACCACAGAAATATCTGCAATCTGGTTGTAAATAGAGATGAACACTGTACCCACCCAAGAGTCAGACATGACTGGCTTTCGAACAACGGCAACCTTTACCTATTCCAAGATTTCCCCCCCTTCTCTCCCCCCCTTCAGCTGCCTATTCCTGTATTCACAAAACTGAAGTGTGAGAACTTAGAGGGTTTCACACCGGAATCTGCTGCTGGGTGGCTGATTCCATGAACAAAGAACCCAATCTGGACTGCACCCAGTATTGTTCTGTCTAGTTAGGTTGGAGAAAGAGAGCTCTTGCTAAATTATGTGTCATTGTTCCTGTATGTACGGTTGGTGACCACAGGTAATAAGAAAATAAAATGAACCCTGTGGGATTAGACCAAAAGCCTACCAAGTGGCAAAAAAGAATCTGTAGTATGTTAATCCATCATACTGTAAAAATAAATATAGAAATATAATGTTTCTGAAAAGTGCACAGCCCAGAACATGTGCTATTGTGAGCAGGTCCATTACAATAGAGAAATATATATGTCACAATTTTAAATGTTCCTCTGTTGTCATGGTAGTATAAAAACAGTGATAATTAATAACATACAATGATAATTAATAACAGTATTGGCTACTCTTTCTGCCTAAAATAACCTCATTTCTCCATAGACTTCAGTCAATATGATATTTTCTATGAACATCCTATCCTTGACTTTCTGTACATTAGTCACAGTGGATGCTAAATAATATTCTAGCCTCTCTCCTTAGCAGATTTTCACCCTTGGGATGCTCTCATAAGTAGGAAGAGAGGAAGTGGCTTCTTTTTCCTTCTAGCAACTACTGTAACCTCTCCTCCTGAACCAGAGAACTGAGGGAATCCTTCAGGACATTGTAAGAAGAGCTGAAGGAAAGGGGAATTGTCAAAAGTTCCTTCCCCCACTTCTTTATTGCAGCCCCTATTAGTGAACAGGAGATACCCATGAATAAAAAGTGGAGAAATGTAAAATGTATTTATTACTTCCTTTTATATCTCCTCCCCCATTTAACCCAGTGGCTACTCTGGGCAATTCAAATAAGCAACCATATATATCAAGATAGATAAAAACAATAACATGGTCAAATATTAAATAGGCACAATCTAAAGTCTTAATTACAATAAAACAATTAAGTGGAAAGAACAAAAAAGAAAATGCAAGAAAACTATATCAACCAATCAAGGGCAGAATATTATAAAATGCCTCATTAAATAACTGTTTTGAAGAGCCTGCAGAAAGCTTGTAATGTTGGGGCCAAGCAATTATGGGTTGATAAACAATTGTATAGTATCAGAACCACAACTGAAAATGACCACACTTTGGCAATGGTCTTTTGCAATGGTCTTCCCTTGGCGTGGGCACTCTTAGACCACCAGTTTGGGAAAGGAGCTGCGTCTGGGCAGGAATGGTCAGACTAGGTTGTTGTGGGTATTTTTTGCAGCAATTTGTGCTTTTACAGTCATTAGAAAATATATGGTAATGCTTAGTTAATATATAAGATGGGTCATTATGGATATATAGTGCTCTGGATCTAGACCAGTAGTTCCACATCTTGGTCTGCCAGGTACTCTTGTGAACCTCCAAAAGCCTGATCATGCTGGCAGGAGCACCTGAATGGTGGTGCAACATAACACCTCATTTACCCAAGATTGGGAATCATTGATGCAGAAGAAAATACTGTACTGTATGAACTGATAGTGAGACAGTGAGTAGCCTTTACTATTAATAATTGTGTGTTGTCATGTCAATTCTGACAAGGTAAGCCTTTGTAGGATTTTTCTAGGTAGAGAATACACAGAAGTGGTTTACCATTCCCTTCTTCTGTGGGTGACTTGGGACTGTGCCATTTGGCCAAGGCTACTCAAGTCAATTTGGCTCTTCTTCCAAAAGGCACAGTGGAGAATTAAACTTCCAACCTCTGGCTCCATAGAGAGATACCTAAACCACTGAGCAATTAGTTAACTCTTAAAATATTGAGCAGTTCAGTTAATTGTATCCTCAAACCTGAGGCATTTTATAGATGTTGTTTGAATAGGTTGTGTTCTGATTTTTTTGATGCTCTTTAAATTTGGCCCAAAGAACATTTGATAAAGACTTTTGGTCACCTTGCACTGGACTAACACTTTTTGAGTGGAGTAACTACTGTACTTGTCAAAAGAGAGTAAAAAGGCATATGATTGCCCAGAGAAGTATATCGTTATAGCTATTTTTCTTCCTGAGAATGCTTTTGCCTACTTTCTTAGTGATGGAACATTAGAATGTTTTACTACATCATTATTTATGATGAACTAACTTTTTGAGCACCTTTCTGGCTTTAATTATCACATTTATAGTCTCTTGATTTCACAGGATTTTGATTGCTGCCATTACCCTAATCCTGGCTCTTGCTTTCATTGAAACCCCTTCCTCGCTAACCATCACATCAGATGTGAGATATCGTGCGGAAGCCTGGAAGCCTCCTTGTGGCCTGACTGAAAGTTTTGAACTGCTTTGCTTTCTTGTCTTTATAGCAGATATCTCTGTAAAGGTTAGTGAACCTTCAAGAATATTTTAAAGGTAGAGGTATTTAACTATTCATTTACATTTTATCTGTTTGGGTTTATTGTTTATATTTGCTTTTGTCTTGGTATTGTAATTTTTTTTCCATCTGGTTTACTGCCCAGAATGGGAGAATATCCCAGATGGGCAGGATATAAATGTAATAAACAAATAAAATAAAATAGAATATATCTTGTCCTTCCCTCTCTGGAAAATTTCCAGATTTTTACTCCCAGAAAAAAGAGGTGGTACTCTATTTCAGTATCAACATCCTTGGTTACACAGGGATTCAAACTAGACTTTTAAGAGCCAGGTATTTGTAGAAGTCTGACTGGTGCATGGAGAGAGAGATTTGTCAGTTTTTGTTTCTCTCATACTCAGATCATTTTGTTCTTAAATTGTTCCCATCCCATGTATCAGAGTTAGTCAAAAGGCATGTGAGCCCCTTGGGGCTGAAATACATCCCTGTTATGTTATTCAAAAAAAGCATTGCTCTAGGGGACATGAGAGTGATTTGACTCCTTTTTGCCCTCTCCAGAATCATTGACTGCTGTCAATATGTTTGTTTTTAAAAACATTTCTAGATAGTATAAAGAGAGTTTTCTTTTCAAATAGAAAGCTTTCTTTCTTTCATCATTATGGAAGCCTTTTGGGCCAGGTCTTATTTAGCATAAGCTTTTTGTGGGCTACCACCCATTTCTCCAAATGCAGAAAATATATGCTCAATACAGAAATATGTCTACACATACAAAGAAAGAGGAAATTTCCCCTTTGTTTCCCTTGTTTGTTGAGGTGACATGCAATGTATTTGAAGACATGAGTTGCAGTATATCAAAGCTAGTAGCAAATAAAGCTTTTTAGACTTTGAGGTGCCAGAAGGCCCTTTGTTGATTTTGCTGCATCAGAATACAGAGTGACACAGATATTCTTCCAGCAGTTGTTAGCAGAAGGGACTGCGGTGGCTTAGAGGTTAAGATGCTGAACTTGATGGCTGGACGGTTGGCAGGTCAGCAGTTCAAGACCCAAGTTCCATGTCTAGTCATGCCTGCCACTTGTCCATCTGCAGATGCAGACACCACTGGCTCTTTGGCTATAAATGGAGATGAGCACTGAACCCTAGAGTCAGATACGACTGGCTTTCGAGCAAGGGCGACCTTTACCTAGTTGTTACCAGATGTGGCACATAAACGTATGACACTTCTAAAATGTAGTTGATTCGGCAGAGGATTGTGTCTTCTTGTTAGGGTAGCAGTATGAAACCTCTTGCATTCATAGAATATGTCTGCAGTTGCACAGCTGCTACATGCTTCTATAGAATCACTTTACACTCTTAAATATGATGAATTGTTCAGATATTTACAAAAAAGTGTCTGTGAATACAGGAACATGAGAATGTTAACATATATGTTTCTGGAGTAGGCATAAAGTGAGCCTCTAGGACTTAAAGAACACATGAGAAACTTATTTTTGAAGGTCTGGTCATATGCAGTAAGCATTTATAAATCTGCTGATTCTGTGATGAATTTAAGGATAAAATTCTGGCGTGTTTTTTCTTTTAAGTTGTTTTTGCCTTGTACAAGAATTTTGTACACCCAGTTATATTCTCCATAAAGCCCTGGGCAGTGGTCAATAAACCCTACCCAGGATTATGTTGCTGTGGCTAAGATAAAATGCATTTGAATTGCCATTTCCTTCCAGATGGATTCCAGGATAATTCTGGCTATAGACTGTGAGTAGGCAAATGATTTTTTTCTAAAAGCCACCACATGAATAAATACAGTGGAACCTAATACACTAGTACCTTGGATAACGTTATGACTTGGTTCCACAAGTCATAACGTTATCCAGTTTTTAACGTTGTGTGATGCATTGATCGCACAATGTTAAAAAAAAGCCCTGTTCCCTTTCCAAAGAGGAAAGGGAACAGGGGGCTGATTTGGTTTGCTTAGCAAGGGGGGGTCTGAAAAGAAGGGACCCAAGCCTCTCTTGGGTCCCTTCTTTTTAGAAACCTCCGTCTGGCTTGCTAAAGAGTTTACCAATCCAGACCCGGGGGGGGGCTTCCTAACAGAGGTTTGGATCCCTTATCCAAGACTCTATTAAGAAGACCACCACCCCGCCTGGGTAGCTAAGACCCTTACCAACCCAGGCGGGGGGGGGAGGGGTTCTAAAAAGAAGGTAGGATTCTCCCCCCCCCATCTTTTAAGAAACCTCCGTCTGGCTTGCTAAAGAGCTTACCAATCCAGGCCGGGGGGGGGGGGGCGCGGCGGCTTCCTAACAGAGGTTTGGATCCCTTATCCAGACTCTATTAAGAAGACCACCACCCCGCCTGGGTAGCTAAGACCCTTACCAAGCCAGGCGGGGGGGGGGGGGAGGGGTTCTAAAAAGAAGGTAGGATTCTCTCCCCCACCATCTTTTTAGAAACCTCCATCTGGCTTGCTAAAGAGCTTAGCAGGCCGGGGGGGGGGGGCTTCCTAACAGAGGTTTGGATTCCCTATCCAAGACACTATTAAGATGACGACCACCACCACCACCCTGCCTGGGTAGCTAGACCCTTACCAAGCCAGGCAGGGGAAGGATCCACAGCTCCAGCCACTCTGCTGCTACGATGCATCGGATAACGCTAAAAAGAACATTCTCCGGTACAAATCTTCCCCTCGTAGTTATGCAGTTTTAGCGTTATTCGGTGCAATCGTTATCCGGGGTATTACTGTACAACAATCACCCCTTATAGCAATGAAATCATATAACAATTAGGTTTTGGGGGAAATGTTGTCCCACATAACAATTTTCCCTATGGAAAAATAATCATACAATAATTATTCAATGGGAAAACCACTTAGCGAAAAAAATTGTTGTACGATGCATCCCATAGGGAAAATCGCTATACAATGCATGCATCATATAGCATACAACGAATCCCTTGGAACAGATTAAAATTGTTGTATGAGGTACCACTTGTACTCCAATTTCCCAATGGATAATCTAGATATTTTAAAAAAAACATGTGAAAATGAGTCATGTGTTGAAGTCATTTTCTGTCATTGAATGATCTTCTAAATGTTACTGTGAGTTCAGTTTGTTCAATCCTCTATTGCTTCATCAGAGTTATCTCATGGGATGGGAAGAATTTCGGAAAACCAAGTGGTTGTTGGCATATATCCTGGTGCTAGTAGTTTCCCTTGCAGATTGGACTGTCAGTCTGAGTTCCTGCAACGAGGTAAGGAACGTGAGTTCAAGAAACTTAAAATATTGAGCAAGCACAGTTCATATCTTTACTATGATTGATATTTTTCTCCAAAACCTGGATTTCTTCAAAAGAGTTTACATAATTCTTCCCAACCCCACACTATTTATTTATGCTCACAACAGCCCCAAGAGGTATGCTGGGCTGAGAATTGATGTCTAGCCCAACATTCCCAAGTGAACGGTGACTGGATGAGCACTTGAATAAAGGCCTTCTCTGATTCTTGTTCACCAGTCTTGACTGCCAGCTCACACTGGTCTATCCTTCCTGCACACTAAAAGTTAAAACTACTCTCACCTTTTAGTGACCCCCAACTTAGATTGTTATTGTGCTGACGGGAAACAGTGCTGTTGACAGGGGGGGGGGGATTGTGTAGTGAGAGAGTCAGCTGTTCTTCCCCACAATAATTTCTATCACAACTGCAGTTTCCTTCTCTGGCAGCTCTATATACCTACCACTATTAAAATTGCTGTGAATCTTTGTCTGATCCTCAACATCTGTATTTGATCATGCTGTTGTTGTTGTTGTTGTTGTTGTTGACGTTGATGACAACGGGCTTCAGCCTGTGCCATGGTCATGCTGCTCAATAGCCTTTTATAAAGAGATTGACTAGGTATATATATTGCTGTAATACTGCCCAGTTGTGTGTAGTAGTAATAGTATTCTT
The DNA here is from genome assembly GCA_030440675.1 of Furcifer pardalis. NCBI lineage: Eukaryota > Metazoa > Chordata > Lepidosauria > Squamata > Chamaeleonidae > Furcifer > Furcifer pardalis. The sequence continues at coordinate 73,491,452 of CP126894.1, read as the reverse complement.
CTGTGTCTAGGCCAGATGTGAAACTGCCAAAATGAAGGCACCTTTTGGTGAGTTCATTCTGCAATTGCTTTTGCCTGACCTAGTGTGAGAATGATTAGCTGGCACAACTAAAATAAAATACCACAGTCTTTGAGGAGGCTTTTTATGTGTACCCCAGTAGTAGTAGTGGTGGTGGTAATGTGGTATCAAGTGAGTTCTGAATTGTTGCAACCCTCTCCAAGGTTTCTACATATAGATTACTCAGCAGTGATTGACCATTCCTTTCCTGTGAGGGTGCCATGGAACCTTGCAACTTGCCCAGGGCCACACAAGCTGTTTTCCCCACTGGGAGGCACAATGTGGAATCAAAAGTACAACCTCAGATTCATAACAAACTCAGGAGCAATGGCAGAACCCATTTTCTTGTAGCTTAGCTTCTGTTATCCTGAACAGAGTATAAGATCATATGAAAGATGATGACCAAATTATTTTATCATCTTATTTTCTCTTGGCAAGGATTCTGCCTGCTCTCAAATGTTCTGTGGTCACCTTCTACACGTAGCCATGATTTGCAAAAAGCTCTTGTTGTTTTCTCAGGACATGGTGAAATCATGAGTTCACAAGGAAGCTTTGTCATGAGGAAATGGCATGTGAAAACTAATCCTGCAGGGATCTTTTCTTATTGTAATAAGCCCACTTTATTTTCCACCTGAGCCTCCTAAATGTTCATGTTCAATAATTAGCCTTGTAATTAAATAACAATTTCATCTTCAGTAACTGAGAGAACACTCCTGATGAACTAAGTAGCAGATCCTGTCTTCAGTCTTAGGGATGGTGAGGGTGGAGATGGTCTTAGAGCTCCTGTACTGGATCCTCACAGTTGCTATGGAGTTTTTTTGTGATGGCTTCATTTATGAGATGTATTATGGGCAGTGATGGGATGTAACAGGCTCGCACCAGTTCACCAGAACCGGTAGTAACTTTCCCCAGTGTCCCGGAGAACCGGTAGCAGCTTTTAGCGGGAACCACCTTCGGGACTTACCTTTTCACTGGTTCCCCCACTGCGCATGCGCGCCAAGCACTTGGTATGCATGCACGCCTACAGTGCTTGGCGCATATGCACGGCCTCCTTGCTGTCCTCCCAGTCGGGGAGGAGGAAGAGAAGCTGCTAGCCTGAAACTCCCTATAGCCTGCTCCCCAGGGTAAGTGACTCAGCTTTGGATGTGGTGTGTCTGTGTGTATTTTAATGTGTATTTAATACCTATATTGATGTACTACCACAGTTCCTAAAAAGGCCTGGCGGCTGGCAGGCCTGGCAGAGTCTTGGAGTTTCCTCGTCAATAAGCTACACCTATGCTCTTCCAATTGCTGTTCCAATTGGAGAATCCTTAAGGTGGTACAGCTGTTTTGCATTTACATTAAGGCACATTATCCTAGAGAACCGGTACAATGGCCATATCCATCTTGCAACATGGTGCTGCCCAGGCACTTATACTAACAGGTAAGTAACGGGTTTGTGTTTGGGGTGGGTGGGTGAGTGTTTGGGTGGGTGGGTGTATTTTAATGTAATTTTTACTTATTTATTTATTTAGTTTATTTACGGATTTGTGTTGTGGGTGGATGAGTGGGCTGAGGGGTGTGTGTGTGTGCTTATTTTTATGTTATTTTATTTTATTTGGCCCTGCCCACGATGTCATGACATCATGATGTTAGCTCCACCCACACTGCAATGACATCATGGTGGGGTAGTAAAATTTTTGACATCCCACCACTGATTATGGGTATAGTGTTGAATGGGAAAGGAGAGGAAATAGAATTGCAGGATCCCTTGCCCTCAGGTCCCAGCCATGCTCCAAAACATAGAAGGATTTGAAATAAATTGGAGTCTCAATTATCAGACCGCACCTTGTTTCGATCTCTTTGATAACACAATTGCTGGATCGGCTTGCCAAATTCCCATTGTTTCTGTTCTAGTCGTGATTAAAAATTGGATTTTGGTTATAGTGTTTTATAAAACTAAATATTGTTTGATTCGATGCATCCTGCAAATTGAAGAATTCTCTGCTGAGAAACAGCTGCTTCTCTAGGTTAGATGCTGGTTTTTTTCTTTCTAAGATGACAATACGTGGTTTTTCTCTCCACTTAAATCTTAGACTATAAGAATAAGACGAATCCTTCGACCATTCTTCCTCCTTCAGAACTCTTCAATGATGAAGAAGACACTAAAAAGCATTAAGAGGACATTGCCAGAAATTGCAAGGTAGGTAATAACTTAGTAATTAGTTTCAGCCAATGCATACAATGTATAAAACCTGCAAAAATTAGACATTCTTCCTCAGGTTATGTTGCCCATCCTTGAAGAAGAAACGGAAGACATGCTAATGGAAAGGCTAGGTCTAGAACCCAAAAATGTAAAAACAGAGAGTGGATTTTTGTTCTCTTGAATGTAGTTCAGGAAAGAAGAACTAGTCTGTTTTTTTAATGAAGAAAAGTTTTGCAAGGGGAAAGTACATATCAAAGATGGGAAAATCACTTTTTTTGGACTGCATTTTCAAGAGTTGCATAGTCAATAAAGCTAGTGGTCACATTGGCTATGGGATTTTGTCAGTCATAATCCAAGAAAGTAAATTTCTACCTATGGAAAATATAAACCAGAGCAGAGCCTTCTTGCACCACTTTTTGTTGTTGTTCAGTCACACAGTCAATTCTAACCACCCCTCTTTTGGGCTGAATTATTAGATTGCTATGATTTCAACCACTGAGCTATTTTCCTGACTTGTTGAAGATAATTTCTGCGTTTGGGAATTTATCTTTCCTAGTTGATTATTATTTGCTGGCTTATTTCCACTTACATCCACTTTGTACTTTAATGAATGAATTAATGTTGGCATTTGTATTCTCTTCCTACTAGTGTTATGCTGTTATTAGCTGTTCATCTGTTTCTCTTTACCATGTTTGGCATGCTGCTGTTTGCTCGGACAAAGGTAACTAACATGGATAATTCATTTTGTGGTTGTTTTTGTAAGAACAGTCATTATTTGAACTTTCAGGAAATGTAATTGGTTATCTCCTCCTCAGAGCAGACTCATAGCCCTGTCTTTTTCTGAAATGTGTTTAGGCACAATATATAGGGTTGCAATTGGGTATTCTGCTTATTTGTTCCCACTCCCTTGAGAAATAATTTTGTTAATTCTTGCTCATACCACAATCAAATTTACTGTAAAATTGACAACTTCTTTTGGTTATCTTTTCTTCCTGTGGCAAAGCTAGAAGAGGCAAGGCCAAAAAAACTCAGTGCTGTTTCTCATTATATGTTCTATCCTTCATCACATACCCTTCAAGAGTGCAGCTGCCTTTTTGTGGCTAAAGCACTAGTTTTCTTGTAGCTGTTTACAACCAGTTTCTTTGTTCTTCTGCTTATAATTTTATTTATGAGGGTTAATTTTACCTTGATGTCTGTGGAGGACAGGAGTGCCTGGCGGATAGTGGTCCATGGGGTCGCAGAGGGTCGGAATCGACTGTGCGACTGAACAACAAAAAAACTGTGATTGTAAATAATTGGTGTGCTCATAGTAGTAAACCCTTCCTCTAGACCAGTAGTGACAAACCTATGTGGAATTAGTTCAGAGACCTCTCTGTGGGCACTCGCGCTGTCACCCCAGCACAGAGTTTGCCCCGCCCCTCTGCCCAGCAGTCCAATGGGATCACTTCCTCCTTCCTCCCAGCACAGAGTTTGCCCCACCCCTCTGTAGCTCAGGCAGCAGCCTGTTGAATTTGGCACTCAGTCTCTAAAAGGTTCACCATCACTGCCCTAGACTTTGCCACTTTCTCTTCATATAGGGAGCCATTGTCGTGAAAAACACCTAGTGTGGGAAAAGTACCATGGAATCATATGGGGAATATTACTTCTTCTTCTTCTGCCATATCTGGATCAGAATATTGGCAATCCTCATGGTGATCAGCCATGAAGACTGTCACGAGAATATAATGCAGTGGCTTTTCATCTGCCTTCTGCATCACAGCATGACACCTGCACTACTGATCCAGTTCCATGAGTCACTTTCTGGTCCTGAGCCCTTTTGGCACAGAAAGTCCTCATCAGCCCCGGACATTATTAACATAGCTGCTGTCCTTCATCAAGATGGATTCAAGTGGGATTTAATCAATTTGGGGACCATCACCCTTCCCTGTGGACTTAGGCACCCAAGGTTGTTAGTCCTTAGGGTTGTCAGGTTAGTTAACCACTGCATGACACTCAACGTTGAGTGGCTGGCAGTATGGTCTACTCTATTGCCATAACAGGATAACCTGGCCAGACAGGAGAGGGGATATCACACAAATAAAAATCCTCTTGCTAATGTTTTGCCCAGAATGTTGATTGGGAGAAGCAGAGGTGATCAAGCCACTACTAACTTGAAAATGAACATGTTGATTGCGTTGTTACATAAAAAGGAGATATCAAACTCCATTGCTTTCATTTACTTGATTATTCCACTTGTGGTGAACCTTTTAGAAATCAAGTGCCCAAATAGAGGGGCGGGGTGAACTCTGTGCTGGGAGGAGGGAGGAAGCACTCCCATTGGGCTATTAGGCAGAGGAGCGGGGTGAAATGTGCTGGGGCGATGGCGCATATGCCTACAGAGAGGGCGCTTAGTGCCCCCACAGCACGCGTGCCACAGGTTTGCTACTACTGCTCTATTCTTTTGTTTTGCTGTATTTTTCACTTTTCTTCTTTTGGTTCTCCTCCCATGTATTGAATAAAATTTTACATTGGATTCAGAAACAGGTTGAATCCTGAGTCAGATTGTGCCTCTTTGGATTAGTTCTAGTATTTTCTCTGGCAAACAAGGTTTCTCTGTGAAGCCACCAGAAGTAAAGGTGGATCCTGAAGCAAGCCTCATTAACAGTTTGAGTTTGATTTTCAGAAACATATCCACCTTGGTTTTGTTAAAGTACTGAGAGTAGGGGAGAGTGAGTGAGTGAGACTGAGCTAATATAAGGCCCATTTTCTAATCCTAGGTCATATTGTTCAGTAGATTCCTTAGTCACGCATTGACAAATGATTTGTGACAATTCCTTCTAGTGTTCTTGAACTTCTGGTCTTGAGGGAGAGCGAGAGAATGCTCATGTGTTTAGGAGTTAAGAGATTATTGTTTGCTTCTTGACTGGGCTTGTTTTCACTGGTTTTAATCTCCTTTGGGCTAATCTTTTCTCCTTTCCCAATATTTGATGTAGTTTCTCTTCCCTCCCTCCAACTGACTTTTCCTCTATTGTTCTTCCTACAGTGTGTACCACACTGTAACATGCTACTTGTATCTGTTCATTTCTGCAATAATTAAGGCATAGCTGGGTTACATTATAATTGTAATACAAGGGAGGAGTAATTTATTTTTACTATAACTTCTCTTTCCTCCAGAGCTAGTTCTCAAATTCTCAAGACAAAATTCAAAGATGCATAGGGAGAAATTTAATAGAAAGCTGTAGTGCTAAAACACAATTTAAACATTGGAGTATTAAGACACTATGCAATTTTTAAAAAATCAAAAACACTATTAAAAAAACACACTACAGCATTTATTTTGTTATACAGCTGTAACATTTAAAGCTATTCCATAATTACAGGATGTGTATAAACTCACAATTTAGGTGCTTTTGGTACCATGGAACATTGGCTTGTAGCAGCCTGGTTTTTTGAGTTGTGCACGTGTAGTTGTGCACAGGATTTTAGCCACTGTTTTGAGGATTATGCTACTCCCCTTGCACAGCTGGATAATCTTGCCTATTTCCCATACATTAAACAGTTTCTTATGCAGTTTCTGGTCTGCCTGAGGTAATTGCAATAGAACTAAGAAATAGTTTTTTAAGTCTGGATTGTTTGACTTGCTACGCTGAACTTGAGGACTGGAAGGTCAGCAAGTCGACAGTTCAAGACCCAAGTTCTGCATGACGGAGTGAGCTCCCATCTCTGTCCCAGCTCCTGCCAACCTAACAGTTTGAAAGCAAAAAATTTCAAGTAGATAGATAGGTACCACTTTGATGGGAAAGTAAAGTGTGTTCTGTGCACACTGGTGTCTAATCATGACTGCCACATGGACACAGAAATGTCTGCAAATGCAGACAGAGCATTTGGATGTAAACTCTTTGGATGTAAACAGAGTTGAGCACTAAATTGAAGTGTCAGATACAACTGGCTTTCGAGCAAGGGCAACCTTTACCTTGCACATGTATGTGTCATCCTGTGTACTCAGATTAGATAACAATAGGATGCTTGTGATTCTGCGTGGTTCTTCAGTGATTTGGGTGGGTTGTTCATTGTTGCTTTGCTAATGCCTTGGGTCTTTGTGACTAGGATGCGCAACAGGACAAGGAATGGAAAGAGTATTTCCACAACTTGCCAGATTCATTGACTTCCTTGCTAGTCTTGCTGACAACTGCAAATAATCCAGATGGTAAGCTTAGTTTTCCAAGGACTTCTCCTTCCTCTTTTTACAATGGTCAAAATATCAATGTGAATGAACTCTATTGTTTAGTTTCTGGAATAAGGGAATAAGCACTGAGGTTTACATATCCCTCTTTCCTTTGAAAAAAAAAGATATATCTGTTGTATAATTATTGGAGAAGTAAGAGAGACACCCACTCCTGAGCCATTTATGTGATCCACTCTGCTTGTCAATAAATGCTTCCTTTGGAGCATGGATTCTCAACCTGCAGCCTGTGGGCTGGATGTGGCCCATGGCACCATTTCATGTGGGCCTCCACTGCCTCCACCACACCAGGAAGTGCCATTTGATGGAGGAAGGGCAAAATGGTCATCTGGCCCCTGAAGTTGTCTGAAGGAGTGTGACCTGGCCCCTGCCTTAAAAAGGTTGAGAACTCCTGCTTTGGAGGATGCACATACCTATGAACTAAAATGGTTGTTTGAGAAAGGCTCTGACTCTGTTTGTGCTTTCTTGCTATAAAGATAATTAGAGCCTATAGAGTGAATTCTGCTTGCCTCCAACATGCTTTAGAAAAGGGCAGTCTGGGGTTTTGCCTGTTCTTAAAGTGCCAAAAACACTTATCCTATTACAAATCTGTTTTTTTTAAAATTACAGTAATACCTCATATAACATTAGTATCGAATAACACTAAAATCGCATAACATTAAGCAATCTGGGGGGAAGAATTGCATCAGATAACATTAAGATCCTATGGGATGCATCAGATAACAACCGCTAAAGCCTGTGTGGTTACAGTGTATCTCTATGGCTCCCATAGGATTTTAACATGCATCAGATAACACTAAAAATCATATAACATCAAGACTTGTGGAACCAGGTTTCAGTGTTATATGAGGTTTGACTGTATTGTGTGTGGTGGGAGAGCATGGCAGTGACCCTTTTCTCAGAGAAGGAGGAGTGATGTCATCTGACAGAACTTCAGGGTAATGGACAGATTATCCCTTCTCTGGCATTTGAATAAGACAAAGAAAAAGGCTTTGACAGTTTCTGCTGTTTGTAATAGATTAGCATATAGGAGAAAATGAGGATGGGATGAAGGAAATAGTCAAGCAGAGACCAGATACTTCTTTCTTTTTACAGTGGAACCTCAGTTAACAAATGGCTCGGTTAACATAAAAATCATATAACAAAAGGAAATCCATAGAAAATAGTGGCTTGGTTTACAGAATTTTTTTCAGAACGAATTAATTGGTTTTCACTGCATTCCTACGGGAAACTGTGTTTTGGTTAATGTATTTTGGTTTTCAATGCATTCCTATGGGAAATTGCATTCACTGTCTTCCTATGGGAAATGTGGTTAAAGTAATTTTCGCTGTAACAGACGTCCCAGAGAATGTATTAATTACGTTAACCAAGGTTCCACTGTATTTGATAGTTATCTCACGCCAGAATGATAATGCTGAGTTGGAAAAATGGTTGTACTGTATAGGGGAACCTCATACAACAATCATTCCATATAGCAACAAAATCACATAACAATTAGGTTTTGGGGGGAAATGGTGTCCTGCATAACAGTTTTCCCTATGGAAAAAAAATCATACAACAAATTTTCAATGGGAAAAACCACTTTGCGAAAAAAATAGTTGTACGATGCATCCCATGGGGAAAATTGCTATACGATGCATACATTGTATAGCAATTGTTTCATATAACAACGAGCCCCGTGGAACGGATTAAAATAATTGTATGAGGTACCACTGTACTTCTAATTGCAAGCTGAATTTTTTTGTTTAAAATGCAGTGTATTTTACATGTTGACCATTTCAGAAGTAAGTAGAACTAAGTTTTTGCTCCTTCAGACTAGGAAGTGGTACACAGGAATGCCTTATAAATGTAACTATGAGGTTTATTTAAATCACTGTCTTGTTTATTTTTGTTTTGTTTTTATTGTCTGAGTTTTATGCAAGTTTTTTAGTCGATAGTGTAAGGTCCTCTGAATAGAACTAGAAAAGTTGACTGCCTGGCTTGATACATGGATGCGTAGACAGAGGGCTTGGCTATGGAGTCTGGCAATTATGAATGGTTCTTTTTTTAAAACAGCACTGTTTTGTTAATGTGTCTTTGATTGTTTAAAAAACACTGTAGAACACTGTGGTTGACATAGAATGCTGTGTTAGTTTAGTTTATTTCACTTGATCTAAACAGTAAGCAAATAAAACTATATATGTAAATCAATGAAGAGACACTTCTAAATTACTCTTAACTGCTGAAGCTATGCACATATGATTTCCTTTCAGGATATTGTATGCACATTATTTTCAACCACATTTCTAAACTATGTTTTTTTAAAAAATGTTGTATAGTGATGAATCCTGCCTATTCCAAGAATCGAGCCTATTCCATCTTCTTTATCTCCTTCACAGTGCTAGGTAAGTCACTTGTTTGCTTAAATAAATTATAATCTTTTCATGCAGACAATTTATTGTGAACATAAGTATAATTTTTTCTATATAATTGCAGTTTCCATATTGAGAACTGAAAATAAACATTGTGTTTTATCAAAAAATTACATGATATCTGGGATGTTTAAGAAGGTGCGATGGAAGCTCTCTACAGAAACTATAGCACATGGTTAGCAAAACAAGTAGGTTCCCAACTACTGTTGTAAATTAGATTTACTCCTGTGAGACTACTGTGTCAGGCAGGGAGGACTGCAGTATGCCTTTCCTGCTCTCTTGAGGAGGAAAGGAAATACTGCTGAGTTCCATAGTTGAATGAGATGACTTTCCAAGCTATGAGAAACTCCAGGAAATTTGCAAGAAGAAAGTAGGAAGCTTGAAAGAGAATGAGGTGGGCAGCCATAGTGGGCTTCCTCTATTGGAGAGGAGAAGACTATGAATAGCAGATCATGACAGTGTAAAACATGACTGAGCCAAAAAACAGAAAGAAAAAGTTATTGTAGAGTTTAACATCTCTAAACCAGGGGTTGACAACCTTTTTATGTTGGAAGCCATGGGGGGCGTAGTTAAGGTTAAAATAAAATGGAGGAAAAAATATCAGAAAAAGAGGTTAGAGATGTGATAGGGAAATTAAAGTTAGATAAATCTCCAGGGGAGGACGGACTACCAGAAGCCATGCCACACTCCCTCAGACAGTTGAGGGGGTTGGACTGGTGGTCCCACCACCGTAAACACTGCCATAAATGGCAGTGGCAGCAGCTGAAGCGAGAGCGTGGGCCGGATGATTTGGCACCACAGGCTGGATCTGTCCCGCAGGCTGTAGGTTGCCGACCCAGCTCTAAAGAGTCAGAAAATGCATTTCCTGGAGTACATATCTTATTTTGTAGATGTTACCTTATGATAGAACTTGTTTCTCTGCTGTGAATAGTTTCAACATTGATTTGAGGTGGCTTTTAAAGGCATAGCAGTAAGCAAGCTATTCACCATTTTCAGTTGGCAATCTGCTAGTAAGGTGAAAAGCATGATTGGTGTCTAATGCTGTTTCAGAGGGAACATTTTAGTGTTATCTTTTAAGATATTTCATTCACCATTAATTTGAGAAAAAGAAAAAGAAATAACCGGTTGAGTACCTCCCAGATTCCCCCTATCAATCTTTATATTAATTTATTCTGTTCTATTTTCTGCTCTCGGTTGCCCTTGAGAATAGAAAAGATCCTGTAGACATTGAAAATGTACCAGATTAAAATCTATTAATATTCATTTTTCTGAGCAAGTCTTAAAGATGTAGGGCTGGATCCAGACTAAGCTGAACTTGGGTATGATTAATATCAGAGTGAAAATGGCTCTATCCCACTGATTTCAATATAACCCTAGTTTAACTTGGGATGTAATCCTAGCTAGTCAAGATAGCTGGTGGGGGGCAAGGGGGGGATGCTGCCCTGATGCCAACCTTGCTGAGGCTATGCTGAATCTAAACTTCTCCCATCCTAAGAATGATGGTATTTAGGTTTATCTCGTACATGTAATGGCCACCCTTGCTTGAAAGCCAGTCATACCCGACTCTAGGGTTCAGTGCTCATCTCTGTTTATAGCCAAAGAGCCAGAGCTATCTGTGTCTGCAGATGTTTCTGTGGATATGTGGCAGGCATAACTAAATATTGGAGTGCATGGAATGCTGTTTACCTTTCCACCAAAGTGTTCCCTATTTATCTACTTGTATTTTCTTGCTTTCGAACTGCTAGGTTGGCAGGTGCTGGGAAAGAGATGGGACCCCACTCCGTTGTGCAGTACTCAGGTCTAGAACTGTTGAGAGTTGTCAAGTTCAGCTTCTTAACCATTAAGCCACCGCAGTCCCTATCTGACTCACCTAATTTTGTGCTGGTAAGATGGCTGTGAGCCTAGGCTGAAGAGGGTTTGGCTGAACTGTAAGTAAGCTCCTCTTCTGCTCCCCTCTTTCCCCGCTCCCTTTTTGGCTCAGCTAGCAGAGTAATTGGGAGATCCAGCTGTGTGAGCAGATCCGAAATCAATCAGCACAAGGGCAGCTGTGCTGGCAGGAGAGGCTTTTGCCCATTCTAAACCCACTGTAAGATAGAGTGGTTGGAAGGAAGGGGGAGACGTGCCGGGCTGAGTGGAATGTGGTTATCTGTAGAGCAATCCTCCCTTCAGCTTGTTCCCAGGGAAGGAGGGAGGAGAGAATCTGCAACTGACTCCAGGAAGGGGACCAGGTGTTCATGCTGGATCCCTTGCCCATGGTGAAGCTGGAGATTGCCTGGAGGAGCCCAGGAGTGGTTACTAAGAGGCTCTCAGAAGTGAACTATGAGGTGATCCTTCCCAGGGAGCAACCTAGGTCTTACATGCAAACAGTTTGAAGAAGTACATTTCCCGGGGACCATTCTATGTGGAAGGGCATGGTCAGGGGAGGAACAGCAAGTGCTTCACCTGTTAGATGAATTCAAGGGGGCTGGCACTTGGAGAGACATTTTCCTGTCTACAGAATTAGTCAAGGCGCAGCAGGGGGAATTGGGGAAGGATCTCATGGCCTTTCAAGACTTGTTCACTACTTCCCCTGGGTTCACCCCTCTCCAGATACATGACATTGATACGGGGGGCCATGCACCCATTCGGTCAGGTTCCTATCGGGTGTTAGGGCCTGTGGCTGACCAGATTGACAAGGAGATAGCTGACATGTTACAGTTGGGAGTGACTGAACCATCCATCAGTCCCTGGGACAGCCCCATCTTGCTGGCCAAGAAGGACTCCCAGGGGAACATCCTGCCCAAGATCCAGTTCTGTGTGGATTACTGGAAGTTGAATGCCATTACAGTTCCTGACCCTTATTGTCCCCCCAGAATTGGTGCCTCCAGGAGTGGCTGAGGCCGGTGACCAAGAAACAATTGCACAGTTTCCTGGGGCTGGTGGGTTTTTACCGCAAGTTCATCCCTGTGTTTAGTGACATCGCTGCTCCCCTGACAGATGGGACTGAGGCCAAGAGGCCTAACTGGGTAGTCTGGACTCCGGACTGTGTGAAGGTGTTTGAACTCTTAAAGCAAAAGCTAGCGGAATACCCCATCCTTCAGGCTCCAACTTTTTGTTCTCTGCACAGATGCTTCAAGGTTTGGGGTGGGGGCTGCCCTTATGCAACAAGATGATAATGGGACTTTGCATCCCGTGGCATATTTCAGTGAGAAATTGCTGCCTTGGGAGAGACAGTATTCGGTGGTGGAGCAGGAATGTTTGGCGGTGGTGTGGGCTGTAAATAAACTGAAGCCTTATCTTTGGGGTCACAAATTTATTCTCTAAATGGATCATAGAGTGTTGAAGTTCATGGAACAGATGAGGAATAGAAATCAGCAGCTGTTGCTTTGGTGTTTGCCTTTGCAAGATTTTTCCTTCGAAGTGGATCATATTAAGAGGGTGGACAACCTCGTGACTGCATTATCCTGAAGACTACACCAACGACCCTGACGCCACTCTGGGACATGAGGAAAGCGAACCCTATTGGGGTTCAGCTTCCCTCTTTTGGGGAGGGGGAGATTTAAGACAGAGTGGTTGGAAGGGACGGGGGAGAAGTGCTGGGCTGAGTGGAATGTGGTTATCTGTAGAGCAATCTTCCCTTCAGCTTGTTCCCAGGGAAGGAGGGAGGAAAGAAACTGCAGCTGACTCTGGCCTGGGAATTCTCTCTGCTTTTCTGCCCCACTTTGTAGTTAGAAGCTGGCCAGTTGAGAGGAGGGAGGGGAGGATGAGAAATGGCTGCGTTCAGAAGTTATAGGGTGAGTGAGCAGTAGGTTTGTTGTTTTGATACGCAAATGCACTGAATGCTTCTGACTATGGCTTCCCTAATAAAAATCAGACTACTGAAGATGCTGTTTTCTGTCTGTGTTCCTGGCCAGTGGGGATCAGAGGACTAAGGGAAGTACTGCTGGCCCTCATAGACGTTACCACCACCATACCCTTAGTCTTATACCCACTATAGCTAGTGTATCTTTGAGATTGGATTGCACTGCCTATTAGTTTCAATACAACCCTTTGTCTTTTTCCAACAATGCTGTAGAACAAATTGGTTTTTACCTTTGATAGATTAAATTATATTACAGTTTACTTTGGGAATGGCTTTTACCATTGTAATTCCTTTTCAAGACCTTGGAAGCTTCTGTCTTATCATTTCAGTCTGCAATATAATAGATATGTGATTAATTTTAGAAAGTTAAAGAAGTTATTTTTTTTTTAGGAAACCTATTTCTGATGAACTTGCTCACAGCAATAATATACAATCAGTTTCGTGGGTATCTTCTGGTGAGTAAAACTACATTTCTTTCATGCTTGTGGCTGTTGAAGTGAACAGTGTGTCTAGGGCAGTCCTTCACAACCCTTAGCCTGTGGGTCTAATCCAGCCAATGCATCTCATTTATCTGGTCCCTGGTGGCCACCGGGGCACCTCTAGACCTGACCCCCACCCCCAGAAGTTAAAAAAATGTCACACTGTGGTGGCAGCAATTGCACTGTCTTTCCAGCTTCTTCCTTCCTATGGGGGTGGGAGCCTTTTTGGAATATTTGCCCTGTTTTGGGCTTTTTTTTTTTTTTGCCAAGTACCCACTGCATTTTGGCTGCTGGAACGCACTGCTGAGCAACTTCTGGTGCCGGGCAGAACTTGCATCAGTGGCTGGGTTCCCAGTGTGGAACCAGGAAGTAGCCCAGCGGTGTGTTCCAGCAGCCAAAATGCAGCGGGGATATGGCAAAAAAAAGAAGAAGCACAAAATGGAACAAATATGCTCCCAACAGGCTCTTGCTGTTGTGGGGAGTGGTGGAGGCTGTGCAAGAAGCTGGAAAGATGATGCAATTGCCTCCACCGATGACAACGAAAATGTAAATCCAGGGAGCCTCCATGCCTCCAGCCCCTGGCGGGGAGTGTTAGGGGCAGGTCTGGCCCCTGGTGGAAAAATTTTGTGAACCCCTGGTCAAGGGGCCTAGAGCTTCTATTCATCTCTCACACTGTTGATTTTCCTAGTTAATTAAATTAATCAGCATAGGACTACACGTATGGCTCAGGGAACCAATATGGACCATTTTACAGAAGGGGAGTTTCCTCCTTGCAAAGGGGACAGTAAAAAGACACACAAACCAACCCTCCATTGGTCCAGAAGAATTGGGAAGCTATATATGTCTTAATCATATTTTTTTCTGTCAAGTTGATAAAAATATTCTGGTCTCTCAGTTTCAAATGCATTTGGAAGATATTGGTTATATATTGGTGTTTTGGCCAAGATATGGAACAGAGATTATTTTGGTTGCCTTGGTGGATGGTTTATTTTGGAGTTTGGATGAGGAGGAATTCAAGAACATTTTGTTGACTTATTGGCTTTTGGCGGCCAAGGATGAAATGGCTAGATGGTATTGTGGACACAATGGGGACAGAGCTGAGCGAGTTGGAGGTGGAGGTGGAGGACAGGAGTGCCTGGAGGACAGTGGTCCATGGGGTTGCAAAGGGTCAGAATCGACTGTGTGAATGAACAACAAAAAAATCTATCTGGACCTCCTGGTGTGGTTGGTCATTAAGAGTACAGTACAGTAAAACCTCGAATAATGTTAAAACGTGGTTCCACGTGTCTTAGTGTTATCCGATTTTTAAAAAAATCCTATGGAATGCATCGGATAATGTTAAAATTCCACAGAGATACATTGTAACTGGCACAGGCTTTAGCAAACGTTATGTGATGCATCCCATAGGATTTAACATGTGATGCAATTTTTTTTCCAGATTGCTTAACGTTATGCGGTTTTAGTGTTATCTGATGCAAATGTTATCTGAGGCATTACTGTATTTTATTGTAGTAGTTCTGGTCCTTCTTGTCATGTTGAGTCTATAAGGTGGTCTTGAGTGAGAACTGCTTTGTCCTTGTATCCTACTGGAGCAATTAGCCTATATTCCACCAGAAACCAGTTAGGCGAGAATGTCCAGAACTTTGGAGACTTGTAGAGTCAGATTCATCAATATGCTGTTGTTGCTCACTTCTCTAAGGTCTGGATGACTTCTCAGAATTCATACTTGTTATGGAAAGCACTGACCACAATCTTGCTGGGATTGATGGCTAGGGACTTAATTACACTAGCTCTTAAACTAGTGCAATTGGTAACAAACTAGTGTTTGTGAAGAAACCAGAGATGCCACATGGGTTTGGAATTGCTATCTATTTGTTTGCAGTGGGAGAATCAAAGCTTTTCTGTGATATGACTAAGGATGCCAACTGAGCCCTTTTCTTTCATGAGTCCAAAGGATGGCTATAAGTGTCTTTTCATAGTGCTGTTCCCAAGTGGTGCTTATTTTAAAATAAACCTCATTTTTCAGGTTTCTAGAATTTCAGACGACAAACCCCAGTATAAAACATTCTTTATGGCTTGAATGTTTATATGGGAAGTCTTTGTGTCATGTCTTTTCCATGGATGTTTCTTCTTTGTCTCTAGAAATCTGTCCAGTCCTCACTTTTCCGGAGACGCTTAGGCACTCGAGCTGCATTTGAAGTTCTTTGTTATATGAAAGAGACGTCTATGAATAAAGATATGTAAGTACCTTAAATAGCTCCTGTTCTTCTGGGCATGTACTTATGTTAGGTGGAAAAGAGAGGCAGCAGGCAAATGAGTCTCACTCATATTTTGCTTTTGCTTACATAGCTTGTGTGTCCGGTCTGAAACCTTGGTTCAAGTACTCCAGAAAGTAAAAATGGATCCTTATTGTAAAGCAGCAATCATTGGGGTAGGAGCCAAACATCGATGTTAATTTTTGTCCATAACGAAGCTATGCTGTCTTGACTGACACAAGAAACCTGTGCATTAACTCCTTGCATCTGTTTCATATACAGAAGCTTGAATCATATGTTCCTGGAGACTTGTCAGCTGCTCAGTTTCAGACAATTTTTGATGAGCTTGACAAACATAAAGTTAAAGAGGTATGTACCAAGTTACTCTGCAAGTACTCATTATATTATATATGTGTTAGTGTTAGATAAGTTATCCTTTCCCACTACTAATTTACCTTCCCCAGAAGAAGGAAATGGTAAACCACTTCTGTGTATACTCTGTCTAGAAAACCCTGGAAAGGGTTGTTGTAAGTTGGCATCAATTTGATTATACACAATTATTATTGTGGTTCAGCCAGCTCAGCTGTCTGGGGTGTGTTGTCAGGCCCGCAGAGAAAAAAGGTTGGCCATTCCTGCTCTAAATTAACCCCTCCCTCAGATGCTGATACAGTAAAAACCCAGGTTATGACTGATCCGGGTAATGTTTGCTGTGGGTTATGATGGTCTTCTTTTAATAGAAATGACATTCCAGGTTACAGATTTTTTAATACATTTGTTTCAGGTTATGATGACCAATTTGGGACCATTTTTAATTTCTCAGTGCACCCCTATGGATGTTTCGGGTTATGATTTTTCCTTGTTACAATGAAGGCCGTTTGAATGGACCTCCATTGTAGCCTGGGTTTTTACTGTATTCTCTTTGTACTAGATCAGTGATGGCCAACCTTGGCATTCCATATGTTCTTGAGCTTCAATTCCCAGAAGCCCTGATCAGCAGCTGATTTGATTTGGGCTTCTGAGAATTGAATTCCAAGAATACCTAGTGTGCCAAGGTTGGCCATCACTGTACTAGATCATTGGCTAGGGCTGATGGGAGCCTTGTTATAAAGGAAAACAGAAGTTTAAAATAACATAGAAGATTATTTGATTATGTTATTCCCTCACTCACTGAATCTTACAAAATTAATCTTGTCATGTATAAATACATAAAGGTTCTAGCTGTAGGGATTTTTATCTAAGAATTATTTAAACAGGTATTGTAAATGGTCTGTAGCATTCATAAAGTATAAAGGAATAGGTACATTGATTTCTCTATTATGTTATATAAATTAATTTGCTTGTAATAAAGTTTGGTTTCAGTCTCTATCAATTTCTATGTTTTTTAATCTCAAGCTTATTTGCATTTACCTTTCTATTCCTTTTTTTTAAAAAAAGAATGTACTGAGCAATGACACACACAAAAAATAGGCTTATTGCGTTCAATTTGTTTTAGAATACCAGAAAACTGCTCTCTCCCCACGAAGTGCTTGGGTGAATGTAATATAATAGTGGCATCAGATAATGTACAGCAAAAAAATAAAAATAGGATATTTTTAAATTTTCTCCAGTGTCATATTTCTTAAGGCAGGGCTGTGTGATCTGCAGCATATCCTATATTTTGGACTACAAATCCTATAAACTCTTACAAGCAGTGGTGGGATTCAGCAGGTTCGCCCAAGTTTGCCAGAATTGGTAGCAGAAATTCTGGCTGGTCCCGCCTATCCAAGTTTTGAAATAACACAGGGTTTTCCTCCTGGCCACGCACACCATACCACACCCACAGAATAGGTAGTAAAAAATTTGAATCTCATCACTGCTTACAAGCATATAGGCTTAATACCTTTATCTCTGACCGTTGAATATTCCACAAACTGCTGCCAAATTTTCCAGAATCTATTTTCATGAACTATGCCTTTTCTAATATTCAAATCCCATGTTAATTTATCATTTAATGCCAAATCCCACATTTCTTTATACCAATCTCCATTTTTAGAACCACATTGTTTTTCCATTTTTTCGCTATACATTGTCTAGCTGATGTTATCATTACAGATATCAACTCTTTTTTATCATTATCAACATTAATCTTATCAACATCAGTCAATAAGATCGTACCCGGGCATTCTCACTTTCACTGGACTACACTAGGTCTTGTCTCCAGTTAGCATAGTCAAAGGAAATGCTCTCTGGAGTTGGAAGGGACTTGTGGTGTCTAGAGCAGTGGTTTCCAAATTATGTTCTGCGGAACACTGGTGGACTTCAATTCCCAGAAGCCTAAGTCAGTTCCCCAAAGCACTGATAAGCCAAAGTACTGACTTAGGCTTCTGGGAATTGAAGCCCACCAGTGTTCCGCAGAACATAGTTTGGGAAATGTTGGTTTAGAGAACACCAGGTTGGGGAAGGTTGTTGTTGTTGTTATTATTATTATTATTATTATTATTATATTTCAATTTCTATACCCCCCCTCTCGGTTGGACCGACTCAGATTCGTAAACACAACATGTAAATATCACAAATAATCAGGTTGAATTGTTGTCACTAGACAAGGCACTTCTGTTCTCAAAACATTGTAAACGATGGTAGACCTGTTCAAGCATTTGAACTTTATAGTGAGATTCCTGCGCTGGCTGTCCCAGCCCATTTCACCCATGATCTGCCCATGTTAAATGTGAAGACAAAGGTTGTAGCACTCTTTCGGTTTCTGAGTGCTCAGAAATATCCCTACGGGACTTCATTAGTGGCACAATTCTTCTGAATCTGTCTTAAGAAATTACGTTTGTGCAGCATAGCTATGTTGCTGTTATAGCAGACCTCAGCAATGCTTATTCTAAGTCAATAGCCTTATATCCTGCAAGACATGTTTTGTCAGTGACATTCTGAAGCAGTAAGCTGAAACTGTGACAGGGCATTTGTTTGTGTTCTTTTCAGAGACCTCCGATGCCAGATTATCAGTCACCTTTTCTACAGAGAGTTCAGCTCCTCTTTGGTCATTGTTATTTTGGGTATTTAGGGAATGCCGTAGCTCTAGCAAACATTTTCTCTGTATGTGTAAGTATGCAGTGCTTTAATACCTTTATGGACAGTGGTTTCACATTAAACAAACAGTTACTGGAATACCGTATATACTCGATTATATGTCATCCCAAATATAAGTTGAGGTACCTGATTTGGACCTTTGAAGGAAAAATCATAAAACTAGGGAAATAGTTTGACTAGAGTCAAGGGTGGAAAATGCAGCAGCTGCTAGTGAGTTTCAATAATTAAAATACATGAAAATACAGTAAAATAAATTAATTTAGACATTTGTGTGGGCATGTTTTGAGTTTTTATGGTAGTGTTAGTGCTTTTTAAAAACTGTATGTTTGAATTTGCACCACCGCAATTTTGGTACCCTTGGGGGTCATTGACCCGAGTATAAGTCGAGTCCCCTTTTTGGACCTCATTTTGGAGGCTAAAAAAACTAGACTTATACTCGAGTATATACAGTAGCAGTTTCTTCTGTCATTTTGTGCAAGATAGTAGTAGTGTGTATTCTTGTGAGAACAGAAACAGGCTGTGGGATTGGAAGAGGGTTATGGTATCTATATTCATTACTGGCAAACTTGACTCTCTCAGGAATATACACCATAGGGAAAAACCACAACATTAGATAGTGGTTATGTAACATTACTGAACAATGTTTTTTTAAAAATTGTGTTGGATTTTTAGTTAAATGATTCAAACTAGTGTCTTGTTATGGTTAGACTGTTGATCTTGTTCAAGTTCCCATTGAGTCATAAAACTCAGCAGGTGGCCATGGACCACTTGATGTCACCCTGACCTACCTTACAGCACTGTTGTTAGGATAAAATGGAGAACAGTTGTTTTATGCCACCTAGAGCACATTTGAGAAAAAGTGACATAGAAATGTAATTTTTAAAATATAAGAAACCTTCTATGGTAAAGTCCTTAATGAAGATAAAGGGGATTTAGATTCAAACCCACTTTCAGCCAGGAAGTTATTTGTAGATGCTTTATTTAGTCATGTATCCCCAGTTTAACCAATTTAACAGAGATGTGAAGATGAAATTGGGGAAGGGAAATAGTTTGGTGGAGTGAAAGTAGATAAATTGTATTCTTGTTTGGAGATGCCTGGAATTATAACTATGAGGCAGTCCGAGAATATTTGCAGTGCGCCGAGTGTTGCAAGATCTGGGGAGGCTGTCAGTGGTAGCCAGTGACATGACATGTTTTGATATCTCACCTTCTGCACAGTGGCATTTTTGGAATATTTGGTTGGTTCCTATCAAAAAGACACTGGAGCGCATGGAACACTGTTTATCTTCCCACCGAAGTGGTCCCTATTTATCTACTTGCAATTTCTTGCTTTTGAACTGCTAGGAAACGTCTGCAGAAGAAGACAGTGCTGGCTCTTTGGCTTTGAAACAGAGATGAGCACTGAGCCCTAGAGTCGGATGTGACTGGCTTTCAAGCAAGGGAAACCACCTTTACTATCAAAAAGAAGTCATCTGACAATCCTTGCCTATTCAGTTGATCAGCATGTGGTCCTCCAGATGTTGTTGGATGGCAATAACCTTCAGATCATTCTCATCAACTGTGCTGAGAGATCATAGGATGTGAATTTTCCAACAGCACCTGGTGGGCTAAAATTTCTCACCTGTATCCCACAAGTACAGCACCCAGAAGTAGTCCTTATTAGGCTGTTTTATAGTTCAAACAGCGTGCAAACTTTTTCTGCTTCTTTTATGTAGAGAGTATGAATTAATGATAATGCTGATTTTTCATGCTCTTGTAATATTGTATTTTAAAATGCACTTATTAACCAAGGGCCGTTCTGTTCCCCTCAAAAGGTGGTCATGGTACTAGATGCTGACAAACCACCTGTTGAGCGAGATGACTTTTTCTTAGGGGTAAGACAATCCATTTTCTGTGTTACATATTTTTCTATGAATGTTTTTCTTTGCAAATGTACCTTTTAATTACATTCAATTTTTACAATGTTCAAGGTTATAAACTGTGTCTTCATTTTCTACTACCTCCTCGAAATGTTGTTGAAAATATTCGCATTGGGATTAAAAAGATACTTATCATATCCAAGCAACATTTTTGATGGACTTCTAACTGTGGTTCTACTGGTGAGTGTTGTCTGAACAATTTCCATTCTGCTCTTGTGCAACAAATACAATTTTGGTTGGAGTGCACTGGATAAGAGGAGGGTCATAGCTTTGTTTGTTTGTTACATTTATACAGTTGTACCTTGCTTAAAGAGCATAATGCGTTCCACAGGATTGTTCTTTAAGTGAGTTTGCTCTTTAAGCGAAACACCATTGTAAGTGACCAATTGTGACTTCTGGTGGAGGGGGGGATTGCGACCCCTGATTTATTTGTTAGGCGAGTTTTTGGTTGGTTTTATTTGTTAAGCGAACATTCAGAGAAAATTCTGCTCTTTAAGTGAGTTATTCTTTAAGTAAGGTGCTCTTTATGTGAGGTTTGACTGTATACTGCTACAGTTATATACATTTATATATTACCTAGATGGGCAGTATTTATTTATGTATTACATTTTTATACCCCCCCCCCCACTCCACTAGTGCTGACTGAGGCAAACAATAAAATAGATTTAAACTAAACTACAAATTGGCATTGGGGAGTGGTTTGTCCCTAAACACCTTTTTAAAGAGCAATGTATTTAGTTGTTTATAAAATATGCTCAGTGATGAGCCCTGGCTCATCTCCACTCGTAATGAATTCCATAGTGTGGGTGCCAGGACCAAGAAGTCTCTTCTCCTTGTCATAATCTTTCTCACTATTCTCAGTGTTGGCACCTGGAATTGCGCTAACTGTGATGAGCAGGTGATGCAGGCAGCTATTCTGTGGGTGGGATGCTCAAACAAATAATAAGGCCCTAACTTGTATAGAACTTTGTATGTTTAAGATTTCACCTTGTACCTGATATGGAAAAGGGAGCCAGTAGAGATTTGCCAAGGCTGGGGAGATGTGATCAAATTTCTTTGTTCCTGTTACCAGCCTGGCAGCTGCATTCTGGATCTGTTGAAGTATTTCTCAGGGACAAGGGCAGCCCCACATAAAGAGCGTTACAGGAGTGAATTTGTTTGAATGGAGTAGGGTTGTAAAGGAATATCTGACCAAGTAAGGACACAGCTGCTTGATTTGATGAAGTTGAAAAAAGGTGCCCTTACATACTGCTGCTATTTGTTGTTGAATTACAAATACAGTAATACACCGGATAACGTTATGACTTGGTTCCACAAGTCATGACTTTATCCGATTTTTAGCGTTGTCCGATGCATGCATCGACCAACGCTAAAAAAAAAAGCCCCAACTTCAGGGACAAACCACTTTAAAGGCAGGCAGGGAAAGAAAGAGACCTCTCTGCCTTTAAAGCCACCCCCCACCCGCAGCGGTTTCTGCAACTGCAGTAGGGTCGGGGAAAAGCACCCGCCTTTCCCCCGACCTTACTGCAGTCGCAGAGACTCCTTGTCTCTTTCCCTCCCTGTATTTAAACTCTAGAGAACCAATCACCTCTCTCTCTTTCCCCCTCCCTGTAGTTTACATACAGGGAGGGAAAGAAAGACACAAGCCGTTTTCTCTCTCCCCCTGTAGTTTAAATACAGGTAGGAAAAAAGACGCGTTTGCGATCTAGAGAACCAATCACCTCTCTCTCTTTCCCCCTTCCCTGTAGTTTAAATACAGGGAGGGAAAGAAAGAGACAAGGAGTCTCTGCGACTGCAGTAGGGTCGGGGAAAAGGCGGGTGCTTTTCCCCGACCCTACTGCAGTCGCAGAAACCTCTGCAGGTTGGGGGTGGATTGGGTAGTTCTACCCAAACCACCCCACACCTGCAGACCATTGCATCGGATAACGCTAAGAATCATTATCCAGAATCGTTATCAGATGCAAGTTTTTTCCAAAAAACTTGCATCGTTATCCGATTCTAGCATTATTCAATGCAATCGTTATCCGGGGTATTACTGTACCATATAACATCTTATACATAAAAATACTCTCCTCCTCTTCCCTAACTTCAATATCATATTACTGCTTTCATAGGATATTTGTTTGTAATAACCAAGTTCTATCCAGCATAGTATACTCTGTTTCTCCTAGCTCTCTTTCCCTCTTCATCCTCCCAGTACATCCTAATCTGTTCCAGAGGCATCTATGCGCTGATATATACAGAGCAGATTAGTATACATAAAGTATATAGAATATACAGTATATTCTATCACTTGAACAACTAATTTGTACACAGTGATTACAATTGCCTTTGTTTGGCTTCTGTTTTCCTTCTTGTGAAAGGTTTTGGAGGTGTCAACATTTGCTGTGTATGGATTTCCCCATCCTGGCTGGTATGTGTTGTTTATAAACTGTTTTGATAACCCAGAATTGATACATGTGAGATGAGATATTTGACAGTTCTTGTTAAAAGACTGGAATTTGTAAGAAATCATGAGTGGATACATCACTTACCTGGCTTAAAATTCACTGTGGTGTTTTTTTTAGTAGGTGTGAAGCTCTGCCATTTTCTCATTTATAGCAGCCATGAGAAGCCCTGTTGCCCCATGAACCTTTGAGGGCTGTGTCTCTTCTGCTTAAGTTTTCCATTTTCAAATTGCAATACAATGCAGGGAAAGAGACAGTGGTATGTAAATAATTCATGTTTCACAGCCCTGGAACTAAAAACATGGCAGGAAATCCATCCAAAGAGAAGATTAAATTTGCACTTCTGGGGTTAAAGAGTAGAATGTGTGCCATATGTCTTTCAGTTTTAACCAGGGCTGTAGCCAGGATTCTAGATGTGGGTGGGCAGATATATTTTCTGGGTGGGCAATGGATAACATTTGCACCAGATAACGCTAAAATCACATAACGTTAAGCAATTGGGGGGTGGAGAATTGCATCAAATAACGTTAAGATCCTATGGGATGCATTGGATAACAACCGCTAAAGCCTGTGCAGTTACAGTGTATTTCTATGGAGCTTTAACGTTATCTGATGAATCCCATTGGATTTTAACATGCATCGGATAACACTAAAAATTGGGTAACACCAAGACTTGTGGAACCAAGTTTTAGTGTTATCCGAGGTTTTACTGTGCGTGCGTGTGCACACACACATCATATATATATAAGCAGCCGGGAATTTGAGGGTGGGCAAAGTGTTAACTCAAGGTGAGTGACACCCACCCCTAACTACAGCCCTGGTTTTAACTAGGGGCCATTTAATTATGAGCAGAGTTGCAGTTCTGTCAAAACACTGCACTTTGAGAAGGATTTCAAATGGGCATGATTTCTGCTGATTTCCTTCACACTAAATCTTGAAATAATTGCATCGAAGGCATGGAGATAAGAGTTTGTCCATCTTCAGCTTATGGACTGAGCATCAAAGAAGACAAAATACAAGATGTATTGGCTCTTTAAAGGAAGCCGCAGGATTGAGTTTACATAAGCTGAGTGGAGCTGTTGAAGACAGGACAATTTGGACATCACTCATTCATAGGGTCACTATAGGTCGGTATGATTTGATGGTAGACAACAGCAATAGCAAATGTATTTGAGGCAAATTCCAGTTAATCAAGAAGTTGCTGTTTGATCTGCCACTCAAGCAGGAATGTAAGTGGCAACTTGTTAATTAGTAGCAATATCCCACAATTATACCACAATAAATCTTCCAAAGGTCCTGGCCTTTAGGTTGTCTAGAAGAGTGGACAAGGTCCATTTATAGTTCTCCCTTCTCCCAGTCTTTGCTGCAAGACTCCCCCTGTTTTTTCCTAGGAGACCTGAAATGTTGGGCTTGCTCTCTCTGTGGGACATGGTCCGTTTAGCCAACATGCTGATTGTATTCAGATTTTTGCGGATCATCCCCAACATAAAGGTACTTTTAAAAATTTGAATTGGGTTTTATTTACTCTCCCCACACCATTTTCTTTAAACAAAGGAAAATATATTGAAAACACACGTGATTCTTTTGTCTGTTTTTTTCCAGTTCATGTCTTTAATAGCCAGTACACTGCTTGACCTGGTGAAAAATATAAGTAGCTTTGCGGGAATCTTAGTGGTAAGTGAAAACAAAAACAAAAGCAAAACAAAAGGAGTAAATAAACATATAATCCTTGTATATGGCCTTTTGTGTGACAAATCCTGGTTGAAGAAGTATAATGTAAAGTAATAATAATAATACCATGACATCAAGTCAATTTTGACTTATTGCAGCTCTTTCCAGGGTTTTCTAGGGAGAGAATACTCAGAAGTGATTTATCATTCCCTTCTGGGAGGGCCCTGAAACTATGCAGCTTGCCCCTGGCTACATAGGCTGACCATTCTCCCATAAGTAACAGAAGGGAATCAGACTCCTAACCAGCCAGATACTGAAAACATGGAACTATCTTGCGAGTACACAGAAGCATAGGTAAAGGTAAAAGTATTGCTTGCTTGAAAGCCTCTTGAGATATAAGGTTAGAGCAACAGGAAGTTGTTCATCAGTTTAGGACTGTTCCATTTTGAGATTTGGGAAACTGAGTCTTACTGCCTATCCCCTGGTTGCTCATTACTGGCATCCAACCTTTTCTGCTGTCATAAAGTCTAGACTCTGTTCAGAGAAAGATGCCACCATATGTCCACCAACATAAATATCAACAACTAATTACTATTAATTAACAAGTTAGCATTGCCATTTGTCTTTGAGCACCTAGTCATGCAACCTGTGTGCAACACCAGATGAAAACACTGACTTCTTAGCTTGCAGCGGTTTGCCATTATGATCTTCATACTTGGACTTCAATTCTTTGGCTTCAGTTACCAGAAGCCCAAGTCAGCACTCTTACTGATCAGGGCTTCTGGGAATTAAAGTCCAAGAACTTCTGGAGAGCCAGGTTTGCTGACCCCTGATCTATATCAATGGATGTATGCTACTGGGTGTAACAGGATTTTGGCCAATATGACCTAATAGTCCAATAAGGGTTGTTTATTTCTTTTTCATATTGGACTACCTATATGAATTGCATTTCTACATTAGAAACATATTAAAGAAAAATCTCAGTCTCAGGCTTGGTGGGTCGTCTTATTTTAAATTTATGGTGATTAAGAGACATTTTATCTGTAACTTGTATCATGCTCCTTGATGGCAATTTGAATTCCTTTGCCATGCAACCATTAAATCACACCACTCAGTTTTTTTTAATGTTAAGAAGAGTAAATAAAATTAAATAATGTGGAAATAAATTTTGAGTAATCCTAAAGTGTGAAGCTCCACCTCTTGGCAGTTCTTGGAACTGCAGTGTAAAAATAAATCAGTTTGGTGAGAAAAATCCTCTTTATAACAAAAAATGATAATAGGAATCTTCTTACCTGAATAGTTATTGTGGGTCTGTGTGATTTTATAACATAACTAAAGCATTAATATATTCTCTATTTTGGGGATATTGTACACACGAATAACTTCGTCAAATTTTCCATAGGTAACTGTTTAGTTCTTGTAGACATATGTTATTACTGAATAATAACAAATTGGACTTGATCCATGAAAGTTAACATTAAAATATAACAGTTAGTCTTCAAAGTGCTACAATGTTTTTGGTTTGGTTTTGTTTACTCTCTGATATGAATAACATTGGGCTGTTTTATTTTTTAGTAAAAATGTAAAAAACAATAATATGCAAAATAAAAAAATGATTTTTGAAAATCAGGGTACTGAGATCATATTGAAGAGCTCAGCTACAGAGTTTGGAAATGTTAATTTCTATAATGAGACGCTGAGGCATTTGGAAAGCTGTAGTTAAAATCCCCCCACCCCATCAGCTCTGGAGAATGGAAGCGATCTCTCTCCCCCTGTACTGTATATATCTTCCAGGCGAGAATCCAACTGGTGACTTACATTTGTGTTAGTGAAAGTACATAATTTGTGGTTTCAAAATGCTGTTAATTAACAAGGGGTGACTGACATTCCTAGGCATGTGCCCAGCAGTTTGATCAGGTGAATTTCCAGGAACACAAACAATATCTTATTACTTAGTGGCATTTTGCTGCCTCAGTTTACGCAACTCCATTTATCCAAATATAATTCAGCAGTTAGATTCTGGATGGTGTGTGAGCCAGTATATTTACAAAGTGTTTGTAATTAGAGAATTTTTGGCCACAGTCACTGCAGTACTAGAGTGTGAAGCAATTCAGACATAACAGAAGGAACACTTGGCATTGTCCTTAGTATCTCTGCATGACCTTAGAATGCCTTCCAAGGCATGACTAAAGAACTGGTGACCCTCTGCCAGGTGTTGTCAGATTTCAACTCACATCATTACTAGCCAGTCTGACCAATGGTAGATCATGATGGAATTAGTAGTTCAACCGTATTTAGAGGGCCACAAAGGATGACATGTCATAATATTCTACCTGGGAACCTTAATATTTAATTTAGCTTGGTTATGTATTCAGGCTTTGCTACTTTTAATGCTTCTTCAAATGGTCTGAGATATAGAAATGAACCATATGAATGTGTTCTTAAGCTTGACTATGTAAAAAGCACAATTTAGGAAGTGCTTTACATCACACTAAACTGGCAGTAGAAGATAGCTGATGCCAATTTTTTTGTTCTTCAGGTGGTTTTCTACACATTTGCCATAATTGGTATGGAGCTGTTTTGGGGTAAAATTGTTCCCGTTGGTAACATCAGGTAAGAAAGCTGTTAAATATAGCATGACCATGCTAACTTGGGTTTCAAAGTAGGGTACATGTTGTGATTTCCCAGTTTTCTGTATTGTGAAATACCAATACAGTATTAGCAGAGGAATATTGATGAGCAAATATAGTATGTATAATTCTACACCTATTTTTTTGGAATATTGTTGTAAAACCTGTCTGTTACTCTCTGTTTTTGTGTGTCTATCCTACTTCCTATGCAGTCAGCATTCCCAGTGGTCTGGTTAATATGCCCCATACATTCCCCATTTACCGTATTTGCCAGTGTATAAGATGCACTTCCCCCCTTAAAATACACTGGGAAAATTGAGCATGTTGTATACTCTGATGCATCTTATATACTGGCAAATATGGTAATTATTTTTAATTGATTATGTGATTTTCTTTTTCTGCTTTGTTTCTTTCCATGTCATGATTATGGGAGTTGCCTCCCTCCTTGCCTGCCAACATGTTCTGTCATTACTATCCATCTTTGCATCTTCTCTCATTGGGAAAGGTGGTAGACCACATTGACACTAGGTGATAGAAGAGCAAGAGGATGTAGGCATTTCTTTCTGTGCTTCTTGTGCTAGGATTGTGCAATAAGAAGCAGGAGGAAACTGTTTGGAAATGCCCTCATCTACTCCAAAATACAGGCAGGTTCAAAACTGATCTTCCACCTGATGCCTCCAAGAGGTGTGTTGTGGTTGACCCCCCACCCCCCACCCCCAATCATTTCCTGAGCTAAAGAAAGGTGATCTTTGCTTTAGTGACGGAAGTCCTGTTCAGTTATGCAAGAAGCCTGACTTTTGGAAGTTCCCAAAGTTATCTCACCTTTATCTTTGGGAACAAGCATAACACTTGCCAGATGCATTTCAGACAGTGATATTTGCAAATCAAGCCAGATGATACATTTAGCACATTTCAGAACAGATGCTCCCAGAGTGATGAAAGACTTTTGTTTGTCAACGTATGCAAATTTTAACATATACATCATGCATTTACTGTGCTTTATTTTGTGCTTGGTCCTCCAAAGTAACCACAACATTAATTTGGTAGTCTAGCTTCCAGGGATATATCATGTTGAAGGGGAAATGGGTTAATCATGGGGAAGGTATATTCCTCTTGCTGTTTAGTTTGATTGGTTGCAAGGCATTAACATTTTGATTATTTACCTATGGTAGCCCAAATGTATAGATTTTTCTGGTACTATGACCTTTCTTTGGAAAAATACAGAGAAGACAACTGTTGTGATGGTGAAGAGATCTTTCAGTAATTGGTACCAGAGCTGAAACAAACTTACAAATCAAGCCTTCCAGTCCTATATGTTATAATTGCTTATTCCATGGTCAGTAAAAAGACTCAGAGTGTTACATGGCTTCATGATTGCACCATAATCAATAAAAAGCATGTAGTAGTAGAAGAAACATTCTTCTCTTTTCTTCATGGCTGAACTTTAGCAGAGGAACACACTAGAGTCTGAGTCTGAGATGGTCTTTGAATCAAATTTAAGTCTTCTGTAACATATGGCATCATCACCTTCTTTTTATATCAAAACTGTTGTTTCAAAGAACAAGACAATTGTTTGCTCTTCCTAAAAATGTCTTTTTAACTTGAAGCATTCTTCATGCTTATTTTCTTAATCAGTTTCTATGTTATCCAGTTCCAGAACATCCATATGGTCTGTACAGCATTACATGCTATGTTGAAGCAGTGCTCCTACATATCTTTCTTTTTACAGTGGGGTCAATGTGACGAACGACACTACTGTTACTCTCGCGTGTGGCACATATGAACAACTGGAGTATTGGCCAAACAACTTTGATGACTTTGCGGTGAGTGTGTTCATTAGGGGATGCTTGTAGTTCCATCGTTTTTTTCTTTTTGGGACTCACAGTTTTCTGTTAAAATCCCAGAAACAAAATACTACTTACTAAAACTGTTTTTCTTTCTTATGTATCAGGCAGCACTGGTGACTCTATGGAATGTGATGGTTGTGAACAACTGGCAGGTTTTCTTGGATGCATATTCCAGATACTCATCTCCGTAAGTAATAGGGTGAAACTGCATTTGGTAGGCATTTAATCATCTCCTGTGGTCAAGATTTCTCAAATTTTGTCAGAGTAGGTCTCCAGAGTTCAAAGAGAAAAATACCTAGGGTTTGACTGCTCCTGTAGTGTTGTCTAATATATTCCTGCCATACAATTTCTGCTTGTTTGGGAACAGTAATCTAGATTGTTGGTTCAGACATGAGAGGTCTTTCCTTCCTGGATGGTTAGTGTTATCCACTTGGTCAGTAGGAAGGCTGGGAGGGAGAGGTTAGAGCAGTAATGCCATGTGCTCTAACACACTGCTCTCTCTTTTTCATGACCATGTGTTCTAGCACACTGCTGATTCATTGTAAGCTATGAGAAGCCAGAGAATCTGGGTTTAATTTATGCTAACATGGCCAGTGAGGGAGGGGAAAGGAGAAGACAGACAAAACTAGGAATGATGAGAAGTTGCTAAAAACTGTAGTTTATTATGATTTTTAGGATGGAATACAAGATCTATTACACAGGCTGACTTAGATTAGAATCCACTAGCTTTCAACTAGTGCCCTGGGCATCTGGAGTTAAGAAATAACATTGTTTTTTGTTCTGTTTCTTCACTTCAGACCTTTTCCTCCTTACTTTCTAGGTGGTCAAAACTGTACTTTGTCGCCTGGTGGCTGATTTCTTCTGTCATCTGGGTCAACCTATTCATTGCATTACTTTTGGAGGTAATGTTTGGCTTTCTGTCCAGTGCTGTAGACTTCACCATTATGGGAAAATTCACACAATGCTGTACTTAAAGTTGCAAACCTTATGACAGATAAATGGGATTGGGGAGGCCATGCTAAAAGAGGGATGTCTCCTGGGTTTTTAAACCATTTTTTAAACATGGTAGTCTGCATTTTCATTTTAGAGAAGCATTACTAAGCCTCAGGTTTGCTGAAAAATGTTGAAAGGAAGGGAGCCATTATGTCTACGTGTTGCTGGACACCTGATTGGTCATAGTGTGGATAGGTAGAACTTTGGGACTGATCCAGTAAGGTTCTTTTTGTGTTCCTAATGGTGGAGCAGGGATAACCTATGAATATGCAGGACTTGCCTGTAGACTTTCACAGGATGTAGATTTCATTTGCTCATCAAAAAAGACACTTTTGTTGCACAGTGGCTGCTATGGACAGTTCTGAACTATCAGAGCATAGGAAGGCAGCAGGGGTGATTTTTCATGATTGTTCCTGAACCCCTCCCCCTCACAGGAATGTATGCCAGCTAGCTAGTCTGGAGTATCTCCAGAAAACAACATCTAGTTTTATATTTTAAAAAATTGGACACATGAGTATTGATGGCATTGCCTGGGCTACTGTCTGTCAAGGGACTGAGTGGTTGGTTCATATGAGGCTGTTTTTTGTGAACGGAGAAAGTGAGTAATGGAAATTCTTGCAGCAGCTCCCATTAAACCAAGGAACATGGCTTTTTACCCTTCACCCCCCCCCCCCAAGAATTTGTTGCTGGGATGTCCATGGATTGCCACTCACATGAGTAAAGAGCCAGCCTTCAAGGTCTTTCCATTTTAAGTAGAAAATGAATTTAGCAGAAAGACAACCCACCATCCTGAAATATCCCTTCTTCTTTTTCTTCCCTTGAATTACAGAATTTTATTCACAAATGGGATCGTCGCTGCCACCGGGCATCTTTCTCAGATGTTGAATACCAAATGACAATGGAACTCATGTTCAGGCAAGTCTCACTATGTGGAAGAGGGATATGGATGGAGCAATTGGATGTGTGGCTATTTTCAAAAGAATTGCTCAAGGGTTGTATTTTTGAGTTACAGGACTGGGGCATGTAGTGTAATAGAACCATTTCCTTAGCTCTTGAAATGTCAGAACACCACAAAGATGTTAAATGCAAACATTATGCAGACAATATCAAATTGCATAGTAACTAATCTTTGTATACTCGACTGAATTCAGAGTGGGCAAATAATGCAGCATCACATCATACCATTTGCAATGATGTATGGGGTAGCCACACAACATTTTGTAGATGAAACATCATTTGGAAGCCAGTGAGTGATGTCAGTGCCACAATAGAAGTTTCCATTGCAAAAGATTTGAATGGGGGCAGTCATGTTAGTCCACTGCAACATAGGTTTTTTAATGCTAAGTGCGGTTTCTGAAGTGCATGGGCAGGACCTGTATTTAGAAATTGTGAGTTTAGCAAAATCCCTTCTTATATCACAGTTCTCAAAATCATCTAGCTAGCATATCTATTGCCTATGCTGGGTAGAAAATTCCACAAGATGTAGGCCAAAGAAGTGACTTTCAGATGTTCTGGCACAGTCTCTTTAATTTCTAATGGTTATGATCCTCTTTTTTCATCAGGGATGTTTTGGAAGAACCTACAGAGGAAGAGCTGATTGCCAAACTCCATGAGCATCCACATATGCATCTCTGTAGATGACACATGGGAGGAGTGTGTAAAAATTCATCCTTGTCATACCTGCGTGCGGAAAAATATGGGGAGTCATTGATTTTATTTTGAATGTCACTTCCATTGCTAGATCTCATGGAAAATATTTTAATGTATAATTTTATTTTATTTTAAGTTGACTTTTATGAGACTGCCGAACTGTCTCTTAAAAGATATATGTGAAAAAGCAATGAATTACTTTTAAGAAAGGGAAATGTTTCATGAATATTGCACTTTATAATGCACACTGAGGAAGAAATACCTCCACTACACTGGGTTGCTACTAGCAGTAAAACACACACAGTCTCTGTAAATAGATGCACTTCCTCTTTGTGCGTGTGTGTACCAAGAACAGTGCCTTAATACTGGAAATTGTTCTGGAAAAGTCCTTACTTTCGAAGTGATGAGAGATTTAATGCTAAATCTGGACATTGTGATGAGTTAATTAAGTTGGTAGTTGAGTTATAGTTTCATATGTGCTGATGTGAGAAATCAGTGATAGAATGAAAATACTACAATGGCATCGATAACATTGTTCAGAATATTAATAGCATTTGCATTCAGTTGCTACTTGAATCTGAGGACCAAATTACTGTTAATGTTAAAGACATAGTGCAGGGGATGCAAAACAAACAGTGATTCTAGCAAAGTAGAGAGGGAAACTTTAAAGTTATCCCCTCTGCCCATATAATAAATCTTGCCAGAAAGTGATGCATTAACTCTAATTGTTCACTTTTTGGCATAATAAATTATACCTGTGGGACTTTGATTTGCATAGATACTGAAACAGAGGGCAAAACATTGAAGCACCCCAATCCTGGATACCCAGTGCTTAAGATGGAACAAGGAATGGGCTAAGTATGTCCCTCTAGCTGTCATTGGACTACAGCTCACATCAAACCTAGTGAACATGGACAACAGTGAATCATGGGAGGGGGAATCCAACAACATTTGGATGGCTGCCGTCCACCCACCCTGCATTAGGAGAAAAATGCATAAAAGAAAACGATGTCTACATATATCCTGTCACTGGGGGTACTGAAAAGTAAGTGATTTGAGGATTGAAGACCAGCTGCATCTCCTCCTTTCATTAGATAAATGTTCATTTCTCATATCCAACAATTGAACTTTGTTGCTTGTGCTTCTTTTTCTTTCTCTCACAATATTCATATATATTATTCAAAAGATAATATCCGGGAAAGCTGGCTTCCATGCACAAGTGCCTCTACTGGTTTGGCATGTGAACTGTGTTTATGTCCCTGGGGAACGATTACACTGTTGTTAATTCTATGGAGAAGCATTTCTGCCTTTGCCACCCCATCCTCTTACAAAAAGACAGACACTGGTGATTTGGGATAACTTGGGCCATTTTATTTACAAATGGAGCAATTACAAAAATGCAGGGGCATGAAATAAGGAGAAGTTGGGGGACCTAACAAGGAAAGGGACTGCACATGGGGGTCCCAACCCTAACCACGCCCCCAGGGATGACGAATGGGCATTCCCAATGGCAACCCCCCACCTGCCCAAGGCAGATGAGATCCTCCTACCCCCTCTCATCCTGCTCACTTCTTACTTTCCGCCACCACGGAGAGGTGCCTGATGTACTCCCCCCCCCAAACATCTCACAATGCCCCTGTGGAGACTTTTTATGAAAAGCTCCTTCCAGATCAGCTTAAACTCCTCCCATCCCTGCTGAAAAATGCCTCTTGCTGTCTCTGAATTCCCAGATGGCCGATGATTACTCCTCCTTGTGGCATAAGAGCTTCCGAAATTCTAGAGTTCACGAAAAGTCTTGATCTCTCTAAGCATGCAAAATGGGATAGCTGCCCCTTCGTGCGTTGGGCCTTCTGGTACTGGCAAGATTTCTGAAATGGCAATAACAGCATTAGGCTAAGCTGACCTTCCCTGGACAAAGACTTGGCCCGCCCACTCCACCAACTCTGCCTCCCTCATATGATCATGCCTCCCCTCAATGAAAAATCACCACTGCTGGATATGAGAACTCCTTCTGTTGGAACCTATCAATCTCCCTTGACAAGCTCTAGTGCTTCTGGCCTTTTTGGCCACCCCAGATGATGATGTACTTCAGGAGCCCCAAATGTAGGCCTAAGAACAATTTCGCCACTCAAACTGCAGCCCCCTCCAGGTGCTCATCCCCCAGAAACCAAATAGCCAGTCTCCCCATAGAATCATAACCTGTAAAACAGAACACTTGTTAACAAAAAACGAACTAATGACTCGCCTTCCCCCCCCTCTTGCAAATCTAAGGCAGTGCCCTAATGTATGTCCTAAATCTCCCAGAAGTCTGTCTCCCCACCTGCTTAATCCCTTCCTCTGGGTACCCAAGAGCAGCCACTGGAAGCCGCTCCGATCCTAAATGAATGCGAAGCAAACTTCCACCCATGAATGCCAGCCTCCTTCAGAGCCCTCACTAAGATTGACCAAAACTGGAATTTGGTCAATGGCTCCCCGTCCTTTTGCACAGTGAACTTACCTGGGCACGTCCCTCTAAGCTCCGTATACTCTTGGACTGCCCTAAATGGACATAGCTCCTCAATAGTGCATACTCCTAAGTTTAGGCACTTATTTTTGCCCTTCTGGACCGTTTTTGACCACCTCATAAACACATACAACTTTTTTGAAGAGACCACCATGTCATCCAACCTCAATGCCTTATCGTTCCTGTCATGTTTTGATGCCGCCACCAGCTCACTGATTCTCAATGCCACAAAAAAGGCCAAAAGTGATGCCTCTTTGAAGAGTGCTGCTTCAAACCCAATCTGTCCCAACCTTCTAACATCTTGATCCTAAAATCCCCTGACTCATCTCTCCAGTCCTTCGATTTTGAGAAAACTGCCAGTGCTACCAACCCTTTATTATGTAAAAACACACAAAAATGTAACAAGTGTTCCACTCGGACAGGCCATTCTTCCTCCATCCCTTCAGCTCTCCTGTAGGATACAAACCCCTTGGAAGCTGCCATATAACTTTTCCTAGTGCTTGGTGCTGTGGAATAATGAATTGCCTTCTCTACTTGTCTTCTCCAAGAGCCCATGCTTCCTGTGGCAGCCTTGGCAGCTCCCTGTCCACCTCTAGAGCCAGTCATCTGAACCTCTCCATCTGCTGTCGAGATAAAGCATCCGCAATGTCATTTTTTGGCCCTGGAATATGCTTTGCCACAAACAAGATGTTATGTTCCAAGCATTTAAAGGTAAAAGCTCTAACCAACTTCATAACCCTATCAGACCTAAAAGTCAATACATTCACAATATGGACCACTGCTGCATTGTCACACCAGAAAATTATGGTTTGACTAGACCACTCCTTGGCCCCCATCTACAGAGCTCCTACTATTGGAAAAAAAATCGAAAAATGTTAGGCCTCTTGAGATCCCCTTGTCTCCCCATTCTTTCGGCCACTGCCCACACCACCATTTGCCCATAAAATAGATCTCAAAACCCAGCACCCCCGAAGCTTCTGTGTGTACCTGCAGTGTGTTCCTAAGCAACAAACTGGACCTCCAAAAGGAAATCCCATTGAATATTTTCAGGAACTCCTCCCAAACACTCAGGTCTTCCCTCATCTCTGCTTTGACCCTCCTCTGATGAAAACTTCTAAGTCCTTGCATGGCCTTGGAAAGCATCCTTAGGAAAGCTCTGCCGGGAGCCACCACCTTGCAAGCAAAATTGAGGTGTTCCACCAGCACCTGAATCTCTCTCAGTGTCACTTTTTCCCTCCCTTCCTTTTTTACCCCTCCACCGCTTGTCCTCTGTGCCTTCCTTACTGATGTACTCGCACCCCCCCCTTTGTGAGCATTCACTTCCCAGCATATTGCTGGCTTCCCCATGTAAATGACTACAACTCACTCCCGATTGCAGAAACCCCCATGGAAACCCAAATGGTCAAAGTCAAAACAGCTGTGATGAGGGCTGGGAATGCCCCTGTTGCCTTCATGAACTCACCACAGCTTGCCAAAACCATTGAGGTCATCGCCGCCATCCCGCCTGTTGTTACCGGCCCCTCTCTTATCACATCTGCCACTGACTCTGCGGCCTGCTCCTCTGCTTCCCATTCAACTTTGACCTCGTCACCTTTATTCTCCAAAGCCCCTGACTCCATTCTCTCTTGTACTAGGTCTCCAGCTGCCTGCAACACCACCCTGTCCAGTTGCAATGGCGGAATTGCCCAGTTAGCCTCCAGCACTGCCAGCCTAGATTCGATCTCCTCCAACAGGCCTTTGAGAGCCGCCCCTTTATGGATTTCCCCCCCTTTTTGAAGCCCCCCCAGGCCCGCCAACGGTGGTGGGTTGTCACCTACACCTTCCTCCCTTTCCAAAGCTCTGATCCTGTCTCCCAAAGGAGCTAGCTCTGCCATCGCTTCCTCATCGGCGGACTCAGACAGCACCTCCTTGCCCTGTGGTTTTTTGATGGGGATCAGATCTTCTCCACCCGCACCACCTTGCCCTCTTTTCCTGGATATAATTCCCTTTTCAACAAAGCCCTATGATGCGATCCTACTTCATTGAAAACCAACCACCAACAGATAACAGTAAAACATTGCAAGCAAACCCCACACTCCCCCTGCCCTAGTTACCCAAACCTATCTCTCCACACCAGTGGTGTGATAACATTTACATATGGAGGCATGGCAAATGCCTGTCACCCAACATAGATATGGGATGAAAGATATCCTTCTGTCAGGGTGAAATACATGGCTCAAGTTGGTTGCTTTAGGAGGCCCCTATATAAGTGCACCACTTTGCATAAGATGCATGACTGTATGTGGAACAGGGCTGCTATGGTTTCTGTAGAGGAAACTGAAAGTAAGAAATAGTTTATTGCCCTTCATGAGTTTTTCCACTCACTCTCCTGTCCTTTTATGAAATTTTCTAAATAGTGTTATGTCCTTAGTAGCCAAAACCACAGTTTGTTGCTTTCATACTTTGATTTTCTCTGTGGCATATTTACAAGATTGTGGAATGTAAATCATTGAAAATCTGTAAAAATGTGGTTGTGATTTTAGTGACAAAAGTAGATGATTACCTAAAGGGATTCAGAAGTAAGGACGGCAGATATGTCTTATATATTACAGAAATAATTATTGCCCTGCAATGGTAATCTGTGTAGTGACATCTATTATTTATTTCTGTGATTTAGAGTGGGGTAACTTTGGTTTTCCAGATCTTGTTAAATGATGTCTCCCATCAACTCCACCACTAGCTGTTTTAGTCCATCAGCATCTGAAGGGCTGCATATTCTCTAGCTCTAAAATAATTCATGTACAGTAAAACCTCGCATAAAGAGCACCTCGCTTAGAGAATAACTCGCTTAAAGAGCAGAATTTTCTCTCAATGGTCATCTTGCTTAACAAATAAAACCAAAAAAACTTGCTTAACAAATAAATCAGGGTTCGCTATCCCCCCCCCCCCCCGAAGTCACAATTGGTAACTTACAATGGTGTTTCACTTAAAGAGCAACCCTGTGGAACACATTCTCTTTAAGCAAGGTACCACTGTAGTCAATTTGCATTATGACAAATCCTTCTTGTTGCTTCTGTCTTTAGTCCCCTCCCCTCCAATTCTCTGTCCATTTTATCTATCTCCTATGTAACACTGGCAAAGAAATTCTATGGGCAAGGAGAAAGCAGTCTTGCCTAGGTAACCCCTTGTCCACCTTATATTTTCATCATTCAATGTCTTCAAAATGTGTACTGAGATGATACGCTTTAGATATTCTGAATACATAGTTGCTGATACTGGATAGGGCTTTGGAGGTATTATTAACACGTGGTCCCTTTTGCCAATCTAGAGGCCAGAGACAGAGTAAATGGAACACGTAGTCAACAGGAGATGCTGTCCATTATACAAAATCCTTCCTTTCTCCAGATAACCAGCCATATTTAAATGTGTATCAGAAAAACTGAAATGAATCAGTTTTGTATGTAGTGGCACAAAAAATTCTCAGCTGAATAATAATAATGTTGGTTCAACAAAAATCTACAGAGAACACAAGCCTTCAAGTCCTTCAAACTTACCATGATGGAAATATTTGGAAGTCCTCTACCATGCAAGCCTGCTTCGTTTATACATTTTATTGACCCAATAAAAGTATTACTTGACATCAAAATTTGGTCTGACTCCAGGATCACCCGGCTACTTTTTCCTATTTGATTTAGAAAAAGGAATCACACTCTACTAATGTATTGCTCTTTTCACTTACTATAATACGTGGTGTAAATGATGCCAGCCTAGGAATTTAGGTTACTCCTGTGTTGTCATCATATGATATATTTGGAGGCAGCCTAGTTTGTTTGGTGCCATGTCAGTATCTTTCTTGTTCTGTATCACTGCAGGTGACAGTTTGGAATGCTCTCACTTATTCCCTAATTCCTGGACATTACAAGCTAGCATGCAATGGATAATGCTTCCACTCTAGTTTTCCTCTTGACATGCTAATTGTATGTACCTGTTTCTTAGTTCATAGCAGGGGTTCTTAACCTTTTCGTGCCACGGGCCAGACCACACACCCCCTCAGACAGCTGAGCAGGCCAGGCACATGGTTTTCCCTGCTGTAAACACTGCTGTAAACCATGGTGGGTGCTTTTGTGCAGGCATGGGTGCGTTTATGACTGTCATAAACACTTTCATTTCTGAGGTCCTCACCGTGGGCTGGATGATTTGCTGCCAAGGGCTGGGTCCGGCTCACGTGCCACAGGTTGTGAACCCCTGGTTTATAGTAAGTCTATAGCAATGTTGGCACTTCTATATGTACCACTTCTACATGTGGTTTAATGTGGTTTAATTTGATTCTGAATATCTTTTGGTTGTCAAAAATTACTGTTATGAACTTGATTCTTTACTTGAACCTTTCATTCATTTTTAAGTAAAATTAGCCTGGGGCTCCAAAATATTTTTCAAAATATTCTCCGAAGTATATGAGACACTTATTTGATTTGTTTTATTTTTGCAATGCTGTCATTTGGCCTGTATATTTGACATTTACTAATACAATATAAATTCAATTTCCTCATGCTCTGGGATCTTTATACTGTAAAACCACTAAAATAGTATATATCTGTCTGTATATACAGTATATAGCCTTAAATTCAATGTTTTCTACGAAATGTACTGTAAAATGTATCAGTACAATTATATTGTATGTACTTAACTCTTACTACAGTAAAATATTTTTGAGACAGCTGGAATCTTCTTGTTTATCTTGTGTTTCTCTTTGTTTTAAATCAAGGATGCCATCTGTGGTTTTCCTGTTTTAATGATGCATTAGAATTTGGTGGTTAGAGTGTTGGATTGGGATAAGAGATTGAAAGTCAAGTTCCCAGTAGGTTGCCACAAAACCTGCTAGGTAACTTTGACTACTACTCACAGTCTTTCAGCCTGGCATATTATACTGAATTAACTCTCAAGTGTGACTTGGACTTGATAAAGAGCAGTTTAGTAGTTTTTAAATTTAAATGGATAAATAATTATTTAAGACTGATCTTTAGAATGCAAAAAACAAGTAACTAAAAATGGAAAGCAAAGCAATCACACTTATATACCATCCCATAGCTCTCAGTGCACTCTCGGGACGGTTCACAAGATAATTAGCATTTTGCCCCCAACATGCTGGGTACTCATTTTACTGACCTTGGAAGGATGGAAGGCTGAGTCAACCTTGAGCCCTGGTCAGGATTGATATCACAACCTTTTGTTTGCAGCATGGCAGTTTAACCAATGGCCACCAGGGCTCATGGATATTCAAAGCTTTGGAGAGGTAATTGTAAATGTTACATTAATAAGTAGAAGGCAAAATGTTATATATTTTCCTACCACAACCACTTTATTCTATTTCAGCACATGCAGAATGTGCTCTGCAAAATTGTTTGATTCCCACCTGTGTGAATTTGGAAATGTGTTCTCTTTATTTTAATGGGTCTTCTAGATAAGTATGCTCTGGGTAACATAGTTGTAAGACAATAATTTTATTATGTAATCTGTAATACAGTGGTAGGCTTCAATTTCTCTTTAGTCTCTCCTTAATACTTCTCAGAAGCCTTCTTTCCTATAAGTAGTATGTATGGGTGAGACTATGTGCCAGTCTTCTGATAATTTGTATAGCATTTGATGCAAATGTTAAGGATTTAATGGACTGACAAATTAATTAGAGAAGGTAGAAAAAGTGAAAGAAACCCTCCACAGTAAACAGAAAATTAGCTCATTAGACCCAACACTTACAGTGCTTTACTAGGAAATAATAATGTCTATCCTTTCTCTTTGAATTAATTTGTGATTGCATTTTCTGGGATGTTTCCTCCTTTAGAGCTTTCTTTAAAATAATGCTGATAATAAAAATTGAATTTTTTAAAAATTGCCTAGAAGATGAGGCTGTTGGATGGAAATGTATCATGTGTATGTTTGAGATCATATTGGCATCTGTGTAAACAAAAATAAATGATATCATTGCCATACTTGGTGGTAGGGTTGTGGTGGCTCAGTGGTTAAGAAGCTCGCCTTGTTAGCTAGAAGGCTGGCAAGTTGGCTGTTCGAGACCTGGGTACTGCATCACAGATTGAGCACCCATCTCTGTCCTAGCTCTTGGGGACATGAAAGGAACCTCATTCGGGCATTCCCTGAACAGAGTTTCTTCCACAAAAATCTTTTCAACCCAGAATAATTTCTGACACAAAATTATTATTACTCGGTCAATTAATTTTGCTACTAATTCAATTATTGGCTCTAATGTAAAAGCAGCCATTTTAGTTCCAAAGTGTGTCTGTCTGTCTGTCTGTCTGTCTGTCTGTTTCTCTCACTCACTCACTCACTCACTCACTCACTCACTCACTCACTCACTCACTCACTCACACACACACACACACACATCTATTCTATGGCAGCTACCAGAAAATAAGAACCTGGTGCATGAAGCATGCGCGTGCACATGCACGCACGCACGCACGCATGCACGCACACACACACATGTCTATTCTATTGGAGCTACCAGAAAATAAGAACCTGGTGCATCAAGCATGACCAGATGGTGAAAGCTGGGAGACTATACGAAATCTTATGACAAGAGACTACTCAGTTTGGCAGAAAGATGAATTAAAAAGGGGACGTTGTTGCTGCCAAGAAAACAGATTTGCTGAGATTATTATTATTATTATTATTATTATTATTATTTCAATTTATATGCCGCCCTACTTGGTGAAAACAACCAACTAGATGACAACCTACTAGAGACTTCTGTTTAATGAATGTGTGAAACCATCCTTTTTGTCTTTCTGCAAGCTCTCTTCTGACCTTAGAACAGTGATGGCCAACCTTGGCACTCCAGGTGTTCTTCGACTTCAATTACAGGAAGCCCAAGTCAGTGCTCCTGCTGATCAGGACTTCTGGGAATTGAAGTCCAAGAACACCTGGAGTGCCAAGGTTGGCCTTCACTGCCCTAGAACTTATTTGAGAGCTGCAGTGCAGGATTGGGTTCTGGCAGCTTGGGTTGCACTTTTATCTAGCAGAGGAGTGTGGGTTTTGTTCCATGGAGAATTGTGATGCAAATCTGTAACCTTATAGTGTTGAACTGCTATGGCCTTGGGTCATGTCAATATGGTGGTAGCTCTGTACAATAAAGATCTTATTGAAGCGAGTAGGAGAGCCTGTCTAACCTGTGTTATTTTACTCAGTTACATCTCCTTTTCTGCATGTTTGGTTGAATTGGTTCCAACCCTAATGTGGTGCTGAGCTGCTGCCAGTGTGCTTTTTTTGTAATTTTTATTAAGCAATGATCTTAGAAAGTAAAACCTGAGTCTTTAATGTGGCCTCTGCTACCGTTTTAATACTGGTGAGAATAATCTTCTATTTCACCAAAACTATGTGTATTTAGTTTCTGTCTTCCTGGATAATTGAGGGATCCTATTAAAAAGACTCAAACAATCCTTGCTATAGAAAGACAGCTCTATAGACCCTCGTCTGTTTGGAATTAAAGGTGAAGGTGTTAAAGCCAGACAATACAACTCAGATCAAAGTAGCCAACACAGAAGGGGGCTCCATGAAGAGCAGATTGTCCCATTGCATCGCAGAAGGTGCCACTTATCTTTTTCTGTAATTGAATTTCATGAAAGAAACAAAGCGATCCTTTCCCAATGTAATTTAACCAGGCTCCTGGCTGGATCAACAACGAAAGCACCTGCTTTGTTTGTTTTTTAGGTTTGGGCAACAAACCCTCTGAATTTGATGGGGGTAGGTTAATCCATAACTCCTGTTTATGGAGAAGGGTGGCAGTGGCAGCAGCAGTAGCACCTGTTGGCCAGGCTAAATTCATGAATGTCATATTATTAGGTAAGGTTTTGGCTTCTGTAGGTTTGCTGTGAAGAATACTTGTTGTTTGTTTATTTATTTATTCAAATTTGTACGCTGCCCTACGCGCAGAGTGACTCAAGGCAGCTAACATAATATCACAGAACATCACACAGTCACAATAATAAGTTCAATAATAAAACCAAACAATCCAATACAAATTTAAAAGAATTTAAAAGAGTTAAAAATGTAAAGAGTTAAAAGAGTTAAAGGAGAGAGGGAAATTATTGAATTAGCCAGCAGGGTAGGGTTGTCGTGTTATTAGTACCCCACACTTGCCCCGCCAGGCAAGTCTTTA
Source organism: Furcifer pardalis (assembly GCA_030440675.1). Taxonomy (NCBI): domain Eukaryota; kingdom Metazoa; phylum Chordata; class Lepidosauria; order Squamata; family Chamaeleonidae; genus Furcifer; species Furcifer pardalis. Next base: position 73,449,118 of record CP126894.1, on the reverse strand, counting down.
CGCCTTTTCTAAAGGGCAGCAGTTTCCAAGAATAATTGAATAATATCATGAAGTCATAAATGGTCTCAAATACATACAGTACAACCTCGCATAATGAGAGCCTTATTGAGCAACTAAATTGCTTAACAAGCAGGATTTTCTCCGAATGGTTGCCCTCATAGAACGAGCAAAAACTCGTGTAAAGACTAAATCAGTGTTTGCAATTCCTGCCCCCCTTCCCAGAAGTCACGATTGGTCACTTACTGTGGTGACTGGAGTGGTGGCACTTTCCCCAAGTGTTTTAGACAGCCTCCGCCACATCCCAAGGTTGCGGGAGGCTTGTCCGACCATGATCCTTTTATTAAAAATCTCCGCTGCGTCCCTGCTTTGTCCGACCAGTTAATCCTTGGCACTTTGAGAGCTTGCGCTTCAGCACTGGGTGATGAGTTGATGATGCAAGCACCGTGTACCAATGGACTTCTCAAAGCTCATTGGACAAAGCGGGGAAGCAGCGGGATATTTTATAAACAAAGCACTCATAGTTGGACAAGCCTCCCACCGCTTTGGGGGACTTTGCAGAGGCTGTCCAAAACACTTGGGAAAAATGCCGCCACCCTTTTGAAGTGTGCCTTATGTTGAGTTGTGCCTTTAAAGAGCTCTTAATGAGTTTTGAACAAGTACCCTATAAAATACTCTTTTTGAAAACTTTATTCTTGATGTGCGATGTTTGATTTCATATGTCCCTACACACTATTTATGCAATTAAAGTGCACTTTATAAAGAATTTTGAACAAAAAAAATGAATTGGGAGAATTTTTCTGAGGTCCAGAATGGAATTTTGGTTTTTAATGCATTCCTATGGGAAAATGCATTTCGCTTAAAGAGTAACTCACTTAAAGAGCAATCCCATGGAACGCATTATGCTCTTTAAGTGATGTACCACTGTACCTTAAAAAGACTTTAACCTTGGAGGAAGAGATAAAGAAAGGAAAAGTTAATCAAAAAGCCTCTGTTAATGTTTGATTTATTGTGGGCAATTGGTATGATAAAGATGGAGAATATTTTCCAATACTTCTGTGATTTTCTTCTGAACCTAGTTAAAGAATCAAAGCATGTCATAGAATTAGTTTGAGCATAAGGAAGAGTTATAAGCATAAGAATGAAAAAGAGGCCAGATTGTTTGATTGGATCTAAATATATGATATTTGGGCGTTTCTTACAAGAAAAACAGACCCAGTACACCACCACGGGGGCAAGTGTGGAAACAAAACCTTTTGCAGAGGTCAGAATCCTATCAAACCCTACTGGTGTTTGTGTAAAGTTTGCGTAACTTACCATGGCTGATTCTAGCTAACTGATGAAGCAGCTGGGTGTGTCATGGTTGTGTGCCAATGTGTCCAATTGCATAGGTGAATTAGCTGAGACAAGTTATACAAATGCTGGAAAAGAATTTTTTTGGTGGGGGTTTGCATTTGCAGAGTAAAGTAGATTTTTAATTTCTTGATTCCAGTGGCAGAGAAGGAATGTGACCTTCAAAGCAGGTGGTGTATTTGGTGTGTGTGTATGTATTGTATTTGTAGTCATAACAAGCTGTAGACTGTGGGAACTGAACAAGGTTTGATGGGCATTGTATGCTGTGCTGTAATTGATTCAAATTCTTCAGGAGGAGGGATGAGGGGGAACAAGGTGTTTGGATATGAAAAGAAAAAGGAGGTGGGGGAGAGTTTTGCCATGCTTTAGGATCGCTTGCATCATTGGAGAGGTTTGTGGATAATACAGTGATGGGCATCAAAAAAATTTACTACCACACGTGGGTGGGGCTAACTCTGTAAGTGGGGCTAACTGTGGGGAGGGGAAAATATGTGGGTGGGGCCAAATATGTGGGCATGTGATCTAGTCATGCCTGCCACGTGGCCATGCAAACACAGACAGCACTGGCTCTCTGGCTGTAAATGGAGATGAGCCCTGTACCCTAGAGTTGGATACGACTGGCTTTTGAGCAATGGAGACTTTTACTTGCAACTAAATAGGGCCAAAACATCACAGCAAATTTGAATACCAATCAGGGATCTTCTGTTGTTAGGTAAAGGTTGCCCTTGCTCGACAGCCAGTGGTATCCAACTCTAGGGTATGCACGATCCGGTGCTAACCAGCTGATGCCTGCCACTGGCATAATAACTAGAAAAAAATGTAGTATTTATGTTAATAGGCCAGGCAAGGTTTTATTGTGTTAATATTGGGATGGTATTAGAAACTATGTTGCTTTGCTTTAATCTTCTTAAACTTAATAACTGTGCACTCAATAAACCACGATTGTACCCAGAACCATGGTCTCTGGTTCTTCTAGAGCTAAGCTGCTTGGAGGAGGTCTGGTGTCTTGGCAATGCTACTTTAACTTTAAGTAAATGCATACTGCATGTCCTACAACATCTGGCTGGTTTGCAAGTACCAACAGTCAGTGGGTGAAATCTATCACAGTTTCTCTTGCCTGAAGCTGGGCCATGGGTACCCAGGAACGACATCAAGGTGGTGTGGGCTTCACAGAGGGGTGCAGTCAGCTGAAGGTAGACTGAGTTGTGTGGTAAGGGGCCTGAGACTGTTTCACCCTTACAAATGCCAGTAGAGTTCTGGCCAGAGTGTGTGAAGAAGGTCATGCAATCATAGAGATGAATGGAGACTTGTAGACCATATAGGCCTATTCCCTTCTGCTTTGAGTCATCATGGTTCACCTACTGGGATAAAATGAACATTCTGTTAAGTCTATATGAATGCACCAATTGCTGAGGTGTTAATGATTATCAGGAATAGGCTTTCTATCAATCCCTTCAGAGGCACCGCTGGTGAAATTGTGAGTGGGCTTTCTCAGTGGCTATTTTGCTGCTGTGGATATCTCTGCCAAGAAAAACATGGCTGGCCACTTCACTTACGTCCCTCAGCTGGCAGTCAAAGTCCTTTCAATTAAAGTGGGCCATTGGTGGCTAAATGGGGTTGTGGTAGGAGTGCTGTCATTAGAAAAAGAAATGAACAACACTCAAATGGATTTTAAAAATAATACCCGGAAAAGACCATTAAGGCAGTCTCCCTATGCATCTCAACAAAATGTGCTTCTGATAGTGGCGAAAGCCTTGGTGTGGATGCCAGGGAGAATACAGTCCATCAGATACTCTAAAGGTAAAGGCAAAGGTTTCCCTTGCTCAAAAGCTAGTTGTATCCAATTCTAGGATTCAGTGCTCATCTCCGTTTCAAAGCCAAAGAGCCAGAGCTGCTTCTGCAGACGTTTCCGTGCCCATGTAGCAGGCATGACATAGTGCATTGAATGCTGTCTAGATAGGGCTTAATTGAGCTAATCAGTACTGTACTTAGAATTATTCCTGGGAATGAAGGAGTGACTAGGGAAACTTCATAGCACGGAAGAGACACATTCCTTGTTACAGATTCAGTCAATAGTTTGGCCTCACCATCCTGGACCATCTGGATTTTTCAAGAACTTTTCAAAAGAAGTCTCACATAAACTATTTTGCAGTAATCTAAATGAGATATGACTAAACTCAGAAGGGGATGTTACCTACCCTTCTTCCCAGGCTTCAGCCTTGTTTCCAAATGCAGAGGGCAAACAGGTGAAAAAAGGACAGGTATCCTGTAGCTAGAACAGTTGCTTAGGAGAAGCAATTTCAGCAGGTGGAGCTATTAAGACAAATTACACCTGCTGAAAACCTGGACACAACCATTAAAGGCACAACATTAAAACTACCGTCCCTCCATTCCACCAAGGGAGAAAAATTGTCCTCTCCAATATCACAGTGACTTTCACTCTTGGTGAGTTTAGAAGCTAAATGTTCTGGATCTAGGAAGGAAAAATCCCACCCACTGTTGTGTTTGTTTGATTTAGATTGGAAACAAGTTTCCACTGCTCTCCTTCAGTCTTGGCATGCCTCTTTTGTCATTTTAGCCTGCAAGATGTCACATGTTCTTTGATACACCCTTGCCAGCTTTAGCTGTAATACCCTGGGCAGCAATTTCAAACAGGTTGTTCTTTGTGAGAAAACAGAACTTTGCTTGAATAAAAGCAAGGAGGGAGTATCTGTGGCTGGCATAGGCACAATCCATGCAAGGAAGCCTGACCAGAATCACTGCTTTGATCAAGTATAAAACATAACAACAGCTGCATTGAGAAAGTTTGTTACGGTTTAGCTGGCATTTATCTCTTTTGCAAAGCAAGTACATTGTGAAAGCGGTAAAAATTAACTGCCAGAACACAATACTGTTTTTGTGACTTTGGAATTCAGATAAAGTTTTGCTTCTCTTGGCAGACTGAGAAAAAGAAGAGAAGATTTGCATACAGGTGAGGTGGGGGTGGGACAGAGGCCAGGTATGCAAACTGCCTCAGATGTTAGCACTACCTTTTAATTAAACTGGAGAGCTTTCCACTTGACCAGTGGCAAATGTGAAGAACCCATGGATTCAAAATGATGAGCAATACCAAGAAAAGTCATTGGATGGCAGCAAAGCATTTGGCACTTTACTAGCAGTGTTCTTGAGCATCCAAGCATGCTCCACACTTGGTGACTTCCATGAGCTGTCAATCAACAAGTTGGAGGCTGACGAGCTGAAGATATGTCCAAGCTCGCAAGTTGGCTCAAGAAACTCTGACACACAATTGGGAGGAGGAGGAGTTCTGAAGAAGCTGTTCTGAAACATCATCACCAGGAATCTTTATTAAACAACACTTCAGCTTCTCTGGTTCTTAAATGGAAAACTGCCACCTTCTTTCCTTCTCCAGTCCCAATCTACACGAGGAATGCTATGTTGTTTTAACACTTGCTGGCAATGTTTCATCAGTTAGATTCTGTCTCAAATGTAAGAATCCTGGAAATCAAAATCTATAAATAGTTAAATTACTACTATAGGCTAGTAAGCCACGTTAGATGGTAAGCCATGTCAGTACCTCCCTAATCTCCCTTCTGGAGAATGTTTATAAATTAGATAGATAGATTCTATTCAGTAGTTAACCTGTAGCACTGTAGTAGCTTAGTGGTTAAGGTACTAAGCTTGGAGACTGGAAGGTCAGGGTTCAATACCTGAGAGCTGCACTTGGGGACATGAAAGGAGCCTCATTTAGGCATCCCCTGAGTGGAGTTTCTCCAGCAAAAATCCTTTCAACCCAGAATAATTTCAATTTATTTAGTAGTTAATCTACAAAGAGAGCATTCCTGCTAATCCTTAGAGGAGAAGGGTGAAAAAGCTTTCCATTTCTTTTCAATAGTTGTTTACTGACACAGTGCATCAGTAATGCACTGAAATGGCTTTTAAAAAGAGAACCCTTTCAAAGCACTGCTCATGCTTTAGCAACAGTTAAAAAGAAATGGAACCCGCCCCCCTGGAGTCAGAAGGAAGCTTTCCATTTCTCAAGCTTGTGAAGTAATTTATGGAAAGAGATGGCTAAAGCCATCCACTTTGATTTGATCCTAGCAGTCATACATGATGGAACCAAACCAAAATTGAATTATCTTACCTGCACCAGAACAGGCAAATGAACAAATGAAGCAAGCAAGCAAACAAACAAACAAACAGCTCAACAGTAGGTGTTGAGCAGGGACAAGATGGTTTACAATGGCATCCATGTCATCGGGAAAGAGTAAACCATTCAATCCCCATCCCAGACCAGACAGCAGGACAAATGCCCATCTAGTTATTGCGGTGGTTTTTTTTATATAAAGTAAATAGATATCAGGCTTGCTATAACTACTTTTTTTTTTAAAAAAATGAGAACTCCAAGGTCCACCAACCAAAGCCAGGTACAAAACTCATAGCCTTAGATTTATTGCCTTTTGGTTGAGATTGAGTGTAGTGTAGTGTAGTGTAGTGTAGTGTAGTGTAGTGTAGTGTTGAACTGAAGTATATTGAGATCATGAATTTCATCTGAATACCAGAATGGAAATTACAATCTTTCCCAACAAAAAAACATGCTCTCTTCCTTTCTCTAGTTTCTGCTGCTGCTGTGACTAAACAATTATGAGTCAATAATCATGGCTACTTTATTTCAAGCCATTCCAGTTATTTGATTTGCTTGGTCTAATTCAGTATACAGTAAAACCTCATATAACACTAAAACCTGGTTCCACAAGTCTTGGTGTTATATGATTTTTAGTGTTATCTGATGCATGTTAAAATCCTATGGGATCCATAGAGATACATTGTAACCACACAGGCTTTAGCGGTTGTTATCTGAAGCATCCCATAGGATCTTAATGTTATCTGATGCAATTCTTCCCCCCAGATTCCTTAATGTGATGCGATTTTAGTGTTATTCGATACTAATGTTATATGAGGTATTATATCTTGATATCCAGTTGCTAAGCCTTAGGTTACCTAGTCTTGTGTAACACTAATACTATACTTTTCTCACTATTACCTGTATAATACTGGTAGTAAAACATACAAGGGGTGTGTGCACAAGGTCAGCTTTGTTTGTGCTCTTATCAGCAAACTAAGATTTTCTATTGTGCCTGAATCTGAGTTATGTTTCTTACAGCAAAGTGCAAAGATCTTAGTTTGCTTCTCTGATGTTTATACTGCAATTGACGTCAGAGCAGGTCAGCCAATGATATCACAGGTCAGCCAGTGTCATTAAGGGAAGATTGAGCAAAATAGGATGAATAAACAGGTAATACTTGTACTAACATGGGACAGAGTTCTAGGATGCAGAAAGATCCAGATCCTGTCCTCAGCATCACCAGAAATTGTTGGCAAATTTGCTATTGGACATGATGAACTACTGCTCACAAGCCTAGATCAGGCAGAAGGTCTGTGTGGTCTTCTTCCAATGTTGTTAGCCCACAAGTAGCACCATCCATTACCATTGGATAAACATGATGATGGGAGCTGGAGTCCAACAGAATGTAGAGGATGACATCTTCCAAACCCCTAAATTGTGGTATTAAAATTTCTGAGCTAATGGATAAATGGCTTTATTCAGTGCTCAGAGAAATTACTGTTTTGCACTGTAAACTATGAGGATCCTCCAGCCATCATAGCCACTGGGGTTTCAGATTCTTGGAGTTGTAATCCAGCAAAGCAACTTCTTCAAATTTTGGTCAGACTTGGAGAGAGGCTTCGTTTTATGTTCCTCACACTGGCCTGCTTTTAGGCTTATATAATGATGTAGGTTTACATATGACTTTGCAAGCAGAGAGACAGACGAACCCTGCCCTGAAGAGCTTGCAGATGAAAAAGAGCAAGATTAGACATGGAAGAGTTTAGATAAAGTAGGATATGAGCATGACTCTATTTCTCTCTCTGTGTGTATTTAAGCCATAATTCCCAAACAAGTATGTGCAGATTCCTCACATGTATTAAAATTAAAAAAGGTATTCAGCAAAATGCCATAAACAATAAGAGATTCAGAATACCTCATAGATGGTTGTTAACCTATGTAAGTAAACCTCCAAACCCACTTACCTGCTGGCTCACCGAAAGTAACAAAAAACAAATGGGTTATTGCAACTTGGCATCAAGAGTTGCTAGTTTGAGCTCTGGCACAGGCAAGCTGGCGGAAATTTCCACAGCTCCAACTGCGAAGGTTCTTCTTTCCAAGTTGCTCTTTGATTGAGCCCTTGTATGTGAACTTAGAGACAACCTGGTGATGTGTGAGGGAAAGATTATTCCATGCATAAAATGACATAAAATATTATGTGCTGCTCTTGTTTTTTTTAAATTGATCAGATTTCTTGGGCAAAACATAAGCTCAAATCATTCACTGATTAGTAACTTTTTTGACTGGTTCCTCCTTTTCATTGATTGATTCCAACCTGAAATATTACAATTTTAGAGCACAGCTGATGGTTAGCAAATGACTATTGTTAAGTACTGTATATGGATAAAAATTTTATATGTGCCTATTCATTCTAAGGGTTACTTTTCCAACTCAGAAGTATACAAATGTTAAGAAGTGTTATTATTGTCTTCTGTCAGGAATTACATGATATCACCAATTCCTAGTGCTGAAAAGCCTCTTGTAATTGTGGCCCCTGAAATAATGGTCAAAGAGTATTCAACCAAAGGTTGTCCTAAACCCACACCTCATATAGGCTTGTGTGAATGTGTGCAAATGAGGCATCTGAAACCATTGGACTGTTATTGTCAGGAGAAGGTGGCAGGAAGAGAGGAAGACCCAATATAAGTCATGGTGGTGGTTACAGTCATGGTCATCCTCTCCTCCTCCTCCTTCTTGATGTGTCAAGAGAGATGCAAAGTTCTTGTTCTGGCACTTCTACCAACCTCCACTGGTGTTCTTGTAATATTTCTTTGATGTTTTCTCTCCACCTTCCTCTGGGTCTGCCTTGTGGTCTTTGTCCTTCTCCTCTTTTCACATATGCCTCATATGCAGTGATGGGATGTAACAGGTTCTCACCAGTTCGCCAGAACCGGTAGTAACTTTTCCCAGTGTCCCAGAGAACCGGTAGCAGCTTTTGGGGGGAACCACCTTTAGGGCTTACCTTTTCACTGGTTTCCCCACTGTGCATGCATGCCAAGCACTTGGTGTGCATGCACACCTACATTGCTTGGCATGTATGCATGGCCTCCTTGCTGTCCTCTCAAGCGGGGAGGAGGAAGAGAAGCTGCTAGCCTGAAGCTCCCTATAGCCTGCTCCCCAGGGTAAGTGACTCACCTTTGAATGTGGTGTGTCTGTGTGTATTTTAAATGTGCATTTAATACCTTTACCTATATTGACGTACTACCACAGTTCCTAAAAAGGCCTGTCTTGGGGTTTTTAAGCAAAGTCTTGGGTGTGTGTGTTTTATTTTATTTTTTATTATTTTTATTATTTTTTATTATTTTTATTTTTTATTTGGCCCCGCCCACAACATCATGACATTGGCTCAGCCCATGACATCATGATATCATGATGTTAGCTCTGCCCACACTGTGATGATATCACGGTGGGGTAATAAAATTTTTGACACCCCACCACTGCTCATATGGTATGGAATTCGAAGATATTCTCTTCAAATATGCCTCTCAAAGTCCAACCCCAAGCTCATGTTGTGAGAATGGTAGCAGGCCAAAGTAAGGGATTGCTAGGATTGGACAAAGTATGGTGTGGCCTTATGCCACAGGATTGCTACGGCAGCCACAAAGGCCATCGTGGATCACCCCAAAATGAACTGGCAAAAGAGGTTCTGGTGAAGTTGCAACAGGTTCATCAAGCCGGCAATGAATAGCATAAGGAGCCCTGGAGAAATTTCTACACTCAGTGCATATTTAGTCAAAGAAAGGTTACATTATTGGTGTAATAGCTGGACCCTTTTACAGTTTACTCAATCATGTCTTCATTCATCTGGAAATGTCAGGTAATTCAGGACCATGCTTGAGTTTCAAGATTCAGAGCACACAAGAGCTCCTTCTCTCATTAAATGTCTCCTGTCTAGCATTAAGATAAAACATGACGGAAGGAAACACTGGATTATTCTGTAGGTTAAGGACAGGACATGGGCTTAGAATGACACATTTTTTTCTTCTGGCCAACAAAGTTGATTAACTTTAATAATGTGGCCTCTAATGTTTCGTTATAATCTTATTTTAAGGAAATGTTCAAGCATTAAGCTTTTTTTCCCACAGCACTGAAACAATGTGCCTTTCCTTGCCAAATATCACATTCACACATATCCTCTTCACTCCTGCAGCTTGAAGGTAATATTTGGACATTTTCCATCATCTAGCTGCCAATTTACCCTCATAGATTATTATCCGGATTCATGTGACAGAAATGGCATCCTGATGTAGAGGAAGGTATGTTCCTGGGGTTCTTTGATTTTTGCTCTTGCCGAAGCCAAACACCGCCTGGCCCAACAACATTGTAAGGTAGCACACATGCTTGCCACATTTTTCACTGTGGTGTTTCCTGAAGGAAAACATTCATTCTAGGGAAAGGCCATCTTTTAATAGTGTGGGATCCAAACAATTGCGAAGGTCTCCCTTTCCTTCCCCTTCCACCCCTCTTGCCTGTTGTGAGTGAAAGCCACTGGGGCAGACCTTGATTAGGCTAGGAGACAACAAACAGTGGTGTGCTGGCCTACAGGGATACAGGGACTCATCCTGGTGCACCCCAGCAATTGGCGCCCCCCCAGAGGCAGGCAGAATTATTTCACCGGGTGACATAATTAACCCGGGCACAAAATTTCTCCCCCCCCCCAATAGATGCCCCCATCACTCTCTGTCGACTGCCCTCCCAAGGTGCCCAGCACACCCCTGTCAACAAAGGAAAGGGCTTTTCCAACACCATCACCCCCATTACAGAATGTGGGCCCCCCTCAGCAAAGTGGTGACTAGCACCCACACTCCAATTGTTTCGGCACTAGCCTCTTTGTTTGCCAAGGCCTTTTAATGTACTGCTTTAGTCTGCTTTGTTGGCTTATGCTACCTTTCCTCCTTCTTACCCCATAACATCTTCTGGAGTTTTTGTTTTTATTGCATGTTACTTTTTAATGTATATTTGTACATTGCCCTGGTTTCCATGAGGATGATGGATAGTTTAAAATATTTCAGTAAATAAACAAGTTAAAGGAACAATGGCATTAACTGGATATGGAGTAGAAGGACTCTGAGATATTTCCCCAAGATTCCAACAATCATAGCTGCAAGTTAAAGTACTTTATGGCCATCAATATCCAAGGGAACTGATATCTTCTTTTCCCATATACCACTGTATAGATCAGGGGTGCCCAAACTTTTCAGGCCATGGGCTGGTCATGTGGTTCAGGGAGCTGGTCACAATGGCCTGGTGGCCGGATCCAGGCCCCAACACCAATTAATCCAGCCCACAAAGCCCTTGTCGCTCCTGGAAGCGGAAGTAAAATGCACCCATATGGGCGCGTTTTACTTCCACTTCCAGGAGCGACAAGGGCTTTGTGGGCTGAATGAGTTGGCATCGAGGGCCAGATTTGGGCCCTGGGCCATAGTTTGGACACCCTTGGTATAGATTCAAGAGAGAATTGGACAACTATCTGTCGTATCTGCTTTGATTCAGATTTCTGCATTGAGCAGGGGTTGGACTTAATGGCCTAAAAGGCTCCTTCCAACTCAATTATTCTATGATTCTCTTTCATTTTTAGTGCTTAATCTGTTTAGCAGTTAGGTCTTGATACATAATTCAGGTCATGGTCATTTAGGTTCAATTTCCTCCAAAGAGGAACTCTTTTGTAAGGCAGGGAGTCGCAATGCCTCTCTGAAGATCGTGTTTACTCAGAACCTCTTTAAAAACTGATTTCCCAGCTGAGTAATCATCACACTCCTGCTGTTATAAATATTTTGGTTCACAGCAGCTTGGAACACACACTGGGGCTTCTCCTTTTGTCAGGGCGGGTGGTGAGTATGGAAAGATATGGCTAAGAAATATGAACCATGTGTTTATTATACAGCACCACTATTTTTTACAGCTAGAACATGTCTTTTGATAGCGAATGGATAAGCTCTGGTCCTGAGTTCCCACCATACAGATATCTAACAGCAGCAGCAGCAGCAAACAGGATGTATTTTTAATGGTGTGTGCATACCACCATCAGAATCCAGGAATTTAATGTTATCATATTTAATACTTCCTTAGAAATACTATGCTCTTTTTGTCCCTTACTGGCAGATGTGACTTAGGTGATAATCTGGACTCTTTCTCGCTCTCTGTACCTAAAATCTATGCTGGATTTGTGAAACTATGGAAAGCTATGGAATTATGTAGGGTTTGTGAACCGTACAGAGCTATGAAATTATCAAGAGTTATTAACGAGACTTGGAGCAGACTGCGCCTCAGATAATAATCTACTGATTGCAAAATTCAGGCTTAGACTAAAGAAAATAGGAAAAACAATTAGGCCAGACAGGTATGACCTAGACAACAGAGTCAGGTTCGCCTGATTGGGGCGGGATAATAAATCTAAATAAATAAATAAATAAATCCCTAAGGAATACACAGTGGAGGTGTGGAACAGATTTAATGGCTTAGACTTGATAGAGTGCCAGAAGAATTATGGACAGAGGTGCGTGACATCATGCAGGAGGCAGCAAGGAAAACCATACCAAAAGAAAAGTAGTGTAAGAAAGCAAAGTGGTTGTCTGACGAGGCTCTTAAAATAGCAGAGGAAAGAAGGAATGTAAAAGACAAAGGAGAAAGGGGAAAAATCAACCAATTGAATACAGAATTTCAAAGAAAAGCAAGGAGAGATAGGGAAACTTACCTAAATGAACAATGCAAAGAAATAGAGGAAAACAACATAAGGGGTAGGACTAGAGATCTTTTTTTAAAAATGGGGAAATCAAGGGAACATTTAAAGCAAAAATGACCATGAAAAGGGACAAAAACAGCAAGGAGTTAGCTGATGCAGAAGAGATTAAGAAAAGATGGCAAGAGTACACAGAGGAACTATATAAAAAGGACCTCAACACCCCTGATAATCACAATGATGAGAACATCCTAGAGAGTGAAGTCAAAAAGACCCTAAAAAGCACTACAAACAACAAAGCCAGTGGAGAGGATGGTATTCCAGTTGAATTTTTCAAAGCCCTAAAAGATGATGGAATCAAATTATTGCATTCTATATGCCAGCAGATTTGGAAACACAACAATGGCCACAGGATTGGAAAAGATCAGTATTCGTTCCAATCCCCAAAAAGAGTATTGGCAAAGAATGTTCAAATTATCAAACAATTGGGCTCATCCCACACACTAGCAAGGTGATGCTCAAGATAATACAGGATAGACTGCAGCAGCACGTGAAGAAAGAATTACCAGAAGTGCAGGCGGGGTTCAGAAGAGGCAGGGGAACTAGAGACCACATTGCCAACATATCATGAAGAAAACAAAGGAATATCAGAAACAAGTCTACGTCTGTTTCATTGACTACACTAAGGCCTTTGACTGTGTGGACCACAACAAAATAAGTAATTAAAGAGATGGGAATTCCGGAACACCTTATAGGCCTCATGAGAAATCTGTACATGAATCAAGAAGCAACAATTAGGACAGAATACGGAATGCCGGAGTGGTTTGGAATAGGAAAAAGAGTAAGACAAGGCTGCATTTTGTCACCCTGCTTATTCAATTTATACACAGAGCACATAATACACAATGCAGGGTTGGACGAATCACAAATTGGGATCAAAATTGCTGGGAGAAACGTCATCAACTTGAGATATGCAGATGATACTACCCTAATGGCAGAAAGTGAGGAGGACCTAAAGAAGCTGCTGCTTGGGTTGAAAGAAGAGAGTGCAAAAGCTGGCTTGAGACTCAACATCAATAAAACTAAGATAATGACAACAGGCCCTATCAGTCCCTGGAAAATAGATGGGGAAGAAGTAGAAGCAGTGACAGATTTTACTTTCTTAGGATCCAAGATCACTGCAGATGGTGATTGCAGCCATGAAATAAAAAGGCGACTAATGCTTGGGAGACAATCTATGAGAAACCTGGGGAGCATAGTGAAAAGTAGAGACATCACCTTGCAAACAAAAATTTGCAAAGTCAGAGTAATGGTATTCCTGGTGGCAATGTATGTTTGTGAGAGCTGGGCCATTAGGAAAGCTGAGCACAGAAGAATAGATGCCTTTGAGATGTGGTGTTGGAGGAGAGTTTTGGAATTATTATTATTATTATTATTATTATTATTATTATTATTATTATTATTATTATTATTATTATTATTATTATTATTATTATTATTATTATTATTATTATTATTATTATTTGCACCCCAGGGTGCCGGAGGTGAGGGTGCACCAGGATGAAACCCCCTGTCTCAGTGACCCAGCCCATGCCTGCTTCAGTCCCTTCTGCCTGACCTAGTGTGAGAAAAATTAGCTGCCCGATTATGCTTTTTCTGTGTACCCCCGTCCTTTGACTAAAGGATAGCTAGTGAGGCTTGCTGTGTATTGGTAATCTCTCTCCCCCCCGCCCCTATTCTGATGCCTTTAAACCAGTGGTGGTTTAACCAGAACCACTAGCAGAAATTCTGGCTGGCCCCGCCCATCCAAATTTTGAAATAAAGTAGTCCTAATTCGGGTGCAACACAGGGCTTTTCCCCTGGCCACGCCCACCATACCACGCCCACAGTGTGGTAGTAATTTTTTTTGAGCCCACCACTGAATTAAACCTGAGTTTTTTCAAAGATGGGAGAGAAAGGTACTTTTACTCTACCAGGGCACAATTCAAAGTGGTGGTTGTAATCTATAAAGCCCTAAATAGCATGGGTTCAAGCTTATCTCAAAGACTGCATCTCCCTTTATGAGTCTTCCTAGGTGTTAAGATGGTCAGGGGAAGCCTTTTTCTGGATCCCACCACCCTCACAGATGTGTTTAGTGGGGACAAAGGAGAGGGTTTTGTCTGTTGCTGCTCCAAAACTAAAATTCCCTCCCATGAGAGGTCCAACTGGCCACATCTTTTTGTCTTTCTGCAAGTAGGCAAAGACTTTTCCCTTCAGGCAAGGTTTTCCACAGGGTCTGGCTGCCTCAAAGGTATTTTTTTTAATGGGCTGGTTTGTACCTTGCTGCTTTTAAATGTGCTGTTTCGTTTATGTTTTAGTACTGTTCTTTTGAATTGTTTTAATGTATTTGTTTAACCATTTTAAATTTTTAAATAATTTCTTGTTTTTTTCACTTTCTCAAAGATTGTGGTATTTTTGAAGTGGGCAATGACAACCATGTGCTGGCTAATCTTCCTCACACTAGGTCAGGTGGAAGGAACTCCAGAATGATAGGTGGAAGCAGGGGTGAAAGGGAGAGCTAAGAGAGAGAAGTAGATATTATTACATGTATAGAGGGAGGGAGGAGGTAAGCATTCATGTACTAAAGACACAATTTTCTAATAAAGAGGGACATAGGGTTGGGATGGGTTGTCAAACTATGGACAGAGACAGCAAGCAAGTGCAATGCTTAAATGTTCTTTCTTTCTTTCTTTCTTTCTTTCTTTCTCCTCCTCCTCCTCCTCTTCATCATCCCCATCCTCATCACCATTACTTACTTACTTACTTACTTACTTACTTACTTACTTACTTACTTACTGTGGTGGGACTGGATGGGACTGCAGTGGCTCAAGTGGTTAAGATGCTGAACTCAATGACTGGAAGGTTGGAGTTCAATTCCTGAGTACTGTACAACAGAGTGAGCTCCTGTCTCTGTTCCAGCTCCTGCCAACCCAGCATATAAATAGGGACCACTTCGGTGGGAAGGTAAACAGCATTCCATGCACTTCAGTGTTGAGGCATACTTGCCACATGTCCATAGAAATGCCTGCAGATGCAGACAGTGCTGGCTCTTTAGCTATAAACAGAGATGAGCACTGAACCCTAGAGTCGGATATGACTGGCTTTCGAGCAAGGGCGACATTTGCCTTAGCTCAGAAAACCTTAGATTTTACGAACATTTTATGAAAACCTTAATTTTATGAACATAATGTCTTTATTTTTCCCCATTTGAAACATCACCCTTAACTAATGAATTAAATAAAAGAAATAAATGAACTAATGAGCATAATTCAACACATCAAATTCACGCACTAAATTCCTGATGGTAGTGTCCTTAGACTCTACCTGCTACTCTACCTTACTGCCTAGCTGACATAAATGTTAATATAAAAATACATGGAAACCTGCAACCCCACTTACATAACATGATATATGAACAATAACCAAATAGCAATGAAGCCAGCAGCTTTTGCGATGTAATGAAAATCATGTACTTTTGATGAGCTGCCACCGCAAAACTAAAGCACCCATGAAATAATGGTTACATCGACTGAAAGCTTATCTCGGTGACTTTCAGAAATGCAAAGAGCTGTTGGCTAAAATTACAAAGTGATGACGTCATTGCTTCCAAAAGTTGCCTTGAAAAACTGCAATCTTTGCTGGGGGGTTGATTTCCAGCGGCCCAGCGACCAAACCATACAACTGATTCAGGTGACCCAAAGTGCATTTGAAAGAGGAAATAATAACCTTTGTGGTGACACTTATTACATTTGAAATTGGACTTCAGGGGAAAAAAAACTATGAAGTGTTTTACAAAAAACCACTCAAATGAGGTCACAAAAACACAAAAATAAAAGGGAAAAACATGTTAGAAACTGAATAAAATACCTTCCTGAGGTGAATAAAGTTCAAATACAACATGTGGAGAAGAATGACACCAAAGCAGGAATCAACAACAAAGATATTAAGGAAAAATATGACTTGTAAAAATGACATTTTTGACCGGGGGGGGGGGGTCAGTTGGCAGTGAGCCTGCGACCAAACCAATCAACTGATTGAAGTAATCCAAACTGTGATTATAATAACCTTTCCTGTGACACTCAGACAATTTGGATCAGACTTCAGAAACATTTTCTATGAAGGTTTAAAACAAACAAAAAAAACACTTTCTAAACTTCTTTCCTTCAAAAAAAAAAGTATATCTCCACACCAGAATAGATACATTGTTGTGAGAATGGATACACTGCAGCAAGTTTCTCCTTTGAAGTCATAACCATGTTCCCTTTTGACTTTCCCTCTTATTAAAGAACTGCTTTCAAGGAATCGTGAAGGAAAAACTCTTTTACTTTGCGGTTTGACTATTGAAATATTTATTAAAAATAGATCTTTTGCAGTTATTCACCTGTGGTGAATTGTGTGTTCAGTGGGCTGCTTATGAACATGTGTGCATAGTGTGTAGAGTCAGGGAGTATGAAAAATAATGGTTAAAAGCATCTTTATTGAAAAATAAAATATAAAAAAATAATAAACACAAATGAAACTGGGATTTCTGGTTTTGGGTTAACACAACGTAGCAGTTCAAAAGCAAGAAATTGCAAGTAGATAAATAGGGGCCACTGGTGGGAAGGTAAACAGTGTTCCATGCCGGCCACATGTCCATGAAAATGTCTGCAGACACAGACAGTGCTGGCTCTTTGGCTATAAACAGAGATGAGCACTGAACCCTAGAGTCAGATATGACTGGCCTTCGATCAAGGGTGACCTTTACCTTAGCTCAGAAAACCTTAGATTTTATGAATATTTTATGAAAACCTTAATTTTATGAACATAATGTATTTATTTTTCCCCATTTGATACATCACCCTTAACTAATGAATTAAATAAATGAACTAATGATCATAATTCAACATATCAAATTCATGCACTAAATTCCTGACGGTAGTGTCCTTAGACTCTACCTGCCCTCCCTTTTTTTTAGCTGGGAAGAATTTGACCATTAGCTTAATATAATTTGTGGACACTTCTATCGATTCTCTCAGATCAGCTAGATTCCCAAGGATACAGCTTAAATTTTAACAAAACATAAAGAACTGTTAGAAGCAGTTTCATCTGACCAGGAGTCAGCAATAAAAGGGGGCGGAGTCTAGTACAAAAGACTATGGGGTACCTGCACCATTAACAGTTAAGCAAATAACAGCTTTTCAGGGGCTTGCATTCCCTTTTATGCATAAATATTAAAAGCCTGTGAACACCACTCTCTTTGCCATTTAGACATACAAGGATTAAAGACACAAAAAACTAAGAGTGTGTTGCATGGAAGGGGTAAGGGTTTCATGGTTGTTAAAATAAACAGCCAGTAGTAATAGTCCTGATCTAATTTATCTCTCAGCGGAAAGGTGGTTCTGGACTTTGGAACATTCCTTAACTCTTTTCCTGATGGAAGAAAGACCATTTCCACATATTACCAGGCAAAGCGATGAGAGCTAACAGCCCTTTCCAATGCCATCCACCTTTTATGACATGGCACACATTTACAAAAATATTTTTTCCTAATTAACAGAGAGTTGTCAGGTTTTTTTTTCTTGCCTCTTACACTGTCACAACGTGGAGGGGATATTGAAATAGTGGTGTAAATGCAAGGTAATCCATTACTTTGTCAGACTTAAGCTCACTACAGAGATAGGTTTTAATGTAATGTAGCAATGTCAGTAAAGTAGTGTGATGGCCCAGAGGTTAAATAAAATATGTTTTGATGCACATTCATACATAAAATTATAAATTGGGATGCGTGCCTGTGTGTGTTTGGTACATGTTTTAACATGTGCTTTTCTCCCATTTACCCCCTCACTGAGTTCTTACACTATGGCTGAAATCCTGTTGCCATCAGGTAAGGTCAGGATAATGATGTGAATGGCCATCTCAATTTTTACAGAAATATAACATTAAGGATTTCTTCTCCAAATGTCCCAAGGATCCTTGGAATGTCTGTTCATTGTTCATTAGGATGTGTAGGACAGGCAAGTGAAGTATTTAATTATAGAACATGGCTCCCAGTAGAATGATTTTACTGGCCAGCAGTGATTTTTTGGTAATTAAAAAGTCCCACCACGTACTCCATGTATGTATTTATTAGACAACGTGGAAGCCAAATATAACCTTCAGAAAAATGCATATGAATTTATTTTCCATTACCTAGTTTATCTTGGATGAAACCTGTAGGTTGCATTTTTCCATGAAATCCTCTCCCTTATAAGTTACTGGGATGCTGATGATCTCTGGCAGGGCTTTTCCTCTCTTCTCCTTCATGTCCTCCTTTTTAATATCACATCTCAGCCTTCTTTCCTAAGCATCACATCATCTGTTTTTCAGAACAATGTATCCTCCAAATGATGCAGTAAAGCAGGGGTGAGCAATTTCAGTGCCAGACTACAGTATCTTTGAAAGCTGGTTGTTGGTGATCAGTTCAGATTTCTTTTTTGAAATGGTAGCTGTGTTAGTCTGGGTTTTAAGCATACCAGAGAGTAAACAAAACAAAACAAAAAGACAAAAATATTGTAGCACTTTAAAGACTAACTACTGCTGTATTTTAATGTTCGTCTGACAAAATGGACTTGATCCACAAAAGCTAACATTGAAATACATCATGCTTTAAAGTGCCACATTTTTGTTGTTTTGTTTACTCTCTGATATCCTTTATCTTTTTTGTTTTCACAACTCATTGGGTGAGGGAAAGGAAGGGAAGAGAGGGAGAGAGAGAAATGTGTGGTCCTGGCCATTGCATGTATGCCTTTGCCTACAACTGAGTTTGTCCTGGCCTTCTGTCAACAAGGCCCATGCAGGTATATCCGGCAATCAGGCTTTCTCCCACCCTGTCCTTGACTCTGGTTCCCTGGGGTGACAATAGCAATGTATGGAATTCCCCCTTGCTTCATTTGAGGTGTCTTTGGCTTTGGTTTGGAGAGCTACATTGCTTGAGATGTTCTCCAACAGTGTCAGCACATTTTAATCTAGAACTGTGGCACCTTTTGCTTAATGCTTGCTGTTCTTGGCCTCTCCCCCACATTGGGATGAATCAGCTGAATTTGTGGTTGAGTGCCGTGATGGTTGGCATCTTTCAAACAAACTGGCTGAGACAAGGAGATTGTTCCCTAGAGTTATCCTCAAAAAATGTGTGCTCTCACTTAAAAAACAAACAAACCCAGGGCTCTTCCTACCCATAAGATATGTGAAAAGTGTCCTGAAGACAAGCTATCTGATAGGCTATCAGGAACCTGCTTGATGTATGACAGATCCACGAGCTGTCAACATGACTGCTAAGCTGGTTGCCAAGAAGGTGAGATGCCAAATACCAGGTGAACATCTTTGCCAGCTTAGCACCTCAGAGCCACGTGACTGCTGCCTGGCAAAGAGCTGCTTTTGCGTAGCTCACAGGGATGGAAAAACAAGCATGTTGCCTTAATGTGCCTCCTCAAACAAGATGATGATTTACAGTGGAGACTTCAAACTGCCGAGTTAGGCATTTTGCTATTTGGCATTTACTGTGGGTGTACAGTGACTGTGTTATAGCCTGGGTTGAGATCTCTTGCAGTTACTACTTGTGTTTGTGTCCTGATTTTCACAAATAGCAGCTGTGGTAGACTAGACAATCTGGAGGCCACACTGAACATTATGTGAGTGATCTGTCACTGTCTTCCTGTTGTCCCAACACTTTCCCTTTCATGTAGCTCCAGAAACTCTGTATCTATTCAGAACAGCTGTGAAGATCCATTCCAACTTTCCAGACATCTTGGACTATATCTTGAATATTCCCTTCCCCTAATCATGCGGGCTGGGATTTCTGGGAATTGAGAATCCAAAACATTCGCAAGACTGAAAGTTCCTCACTCACTGGAAACAGGGAGGGAATTTTTAATTTTTCCTTCCATGCAGCTTTCTCTAACCTATATTGCTCCTCTAAGGTTAGCCTCAGAATTAAAACAGTTGCACCCTTCTATCTTGCAGAGTTAATAATCGTTGCCTCCACCACTGCCTTTGCTGCCTTTGCTGCCTTCACTCCTTCTGCTTCTGTCTGCACCTGCGCCATCTCCATTGCTGTTGCCTCCTCCTCCTCAATCCTTGTCTCTTCCACTTGGTGTGTCTCTGCTGGCAGTCTGTAGCAGGGAGGATGTTGTAAGGAGCTGCTGCCAGAAGGGCTGGGCGTGTGAGGCAGGTGTGTGTACAGCAGCTTCTTACAACATCTACCCTGGCAGGGACACGCCAAGCCAAGTGGAGGGGACAAGAACTGAGGCAGTGGTGGAAGTGGCAGAATCCGGTCCCTCAACATTCTGAGGGACCATGAACTGGCCCCTGGCTTAAAAACTTTGAGGACTCCTGATTTAGCTAACATTTGGGAGAATTAGGAAATAAGTCTCATATATTCAACAAAGTTGCATACTTATTTCATAATGCCAACTGCAAGAGGGGGCAGGATGGGGCGTTTATATTGTACCATCAAGCAGCACCTGACTTATGGTTTGTGATATACTTCAGGAGTACTCTTACTATCTCTACCATTACCTGAGTTTTCATGGCTTGAATCAAGATATGCTTTAGATAACAAAACAACAATCTGAAAGTGCAGGTTTATTATCTTTGCTGGATATGTGATTTAGTTTTCCTTTGGTTGGATGACTACCTGTTCAATTTTAGGCCAGTGGTTCTACTCCAGGCACTCCTCGCTGAATAACAATGGCAAAAGACAAAAAGATTCTACTCAACCTGAAAAGGCAGTACTACTGAAATGGTACTTCTATGGAAGCCAATAGATTCCTGAGGTCTCCAGAAGATTCTTTTTAGTTGGTATGATTGGCAATCCTGCTGAATCTCTCCCCCCCCCCTCTCTGAAAGGGCCCTCTGGGAATGGCTCAGGCACTGATAATAACTTCCTAATGTCCTCTTCCATTGAGGAAAACCTGTGGAACTCATAGGCATACATCTGATCTGAGAGCAACAGAATGAATAGGAAAACTGCTTTTTGTTGTTCAGTCACATAGTCGAGTCCGAACCTTTGCGACCCTGTGGACCATCGCATGTCAGGCACCATTCTCCTCAACCCGCTCAGCTCTATGCCCATTGCATCAACAATACCATCTAGCCGTCTCATTTTGGGTCACCCCTTCTTCTTTTGCCCTCAACCTTTTCCAACATCAATATTTTCTCAAGTGAATCCTCTCTTCTCATTTGGGGTCCAAAGTACAGTACTTACCTTCATCTTCAATATTTGGCTTTCCAAGGAGCAGTTGGGGTTGATTTCTTTTAAGATCAACCTATTTGTTTCCTTTGCTGTCCAAAATTCTCCTCCAACACCACATTTCAAAAGTGTTTGTTCTTCTGCGCTCAGCTTTCCTTATAGTCCAGCTCTCACAACCATACATTACTACCAGAAATACCATTGCTTTGACTATGCGGATTTTTGTTTGCAAGGTGATGTCTCTACTTTTAATGATGTTCCCCAGGTTTCCCATAGCTTGTCTCCCAAGAATCAGTTGCCTTTTTATTTCATGGCTGCAATCACCATCTGCAGTGATCTTGGATCCTATGAAAGTAAAATCTGTCATTGCTTCTACTTCTTCCCCATCTATTTTCCAGGGACTGATAGGGCCTGTTGCCATTATCTTGGTTTTCTTGATGTTGAATCTCACCCTAGCTTTTGCACTCTCTTCTTTCAACCTAAGCAAGAGCTTCTTTAGGTTTTTTTTTCACTTTCTGCCATTAGGGTAGCATCATCTGCATATCTCAAATTGTTGATGTTTCTCCCAGCAATTTTAATTTCAACTTTTGTTTCATCCAGCCCTGCATTGTGTATTATGTGCTGTGTATATAAATTAAATAAGCAGGGTGACAACATGCAGCCTTGTCTTACTCCTTTTCCTATTCCAAACCACTCTGCGTTCCATATCCTGTCCTAATTGTTGCTTCTTGACTCATGTAAAGATTTCTCATGAGACATATAAGGTGTTGTGATATTCCCATCTCTTTAATTACTTGCCACATTTTGTTTATTTATTTATTAGTTCAAATTTATATTGCCACCCACTTGCCATGTCAACTCAGGGCGGCTTACAGACAATACATTACATTACATTAGAATACAATATGTTGGGGTGGGTCCTCAACCTGCCCTGGCTTCTTCTTCCCCTGGCAGTTGGTATAGGCACAGGGGGAGGGGCGGCAAGGTCCTCATCCTGCCCTGGCTTCTTCTTCCCCCAGCAGTTGGTATAGGCACAGGGGGAGGGGTGGCAAGGTCCTCATCCTGCCCTGGCTTCTTCTTCCCCTGGCAGTTGGTGTAGGCACAGGGGGAGGGGCGGCAAGGTCCTCATCCTGCCCTGGCTTCTTCTTCCCCCAGCAGTTGGTATAGGCACAGGGGGAGGGGTGGCAAGGTCCTCATCCTGCCCTGGCTTCTTCTTCCCCCGGCAGTTGGTGTAGGCACAGGGGGAGGGGCGGCAAGGTCCTCATCCTGCCCTGGCTTCTTCTTCCCCCGGCAGTTGGTGTAGGCACAGGGGGAGGGGCGGCAAGGTCCTCATCCTACCCTGGCTTCTTCTTCCCCCGGCAGTTGGTGTAGCTGAATTGAGATTGTTGTGATCCACACAGTCAAAGGCCTTGGTGTCGTCAATGAAACAGAAGTATACTTGTTTCTGGTATTCCTTTGAGCCAATGTATGTTGGCAAAGTGGTCTCTAGTCCCCCTGCCTCTTCGGAACTCAGCCTGTACTTCTGGTAATTCTCTGTCCACATGCTGCTGAAGCTTATCCTGTATTATCATGAACATGACCTTGCTAGTGTGTGGTATGAGCATAATTGTTTGATAATTTGAGCTACAGCACAGGTAAAACAAAATGTTCCAACCTAATATGAATGAGAATCCATTATCAGATCTTGCCTATAATGGGTTCTGCATTTCAGTCTCAGTGTCACCAGTCTTCCAAGTATTACAAAGCCTTTTGATATTTGGCCTGGTGGGGAGGGAATGTGTCAGAACTCTCAGGGGTGTACTGTACTGTGATGCCTGGTCACTCACATATGTACTGACTTAGATTATTACACCATTAATGCAGTCTAATTAGTGCAGTCGCGTAGGATGGGTTTCAACTGCCAGGGGCCACAGGCCAAATTGCCCACCCTAGGCTCGCCTCCCTAGGCATGAGAATCCTACCTTCAGGCTTCCTCTTCCTCATGGCCAGCTCGTGGCGAGGCCCAGGGTCGAGGCCCAGGGTCTGGGGCGGTGTGGTGCGGGCCTAGCAGGGAGCCCATTGTCAGCGTCCCAGGCGCGCAGCCACCAGGAAGTCTGGGGCAGTGGTGTCACCGCCCCCACAAAGTGACACCTAGGGCGGGTTGCCCCCTCACTACACCAGTGAATTAGTGGAAATATTGGGTGTACTGTCTGGTCCAGTTTCATCAGGTAACTTTCAGCTACTGGAGTGTGAGGATACATACAAGGTACTTCATGAAGTCCAGTTGACTGTTAGTGTGCTTGACCTTTGCCCTTCATGACTTATTTAATGTAGCAATGAGAGAAAGTTCATTTGGGTACAAGGAGGTTGTAAATACCTCATTGACAAAGGGAACAGTTTCAGCATTTTTACATGAAGCTGTAACTCAACCTGACAAAAGCCTAGCTTAGATTCAGATGACACAAACAACTTTAGGCAACATGATCAAGAATATATTGGCTGACCACATCTGGTCACTATTGTTGAAACAAATTATCTAGACACATCAAATGGCTTTCAGACCAGGTTGTGAGATTGAAGGTCATACTGTGAGATTCCTTGTCAAAATAGTAGTGGGACTCTTCCATAAACTTGACATGCCATTGACTGTAGAATCCTTTGGGATAGGCTATCTAGGTTAAGGGTAAAAAGACACTCTTTCATGGCAGTTTTGCTCATGCTTGCATAGTTGTTTTCAGAAAGTAGTGTTCAGCCCCCTTTTAGTCACATTTTGGAATTCACCAAGTTTCTATTCTCTCCCCCAGATTGATTGACATCTAATGAATCTGCTGGAAGAGATCATACAAGATTTGGTCTGAGATGTTACCAGTATATTGGTGCCACAAAGTTTTAGGTACCTTAAGTTTAGCCTAGCCACTTCTGGTTTAATATTTAGAGCTGGAGAGGCATGCAGATTTTAGCCATCCTTTTCAGTGGTGGTGAACCTTGGAACTCCAGCTGTTCTTGGACTTCAATTACCAGAAGCCCAAGTCAGTACACCTGATGACCAGGGCTTCTGGTAATTGAAGTCCAAGAACAGCTGGAGTGCCAAGGTTCACCCCTAGGGGATTGGTGTCCATGAAGTAGATGTGTTTGATGCTGTATTATCTTATTTTGTTCATTTTTTGCTAGCATCTCTTGATGCTGAGCTCCTCTTTGGATGAAGAGATGCCCTCTATATTAATAGAAATTAATTAAGTACCATTGGGTCATTTGCTTGTTGGAAAGAAGGATTAGCTGGCTGCTTGCTGTTGCCCAGGATATGCTCGCTTTCCACTCTGCATGGAAGCTCCTTCAACGTTCATATATTCTCAATGTAGAACACCCCAAATCTATAACCAAATTTGTTAGTATTGGGAAACAATTTGCTTTGAAGACAGAATAAATTTCTTTTAAGTTTTCTAAATTTCTTACAATTATCTCTGTTATACTATAAATTGGAGATTGAATTTTCTAGACATCTTGGTTCACACATGTCCATTCCTGGAAATGGCCCAGTATTGATGCACAATATCATGCCAGTGCTGCCAGCAGGAAAAGGGATCTCAAACTTTACATAGCAAAGGCCAACCTGAATTTTAACATAATGGTCTACATTCACATACAGAATAGTATCATTTATATGGAGGCACCAGGCTAGGGAAAATCCAAGAAAATGACCCCTTATTTTGATCAGCTTATCTCTCCTCACTCAAACACAAAGCAATTGTCCTGACTGGTTTTTTTTTTTTGACAAGTGTGAATGGTAGTGAGCACAAGAGGATATCTGATAAACCATCTTGACTGCTGCTTTTGGTGTTGTCAACATTTAGGCTGTCCTTTGCTGCATAAAACTTGGGATCCCTTTTTTTGCTGGCAATGCAGACACATTTCCTAGCATTTTGAATTGTGGATTCAGAAGCACAACATCCCACATTCATAAATTGGATGTGTTTTTTCTTTCTTTCTTAAGAACTGAATTTTATTCTAGGCACATCAGCTCTGATTCGTCTTGACAACTGTAGGCTCTTTGCCTTTTCAAATGTCCCACAAAGCCGATACACCAAAGCAGGTGCTGGATGAGTTCAGCTCAGCTGTAAACAAGTCTGGCCCTATCATGAGTGGAGCGAGGTGGTCACGTCAGGCAGCAGATGTTGGCTGATACAGGGATGGTCAGCCATCTGCCCTTCAACCTCTGAGCTACATCACTTGATATGATGAGGATGCTGACTCATCAGAGGTGTTGATGGAAGATTCATCTAGTAGTGCAGTTGGCTTCTGCAGATGGAGTGCTCTTGTGGGGGTTATTAATCTTTTGCCTCAGGTAGCAAAATGAATTAGGCTTCCCTGCCTGTAACTTTGTTAATGAGGATTGTATGAGCTGAATGGACGGAAACAGAATAGCTGAAAGCATCATAACCCTATATATACGTACTGTACTCTGAAAAACCATTCCCTTCAGGTTCTGTCTGGTTTATTCTTAAGAAATTTTGCAGATATAAGTATGTAACAGTCTATATGTAATCAAATCAAACAACTTAAGCATAAATTATTATTGACACACTGGCTTGAATCCTATTGCATATTTCCCCCCAGTGCAACTTCCAGCTGCAAAAAATCAGCATAGGCATTTCCTGCTGAACTGATGTTTGAAAGAAAATTCTGACACTGGTTTCTTAACCTGTAATACTTCATCATTGAAGGTTATGTTGATGGAGTTACACTAACAGACATAACCAACAAGTTTATGCTGTTGAATATTAAAAGGCAGCTGCTTTGCCTGTGATTCTAACTCTGCTGTATTCCTGAGAAATCAGCAATGTTTTCACAAACATGTGAAAACAGAGGACAATATAGAGACTAGAGGGAAGACAGGTGACAATTTTTTTCAGAGAAATGCAAGAATGATTACTACTTAAAGTCTGATGTCCTGGGGCAAGGTAAAGGCTGCCATTACTCGAAATCCAGTTGTATCAGACTCTAGGGTTCAGTGCTCAACTGTTTATAGCCAAAGAGCCAGTGCTATCTGCGTTTGCAGACGTTTCAGTGGACATGTGGTAGGCATGACTAGTGCATGAAATGCTGTTTACCTTCCCACTGAAGTGGTACCTATTTATCTACTTCAATTTGTTGCTTTCGAACTACTAGGCTGGCAGGAGCTGGAACAGAGATGGGAACAAACTCTGACATAGAGTACTCGAGTCTCAAACTGCTGACCTTCCAGTTTTCAAGTTCAGCATCTTAACCACTAAGCCACCTCAGTCCCCGAATGATGTCTTGGGGAAGGCCGGGTGGTGGTGGTAAATAGCTTTTGCAGGTTTTGCACTGCTTCAAAAACCTACCTAGCCCACTGGACCAGAGACGACAGTGGGATGAAATGAACATATTGCAGGGGGAAGTGATCACTTTCAACTTTCTAATGGCACTTTTGACAACCTGCCCATGGCTTACATTGTGAGTCTGTAGCGAATGATGATGCCTTTGATGCAGGGTGGCTTTATATATATATAATTAATGACATTATGAACCCACCCTCAGATTCTAAAAGGCTAATTCTATGCCTCCCCACTGGCCCTGTTGAGGTCATTTTGTACAGGAAAAGAGGGGGAAAGGGTCTTGACAAAAGGCTAGTCAGGGAGATAGTCGCACCCCCAGATCCTGCTACCACTGAACACAATCTGCCTCTTGGCACTGAGATCTCGCAGCTGCCAGGCACTCTCCTTATACGGTCACTTGTGTTGGCACTGAGGCAAGGGCAGACAGAGTAGGAGGGCTAAGGAGAACACATTTATCACTGCCAAGAGAGAGTAGAAGCCATGCCAAGTAACTATGTAACTAGGCACCTGTGCCAATTTGCTCAGTAATTGGATTGCTATTTGAAAAATTAAGACGGCCCCTGGAACCTTTGCATTTTATGTAAAAAAAGTTTTCCCCAGTTGCAAAGGACAGAGTGAGCAGAAAATGAGATGGGGGGGGGGAGGACTTTAAACTGGCAACTTGGAGAAAAGTTTTGGCTTTTTTTAAAAAAGGAAAAAGTCATTTGATTACCTTCCAGAATATTATAATGCTGCTCCTAAAACCACTTGACTGGGCTGGCAGATGTGAGAGACAAAGGACAAAATGCAGCATGCCAGAAAGCTGTGATGTTTCTGCTTACTTGAAGAAGTAACCTGCTTCCACGCTGCAATCGTCCAGCAACGCAAACATGACATGCTAGAAACAAAGGGAAAGGAAGGGAAAGGGCTGCCAAGTTTTTGGCACTTTTGCCTCTTCAAAGGAGAGAAAATGCAAGTGGACACTAGATGCTGAGCCCTGTAGGCTGAAGATTATTCTGCTGCTGCACTATGTCCAATGTGCTTAGTCTTGATCCGCTCCTAGGAGGAGAGCCAGTTCTGAGGATGATGTCCAAAACAGAAGGTGCCACCAATTGTGATAATGCTTTATTCCAGTCATCTCTATACAAATTGGCCTTAAGAGGGTTGGAGATGGAAGAGCAGAGGCTCCATTTCTAGTGATATATTCCTCCCTTTTTCCAATCCTTGGTTGTCTCTAGTAAAGCAACCTGGAGTGCCAGCAGAGGGTGGCTTTCCTGCTGCTTTCATCCTTGTATACAGCAATATGGACTTTCAGAGAAATGTAGAACTCTAATACAGACATTTCTATTAGTTTGTTTTCATATTGTCCATCACTTTTCATGTTGGTTTACAGATAGAATGGTAAAACATAACAGTAGCAATTAAAAAAAATACTATCAATGATATGAACAAGAATAAAAATAATTATGTGCCACCAAGTTGATTCTGACTTATGGCAAACTTTTTTTAGACAGAGAATACACAGAAGAGGTTTTTGATTTTCTTCTTCTGGGGGTGCCCTGGGACAGTGCAGCTTGTCCAAAGGGACTGCTCTACTGTAGAGAATTGGACTCCCTACCTGTGACTCCACAGCTAGATACCTAAACAACTGACCTATCCAGCCAGCTATAAACAACAAACTCATCACCTAAAATCACTTTGCCTGATGCTGATAGGCTTTCACTCTAACAAATTCCCATGTAGTAGTATAATAACAAAAATACATCATATTAAGCAACTCCAGATTAACTTCAGGATAAACTAACATGCCCCCCCATGTATCTATAAGTGATTCATATGATATCTTAAAACCAAGCTGTGAGCAAAAAATAGAAAACTGATGGACAACATGAAAAAGGATGGGATTTAAAAATGCATATAAATATATACACTTCTTAATGGGACCATAGTTTGTTTAAATCCATCAATGTGCTTTGTTGTGGTTGACTTTCTGAATCTGTGTCTCCAGTGGCACAGCTCTGCATAAAGAACATGCGAGGGGGGGGGGGATCAGACAGTGAAGAAGTGATCCCTAAGTGGTTTAAATCCCACTTGAATCCATCTTGATGGAGGACAGCAGCTTCATCAATAGTGGCCTGGGGCTGACAAGAATTTTGTGTGCCAAAAGGGCTCAGGACCAGAAAGTGACTCGCAGAACTGGATCAGTGGTACAGGGGTCATGCTGCAATGTGAAAGGCAAATAGAAGGCCATTGCATCATGTTGTTCCCACGACAATCTTTGTGACGGATTGTCACAATGATAGCCAATATTCGGATTCAGATATGGCACTTGAAGAAGTGGCGGGGTGCACTCCTCAAAACCTATGACAAACAAACCATGTCAGGTTTTCAGCTGCCACAAGAGCTCAATGTACCCTACAAAGGATAGAGAAAGAGAGAGTGTTTCCGTTTTAATGCTGCATGTGTAGAGCTACCAGTTCGTTACAGGGAACAAGCTCTTAAATCAAATACAGTGGTACCTCATAGAATGATTTTAATCCATTCCATGGGATTCGTTGTTGTACTTAACAATTGCTATACGATGCATGCATCGTATAACAATTTTCCCTATGGGATGCATTGTACAATGATTTTTTTCCGGTAAGTGGTTGTTCCCATTGAAAAATTGTCTGATTTTTTCCATAGGGAAAATTCTCATGCGGGACACCATTCCCCCTCCCCCCTCCCAGCCTAATTGTTATGTGATTTCGTTGCTATACAGGAAGATTGTTGTATGAGGTTCCACTGTATTTAAATATCAGGCTGGAGCTGAATTCTGTTTGGACAGGTTGGTGAGTTCAGTGTCTCTATCTCTCCCCACCCTGCCAACGAAAGAGGAGGAAACAGCATCCAACCAGTACCTGCCCCATGCTCCCCCCCATCAACCCTGACTGCAAGGTCAAATTATGAAGATGAAGCTAAAGTACTATGGACATCAAATAAGAAGAGAGGATTCACTTGAGAAAGCCTTGATGCTGGGAAAGGTTGAGAGCAAAAGAAGAAGGGGGCAGCCAAAAATGAGATGGCTAGATCAGGGGTGCCCAAACATTTTGGGCTATGGGCCGGTTGTGTGGTTCAGCGGGCCAGTCGTGTGGTTCCTCCCACCTGAAGCCGAAGTAAAAACACACCTTGCAATCTGTTTTGTAACAAGATGAGATAGATTTTAAGTTGTCATTTTGTCTGCTTAAACCAGGGGTGCCCAAACTATGGCCTGTGGGCCAGATCTGGCCCTGATGCCAATTCATCCGGCCCATGTCACCCTCATTGCTCCCGGAAGTGAAAGTATAATGCACCCATCAACAAACTGAAGGATAGAGAGAGAGAGAGAGTGTGTGGGAAGACTGCAGTTATGCTGGGACTCAGATTGGCTGGCTGTTAACTGTCTTGATTGGTCTTCTTAAATGCAGCCGGTGCTACTGGGTTCTTCCTGTCAAAGCAATGATGGGCTTGTTCATCCTAGCAGGGGAAGATGGATTTTGGGATTGCCCTTCCTTTAGAACAGGGGCGCCCAAACCAGTGGTGGGATGTCAAAAATTTTACTACCCCCACCATGATGTCATCACAGTGTGGGCGGAGCTAACATCATGATGTCATGTCATGGGCGGGGCCAAAGAAAAAAAATACAAAATAATAAAAATAGGGAGCTTCAGCCTATAGGGAGCTTCAGGCTAGCAGCTTCTCTTCCTCTTCCCTGTTTGGGAGGACAGCAAGGAGGCCGTGCATATGTGCCAAGTACTAGGCGTGCATGCACACCAAGTGCTTGGCATGCATGCGCAGTGGGGGAAACCAGTGAAAAGGTAAGCCCCGAAGGTGGTCCCCCCCAAAAGCTGCTACAGGTTCTCTGGGACACTGGGAAAAGTTACTACCGGTTCTGGAGAACTGGTGAGAACCTGTTACATCCCATCACTGTAAACCTTTTGGACCATTGGCCGGTCACATGGTTCCGGGGTGTCCGTGCCACCCTCGTTGCTCCCAGAAGAAGCGGAACTTTTACTTCCGCTTCTGGGAGCAATGAGGGTGGCACAGGCCGGATGAATTGGCATCAGGCAGGGGCCAGATCCGGCCCCCCAGCCGCAGTTTGGGCTACTACCCTGCTTTAGAAATAGGGGCTTGGACTATGCAAAGATTCGCGCCTCCCTTCCGTTTCCCGTCTCTCCAGGCTTTTCCTTGCTTTTTCCAACACAGCAAGCCCACCCTGCCTCTCTCTCGCACACACATGCAACGCACACTCGCCCCCTGCGCACAACAACCTATCAGTTCTCTTCTTTTGCGCCCTCCGAGGCTGCCTTTGTTTCCTCCGCCCCGCAGCTGTTGCCCGAGAGCGGCTCCGCCCGTGATCGGTCAGCTGCGACATCCTCCACCGCGAACAACCCGGGCATTCACGGCTCCGTCCAGGCTGGCTGACTCTCCTCCGCGCGCGCCGTAAATCTTGACCGCTTGCGCTGCGCCCCCGCCAGGGGCGCCTCGGTCCGCCCGGCCCCGTTTCCCGTCCTTAGGGCGCCGCAACCTGTATTCGGAATGCTAACGCCCCCCCGCTGGGAGACGCGAGGCCCCGGGAGGTGGAAGGGGGGGGGACTTGCCCCGGGGAGTGGGGGTCCGTGCGACCCACAAGTCGAAGAAGCCCAGCGTCCTCCTCAGGGCTGTAGCCAGAGGGGGCCCCTGGGTGGGTGGGCTTGGCCCACCCAGAGTTCGCAGTTTGCCCACCATGTCAAAGTGTGGTTTCCCATAGGAATGCATTGAAAAGAGGCTTGGTTGCCCACCCTGAAAAAATATACACCCACCCACCCGCATCTGGAACCCTGGCTACCCTGGTCCTCCTCTCCTTGCGCCTGACTGCTGGTGGGTAGAAAGAAACATGAGTACTGGAAAGAGGGTCTCATTGGAGTTTCCTCCCTCTATTTTTACCCCTCTGAGGTTCTTTCAGAAAGAGCCTCCTGGAAGAGTGTGGTATTTTTGACCCACAGGGTACCTTGTGCCTGCTAGCCTTTCTCACACTCAAGCGAAAGGAACTACAAAATGAACTCTCCCAAAGCAAGGCATTAGCCAGGATTCTAGATGTGGGTGGGCGAATATTTTTTCAGGATGGACAACAATGTCATTCATTCTCTCTCTCTCTCTCTCTCTCTCTCTCTCTCTCTCTCTCTCTCTCTCTCTCTCTCACACACACACACACACACACACACACACACACACACAGAGTTTTAGGATGGGCAAATTGCTAACACCCCACACACATGGAAGTTGGAGGATGAGCAAATTGATAACACAGGGTGGGCAATGCCACCCCCTGGCTACGCCCCTGTCACAAAGGTGGCTTCATTTTGGCAGTTTCACATTTAGCCTAGATCAGTGATGGTGAACCTTTTAGAGACCAAGTGCCCAAGCTGCAACCCCGAACCCACTTATTTATCACAAAGTGGCAACACAGCAACAGGGGAGGGAGGAAATGCTCCCATTGGGCTGCTGGGCAGAGAGGCAGGGCGAACTCTGTGCTGGGGAGAGGGACGAAGCGCTCCCATTGGACTGTTGGGTAGAAGGGCGGGACAAACTGCTGGGGCAACTGCATGGATGCCCACAGAGAGAGCTCCGAATGCCACCTCTGGTATGTGTGTCATAAGTTCGCCACCATTGGCCTAGATACAGAAGAAAAAACACCCTTGTGAGGTAATGTCTTCTGTCTGGCCAGGTTATCCTGCTATGGTAATAGAGTAGACCCTACTGGTATCAATTCAGGCTGATTGACAGGGATGATTAATTAGCCCGACCACCCCAAGGACTGACGACCTTGGTTGGCAGAAGACCATAGGGAAGGGTGATGGTCTCCAAGTGGATTAAATCCCACTTGAATCCATCTTGATGGAGGACAGCTGCTTCCTCCATCCTGGCTTGAGGCTGATGAAGACTTTGCATGCTAAAAGGTCTCAGGACCAGAAAGTGTCTTGTGGAACTGCATCAGTGATATGGGTGTCATGCTGTGATGTGGAAGGCAAATGGAAGGCCACTGCATTAAATGGTTCCCAGGACAATCTTCATGGATGATTGCCAATATTCTAAATGGGATACAGCACTTGAACAAGAGTTAATAAGGCAATGGCCTTTTCCTTTGTCCTCCAAGAGAGCAAGGAAGACCACCATTCTCTGCAGCACCAGAGGAAGCCTCATGGCTTAAGAATGATATAAGCTCTGCTGACAGATGCAATAACTCAGAGCAAGCCATCCCCACAGGAAACTGTTGTGAACAGTGACCAGACCACCATGTGTCCCCATTGGTTAACTGGCCCCCTTGTTTGCATTGTTAAGGGATACGGTTTGATTCACCCTCCCCTCCAAAAAAAGTTTGCATGCTACTTTCTTCTGTGTCCTGGCCAAATGTGAAACTGTCAAAATGAAGGCCCTTTTTGGTGAGTTCATTCAGCAGTTCCTTTCTTCTGACCTAGGGTGAGAAAGTGTGAGAAAGATTAGCTGGCAACGTAAGATTGCCACTACCATGATACACCCGATTGTGGTTCAAAAATGTCACAATCTTTGAGGAAGCTCTTTCTGTATCTCCCATATGCTACTTTAAAAAACTGTTTTACTCCATGGTGGTCTGTGGGCTTTTTCAGCATTGAAACTTCCTCTCCACAGTGAAATAGAAGATCACCCTTACCAATGGGTCTATTCCACTCCTTCCCCAACTTGCTGATGAAAGGAAGTTATTGTTACTTCTCACAGCTACCTGGCAATGCAAGCTAGCCTGTCCAAGACCTGCTTGTGAAGTTTTGTTGGAAGGTGTCCCATGGTTTCCCATATTCACATGGCTAAGGACATCGATGTCTTACAGTGTTTCAAATGTGTTAATCAAATGTTCAGATCTTAAAACTGGAATAATAATTGTATGTCCCTTTCCAAGTTTTCTAGTAGGGTATCTACCATCCCTTTTTTCTGGGACTGTGCAGTTTGCCCAAAATCACATAGGCTGGCTCTTTCCCCTGGAGGCACAGTGGGGGACTGAACTCCCAACCTCTGACTCTGCAGTCAGATTCCCAATCCACTGAGCTATCTAGTCAATGAACTGTAATATACACTCTTTTTGAGTGAAGTAATCATTAAAGTACCTTGAACCTTTTTCATAATTATGCATTCTCCTAAGAAAATGACTCATAAAGAAAAGGGGTAGTATTATTGAGGCTGCCTCCCCCAAGTTTGGGAAAAGGTTCCCCATTGCTAGTCTTTTGACATGATGGGGTACTTTCAATTTAATTTATCAGTTGTGTGCCTTGTATGGTTTGAACTCTTCCTTCTGGACAGAATCTATGAAAAGATGTATCTTATCCAATAAACAAACAATAGTACAGTATGTGAATCAAAGTCTTGTCATATTTGAATTGGAAATGATTCCTATGAACAATTGATACGTTAACATTGCAAATTAGAATTGGAACTACAAAGCAACATAAATAATACACAGTGTAGTGCAGCCAGGGCTAACAGGATTGAAGCTTCACTCGCCTCCCCAAGACTTCCCTTTTTCTTCTGAGTTTAGTAGCAACTAAGCCTGACAGCAGCTGGGAAGAAAATCGATTTCCCCAGAAAAAGTATAGTATTGCAAACTATCCATGCTGTAATGCAAACGGTTTTGAAGTTGTTTGCTCTAGAATCAGCAACTAAGAGCCATTAACTTTGTCAAAGATTTGTTCGGATTTGCTTATAAAGACCAATCGAGCAGTCTGTAGTTTTGGACTTTTCCTATGGAGATTGTCATGCTGGGCACTTGCACTTCCACATTTACTATGCATGGAAATCATCTGTTAAAATTGTACCATTGAACCAAATATGCCATAGATTTTATTTTAATTCATTGTTGTAATGATTCAAAGTTAAAGAATGCTTTCTTGGCAATATCTATCTATCATGTTTTAAGCAATTAAGTAGGAATATATAAAATGTATGATTACCAATGAAAGTTTACATAATACAGTCATATTTTGTGGCAAGTGGAATAAAAATATCAATTTAGATTCAATTAATAAATAAACAATCCAACTTTTGAGCTAGACAAATTAGGTCCACTGTTAAGAATGAAATGCTATATTAACATTTAAAGCAATTATTTTGACATATAAAGGTAAAGGTTGTCCTTGCTCAAAAGCCAGGGTTCTGTTTATAGCCAAAGAGCCAGTGCTGTCTCCATCTGCAGACATTTCTGTGGACATGTGGCAGACATGATTAGGAGTTTACCTTCCCACCTATTTATATACTTGCAATCTCTTGCTTTAGAACTGCTAGGTTGGCAGGAACTGTGAAGGAGATGGGAGTTCACTCCATCATGCTGGACTTGGGTCTCGAACTGCTGACCTGCAGACCTTCTAGTCATCAAGTTCAGTGTCTTAACCACTAAGCCACCACAGTCCCAATTTTTGACATATACAAACGGCACTTATTCTTGACAGTTTCCCCTATAATTTTAAAATTGTTTTTAATACTGATCATTTGCTTGAATGCTCTGACCTACGTGCTGAAAGTGCAGAAAGTCATATAAATCAGTAGTTTCTTTTATTATTAAAATACAAAAAAGACAAAAAAACCCCCAAAAACCTAAACAAAAATACATAAATACAATATAACTTTCCATGTATACCCACCACCAGTGGGACTTATAAATCTTCTCCATTGAAAATTCTTGATATCATTACATTTTTATATTTGCTTCCTCATTCAAAACAAAACAAAACAAAACAAAACAAAACAAAACAAAACAAAACAAAACAAAACAAAACAAAACAAAACAAAACATCTTGCTCTAGCTGTACTCCTTTCCCTTTCACTAATACTAAAAAACTCCCCATATCTAAAAGCAGTTTTTTTTGCTAATCCCTTTTTTGCCTTTAACTCACATGTTAAGTTATCATTTATAGTTATATTCTTTATCTCTTTATACCAATATTCCAATTCCTAATTTATTTTCCATTTTTAACAATATTCAATCTCAATGTTTTTATGAATATAACAATTATCTCCTTCTTCTTCCATTCTATCTGCATATTTCCAAAACCCATTAATAATTTTTAAGGTAATATTTTCATTTTGCATAAGGCTAGCCTCCCAAACCATGACAATCTTAATTTTTTTAGCTTTCCAAAGTTTCCTTTAATTCACCTTTTCCCTTCTCAAAGTTCATTATTTTTAGATCCTGAAAGTTTTTAGTAATATATATTCCAAGGTATTTAAAACTTCATTTTAGTTTAATCTTAAATCTTACTTTGATCACCTCCATTTCCTGTCTGTCATTATTAGATAAAATAATCTCTGTTTTATTCAAATTTATTTTTTAGCCCTGTTACTTCTTCAAAATGTTCCAAATGATCCTGATTTATATTTAAAGGTCTCATTGGTTCTTTTATAGTTCATAGGTTTCAGGAAAAAAACTAATCTTTTGTCTTATTCCTTGTATACTATTATCTTGTCTTAATCACATTTACCAGCATCTCCATCATTAATATAAACAATATTGGAGACAAGGGGCAACCTTATCTGGTTCCTTAGTTTAGGTTAATTTGTTCTGTTAGACCATCATTAAGCAATATCGAGGCCCAATTCTTAGAATATAATTGTTTTATTACTTGTTGAATTGTATCTCCAAATCTCATAATTTGGGTTAATTTTTTAAACGTTGACCATTCCACCCATTTCATTAGTAATTCTGATTATCACTGCTCACTTCTTCCTGAACTCAGTCAAACTTACTGAATAAGTGCGATATAGAGAAGAGCATTATCTTTTCACTTTTTTCAAACAAAAAGGAATGAATGCTGATTCAGCCTTGAGCTGTAGGGACTGAACTCAGATCATGAGCAGAATTTTGGCCGCAACAACTTAACCACAGGGTCTCATAACTACTGAAACATTTTGGACCCTCTGAATTTTCTGATACACTTTCCAGTGACACTCTCACAAGTTTATTGCAGTAATCGAAGTGGGGGTGTAAATTAGGAGATGATTAAGTAGTGGATTCACTTTCTCCAGGAACTGGTGAAACTGGCAACCAATACAGGCAAAGACTTCATTCCTGCTGACAGCAGCCACATTGCCATCCAAGACAAACATTGGGGGGCAGTGCTGCAAATCTGAATCTTCAGAGGGAGTGAAACCATGTCTGTATGAGGCTATATCCTAATCCCCTGTCGGCTTGATTTTTATATTACTTTATCCTTTAGTGTTCCAGAGAAGTGCAGAAGTTCATCATTGTCTCCCTTTGGCTATTTACAAATGCCAGGTTTGTCATGATAATTTTAAACATGTTGATGGTGATGAACATTAAATTGAAGGACACATGGAGAATTTATGAATGGATCCATGTGATCACATCTCCCCCATAACCCTCAGTTGAGTCTTGTATTATCCAACCCACTTTAAAAAGCAGAAGGAACCATAGAGAGCTGGTAATTTATTTTCCCTCTGGGTATTTTTTAAATCAAAGCTACATCCCCCCTCCTCTCCCAACCCTTTTCTATCATTAGGTCAACTCTTTTTCTCTGAAAAATCCTTGTTTTGTATGCTGATCAAGAATGTTGATTTTATGGCCCAAAAAATACGGTCTGATGATCATTTTCTTCCTTTGCCAAATTGTCTTAAGAAATCTTTAAGTGCCTAAATAAGGATTTCTTCTCACAACAGTTCTTCCACTTTTGTTTTCTCTTGGAAATAAAATGTCATAGAATAATTTTTCACTCCAAAATGTTTGCTTTGGCCTCTTTACAGTCTAAATTCATCTTCTTGCTATAAACTGATTTCTTCAGACTTCTGGATTAATTGAAGATGACCCCATTCAGAAGACTTGACTGAAAAAAAAATCCCTTTTTAATCTTTTTATTTTTTTATTTTTTATTAGACTTATACCCCACCCACATGGAATACATTCCCACTCTGGGCAGCTCACAATATTAAAAAAAGCAAAACAGACACCATAAAACCATAGAACAACCACCACCACTCCAGTCAAATCAGAATCGAGGACAATTAGTCCGAGTGGTAAAAAAAAAAGCAACCCACGATGGGAAGGTCTCCTATTTGGTCTTCAACACGCTGTCAAAAGCCTCCTCAAAAATAAAGGTTTTCAGTTGCTTTTTAAAGGTCTCTATAGAGTCAATCAAACACAGCTCCCCAGGTAGAACGTTCCAGTTAACCGGAGGCTCTACTGAGAAAGCCCTGTGATGGGTAACAGATTTTCTAGCCAACCTGGGAGTCAGTGCTTGAAGCTGAGTTTTCAGAGAAGAGCGGGTGAAGCAGGCCTGCTTTCTGAGGGGTAGACACTCCGGCAAGTAGGAAAGTCCCAAACTGTGTAGGGCTTTGAAGGTTAGCACAGCCACCTTGAACCTGACATGGAACACAACGGGAAGCCAATGCAGTCTGCCAAGACTGGGGAGACATGTATGAATTTTCTTGCCCTAGTAACCAGCATTGCTGCCGCATTCTGCTCCTGCTGAAGTTTCCATATCAGGAACATGGGGAGCCCTATGTAAGAGCATTATAGTAATCGATACGAGAGATTACCAGCAAGATAACTAGCGTTATTAAGGATGCCTTTCCAAGTAGGGACACAACTGAGATATTTGGTAAAGATGGAAAAAGCAGCTTTACATGCTGCTGCAATTTGTGCTTCCAGAGTCAGATGGTGATCTAATATGACCCCCAAGTTGCATACTTGATTTTTAGGGAACAAGACCATCCTATCTAGCATTGGGGTCAGAGCTCCTAGATGGGCAGACGGACCCTCCAGCACCAGCACCTCTGACTTACTTGGGTTCAGTCACAACTTGTTAGCTTTGGTCCATTCCAGCACTGTGGCCAGGCGGTCATCCAGGCACTGGGTTGCATCCCCTGCAGATGATGTAAAGGAGAGATAGAGTTGAGTGTCATCTGCATATTGGTGAGAGCATACTCCAAAACTTCAGATGACCCCTCCCAGCAACTTCACATAGATATTAAAGAGTATTGGGGGAATGGCTGACTCCTGAGGAACACCCCATTGGAATGTCCACAGTGCCGACAAGCATTCCGCAAGTTGGACTCTCTGGGAACAATCCTCAAGGAAGGAATGAAAACACTGTAAAGCAGGGCCTCAGACCCACAACCCTGACAATTGCCCCAGCAAGGATGTTTGTCATCATGCAAAGTTGTGAAAGCAGTCTGGTTTTCTCTCTCCCTCAAGATACTCTTTTTAGGTTGCCAAGCATCTGAATTAACTGCATTCAGAAAATGGTTTTTGTCTGTAAGGTGGTATAATTATGTCTCACCTACTTGGTTGATTCTTTAAATTTTCAAAGAAAATGGAGGATATGAGTATTTTAGGTATGCTGCCTCCTCCAAAATCAGGAGAATATGCTTTGTTTTCTGAAACATTCCTGGGTAGCAGCATAGCTACCCAGAAAAAAAATCCTCTCATATCAGTTATCAGCTCTTGGTGGAGAATGGTGTGAAGTGTAGGAGGTTGCCTCCATGTACATCCAGAAGATTTCTGTGCTTTAATTTTCTAATTGGTCAAGTGGGAAATAACAGGAGTTTGTTTGGTTAGTTGATGTCTCAGTGCATTACTTAGAAAATTTGCATACCTGGAGAGATAACATTTTAAGAGGAGAGAATAAACAATTGCTCCACATGTTATCAGACAAGGGCCATAGCCAGGATTCCAGATGTGGGTGGCTGAATATTTTTTCAGGATGGGCAACAATGTCAAATATATATGTCACGTATATAAACATCCAGGAGTTTGAGGGTGGGCAAAATGCTAACTCAGGGTGGGCAAAGCTCCCCCCCCCGGCCAGGCCTGGGCTGGCTCCCATTTGGGGGCATGGGCAGAAGTCATTGGGGGCACCTATGGGGGTAGTTGGGGGGGATCCAGGCCCCTGGGGCCAACAGTCTTCTTCTCAGGCCAGGGGCAACAGGGTGGGCCTGTTCAAGATCTCTCTCCACCCTACAGAGTTCCTGAGCTTCCCCCTCCTCCCTCCCCATTTCATACCACCTCTGGCTGGGTGTCTCTCCCACTTTGGCCCAGGGAGGTAGTGGGAGGTGAAGGCAGGTTGGGCGGTTGAGGGCAGCACCTGGTTCAGCTCCACATCTCTGACAAGGTAGGAGGCAACAGCCATGGAGCGTGCAGAGCAAAGGTGGATCTGCTGAGCCGGAGGAAGAGGTGTTGGGGTGGGCGATCAGGGTGGCGGCACTGCCTTCTCCTCCATCCCAAATGACTCGGATCTCTTGCTCAATAGGCAGGGCGACAAAAGGGCAGACACAAAACCAACCCTGCCTGCCACCTCCTCAGCACTTCCTGGCACACCCACCGCCTTGCGACTGGACAGCGTCCCTTTCAAACTCAGCTCTTTTGCCCACCCCCTTGCCCCAAAACACCTCTTGATTGGTGCACTAAGGCACTAATTGACTATTGGCATGCCCTTGTGTAGCTGGTGACATAAACTGTTACCAGGCAGCTTTTGCCTTAGTGCACTCGGAAGGGTCAAGTTTGAAAGGCGCCACTTGCCTTCATTTTTAATACATTCACCTGTCCACCTCTTGGGGCCCTAGTCACTGGGGTGGACCAGGACTTATCTCAGTGTCCCAAATAGCCAAAATGGGCCTGCCTCTGGCTACGGCTCTGGATCTGACCCTTATCATGAGATGAGTACATGTCTCATCATTTGCTAGCAACCCTGCCAATATGAGAGGCCTCTCCCTGCTAGGCATACTTATGCAGTTATGTCTGTGCAATAATAAGTTGCCCCCTTCTTCCATTGCTTCTTGCCTAGGGCTGTTGATGGTGGACTGGGGTTTGCTTTCCTCACTATGAAGATAGGGCAGGAGAGGACAGGCTTCTGGGTGTGGGGTCAGTTTGCTTTCTCCCAGGCCCACTGAACCCCCAATTAACAGAACAACGGCAATACATGGAACACACGAAATCAAAAGTGGAAGGAGGAGCATTTCTGTTTGAGTGCTTTGATAAAATACAAAAACGTGTTGGACGAAAGACAGCTTGTTTTAAAGGGGGACTGACACTTCCAACTACAGTATTCTTTTTTCCCACTCTCAAATGTCCCCCCACCCCAATGGAAGGAGTGTTGTGGTGGGCAACTATAGCAGCCTTGAATATGATGTGATTCCCATTCCTATAGTAAGGCATTGACTTGAGTAAATTGCTTTACTGACTGTCATCGTGAAAGATTTAGTCAAAGAAATGACCTAAAATGTACAGAAGTCATCTTTTTGAAGTTGGGACATTTTACATTTCCTTTATAGGAGCATCAGAGTGATGTGTCTTGGCCACACTGAATTGTGCAACTTTGTGCTGGGCTTTGTTGGAAATGTGCCTAGTGGGAGTTTAGGCTACAATTGCCATCAATCCCAGCCATTATGTCCAATGGATGGTGGTAATTGTAGCTTCTGATGTCTGGAAGAGTGCCACACTGGGAAAGTCTATCTTAGCCCATAGCCATAATTATTAATGTTGGCTCCTGGGCAAAATGGCACTATCTGCTCTCCACTCTGCTGTGAGGCACAGGCATAAACTTCTACATAAAAAAGGGAGAAGAGAATACAGTTTCCCCATGACAAAAAAGGAAAGGTTTTTACTTCTCCCTTCCTCTGTCAAGAGAAGAAAAGAAAATCAAAAAGAAAAAAAGAGAACAATAACAAGAAAGAAGAAGAGAAAAAAGAGTGGATGAATAGAACTGAGTGTTGCCACCAATTTTCCTAACACTCGTCAGCAGAGCCACCTCAAGGTTTTGCTGCCCTTTCAATTTGGATGTCTTGGAGAAAAGCAGCTTCCTGACCTCCCCTTTCCCCTCCAGCATCCCATAGGCAATGGTGGGATGTCAAAATTTTTACTACCCCACCGTGATGTCGTCACAGCATGGGCGGAGCTAACATCATGATGTCATGACATCGTGGGCGGAGCAGACGTCACGATGTTGTGGGTGGGGTCAAATAAAAACTTAAATAATAATAATAAATAATAAATAATAAAATAAAATAAAAATAAGCACACACACAACCACCCACCACAAACCCATAAAACAAACAAACAAACAAACAAACAAACAAACAAATAAATAAAATAAAAAATACAGTAAAATACACAAATCAATCAGAACTTTTAAACCAGAGCTTAAAGCTTATTCTGGCTAATCTTTCTCACACTAGGTCAGATGGAAGGAACTACAGAATGAAGTCACCACAAGATGGCTTCATTTTGGCACTTTTCAACTTTTCAACAGTTAAAGAAGTTGGTACTAAGTCTTTGCCTAACCAGTTCTCTAGGATAAAATGCCTTAATGTAAATGTAAAACAGCTGTACCTCCTTAAGGGTTCTCCAGTTGGAACAGCAATTGGAACAGCACAGGTGTAGCTTATTGATGAGGTAACTCCAAGACTTTCTTAAAAACTCCAAGCCAGGCCACCAGGCCTTTTTAGGAACTGTGGTAGTACGTCAATATAGGTAAAGGTATTAAACACACATTAAAATACACACAGACACACCACATCCAAAGGTGAGTCACTTACCCTGGGGAGCAGGCTATAGGGAGCTTCAGGCTAGCAGCTTCTCTTCCTCCTCCCCACTTGGGAGGACAGCAAGGAGGCCGTGCATACGCACCAAGCACTGTAGGCATGCATGCACACCAAGTGCTTGGTGGCATGCGCAGTGGGGGAACCTGTGAAAAGGTAAGCCCCGAAGGTGGTTCCCCCCAAAAGCTGCTACCGGTTCTCCGGGACACTGGGAAAAGTTACTACCAGTTCTGGTGAACTGGTCCGAACCTGTTACATCCCATCACTGCCTGGATCCCCAATCTTTGGAGTCTTTCGAGAAGGATACTGTCTTTGACGGTATCGAAAGCCACTGGGAGGTCAAGAAGAGCCAGGATGGACGGGTGTCTGCCATCCCGTTCTCTCCAGAGATCATCCACCAGCACAACCAATGCAGTTTCCATACCATATCCGGGCCTGAATCCTGACTGGAAGGAGTCTAGATAATCTGTTTCATCCAGGATCTCCTGTAACTGCCATGCCACTGCCTTTTCCAAAACCTTAGCCAGAAAGGGCAGGTTGGACACAG
The DNA here is from genome assembly GCA_030440675.1 of Furcifer pardalis. Lineage (NCBI taxonomy): Eukaryota > Metazoa > Chordata > Lepidosauria > Squamata > Chamaeleonidae > Furcifer > Furcifer pardalis. Next base: position 73,406,251 of record CP126894.1, on the reverse strand, counting down.
GCTGATAATTTGCCATTATTGCAGGGTCAAGGCATGGCTTTTTCAGGAGGGGGTGCACCAGAGCATGTTTTAAAGGTACTGGAAAAAACCTCTCCTGCAGTGAAGAGTTGATAATTGCCTCAACCCAATCCAACCCAACCACCTGTCACTGTCCTGGTAGATTTAATTAACCATGTGGGGCTCGGATCTAACACACAGGCAGTGGCACAGACAGCTCCCAGGAGCCTGTCCACTTCCTCCCTCAGGGACAACTGGATTAAACCGATCCCAGATAACACAGCAAAACTGTGCTTCAGTCAACCCCCGCTCTACATTTTCCATGCTGGGATGCAACCTCGAGCGAATCTGAGTGTCAGATAATCAGCAAAAGCCTCAGCCAACCCCTGCCAACCAGGGCCTAACTACCTTTTACTGAGGAGGGACCTGGTCACCCAGAACAGGGTTGCCAGGCAATTATCTGCAGAGGCAATGAGGGTGGTGAAGTACTGGCATTTCATCACCTCCATCGCGACTAGGTAGGCTTTAATAGCAGTTTTAACCAGTGTTCGGTTGGACTCAGAGTCTTCACCCAGCAGCTCTCTTGGCATCTCTTTAGCCGTTTTAGCACCCTCAACTCCTCTGTGAACCACAGGGATAAGTGGTGTCCATGAGTATAGAGAGGCCTTAGTGGAGTGATTACATCAAGGCCGCCGTCACCCTCTTGTTCCAGAGGTCGACAAGCGATTCAGGCGAATTGCATCGCCAGTCCAGAGGAATGTCCCACAGTTTCCTTTGGAACCCATCCAGATCCATCAGTTGCCGGGGGCTGGGCCCAACCCCCCTATGGTGAAGGGAGGTAGGGCCCATTAAACCACTGCCCCACACTGGGAATTTAATGTATTTTGTGAGCATCTCATCTTCTATTGTTAAGAAACTGGAGAATGACCTGAGTCACCAGTCATATGGACAATTGATGGAAGTTCCCCCCCAAGGTAGAACTGTACTTTTATTGTAAAACAGCAAGTTTTATTAACCAGTTTGTATTTCCACCAGCATCTTTTCATTTCCTCCTCATAGCTGACCTTATATAATCCCACCTAGCCTTAATGTTCTGAAAGTTCTTCAGCTGCTTCTCTGAGTCTCTTCAAGGTTGCTTCATTTCTTTTGCCCAGTTTCCTTCTCTTCAAGCCAACCATGCTTCTTTCAAGTTTCTCTTTCTCAATCCCTTGCTGGAATAGTTTGTAAGCTTTCTTCAGGCTTTTTGGTTCTCAGGTTCCTATCTCATCTCTTCTCTACATCCCAGGACCTCTTGCTGGTCCACAATCTTTCCCAGGAGGAGGTTTTGATTCCAAATTTACTGAAACTTCCCTTTCTCTTACAAAAAATTGGATTCACAAGTTGCTGTATTCCCTGAGCAAATGAACATGCCTTTCCACTATATCGTCTCAATGAATTGGTGTCACAGGCTTCAGTGCCACAAATATGATACAATATAGATTTGAATAAAGTGAATCTGAAAGTTACCCTTGCACAGTATTTGCTTCAGTTTCTATCAATGCTTGATTGTTCTTTCAGTACTTTTGTGGCCATTTTCTTAGCTAGTGCAAACTAAGTAACAAGCATATGGTTTGTGCCCTTCTAGGCATAATGTAACATTGAAACAACTTGAATAATCACATATAATCACAAGGTCTTGAAACAGTTGTTGACTTTGTCAACATTTCAGATTTTGTTCTTTAAAGATAAAAAATATCCTTGATTGAGTTTTTAACTGGACTCTTCTAAAAGCCTTTATTGTTTTCACTTCATTGTACAGGGAGTTCTGGGACTATAGATAAACATGGTGGGAAAAAGCTTTACCTTTCCAAGCTGATAAATACAGTAAACTTGTGATGTTGAGAGTTAAGTATTGGTCATCTGCATTTTTAAAAGAAGCGATAAAACAGAGATTCCTGTGCCACTTGCAAGAGCTTTGCTAGATCTCTGTTGCTTTCTCCTGGACCTTTCCAGAATCCGTAAGTCATAAAGTAAGTTAAATACCCAATTTCCTTACTTTTTAAAACATGTTTTAGTTAGCTCAGTATCTATTATAGTATTTATCTACATTGTACAACAAAGGTCATTTCTAGATTATTTTAATTGTTTTAATTGCTGTTTTGGTATGAGTAAGACCTTGAAAGAGGTGGAAAGGCAACTTTGAAAAGTTTTAATGAAACTAAATAAAATAACTTCTTCACTTGCAAATGATGAATATTTAACTCACATGTTTTAAAAAAGCAATTTATTCTATTTTGGAAACATAAAACTAGACACCATATATATTCAATTAAAATGTATTGATTATGTTTTAGATTATAGCTGATAAAATATTTTTCTTATTATTTAAAAGCTATTCAGATTAGGTTGAAGCTAGCACATGCTCAGTTAAAAATACCATGTAGCAGAGAAAGAGATTATATTTATATGGATGCTGCAGTTAACACAGAGAAATGCATGTAATGTGCATTAATTTCAGACCTCTCATTTAAACCTGGAAAGACCAGGGAATGAAGGTGCAGAGTTTGACATGCACAGAGATTTAGTGGACTGAATACTTGTCCACTTGTTTAATCTTCATGCTCTTCCTGGAATTCCAAAAGAGGGATCTTACATAACATTTTGATTATTTTAATTGCGGGGAGGTGGTGGTGGATGGTGATACAGTTTGCTTAAAATTGCATCCTCCCACTTCTGCAGGGTGGTGTATGGCGGGAATCAGTGTTTGGGACTGAAGGTCATGGGGTAAACATGCTAAAAAAAGAAATCTAATCATCTAGAATAAAATGATTGTTGATGCAATTTCTCCATTACGGATATCTGGGTGAGTATGTAGGTGGAATTTATACAACTTTAAATTTGTCAATTTAGAAACTGAAATAGTGAACAAATTTGTATACAATAAAACCTCGCATAAAGAGTGCCTTGCGTAGAGACTAACTCGCTTAAAGAGCAGAATTTGCTCTGAATAGTCATCCTCGCTTAACAACTAAAAACAACCAAAAACTTGCTGAACAACTAAATCGGGGTTTGCAATCCCCCCCCCTGAAGTCACAATCAGTCACTTACAATAGCAGCGATGACGCTTTTTCCAAGTGTTTCACTTAAAGAGCAACTCGCTTAAAAAGCAATCCAGTGGAATGCATTATGTTCTTTAAGCGAGGCACCACTGTGCTTTGGTTCAATCATCAACCCAAATGGAGACTGTAGAAGACTGAGCTTGGGAGAGTAGCAACGAAAGGATTAAAAAAGATTGTCAACTGAAACTGGAGGCCAAGGTCAAGACCGTCCACACTCTTATATTACCAGTCATTATGCATTGATGTGAAAGTTGGATGGGGGAAAAAGTGGCTTGTTTGAAATATGGTGCTAGAGGAGAGCTTTGTGGATACCCTAGACTGCCAGAAAAGATGAATAAGTGGGTCCTAGAGCAAATCAAGCCTCAGCTACCTTTGGAGGCAAAAATGATGAAGCTGAGGCTGTCCTACATTGGGCACATCATGAAAAGACAATATTGCTGGGAAAGGTGGAAGTAGCAAGAAAAGAGGAAGACTAAACATGAAATGGATTCACTCCATGAGGTAACCACAGGTTTGAGTTTGGAAGAGCAAGATCTGAGCAGGGCTGTTGAGGACAGGGCATTTTGAAGAGTTTTCATTCATATGGTCACCATAAGTAGGAGACAATTTGATGGCACACAACAAGAACATGTAAGTAGAAAGAGAGATACAATGAATTGCTATGGTAAGATTGTATACAAATCATATTTTTATTTATTTATTTATTTATTTATTTATTGCTCGTATTTACTACCCCGCTCCAATCGGGCAAGCCCGACTATTTAAACTATAAATACAGTATTTAAACTATAAATACTGATATGGGTTTCCTATAAAATTTCTTTGGTTAGGAATACAGCTTGCAAAAGGACCTCTTTTAAGATTGTAACTCCCAGAATCAACAATACTGTTGTTGCAAATCAGGTTGTGTGCTGAATAGACATGTAAAATTCCCAGGAATTTTGAAAGGAGGGGAAAAATCTGGGAATATTTTGGGGGAAACCCAGAAAATTGGGGAAAATTGGGAAAATACTATTTCTTTGTAATTTCTGAAAGTTACATTCAGATGTTTTATTTTATATGTGTATTATTTATTTATTTATTTATTATTTCGATTTATATGCCGCCCTACTTGGTGAAAACCAACTCAGGGCGGCTTACAACATAAAATCGAATACAATACAATATAACAGATCAACAATACAAAATCACAGCATCCCAGAGTGCAGTGCAACAACATAAATATAAACACAATATAATCAAAATACAGTCCATAAACAATATACAATACCGAATGGACAATAAACAATATATTCACAATATAATTCATATCTAATACAAAGAAAATAACCATACAGTAATCGATTCAGTAATGTATAATACAAAACAGCGTCCCGCTGCCCATACACATCCCCCCCAACACACTTGCCATCCAGTCCCGGTACGGCTGCGGGGAACACCCACCCCCTATCCCCAGGTAGTCTCTGGGTGCCGGTGGGGCAAAGTCAACTCCCTTGGACAGGTGTTTCAAGTCCGGGGGAGGTCGAGACGTCTGCGCGGGCTGGCAGCGTTGTGGCCGTGACTCCTGCGGATGGCCCTTTTTCAACTCCCCCGGACAGGTGTTTTGAGTCCGGGGGAGGTCGAGACGTCTGCGCGGGTTGGTGGCATTTTTCGGCCGTGGCTCCACAGGGCAGAGCTCCGGGGCCAGGTGGAGTGGGTTCCCGGGCTGGACGCCGAGTCGGCTGCTCCACCCCTGCCGCAGATGTTTCTAGCGAGAGCGGCCGTGGCGCATGGAGTCCTGGCATCGGCGTCTCTTTTAAAGTCTCTGCAGGGCAGGATCTAGGGCCAGGTGGAGTGGGTCCCCGGGCTGGATGCCGAGTCGGCTGCTCCGCCCCCGCTGCAGATGTTTCTAGCGAGAGCGGCAGTGGCGCGTGGAGTCCCGGCATCGGCGTCTCTTTTAAAGTCTCCGCAGGGCAGGCTCCGGGGACAGGTGGAGTGGGTCCCCAGGCTGGACGCCGAGTCGGCTGTTCTGCCCCCGCCGCAGATGTTTCTACCGAGAGCGGCGGCGGCGCGTGGAGTCCTGGCATCGGCGTCTCTTTTAAAGTCTCCGCAGGGCAGAGCTCCGGGGCCAGGTGGAGTGGGTCCCCAGGCTGGACGCCGAGTATAAACAGTACAAGAAATGCATATTTGGTAAATATTAATATATAATAAAATGAGTTTTTCATATATAAGAAACTAAAAAATACTTTTAGCAGCCATGAAATGTGCATAGAACATCATTCACACAAAATTTTTGCAAGTGAAAACATTTAGTTGTGCAGCACATGGTTTAAATTTGCTATTTCATGACATAATGAAGTTAAAGGCAATGGAAGATCTTCAGTCAGATGCCAAGAAAATTATCAAATTTGTTAAGAAACATCACATTGTTTAACAAACATTCATGAGCATTCAAAAGGAGAAAAGTAAAGGATCTTGGAAGAATTCTGCAAGAACACTGATACTGCCATGTGTTACCAGACGGGGCGGAATAACGATAATGCTGAAAAGTCTCCTGGGTGGAAAGGAAGCTCTACAAGCAACTTTTATTCAAGATAGTTCATTTATTTATTTGTCCAATTTATATAGCCGCCCAACTTGAAACTATTCTGGGTGGCTCACAATGTTAAAATCACCATCACAATCTAAAACTTAAAACCCATTAAAAATCCAATTAAAAATATTACAAAAATTACTACCATTTGTTTAGCACTCGATAAACAAATAAGGAAGATTGTTTTGGGCAAGTGGGTAAGATGCTGACTGGAAGGCAAGAGGTCAGCAGTTTGATTCCTGAGTAATGCAGGATGGAATGAACTCCCATCTTTGTCCCAGCTCCTGCCAACCTTGCAGTTTGAAAGCAAGAAATTGCAAGTACAATAAAACCTCTCATAAAGAGTGCCTCGCTTAGAGAGTGATTCACTTAAAGAGCAGGATTTTTTCTGAATGGTCGCCTTGCTTAACAAATAAAACCAACAAAAAACTCGTTTAACAACTAAATCAGGGTTTGCAATCCCCCCCCACCAGAAGTCACAAAAAGTCACTTACAATGGTGTCCCACTTAAAGAGTGAACTCGCTTAAATGGCAATCCCGTGAAACACATTATGCTCTTTAAGCGAGTTACCACTGTAGATAAATAGGAACCACTTTGGTGTGAAGGTAAACAGTGTTTCATGTGTCTAGTCATGCCTGCCGCATGACCACAGAAACATCTGCAAAGCTGGCTCCTCAGCTTTGAAACAGAGATGAGCACTAAACCCTAGAGTCAGATATGACTGGCTTTTGAGCAATGGAAACCTTTACCTTTACCTACTTACTCACTGAATTTTGTTAGTCTAAAATCTCCAATTATACTTATTCTATTAGTCAGTTAAATGATTATTGTATTTTTTTGTTAGTAAAAGAAAGATTTTTACTTCATTAAAGGTACTGTACATATATGTAAACCACATTTTGTAATGTAAGCCATGGAATGATTTTGGGAACTACTATCTGAAATAAAATTCAAAGGAATAAAAAGGATGACATTTTTGAAAAAAATCTATTGTTTTTTGAAATGCATTTGTTTTTTCCTGCACACTCGACATGCTTTACTTGTGCAAACTTCCCTCCTTTCAAAATTCCTGGAAGATTTACATCTCTAGTGTGTGACTTATGGGAGTTTATGGTGCTCTGGGCCATGTGGAATTGTATGTTCCCAGCTTGCTAAAGGCTTTTCTTTCAAAATAACTCACACCCATGAACTGTAGAAGCATTGATTGCATTCTCTCTTCCCCCCACCCAATTTTCCCATTTCCCCCCAGTCAATTTTTCCTCCCCAATTTTCCCAGGGGAAAAAACCAATTTTCCTGGGTCCCCCCCTTACATATCTAGTGCAGAATTTCCACTAAATCTCATGTTCCCAATGTGTCTAAGGATTCTGCTTGCTCTCATGCTAGTGTCACTAAGCTGTGTATTTATTCATTTATTAGATTTCTATACCACCCACTTAGATATCATAATACAGTACTATATAGACAGGATTGCTCAGTGTGGTTGAAGTATTTGGCTGTACAGCCAGACCTTTGGACCATGATGGCAAACCTTGGCATTCCAGGTGTTCTGGGACTTCAGTTACCAGCAGTCCGCCAGCACTCCTTCTGATCAGGGCTTCTGGGAATTGAAGTTCAAAAACATCTGAAGTGCCAAGGTTCAACATCAATGCCTTAGGACAGTGATGTTGAACCTTGGCACACCAGCTGTTCTTGGGCTTCAATTCCCAGAAGCCCAGCTATGGACCCAGATGAATGGGTTTACTGCCAGCGCTGTCTGCATTTTGCAGGTGTTTCTGTGGACATGTGGCAGGCATGCCTAGACACCAGAGTGCACAGAATGCTGTTTACCTTCCCACCGAAGTGGTACCTATCTATTTGCAATTTCTTGCTTCCGAACTGCTAGGTTGGCAGGAGCTGGGACAGAGACAGGAACTCACTCTGCCGTGCAGTACTCAGGTATTGAACTCCAACCTTCCAGTCTTCAAGTTCAATGTCTTAAGCACTTGAGCCACGCAGATGTAACATACCACACCATAATAAGCCAATCTGCCTCTGCCTAAGTTTCCCAGGAAATAGATATTTTTCATGTCTCTGAATACACGGTAGCTTTATCTTATCCATACAAGTTTATTGTGTTGTTTTAATTTTTTAAAATTTACTTCTTCCCATTCACGATTAGCTAAATCAAGTTTAATCTGGATTTTTCTCCTCCCTTTTTCTCTGAATGCATTTAACACAGAAAAACAAAGATCAGCCTTCCAAGAACTCCTTTTCCTGAAGAGTTTTTGTAACTCTTTCCATTGCTATAACAAATAGGCCTTTCTTTTGAAACTGTTTAGCCAAAAAAAGAAAAAAGAAAGAAAGAAGAAAAGGAATGCATTTCCTCAACCACCCTGCAATCTGTCTCTTGCTTCACTGTGAGATTGACTGTCATGGGTGCGTTTGCATGTGGCAATGTGCTAATTGATGAGCAAAGCCTTGTAGGATGTTTCTGTTCCCTGATTTTGTTTTCTCTCTCTCCTTCTCCCTCCCTTCTTCCCTTTTTAATTTGCCTAGGAAAAATGGGGAGGAAACCCCCCTCCCGTGTAGTTTCCTGCCGAGATTGTTCTCAAAAGCCTGTTGCACGGTGCCGGAGCTCTTGAAGTGATAGCTAACTGGCCAAAGACAGACCCCAATTGTCTTGAGGGAGCTGGGAAGAGCAGGCGTGTGCTTCTGAAAAAGACTTGGGAGAAGGTGCCCGGTTTCGCTGAGCAGCTGCTGTTGGAGATGCTTGGAGATTACATCAGCATTGAGAGGGAAGAGAAAGGGGTTGAAAAAAGTTTAACTTTAGAGTGAGAGAAAAAGAGAGAGAGAATGTGTGTTTATGGAGCTCCCCCTCCTTCTTCCCTTCCAGAGATCTTCTGACAATACTGTCATTGTCAATATATGAGTTGTTAATTCTTTATGAATAGTACATAGGGGCCTCTTGACTAAATAGTACAGTGCATGTCCCAAATCTGTCAGCTGGAGTCTTATCTCCCTCACATGCTGGTGAGATCACTTTGATTGGAATGTTACAGGCATGGCTCCTGTTTGCCACAAAGCCCTGCATATGACATTATATAATTAGATTTCTCAGAATAGTGATTGGGGCAAGAGTGGCATCTATGCTCCCCCTCATCACTTCATTATTCTAGCTTCAATATGGGATCAGACATTTTGCTGATTTTTCTGGTCGTGATAATATTAACACGATTCATTTTATGGTCCTGCTTTAGTGTTTATTTAGATTACAGGTTGGCTCATAGGTTTCCTAAAAAGAGGAAGGACTTCTGAAAGGGATTGCATTCCTTTTCAGTGAGCAAACGGCACCTCATTGGACAATGTCAAAGAACAGCAGAAATTTGACTTTTCTAAGGGGCTACGTAAATATTTCCTTCTGTGTAAACTAAGCCTACTTTGAGGTCCATTTTTAAAAAGATATTGGGCCCACGATAATCACCAAATTGAAAATAGTTCAGTTAACTGATGTTCTGTACAAAGTAGTTCATTTGGTACTTAAGTGTTTTCTGAATGTTGTCAGATTATTTAAAGTCCAGGGAGTCAACCAGAGAATTCCATTATACTGTACTGAGAAGTGAGATGCGAAGATTTCCTTCCTATTGGACCTGCCATCTGTATCTATGGCTAGCAAATGTCTGTACACAAGGACTGATCCTGTCTATTTCAATTGTGAAGACTCAGTATAAAACACAGATCCAGAGATTCAAAATTGACATGTTTTAAGACATGGATCTTGAGAGCTATTTTAATTAAAATGAACATCAACAATAGCTATGAATGAACAACTTTGTTAGTTATTTTTATTTCTCTTCATCTGGAGAATCAGGAGCTGATCGTTTAGCTGATACTGTATAATACAAATGAAGTGAACTTGAAGTGAGTTCTATCACTGGTATACTGTGCAGGTATATCCAGCCCAGGACTGCCGACTGCAGTGGTTGAGAATGTTCGCTTACTCTGCTGGGTAATATCCTTTTCAATGAAGATGCCAAGATTGTAACTGGAACTTTTTGTAGAGAAACATGGCTTCTACTCCTCAATTATTGGATGGACATTGCATGGTATGCAGACATTGACTATGTGTGATGCTTTGATGTGTGATGCTTTGATATCCTTTCGAGATGTGATTTTTGTGATGTAATATTTGTAGTTTATGAAACATTGTTTTGTTGTGAGCTGCCCAGAGTTGCTATAAGCGAGTGGGGCGGCATAAAACTTTAATAATAATAATAATAATAATAATAATAATAATAATAATAATAATAATAATAATAATAATAATAATAATAATAATAATAATAATAATAATAATAATAATAATAATAATAAAAAGCAGCCTTCGTCATATATTTGAGGCAGAAGATGTTTTGTTCTATTTAAGGCTTTTATTTATGTTTGACCTTCTGGCAAAGCAACACATCTAATTGTATCAAAAATACCATTTAGATGATAAAATGAATAATAGAGCTCCAGATCCTAGACCATGGTGTTACATAGCAAGGCAAAATAGCATATTGAACTATAGCAATAGTTTCCCACATTTTAAAAAAACAATTATTTGATATGCCATAAACCTTCTGGAATGCACCTGCTATGACAAATGGCCCACAATTTTGTAATCTAGATGCCTGAATGTATGATCACATCTTGCTTTGATTTTCCCCATCCTGTCTTCAGTTTTGATTCAAGAGGTTCCATCCATTCAACTTGCTCTTGTAATATAGCCAACAATGGCCAGCACATGTTTAGTGTATTAAATTCTCATTTCTAAGAATTATGAGTTGGAAAAATACATTACTGTTAGACTCAATTTATTTTCAAATATAGTCCCCATAATTGCGTAACAGGTTTAAAATTGGCATGATGGCCTAAATGGAAGTAACTATAGTGGCTCATATACTCTATAATTGTTAAATAAATCTTCAACTTTTTTTATAATGACATTACAATGGCATCCTCTGAAACGATTACTGTCAAACCATGTAACCAAATGTTCAACTTGGGCTTCCATAAACAGAACTGATGATGCAACAGGTGGTCCAATTACTTTAAGTATGCCCATTACAACCAACAGCAAAGAGAAGCTGAAGATGTTGGCAAGGTTGGGGGAGAGTTACAATTATGTTGGCTCATAGAAGGAATCTGAACAGCTGGGATCCCAGTTTCTTGTCTGCCAAATTGTGCTGTCACAAATGAAAGCTTAGAGAGGAAGGGTGGAAATAAGAAGAGTTCCTATCTTACATTATAAGCACTGATAATTCTAATGTCATCTAAAATAATCTGGAAAGCAGAAGTAGAGACTGTTCTTCACCTTGACTAAAGGGAGACCCTGGTGTTCAGCAAGTCTTCTTCTATGTTAGATCTTTATATTTTGGTGAGGGAAAATTTATTTTACTTTGGCTCTACAGCTAGGTGGTAATACCTTAAAATTTTTTTGAAGTATAGATCACACTTCTGGTCCGAAGTTATTATTATTCATTATTTTTATATAGACACCTTTTCTAGAAAAGACTCAGACTATCTCATGATGACTGAAATGTAAGTTAAAAACAGAACACTGGTCAGAATCCTGCCAACTTAACTCCAGTCATATACCTTTCAGAATCAAGAAGCAACAGTTAGGACTGAATATGGAATGACTGAGTAGTTTGGAATAGGAAAAGGAGTAATACAAGGCTGCATTTTGTCACCCTGCTTATTCAACTTATACACAGAGCACATAATGTGCAGTGCAGGAATGGAGGAAGAAAAATTTGGGATCAAAATTGCTGGGAGAAACATCAACAACTTGAGATACGCAGATGAAACTATCCTAATGGCAGAAAGTGAGGAGGACCTAAAGAAGCTGCTGCTTAGGTTGAAAGAAGAGAGTGCAAAAGCTGGCTTGTGATTCAACATCAAGAAAACCAAGATAATGGCAACAGGCCCTATCAGTCCCTGGAAAATAGATAGGGAAGAAGTAGAAGCAGTGACAGATGTTACTTTCTAGGATCCAAGATCACTGCAGATGGAGATTGAAGCCATGAAATAAAAAGGTGACTGATGTTTGGGTGACAAGCCAAGAGAAACCTGGGGAATATAGTGAAAAGTAGAGACATCACCTTGGAAACAAAAATTCACATAGTCAAAGCAATGGTATTCCCGGTGGTAATATATGGTTGTGAGAGCTGGACCATTAGGAAAGCTGAGCACAGAAGACTATATGCCTTTGAAATGTGGTGTTGGAGGAGAGTTTTGAGAGTCCCCTGGACAGCAAGGAGAACAAATAGGTAGATCTAAGAAGAAATGAACCCAGACTGCTCCTTAGAAGGTAAAATAGTAAAGATGAAGCTAAAGTACTTTGGACATCAAATGAGAAAAGATGATTCACTTGAGAAAGCCTTGATGCTGGGAAAGGTGGAGGGCAAAAGAAGATGGGGGCAGCCCAAAATAAGATGGCTAGATGGTATTGTGGATGCAGTGGGCACAGAGCTGGGTGGGTTGAGGAGGATGGTGGAGGACACAGGAACCTGACGGACAGTGGTCCATGGGGTCACAAAGGGTCGGAATCGACTGTGCGACTGAACAAAAAAAAAATCTCATCCTGGGTCTGCTTGTGATTATTAAAGGTGATCTATAGTTCAAGTAACATCCAGCATCATTCATTATCTGGAGCAGTAAGTGTGGATAAGATGAAACACTTATCATGTATGCCTGCCAGGGCTTGAAAAACAAAAAGGGAAACCCCAGCAATTCCAAGAGAAAAGCATAGTTCTGAGCTATCGTAACCTTCACAAATGGCTTATTGTCTCAGTATTTGACCTCTTGGCTCTGTGTCTTTGGTTGTTCTTTGTACTGAGCTCAGAAAGATACCTTTTAAAAATGTTAGTTATCAATTCTAAGCCCTTGCAGTTACTTTTTTAAAAGTAACTTTTAATTTTTTAAAAAAATGAACTAAATTTTTTTATGCTGTATTATTTTAAAAGAATATGTGACTGTTTCTATCAGCTGGCCTGTGGCATAAACATATTCTTCTCTACACATCTTGCTCTTGACTCAGCATCAATAACAGAACCTGAGGCAGTAAAATGAGACAGAGAAAATGCCCTATGATATTATTTCGCAATCATTTATTGGGGCTACACCCTTAGTAATGACAAATTACAGAAATAACTGAGAAGTTATAGTTACACTTGAAAAGAAAGGGGTATACAGAAATAGCCTCCTAGAAGACTGTGGCATTTTTGAACCACAATCGGGCGTACCCTGGTAACTGCAACCTTGTGTTTCCAGCTAATCTTTCTCACACTAGGTCAGACGAAAGGAACTGCAGAATGAACTCACCAAAAGGTGGCTTCATTTTGGCAGTTTCACATCTGGCCTAGACAGAGAAGAAGAAGACTTGAAAAGGATGAAATTTTCGTTTAGACTGCTGTACGTAATTATAGTATTTACACTCATAACATTACAATTATGATGTTATAGAGTCATGGAAAAAAGGAATTAGCTAAAAGTAACTTGTTTATAACTAGTGACTTCCCAACACAATTCCTGACTGCTGCTTGTCTCTGGCTCCTGTTTCCCAGCTTCTGACTCTCATCTGACTGTCATTCACAACCTTATTCAGCATTCCTCACACAAACCTCATAAGAAAAAATATGGAGGGATCTGGAAGAAACAGACCACACAAATATAGTAATTCTCTGAGATGAATGGGGCCAGTTGCAGAACATGCATGATGTAACTGCTATTTATCAAGGCATCTCATGATCCAAATGGCATTATGTCCTTCAGGCGTTTCTGAGGAATTAGATAATGTCAGTTAGCAAGCAGTGTATTAGTACAGAGTCTTATGAAAAAATAAAATAAAAACTAAACAGGAAGCATCCCTCATTAGTTATTATAACACACCATTGTATCTCAGTTAATGTGAGGTAGCTACTAAGTAATTAACATGCTTCCTAAATTATGTCATCTGAAAATGAAATTAACCCACTCTGCCTGTTATCCACTCTTCCTATTTTTGCAACTTCTTGGCAGCAATTTTGACCAAATCTACCAGTCACCAAATACATATCTTTGGTATCTTTGCTTGTGCAGATAAAATAACAAAGATGTGTTATTTTTCAGTCTTCAAATTTATTCAAAATGAGCATTCATGAACATACAGCCTACTTTGTCAACAAGTAGACTCTCTACATGTACACATAGCCATCTCTTTGGGACAGATTGGAGTGGGGTGGTCTGATGGCAGCCACACTTCAATCATGCCAACCTGCCTAGTTTTTCAAATGAAATGCTGCAATATCAGCAATAATATTTTTCACTAACTGAATTCTAGTAGTAATTTAAGTTGGCCCATAGAATCCCTTGACATCTGAAGGGGCAGAAGGAGGAGGAGGAGAGGCCCATTAAATTCAGTGGAGCCTATGGGGAGATGGCTCAACAAATCACTACTGAATTTCTGCCACTGTTTTCATTTAAAAGAAATTCAACCTTTTCCAATTAAGACATATTGATATAGTTCTACATAGACTATTCCCACTGGTAGTGACAAAATAGAACACAGATCCTGTTGGAGGTTTTTTTAAACCTTGCATACTATCTGTAGTTGGAAATGATGAGAGAGACTTTTTTGGGGCTAGGACAGGAGTTCTCAACCTTTTAAAGTTGGGGGCCAGCTCACGCTCCCTCAGATAGCTTTGATACTTCCTGGTGTGATGGAAGCAGGGGGGGCACATGAAATGGTGACATGGGCTGCATCTGGCCCATGGGCCGCATGTTAAAAATCCCTGGGCTAGGGTGCCTATATATTCAGCATTAGCCAATAATTCCTTCCTGCATCTGCATTTAAAGAAAGTCCAGTCTCTCTCTCTTCCCTGTCTTCTCTCCCTCTCTTTGTGGGTTGGTGCCAGTTGTCTCAACCCACCCCTGTTTGATGTGTTTGGATGGTTGCTAGCATGCGTGCAGTAAAGAAAGCAGAATGAACATGTCTGTAACTCCAGTAAGTATAAGTAAAGACATTTTCCCCCTATAAATGTCTCAGACCAAGTTACTGAAATTGTGAGTGACAGTTCATGAGAAAGGTGGATACTGGGATACTTGTAGCTATTCTCTTCTGTGGGTCTCTGTCCTTCTTCTACGAAGCTAAAGAGAATTTTGCTATTAATTCAAATCTCTGCAACAGATCCCACTCCTCATCTTCTACCAATTATAACTGTACCTCAAGAATTGCTTTCTCCCAGAGGATTTCAGCTGGCAATTCGTACATTTGCAAGGAGAAGTGCTATTTATGAGGAGTGAAAGTTTTTAATAGTCACCACAGGTCTCTCACACATATTAAGCTCCTTTTAAAACCACTCATTTCCAGTGAAAAATAATGGTGTCAGGATTCCTTCCTTCCATCCTTCTGACAATTGTTTTGGCTGAGCACATACACTGCATTGTACAAAGAATTGTACAAGGATGAAACACAATGGGAATGTAGTGGAGAGAGGCAGCGTAGTTAGACTAGTGTTGTCCAACCTTTTGTTTTTGGATTTAAAATCCCATAAGCCTAAATCAATTCCCCAAAGCACTGATCAGTCAATGTACTAACTTAGGATTCTGGGAATTGAAGGTCCCCCCCCCCCCATGTTGGGAACCACTGGGTTAGACTGTTAGACCTGAGCTTTGCAGACTTGGGTTCTAAAATTTACCTTAAACACAAAGGGCAATGTTTGAATTCAGGTGTTGGAAGGAACAATAGGTTAGTGCTGGATAGATTGACAGTGATCCCAGAAAGCTCTTGCAGGAAAGGCAAGAGACTGATTTTGACCTTTCCCCACTTCCTGCAACTCCCTATCTCTTCTCTTGTTCAATATCATTCAAGACCATTTGCTGGGGTGGGGAGGGGTGGGGGACATTAGGAGACTAGATCAGTAGGAAGGTATCTCTGAAAAGTATGCCCTCTCTTGTCAAACCAGCGTAAATGTTTCATTGGGTCAGAAGCTATTACATTGCATTAACAGAAAGGTTTTGCTGGATTCACTCTACAGTGGAAAATAGACTTTGCTCAAATAGAAGATCTGCTCAAAAATGTGGTGAGTTATTCTTTTCTGAAATGCAGGCTGATATTTCTACAGAACCAAAACTATTGAGAAAACATCTACAAATCTTTCAAGAAGTACCAGAAGGCATCTCTTTTTGTTGATATGTTTTTGGTGGGGATCCCTTGATTATTCCTTCCCAGTGTTGACTTGCTCTCACTCTCAGTTGTCCTCACTTGCCACCAGTGACATCATCACATGGCCAAAGCTGAATCTCTAGTGTTTTGATGTCATCCCAGAAGTGATATCTGATTGGATGAAACTACCAATGTAAGTATTAAAGCAAAGAGGAAAAGGTACCATTTGAACAGAAGGATAATGGGGGAAATATCTAATATCCACTGAAACCTCTACCTTCAACATGAAAACTGAAAGCAGAGGCTATTACAGTAATACCTTCGATAACGACTGTATTGGATAATGCAAACATCGGATAATGATCTCTCAGTGTTATCCGATGTGGTCGTTCTTAGCAGCAGAGTGGCTGGAAAGCTGACGGGGGGCTCCCCAACCACCCCACAGCTGCGGAGGCATGGGCAGGTGCCTAGGGAAGCCGATGGGGAGTCCCCGTCAGCTTCCCCAGCCACCCTGCAGCTGTGGATCGGGTCTTCCGACCTCCCTGGAGCCGGTGGGGGGGGGGGTGTCATAGAGCCCGAAATGGTTTAAAAAAACAACAGCCTTTTTTTTACCCATTTTGGGCTCCCTGACCCCCCCCCGATGGCTCCAGGGAGCTTGGGGGACCCGATTCTCGCTATTTCGAAAGTTCCCCCACCTCCCTGGAGGCTGTAGCAAGCCAAAATGCGGGATTTGAATCCCAACATTTTGGCTTGTTGCTGCCACCAGGAGGGTGGGGGAACTTCAAAAACAGCACGCATCAGCTCCATGGAGGTCGGGAGACCCGATGCATGCTAATTTTGAAGTTCCCCCACCCTCCTGGAGGCTGCAACAAGCCAAAATGTCAGGATTCGAATCCTGATGTTTTGGCTTGTTACAGCCTCCAGGGAGGTGGGGGAAGTCCAGAAACAGCTTGGATCTGGTCTTCTGACCTCCCTGGAGCCGACATGGGGATCAGGGAGCCCAAAATTGGTTTAAAAAGTCCATTTTTTACCCATTTTGGACTCTCTGACCCCCCCTGCCGGCTCCAGGGAGGTTGGAAGACCCGATCCACGCTATTTTTGAAGTTTCCCCACCTCCCTGGAGGCTGCAGCAAGCCAAAACGTCAGGATTCAAATCCCGATGTTCTGGCTTGCTGCAGCCTCTAGGGCAACAGTGCTTTATAAAACATTGTGTGATCAATGCATCGTACAACGTTAAAAACCGGATAACGATGAGACTTGTGGAACCAAGTCTCATCGTTATCCGAGGTACTAGTGTATAAGAATCCATAATGTTCAGATTGCTTTGCAAATTGAAAGCAAACATTTGTTCATCATATGACTAAATACTTGTGCAGAAAGATTCTTGGCCACCATTAAGTATTTATTTTCCAATGAAGACCCCAGTTGTAATGTAAACCAAAATTTATGGTGGATGAGAAAATCTTGTCTGTTGTATTCTTCTGGCACACACACACAAATGGAAATATAGTTGAATAGCTGAGGAAAGCAAATGTTCACCTATTAGCCTGATACTTGGGAAAGAAACTGACATTCTAGATCAGTGGGGACCAAACTACGGCCTGGGGGCTGAATCTGGTCCCCAATGCCAATTCATTTGGCCCACAAAGCCCTCGTTGTTCTTGGAAGTGACAGTACCGGTAAAACATGCCCGTATGGGCATGTTTTACTTCCGCTTCTAGGAGCAATGAGGGCTTTTCGGGCTGGATGAATTGGCATCAGTGGTTGGATCCAGCCTGTGGGCTTTAGTGACCAGTGCCCTGAACTATGTGACCGGCCCACAGCCCAAAAGGTTTGGGCACCCCTGTTCTAGATAGACCTATCCTGAGGGTTGAAAGGATATTAGTATTAGAGAGAAGTTGAGAAATCAGACTTCAAAGGAAACCTGTACTTGAGTTCTGGGATCTAGTCATAAAACAAAGCAAGCCAATTTGCAAACTCTGGGAGGTAAGGCAAGCTCCTAGGGCAGGGATCAGCAAACTTGGCTCTCCAGATGTTCTTGGACTTCAATTCCCAGAAGTCCTGATCAGCAGGCATACTGACTTGGGCTTCTGGTAATTGAAGTCCAAGAACACCTGGAGAGCCAAGTTTGCAGATCCCTGTCCTAGGGTAACATTCTCACATGGCCAGTCCTTAAGGAGTTTCCTCATCTGGTGACAAGCTAGCTAGGACAATTTATTTATTCATTACATTTGGTGATGGAATAAAATAAAATAAAATAAAATACCTAATGCTCAGCAGTTGGCAATATCTTCTTAAAAGTCTCTTTTAAAAGGAATGATCTTAGCTGTTTTTTTAAATATAGGCAGTGATGAAGCCTGGTGCAGCTCAACTGGAAGAGAGTTCCACAAAGTTGGTGCCACCACCTAGAATGATCTTCTCCGAGTCATGGCCTTTCTTGCCAATCTCAGAATTGGCACCTGGAGCTGCGCCATCTGAGAGGAACAAGTGATGTGGGCTGATGTCCTGGCCTCACAAAATTTTCTCCCCCCTTTTCTACAAGGCAGTGAAAAATAAAAAAACAACAACAGCCATGTTTGTTCCTTGACAATTGCCTGTGGACTCACTAGTATTAGTGTAATTTTCTGAACCTCACTTTTAGCTTCTTAGAACAGTGTTTCCCAAATGCTGGATCTTGGACTTCAACTCCCAGAAGCCTAAGTCAGTACATTGGCTGATCAGTGCTTTAGGGAATTGACTTAGACTTCTGGGAGTTGAAGTCCAAGATCCGGCATTTGGGAAACACTTTTAGAAGACTGTCTGTTTATCATCTGGCTAGCAATGGATACAGTGGGTTATAGAGGAATGTGGTAACATTTACCAGACTGAGAAAAGATTTCAGTATTAGGGCATTTCCCTTATGAAAGAATGTCATGGTGATCCTTGCTGTTTAAAAAAATAAATAAAGTGGTGATGTGAGCTTTTCAAAAAAGATGTGTTTTTCTTCATGGGTGTATGCGACCCAACATTAAAAGCTGGAGTATGAACACAGAAACATTATGATTCATGTGGGATAACACAGAATAATCTTAATGTGGACAACCTATACGGTAGTCTGGCCAGGTTATCCTGCTATGGTAATGGAGTAGAACTTACTGCCAGTGACTCAATGCTGAGTATCAGGTGTCTGTTAACTAACCTGACAACCCTGAGAACTAACAGCCTGGGTGCCAAAGTCCACAGGGGAAGGTGATGGTTCCGAAGTGGATTAAATCCCACTTGAATCCATCTTGATGGAGGGCAACAGCTTCATCAATATTGATCTGGGGCTCATGAGGGCTTTGCATGCCAAAAAGGCTCAGCACCAGAAAATGATTCATGGAACTGGATCAGTGGTATGGATGTCATGCTGCAATTGACGCATGCACACTGAGTACTGGAGGCACACATGCATCAATTGGTAGTATCACGCATGCGCACACACCAGCAGCCATTTGGGGCTGCAGAGTGTGGCTGCCGGTGAGGCGACTGAACTGACCACCTCAAAAAAACCGGTAAGCACCCCGGGTGGTCTCCTGGGAAGGTTAGTACTCCCTCAGATGACTTGTCCAGGGGCCATCCGGGATTCTTACCACTGGTTCTACAGAACCAGGGTGAACTGGCCTATGCCCACCACTGGTTGAGCTCCTTATTTGGGTTACAGCTTTCAGAATTCTTGGATGGTTGTAACCCTCCATCAACCTTTCCCAAGAGTTACTGGCTATTTGTGTTGTGATTTGTGATGCCCATGGATTTTTATACCCTCCTGAAGGTTGCATCAGCTATCATGTGTGGTCTTGCTGAGCAGAATCTCCTGATTGCAGACTTCAGCTTTTGTATTATGGACTTTGCCACTGGATCTAAAACAACTAATGTGAAGATGCATGACTTCCCCTCCAGTTCTCCATTCCTCAGACCTTCAGACCCATTCATTTCAGCAGTGAAAGAGAGAGAGAGAAAACATCCTGTGTGATGTCATCAAGTGCATTTGGCTGTGCAGTGCTTTCCCCCCAAGGTGAGGATTAGAGAGCATCATATGCTATTGAAGGGAGAGAGAGGAAATCTCATGTAATGCTTTTGTTCTGCTAACAGCTATGTAAAGAGCTGCCTGGGAGTTTTTGGAATGGAATCTGTCATCACTTTAATCCTGTTCTAGAAAATGGTGATGGAGGCAGCACACAGGATGATGTCACTGGCAGATCCATAGACTGCTGCCTTCCAGTCTCTGCCCTTCTTTCACTGGTTCCTGATCCCAATTGGCTGGGCTGCAGATTGGCACCCAGGTCGCCCCTCCCATACAGCTGTGTTAGAATTTGAAACCCAGATATATGAGGAATAAAGCTAACACAGAAGGGAGCCTGTTCAATGCTATCCGCAGACTTCAGAGACATTTTTGTGCACTCTGTCTTTGGCACCATGTGCAGGAAATTCCTCTCTGGTCTGCACAATGCAATAAACAAGCCTCCTGTGTATCAGTTTAAGGCTTTTAGCACTTCCATCTCATCCTGGGGAGAGCTGTAAATCTGCAAAGAATATGCCCCTTTGCTTTGTCAGGCCCAGGGTGCACCCTCTTGCAAAGGCTGCATTCATTCAGCACCTGTTCCTTGACAAGGAGGAAGACTTAACTCCGAACTATCCCCCCTTGTAGGCACATATCTAACTGATGATTATTCAGTTTGGAGACTCACTGATTTATTATATGTGTACGAAATAGACCAGCTGAGCATCAGGATGTGAAAGAAGACATTCCAAATTTCTTACTGGGGCTTGGTTAAAGGTTTATATTGATGGGTGTACTCTGGTTGCCATCATACTCAAGTAGCTAGGCTGCTTAGCCATTGGGAAGGAAGAGGTTTCCGATACATTCTCAGGAAGACTTCATTTGTGTTGTTCTTTGGGATAACCTGGTTTGCAGTCCCCTTGCCCTTATACTCTTGTCTTGGATCGTGCTTCAACTCTGTACTCTTGGGTATAATCCAAGGATATATTTCCAATGGGGCATGCTGCTTCTGTCAGAACCTCTCTTCAGTTATCCTCCTTACAATACCCCTCAAAACTCCCTCCAGAGCCTGGGAGACCCTCTGGAGTTGGATTTTATTACTACAGAGGGCTACACAGTGGGGGCAGGTTCTTCTTCTTGTTCTGCCATATCTGAATCCAAATATTGGTGATCTTCATAGTAATCAGCCATGAAGACTGTCCTGAGAATATAATGCAGTGGCCTTTCATCTGCTTTCCACATCACAACATGATACCCATACCACTGATCCAGTTCTGCGAGGCCCTTTCTGATCCTGAGCCCTTTTGGCACACAGAATGCTCATCAGCACCAGGCCAGTATTGATGAAGATGTTGCCCTCCATCAAGATGGATTCAAGTTGGATTTAATCCACTTCAGGACCATCACCCTCCCCTGTGGACTTTGGCACCCAAGCCATTAGTCCTCAGAGATGTCAGGTTAGTTAACCACTGTCTGACACTCGGCACTGAGTTGCTGGCAGTATGGGCAAGTTGGCGGGTTGGAGATGAGTTGGCAATAATTATCCAGATTCTACTTGCATTAGATATAAAATAAAATAATTGAATATTGGCCTTGGGTTCAAATATTTATGGATTGATTTTTGGGTTTCCTTGCATAGCTTTGGAAAAAGGAACAGTCCTTTTACCTGAAGCCCTCTACCTGACTAATTGTCACATACTGTACATTTGGCTAAAATGTTTGGCTAAAAGAGCCAGCTGGAACAGTTCTGGTTTTTGTTGCTGCTCCTCCTGTTGTTTCCATTGGACATTAATTGTATTGCTCAGGTTGTTTGCTATTCCATTCTAAAATACTTATAGGTGAAGCAGAAGCCTTGCTAATATATCATTAAACTGTTGCTCAGATTCAACAATGAAGCAAATGTCTCACAGGCAATCTGTCAGTCATCATAGACCAGCTACATCAAGGGCTTTGCAGACTTTCCCATATTTGGATTTCATCCCCCATGTTTAGGCAAATAATCCTGTATATATTTCCCCCTGGCTGTGGGATCAGCATTGTACATTTTGAAACAATCTGATGTTCACTTTCACTCTAATGGCTGTGCGTCACTTGCAATGTTTGCTAAGCTAATGCAAAAGTTGGAGACAGCTGAAATGCTCAAGAGAATGAAGATCCAACCAAAAGCAGTGGTTTTATTAGGGCCAATTAAAATTCCACAATTTTGTATATACTTTCCAGTTTTACAGGATTGTTTATAAGATTAAGTAAGGTGCAAAAGCAAAGGGAATAGAATAAGCATGTTAGTCACAAAGTTGTCTGCCCATTTCCATTGTGAGGTTTGCAATTAGACACAAGGTGCAACTAGATGGTCAAATTAGATTGGGTTGGATTGTGCTAAATCACAGAGAAGTGCAGAATGGAATTTGATGTGGTTCCTTTCATTCATGTACAAGGATCTGGTAGTTTGGGGGAGAAAGCTACCCTGCAACTAAAATGATCCTGTTTTGCCTTTTCTCCCTTTATAAGGGGGGGGGGGAGAAGAGAAAATAATAATAACAACAGCACAAATTCCCTTTCTTGTCTCCTCTTCCTTCCAGGAGGACACCTCAATGGAGAAGAGAGAAAGTGGATGTTCCAATATAGTCAAGTGGGTTAAGCCATTTGCTGTGGTTTGATCCTAGCGATTGGACATATTGGACCTGAACCAAAATGGAGTAACCCTAACTGCATGAATAAAAACAAACCACCACCATCAACAGGAGCCCCTGAAAGGGAACCAAAAAGGTATGGATAGGAATGTATCAAGGATTGGCTTGTTCGCAGTGGTACATACATAATGTGGTTGCCCAGAAAATATGAGCCAGTCTGTCTCCAGAGTGAATGAAACAGCCAGGAAAATCCCCGTCTAATTTCACCTCAGTCCTAAAATGGAGAAGACAATTTTGACAGATTATAGAGACAGAGGTTGATTGTAGCTTTTGGTAAAACAAACTGCTTTCTGGTGTAGCTTGTAGTAGCAGTACAAAGAAACAACATACTGCTTGTATAAACCAAGCTGGAGATTAAATGTTAGTTTTCTTGTCTCTTGCCATCTGCTTTTCTCTGAAAAATAAGGGAGAATGGCAGTATCAGGGAAGCACCCTGTCTGTGCAGGGATATCCTCCCATTTGGTCTAGATAATAGTCAATTCCTACACCAAACAGTTTGAAGGTGAAGGAGACTACATCTGAGAGTAATTGATTCATCATGTGTAAAATCCCAGCCCTATTGAAAGCCCTGTCAAAAGATTATTTCACATTTATTTGAGGAGGCAAGCTTGACCTGGAAAGAGAGCTCCCTTCCACTCAGTTGGGGGGGGGACTATTAAGTTGCCAACAAACAGCTAGTTTACTCCTTCAAAATTGCATCTTCATTGGATCCACTTTAAGATATGGTATATTGAGTCTTTTTCAGCACTTGTATCTTTTTTATTTTTTATTTGGTCCTGTGTAGAGACGGATGGGAAAAAAGGCTCTCTGTTTGGAACATTAGACCAATCATCAAATATTTGAACTTTCTAACCCTTTAATAACTCCTTTAGATGCTTATGATCCCATTAATTATTTGGTCAAAATTCCCACCAATGACAGATATTTTTCTTAAATAGCATTGATTCCTCTTTTTACTGTTTACATTCATGAAAACTGCACCCTTGCTCTGGAAATCTTGAGCTACTAACTAGGAATCCTCAAATGAAAAAGAAAACTATTAAAGGATGATAAATCATGAGAGAGAGGGGGAGGGGGAGAGAGACAGGCAGTCAGGCAGGGAGGGAGGGAGACAGACAGACAGACAGACAGAGACCCAATATATAGTTTAAAAATGTAGCCACCAGTGATGGCCCATGGCCGGGCAGGTAGGTATCAGTGACAGAGTGAGGGGGTGTTTGGCATTCCAGAGGCTGACTGGGGCATGGAAGTTTGTTTATATTTCTGTTCCACTGAGTCCTGTGAAATGCCCTCTGTCTGAACAAGGAACACACATCGAGTGAAGGAAAGCATGCCTGGTATGTCTTGAAACTTCAAGACACTGATGCTCAAAAGGTAATTTGTGGAGAGAATTACATGGGGATTATCAAGTCACAAGTCCAGGGTTGATTGCACAAATCAACATGGTATAATTGTCTTTGGATCATTATATTACAATCTTCTTGGCAGCTGTGGATCAAGAAGGGTTTATTTTGTTTCTGGGGGGAAAATGTGTGCTGGGGAAAAAAAATTCACCTTTTTCTTTTTCCATTCTTAGAGCTTTTGCAGTTTCAGATCATTGGAATCTCTCGGAGCACATAGCTGTTGGAAATGCTTTGATGAGCTGAACCAAAAAAGACTGATTTGTTTGGTAGGAGAAGTGTGTGAAAAAAGAGAGAAGCAAAAGAACAAGTCAAGAAAGTCTTGGATGGCTACTGTTTGACATGTAGCAATAGAGTGCGGGTGATTTTTACAAGTACAGTATATTGAAAACAGTTTCATTTCAAAAACTGAACAAAGTGGACATTTTGGTTCAAATGTGGAATCTTTTTGTGACTTCTTCCTTAAGTACAAACAATATGGGCTTTTCTCTCAAATCAAAAGTTAGAAGTGGTATAGTTACCTGTAATTTTGGTACATTTAAAGGTAATGAGAATGTAATGCAGCTACATTTGAAAAATATTTTTGTAAGTTTTAATGAGAGGATTCACTTGAGAAAGCCTTGATGCTGGGAAATGTGGAGGGCAAAAATGAGATGGCTAGATGGTATTGTAGACACAACAGGTACACAGCTGGGCAAGCTGAGGAGGATGGTGGAGGACAGAGGTGCTTGGAGGGCAATGGTCCATGGGGTCGCAAAGGGTCAGAATTGACTGTGAGACTGAACAACGACAAAGTTTTAATGATACTCATAGCCAGGAAAATTTTAAAAGTACCTTTTAATTAGTAAACCGCTATTACTTAAGTAGAAGTATTAAATGCAACAATCATCAAATGATAAACATACATATAAACCAGTCTCTATGAAGACTGAAATACATTACAGTATTTTCTTTATCAGTTTTCAAAATCTCAGGATCAGTCCTTGTTGTTGTCAGTCACACAGTCGATTCCGACCCTTTGCAACCCCATGGACCACTGTCCGCCAGGCACTTCTGTCCTCTACCATCCTCCTCAAGTTGCTCAGCTTTGTGCCCAGTGTGTCTACAATACCATATAGCCTTCTCATTTTTGGCCACTCCCTTCTTCGTTTGCCCTCCACCTTTCCCAGCATCAAGGCTTTCTCAAGCGATTCCTCTCTTCTCATTTGATGTCCAAAGTACTTCAGCTTCATCTTTACTATTTGACCTTCTAAGGAGCAGTCAGGGTTGATTTCTTCTAAGATTGACCTGTTTGTTCTCTTCGCTGTCCAGGGGAATCTCAAAACTCTCCTCCAGCACCACATCTCAAAGGCATCTATTCTTCTGCGCTCAGCTTTCCTAATGGTCCAGCTCTCACAATCATACATTGCCACTGGAAATACCATTGCTTTGACTATATGAATTTTTGTTTCCAAGGTGATGTCTCTACTTTTCACTATGTTCCCCAGGTTTCTCATCGCTTGCTTCCCAAGAATCAGTCACCTTTTTATTTCATGGCTACAATCACCATCTGCAGTGAGCTTTGATCCTAAGAAAGTAAAATCTGTCACTGCTTCTACTTCTTCCCCATCTATTTTCCAGGGACTGATAGGACCTGTTGCCATTATCTTGGTTTTCTTTATATTGAGTCTCAAGCCATGAGGAAGAGAATTCTGCATGCTATGAAACCCCTGGTCCATTTCCTGGCAATTCCAATTAAATCAGGAACAACAAACCTGTGACCCTTTGAGTCAGACTACAACTTGAATAGTTCCTGAACTTTGGCTGTGCTTGCTGGGGCTGATGGTGTTTGAAGTCCAGACAAAATCTGAATAGCTGCAATTTGCTTCATCCTTGAGAATCAATATCGCATTATGGAAAATGTGGATTTCTTGCTATTCACAGCATTTTCTCTCTAGATATGCAATATGTCTAAAGTTGCGCACCAGAGTAACCAGGGTTTGCAAATCAAGCCCTGATTCCATCCTTATGGTTAAAAACAAAGCAATATAATTTGCAATAGGCAGTGTGAGGGAAGCTTGTCCTAGGATAGACAAATGTCTTTTGCCTCATAAAGAAGCTCAGTTTCTCTTGCTGTGCTGAGTGTATCTTCTCATTTGAGCCTGTGAAATAAGTGAGCAATGATGAAAAGATCTCTGTTAGAGAACCTGGAAGGCCACTGCCAGTCTCTGTGGACAGTACTAAGCTAGTTTGATTAGGCTCTTCAGATGTTCTTGGACTGCAACTTCAAATTCGCCTCCCCTGTGATGTTGACATAAAGGCAGCTTTATATATTCATATCTTCCATTTCTATGGTTAAACTCACAGAGCTCTTGCTAATATGAAGTCCTGTTGTTCACAGCACAGCGGTTACATTTGATTGATTATGATTTCCAAAGGCAACTGCAAAATGTCACTGGGCAAAAGTGACTTATAATGCCAGTTGCTACAGGATATAAAATAGACTAGAGGTGGGCACGCCTTGTAAAGACTGGGGTTATAAAACTAGGCATTGGAAAGGAATCTGGAGAACGGAAGTCAGATAAGGACCTTTATTCAACTTGCAAGCATTTCAACCAGCATGATGATTTCCAGATGTACCCTGTTCCAGATGTTAGGATTTCCAGTTACAGCCTAATTCCTGTTCTGTGTGATACTGTGGTATGGGTGAGGGGTAGAAAAAGCTAAAGGATAAAAAGGAGCCTGATGTAGCAGTTGGGGACTTTAATAAAAGAAAAGTCTAAAAAACCCAATTCTTTCTCCCTCTTCTCCACCCCTCCTTTAATCTCTGCTGACTGGAAGAATTCTAGGAGTTGTAGTTTAACAATGTTACGTTTCCAAACACTGGGAACACTGAGTCATGATGGTAGTAGGAAGCAGCCTGGGTCCTCCTTTTTTTCTTTATTTATGTCAGAGGCACCACCAGCATATAATAACATACAAAGCTAAAATTTGATTTACCGTGAAGCAGGGATGAGAGGAATCCTGCTCTATTGGCCATACAGGGCTTTCAAGATAGTAAGCTACTTAAGGCATGGTCTTACTATTGACACCTCCCTACATGGTTTTGAACCCAGTTCTCCTAAGTCTTAACGTGTAGCATTATCCACTGCACCAGATTGGTTGTCTAGGAAGAGAGTGGAGAATTAGTTAAGATGCAAGACAGCATGCCTGGTGGTACAGTTGGAGAAAGTCTCAGAAAATGTGAAAAAATGTATTGAGAATTTATTAAGAATAGTAAAAAAATATTAGAATAAAAGATGAATTGAAAAAAGGGCAAATAAAAGAATTAATAGAAATGGATAAAAGGACAAGACCATCTCACAAGATTCCTTGCAATTTTGGAAGGGAAGGGGGTTCCATGAAGATAAGTGGTTGCAAATGGGGGAACACTATGCTTAGTAGATGTTTGTTAATTGTTTATTAGATGTTTATATAATTTTGTTTGTTTACATAATAATAATTTTTTGTAAGGGCATTCTTGTGAGGAAGACATGGTTGGAACCTTGAATAAATGTTTTTGTATACAAGATAGCCAATGTGGTCTGGTAATTCAAGCTTTGAGAGACTGAGATTAAGTCACATTTGCCATTAAACATACTGTGTGAATTTGAGCCATTAATTTTCTTTCAAAATATCCTACCTCATATGCTTCTTAGTATAAATAGGGAATTTAAAAAATAGTCTTGAAATCATTGCAGGAAGTTGGGCTGTTAATGTGACCGACCGACCAACCAAACAACCAAAAAACCAAACAACCAGACACTCCTCCTTCTTGGGTAGTAAAAGAAAGCAAAAATTATATCAGACTTTCACCTTGTAGAATAATAGGGGAAGGAGTGAAATTCAGAACAAAATTAAGAAGTTTTTCTATGTTTATATTCAAGATCAATTCCCTCCTCTCACCTCAAGCAGAAGAATTCAAAGTTGATATGTCACCCTACTAAATAATAAATCATTTAAATAATGTTTAAAAGCATTGAATCAAAATAAACAGAGATATGTGCATGCTTGATAAAAGGAAGGGATGATTTTCTCTCTCTCCCTCTCCTGATGGCACCTTAAATCCCATCAGGGATTACTGGACCCTCTTTCAGGGCAGAGGCCACGACATGTGCCGGCTTGTGTTCTCATACTTCCCTTTCTGACAAAAGAAGCAAAATGGGAACAGCACAATCATAAACAGAAGCCATGAGATGCAATATATCCCTTCCCTCCTATACTTTGGTAGTTTTATTGTTAAAAGCTGCCTGTGGATATAAATGGTGAAAGCGATATCTCAGAAACAGCCCAGGGTCACTGATGGGGTAAGATGGCACTCTGAGAGCCATATTTAATTTAACCACAATCAACCCCTTAAATAGATGACAAACAGGAAACAGTGTCTTGAAGTATGACATGAAATAGTATTGCTGTCTCATTGCATGAGAAAACCCAACATTTGTAGGAACGATTACACATTTAAACAACCCCGTAGGGTCAAACTTTGCTTCCTATGGCCCTTTGATAACTGTGCAGATAGTGGAGTCTGTGCTATAAATACCCTCAATCAATATGCCACTATCGCTCACTGAAAGCAGGGCCGTTTGCATATCACAGCAGATGGGAAGGGAGCAAATAATATTTGTCTTGCCTTTCAAATTGATTTCCTGTTTTGAGCTGAGGCAGAGTGCGTCCATATGTTAATCAGATCACTGGAAGAGATAGCAAAGTTCAGGTCAACAGCCCACCACTTGACATGGTCATTAAAAAAAGCAAGGAGGGATGATGCAAAGGCTCCACAGAAGGGATCAGTGAATGAAAATATCATAGAAATGGTAGCAATGTCAGATGATAGGTTTCTCAGGTTAAGTGGTCTCATGCAAGACACTTCAAGGCCCTCTTTGCTGTTGAAGTAATTCCTAATAGGAGCATCTTATGACGTTCAGCCTCTGGGGAGGTAGAGAACTGTACCCAGTCCACTGTCTTTTCACTGGAACCATGGGAAAGCTTCTGCACAAAGCTGATTTTAGAAATGATTTTAACACAACTGGGCCTTTTAAAAAAAGAGAGAAGTACATATAAGGCAGGATGCCAATGTTTGAAGGGATTGATATAAGAAATTTATTTCCCAGAAAATAGCATTCCATTACCCAGACCAAAGTAGAATCCAATGAATGTAGTACTCAAAAGCAACTGAATCTTGGGGGCCTTTTCATTTTACAAGGTTTTAATTATGTACGCATAGATTCTTCCATGTTACATGGCATATTGGGCAGCAAGGGTTTTCTAGCATTTTTGATCACAGGCAAGTGTTTTGGCATCCTCTCAAATGGTATGCAGTGCCTTCAGATCTTGCATTATTGTTAACATGCCATAATAATAATAATTTTGTATCAGAAATTATTCTGGGTTGAAAGGAATTTTGCTGGATAAACTCCCCTCAGGGAATGCCCAAATGAGTCTCCTTTCATGACCCCAAGATCTTTTCCCACTGAAGTGGTCCCTATTTATCTATTTGCAATGTCTTGCTTTCAATCTGCTAGGTTGGCAGGAGCTGGGGCAGAGACAGGCACTCATTCCATCATGCAGTACCTGGGTCTTGAACTGCCAGTTTGGTGGTCTTCCAGCTAACAAGGTGATTTTCTTAACCAATGAGCCACCACAGTCCCCTAACATGTTGTAACATGTCATGTTATTCAGGAGTGTCCTCGCTGTTGTTGGGTGCAAGGAGTGGGCCAGCTTGTTGCCACCTTATGGATCTGATTGTCTCCATGTGAAGGATGTGACCAGCCAGTTGGAGTCTTCTGCATGTGATGATATTATGGAGTTTGCACAATCACTCCTTCAAAGCACCTCCTTGTTGGTAATGTGATTGAAATATTGGATCTTTAAGATTCGCCGGAGGCACCTCTGTTGAAAGATGTCAAACCTTTTATTAATATTTACTGCTGATTTCCAAGTCTCTCTATCATAATCACAATGGAATGACACAAACAGAGCTTAATCTACAGTGATATGGAAGACAAGGACCATATCTTGTTCATCCTCCAAAAAACAGCTGTTGCTTCCCCAATGTGGCATTTAATGTCTACCGTTTTGCACCTCCATTCTGGTCAACTGCACTACCCCCTCTCTACTTCCTCCAATTGCTGTGCTCCGAGTTCATTTCCTTTTACTGGGGCTGTGGATCTCATGTGCATGATCTTTAACTTCTTGACATTTATCCAGAGGGCAATTTTATTTGCCTCTTCATCCAGGATAGTCATTGCATGTTGCAGGTTTGGCTTATCTTACTCAAACAAGGTGATATTATTTGCAAAATCTAGATTGCCAAGACAACCTTGGTCAGACCAGTGGATGCCTGTACCAATGTGTGTTCTAGCTTTTCACATGATGTAATCAAGAACCACAAGGAAGAAGGGGGGAGGACAAAAAACAGCCTTGTCTGACTCCAGTGGCGAACTCAAAGTTGTCCATATGGCCAGTCTCAGTCTTAACACAGCAGCTGAATCATTGGTACAAGTTATTATTAATCGTATTTATTATTATTATTAATCGTATTTACTATCCCGCCCCAATCGGGTAAACCCGACTCTGGGCGGCTTACAGTATGGATTAAAATCACAGGATAAACTAATATAATAGTTAGGTTTAAAACCATAAAAAGTTCATAAGAGAAATTAAAATTAAAATAGCGCACCGCTAAAAACCGGAGCAGGAAGAGGTGGCAGTCCCCTAAACCAACCAGCCTACATGGGATCCCACATTACTGGGTCCCCATACATGTTCTGCGAGCCAGGTCTTTAAGCCTCGGCGGAAAGACAGGAGATCTACCTGTAGGCGCAGCTCAGTTGGGAGGAGGTTCCACAGGGCCGGGGCGGACACAGAGAAGGCCCTCTTCCTAGTGCCAGCGAAGCGAGCCTCCCTAGCCGATGGAATAACAAGAGAGCCCCTCCGATCCGCCCTGGTGGGACGGACAGACATTCTTAGGGTGATGCGGTCTCTTAGGTATCCTGGCCCACTACCATGTAGGGCTTTAAAGGTAATAACCAGCACCTTGAATTGCACCCGGAGACACACTGGCAACCAATGCAGCTCCTGAAGCAGTGGTGTGGCACAAGCATATTGCCCGTGCCCCATCACTACCCGGGCTGCCGCATTTTGGACCAGTTGCAGTCTCCGAATGGTCACCAAGGGCAGCCCCATGTAGAGCGCATTACAGTAATCAAGTCTGGAGGTGACCAAAGCATGTGTGACCGTGAGCAAGGCGTCCCGGTCCAGGAGTGGGCGTAACTGGCAGATTACACGAAGTTGTGCAAAAGCCCTCCTGGCCACGACTGCCACCTGCTCTTTGAACAGTAGTCGTGAGTCCAGGAGGACCCCCAGATTACGCACTGGATCTGCCTGGGGCAGAACTGCCCCATCCAGAACCAAAGCTGGTAGTTCTTAAAGATGGTAATGAAGACTGGCAGTATGCCATATAGAAGCAAGATCTGCCAGAAGGACTCTGAGTGGATGCTATCAAAAACTTTTTTTTGAAATAAACAAAGTTAATAGCTAGTGGGTGTCGATTTTCAATGCACTGTTCTATAATGTTTTGTAATGTGAAGAATCACTGACAGCAGGACCTTACACAATGAAAACCAGCCTGTTGCTCTCTCAGGCATAGATCATGAGTGCTTCACAGCTGCACAAGGAAGACTGCACAAAATGCCTTCCTGGACACTGAGAGAAGGGTAACGCCTCATCAGTTGATATATGCAGAGACATAAACTTTCTTGGGGAATAAATAGCAGTGCCTCTTCACCAGTCCTCTGGAACTGTACCATTTCACCATTGCTGGTCCCAAGCCTGGATGTGAAAGGAGGAGGGTTAGATTATCCCTGTGCAATCTAAAACTGCTAAGGAAATAGGAAGAAAAAAATCCCAAGGTATTAATTGCACCATTGTTATTCTGGCCAATATCTTGCTGGAGGTCGCAACTGCAATTGCGTAGTGCTCCAGAAGGTCTTTGGCTGTCAAGTTTTTTTCAAGGGTCTTTAGCAATTTTAAGTTGGAAAATGCTCCCTTGAAAGACTTTTGCAACGAGCAAGTTCAGCACAACAGCATGAGGAGAACAGAAGACCACACAATGGACACTGACCTCTAGCCACCTTGAACATTTTTTCCTTTCCTTTCCTTTTTTTGGCCAAGTGGCAAGGCAGGGTATAAATGCAATAGAAGCATAGGAAACTGCTTTATCCTAGGTCTGGTCACACCACCTGTGCAGTTTATACTAGGTTTTCAGCAGTAACTGGCAGAATTACAGACAAATATATTTCCCAGAAATACTGTGGTTTGAATCTTCTCAAGGCAAACTGTATGCTCTGCTATTGAAATACAGAAAACCAATAAATAAGGATAATAAATGAAGAAATGAATGCATTTCACAATGGTGGATGGCTTGAACATCCTGTCGTGGATCATATCAGATGCCATTGTTCACTGCAGCTGCTGTTTGCCACTACTCAGAAGCATAGAGGCTGGGCAATCTGATCACTGATCTCTCTTCTATTGCTTGGAGTCTGACTCAGAGACAGCTGATGTAGCCTTTGGCAAAAGCAGCACTCCTATGGTCTGCCAAATGTTAGTGGACTATTAAACCCATCTTACTTCATAACTGATCATGGAATTCATGTGAACTGGAATTAACAACATCTGAAAGACTACAGAGT
Organism: Furcifer pardalis; assembly: GCA_030440675.1. Lineage (NCBI taxonomy): Eukaryota > Metazoa > Chordata > Lepidosauria > Squamata > Chamaeleonidae > Furcifer > Furcifer pardalis. Next base: position 73,373,595 of record CP126894.1, on the reverse strand, counting down.
CCAGAGAACTGGAGTACTAGTAAGAATTATCATCTCTGTACCAATTCTTTAGAGAAATAATGATGTCTCCAGTTCCCCACTTCTAGTAATCAGGGGCCTTCTAGCCCTGCTCCATAAACTCTTTAGTTATGTAGTCTTGAATTATCAGAAAAATACAGCTGAATAAGAAAAGATGGAACCCTATTCCTTGAGAACTGAGATGACAGTAATAGTAAAAAATTAAAATAAATATTCTCCCGTTAATCCCATTTTTAGAACAACATATATTTTACTGTTTAAACGATAAGGTCCTTGGGGCAGCACTCTTTATAGCACTCTATAAAACACAGCAAAAGTGTTATATAAATAACAGCAAGCTATTAGCTCTTTAACAGTTCTTGAGAGGAATACTGATGTCTTCAGTTCCACAATAGCTTTCAAGGGCCTCCTGGGCAGGTGGCAAAATTCAGATCAGCACCACGGAGAGCTCACTGTAGGGTGAAATTTAAGAGCAGTCTACTGAGCAAGAACCATTAGGACTGTTCCTCCAGCTGTGGTCTGGAACTGGTATCAATAGATAGTTCAAGTTGAGGATAAACTACCTTGTACCTTTCAGATGTTTGGAACAGCAACTTCCCTAAACCCCAAGCAACATGCCCTGAGGGAATTACAGTCCAAAACAACCGGACAACACCAACTCCTGCATAAAGAGATGTGTAAAACCCAAACTCTTTGGAAGGTTGCTTGAGAATTAAATAGACAGTATTCTATTATGTTAATAGTTTGTTTATGTAAGGCTGGAAGGTTCTCGTTACCTTCTGGAGAAGGGTTCTCCTGGGGAGAATCATCTAAGCAGAGAGGCAAAGGGAGTTTCACTGGAGCAGAAGCTCCTCATTCTAAGACCATATAGCAGAGCAGGTGATTTGGTGATCACTTCCAATAGTTTTCCAGAAACAATGCTTCAGAACTTTCACAATATTTGTCTAATAGGTGGTGGCCACAATCCAAGGACATGACAAATTATCTGAATAACGCAAAATTAATCAGCATACAATCCTATGCTGAGCAATTTTCTGGATGCAGCTACGTTTCTTCATGGCAATGTCCACAGCTGTATTCAAGAACCATGCATGCAACAGATACACATGTAACCAACACATGGAGAGCCAGTGTTGTGTAACACACTGTAACGTGTTGGCTAAAGTTCGTGAGTAAATCAGAAGGGCCCCACTCAGCAATAAAAACAGTGATATTGATTCTTTCAGCTTAACCTATTTAATGCAATCATTATGTAGATTAAAGAAACATATTAATATATGCTGTTTTGAACAGAGTAACATATTTGTGGATCCTTTGGGTGAAATCCTACATTCACAATTAAAATTGGGAAAGGGAAAGAAAAACGAAAGAAGATACTGAATTGGTGGCAATGGAGGAAAGTATATTGTATACCTTTGAAACAAACCTTTCTGCTTCAGTATCATTGATCAAATAATCAAACCTTTGCTGGCTGCAACAGTATTAATTTCAGATTCAGGGAAGAGGAAAGAGTGGGAGAGAAAGAGCAGAAAGTATAAGAGAGAACAGATTCTTTACAAAGTCCTTTTAAAAAGAAATAAAAGAGGATAGTCCTCCTCACTCTAAATTACTCAAAATTCACTCACCCCATTTTCGTGTGGCTGCTTTAGGAAATGGACTGGGGCTTTCTCATGGTGGTTGGGGAAAATGAGTAGGAAAATAAAAAATAAGATAAAGTTCTGAGATCTACAACTGCCACTGTTCTGTCCAGAAGCCCTTCTGTTTTGCTTGCACCATTCAATGGCATTCTTGTGTGCATTTCCTCATTTGTGGGAGTGGCTTTTAAAAGAGAAAGGCACAAATACTGTTTCTGACCTTGAGGAGGATCAGGCTGGAGTGCCTTTAAAAGGGCACAGGTATGCTCAAATGCCAATGTTTGTCTGGCATGGAGTGGGTTGAGAGGAGAAAGCATATCCCATCTTCTTCTTTCATGTCCCAATCAAATGCAGGACTGCCAAAATGAAGCTACTTTCTTGGCTTTGTCATTGGCCAAACGTAAGTCCTCATTGGTGCATGATTCTGTCAGTAATCAGCAGACCAGTAAATGAGCAGAATTCGGTATCTCTCTACATTCACACAGCTTGTTATCCACCAGCAGCCTCCACTTGAGCATGTTAGTCTTGCATTTAGAGACTCCAACCCTCACCATATTCAGGGTCCTCCAAGTTACATAAGGGAGGTTAAGTTCCTCAGCTACACAATCCTTTAATGTTGTTCCTTGTCCAGTGAGCTCCTTCTTCCATCTTGTAATTTAGTTATGCTCTTGTGTACCCTTAAGAATTTTTGTTCTTTCCATAAAGCTCTTCCTGGATCTGAGCTCATATTGGTTCAGAGGGTGTTGAGGGTCAATCTCTTGCTTAATTCTCTTGGCATCCACTGCTACATCTCTCCTTATCTTAGGTGGAGTGATACAAAGTGGTGTAGATTTGAGGGACTGTATCTGTTTCAGATCTTGAGAACCCTAAAACATATGTATTGCCTACACATGTGACCACAACCATTCTGTTCTTCAGGCACCACCAGTGGTGATTCTTGTGAAATATCTTGTGTGGTAATGTAGCTGTTGTTTCTTTGTCATGGAATGAACCAATAATAATCTTAACAAGGGGATTTTAGAAGACCCCACTACAGAAGCCCATGATTCTTGAATAACCCCTTAAAATTAAGCCATTTGGTTACATGGGGGGGGGGGGGAATGGTGTTTAGTTTTTCTGCTGTCTGGTGCATACAAGAACAGAGCATGTGTTTTCTCCATTGCTCACAACACATGAAGCTGGATCAAAACAAAACAAAACTCTAAACAAACCATGAATCGTGTGAGAAAACACCATTCCAAATGGGAAAAAGCAGGGTTTATGGATAAAATATTATTCATTGCTTCAGCTTATTTTCTGATGATGTATGACATGGTTGCTAGATGATGGTAAGCTCCACAAATCAGCTTTTCACAGCAAAAAAGTAATTGGAGGGAGAGTAAAGGGAGATTGTGAGTGAACGAGCAAGCAAGCACCTGCTTGTCATCTGTGGGAAATTTCTAAAACCATATTCTGTTCCCAGGGTAATTTGTCTGACCAGCTCAAATAAAGTAGGAGAGTATCAAGCAAAGATCGATGGAATTCAAATACAGTAAAATATTCCCCAGAGAGTGTATTTTCTGTAAAATCCCTTCCCCTGCTTCTTGTGAACATTCTTTCTCAGATAATATGTATTGATGCAATGGGGTTAGATCAAGGGCATATTTGTATTACAGAAAATCACTCTGTTATTTTGTGTCACTTTTGGTACATAATGCCTGTAGCACAGATCTCTTGTGTTGCCTCCCCTTTGCTCTTTAATGCACATATTTTTCCTTCCGATGTGCATGGAAGTTCATTGTGTTGAGTCTCTCTCTTGGGATAAGATTGACCCAAGAGAACTGTACAAAATTAGCTGCATAAAATAAGCACACAGGAAAAACAAATCTCAAATGAGAAAAGGAAAAAGCTGGAAGGGCCAAAAGTGAAGTCTGAGTCATGGGATTTTAGTCCACATATGTTTAGGATGGGATGAAATATGAAATAACCCTTTCTAGACCTGTTTGATTTTGTGCAAAGTAATGTTGGCCAAAAGCAACCCCTGAATTAGGTTAGCAGAAGAAGAAAAAGTTAGTGCCATTGGTTCTCTTTGACACTGTTCTCTGAGTTGATGGACTGTGGAACTGCAGATGGCAGCCTTTTCTATGAAACATATTGCCACCCCTCCCCCTGAGCCCCCATCAACATATTGTAATATAATATATTGTTTGTAAGCCACCCTGAGTCGCTATGGCGAGTGGGTGGCAATATAAATTTGAACTAATAAATAATAAATAACCTTTCAAATTGATACCACCACTCGAGCTGGCTGTTGGATCCTTGGTAGCAATGAGGTATATAAAACACTTCCTGTCCCAACTGATGGGATGGAAGCAACATGATCTAATTCCCCTTTTGTGTATTCCTGGCTCTTTCATTCCCTTTTGCTCCTTCTTTTATCCTGATTTGCATTTAACTTCTGACTTTTGACTTGTCCTTTTATTTAGGGTTCCTAGTTCACCTGAAGAGAGATGCCAGCATCTCAGCCAGTTTCAAAGAAACTTCAGTTTTGAATTGGATCAGGACTATGCAACTTGTAGCCTTACAGATTTTGCTCTACTGCAAATACAGCATACTCAGTAGTGAGGATTGATGTAAATTGTGGTCCAGCAAATGGCAATATTTTAGCTGTGATTTAGTATGCTAAGCAACAAGTTTTCAGCCAATGTATTCCTGAATAAGGGCACACAGATCAGGGTCAGTCTGACCCTGTGCTCTTCTGGAGACATACCTGTTTGACTTGTATCTGTGTCAAAGCTTGTATTTGTACATTTCCAAATACTCATAGAAGATCCCACATGTAATCTCCCTTTGGTTGTGATATTGTGACATGGACCAATAATGAAAAATGAAGAAGGGCAGGGACTTTGAATTCATAACTTTTGACCAATTTGGAGTCAAAACAAGAACTCTGCATTCATCTGCACACATGTACCTATTCAGCCAGTTATAAAGACTAAGGTAAAAAAAAAAGAACATTTAAAAATGTGAAGGTCAGTCAAAATGCTGCATTAATGCAAGTCCTTCATGTCATGTTGCAGCCAAGCCAAATGTGGTGGAAAGCAACTGTAAAGAAACATGTTCCAGTGATGTTTCACAGAGAGCCTTCCTATTTCCTCAGCAAATTGAGTGTATAGGAAAGCTCTTGGACTTTGGTATTGGGGAGGCCAGCTGAAATTGTCATCCTCCTTCTCCATTAGTGCTTGCTCAGAATCTTCCTTAAATGATCCTTATATTTTCAATTCATCTTTCTCTACTTTTGTGTGGTGGGTGCTGCTCCACTATATGCGCACCCCAGGATCTTTGTCCTGCCCCCATGATGAGCAGAGAATTACACAAATAGGTCCAAATTTGCTTAATGTTCAGAATTCAGCCAAACACAGTTTGTTTGTTTGTTTGTTTGTTTATTTATTTATTAGCCACATTTGGATTGCCTCCCATTCGGCAAGCGACTCTGGGTGGCGTACAACAATCACATAATGAACCACATAAAACCCACCAGAGAACTATAAAAAACATAAAATCAGTTTAAAAAAACCAATTAAAAATACAATAAAAATTAGCCCGACAACTAAAAAGAGCGAGGGAGTGATATTACTATATCATCCTGCAGGTGGGGGTCATCGCATCCCCAGTGCCCCCCACCTGCTTTGCTTGCCAGGTTTTTAATTGTTTCCTAAAGGGCAGCAACTCCATCTAGAGTCGTAGCTCAATTGGCAGGAGGTCCAATATTTATTTATTTATTTATTTATTTATTCGTATTTATCCACCACCCTCCTCACCAAGGTGTCTCAGGGTGGTTTACAAATCATAAGAAACACCACAATAAAAACATAAACATTTCCTAAAACCTCAAAACCTTATTCTCCTCTTTGTCACTGACCTCAGTGCAATAATGCTGCCCAGGTATTTTTATCAGCCATACTGTCAAGTAAATGTGATAATCTGAAAGCACTGTATTACATTGCACCATATAGCTTCTTTAGTTGTCCATTATCAAACAAATTGCTTTGTAATACAGCTTCCACAATCCTTCTTCTATTATGGCCATGCTTGCTGGAGAATGGTGGGACTTGTAGTCTAATTTTATGAAACATTTCTTCAGTTAGACTATCTACTATAATATATGAATGTCCTGAACTTGTTACTTATTTTCCAACTCTTGTGCATAGGAGAAGATACTTGGTAGAAAGCCAAAACAACAGAGACATTGGTGGGAAAGTGACTTGACAGCGTGGCTCTCCTGCTTCCTTAATTCCCACGATTTATGCCTCATTTGTGGCTAGGGAATCTTGCTGTAGATCCAGAGATGCAGACTGTAGTCTTGAACTCCTTTAGTTTTACATCACACTTTGAAAAACTGTGCTCAGCATTGTTCTCTGCTGTTAAGATGTTGGCTAGTAGGGCTGCATATACTGTATAATTTCTGCCAGACACAGGAAATGTGCTTTTCTGCTGTTATCTTTCTCTCCTTCCCCCACCCCAAAGTGAAACATTGTACCTAAAAGGAAATAACAACTAATCCAGTTATAGTTAGCTAAAGCAATTCCACCACAAGTGTTATAGCTGTCAATATTAAATCAGCTGCTAAAAAGAAGTCCATTAGAATAAGTGCTAACCTTGGTAAACTGAATAGGTGATTCATGGACTGAATGATCGAATGAATGAAAATTTTCACATCCCATCTTTCAGTGAAAAAGATGTACAAGGAAACAGATTGCATAATTTTTTATTATGTGAATAGCAGCTGTGGAGCCTGAACAACATCAAAATTACAGCAGTTTTGGCAGGACAGTGCTAATGGAGGTATCTGTCCTCATAAATACATCAGTTTGAGAAAGAATTTTGCAGGGCAAGGCGCATTAAATACAACAGCTATTTACATCTCAAAATATCTGGACTGGATATGTACTTGCAATGGATATCATGTCCAGTTTGGTTCTTAACAGAGAAATTGAGCATAGCCTTCCATACGATACCAATGACAACTGCCATCATTCCTCCCAACTGAATATTCCAGCTAGGACTGATGGAAATTTCAGTTCAGACCTGAGAAGGCCACTTGTTTCTTAGTCCTGCCTTAATATCATTAGCAAAGCCTGTTTCAACAATCATAGAATCATCAAACTGTAGAGCTTGAAGAGATCCCACAGGTTATTGAGTCTAGCTTCCTGCCCAAGCAACCCAACTGACAACTGCCACCATTCCCCATTGCTGAATATCCCAGCTAGGACTGGTGGGAATTTTAGTCCGTGCCATTTAACTCACATTTAATAACTTTCAATAAAAGAGAATCCACAAGAAGTCCAGTCCCTTGTTCCAGTGTTTCCTGGTGCATTACCTAATGTTGTCCCAGCAAGCAATGCCCTATCTCAGTGGTGGTGAACCTTGGCACTCCAGGTGTTCTTGAACCTCCATTCCCAGAAGCCTTGATCAGCAGGAGTGCTGACTTGGGTTTCTGGTGATTGAAGTTCAAGAACACATGGAGTGCCAAGTTTAGCCACAACTGCCCTGTCTTGTCTCATTTAATTTAGTCTGTTTGCTTTCATCTCAACCATCACTGTCTTGAAAAACCAATGCAGAATTTTCTAGCGCCTTCATGCAATTTGGTGAAAATAAGAGACATTGCTATGGGAGGTCAAATCACTGGGAACTTCATCCAAGTGTTTTCATGATTGTGTGAAACAGCACAGGAGACTTGAGAGATTCTTATGGCAGAATAAAGAGTGTAGACCAGTGGCGTCGCGCAGTCTTCAGCCGCCTGGGGCGAAGAACAAACTCGCCGCCCCCCCCCAGCTCGCCGCCGCCGCCGCCCCCTCCCCCTGACCCAGGTAGAAGCCGGCCCCCTGGTGACTAGCGGCGTGCGCGCGCACGCGCGCGCGCACGCGCGCCACACACCTCCGTCCGCTCGCCCGCCACACACCTCCGTCCGCTCACACCTCCGTCCGCTTGCCCGCCCGGCTGGCTGTCGGGGGCTCTCCGCCGCCTGTTGCCCCTGGCAGCGGCTTTCAGGGGGCGGCAAAATGTCCCCTCCCCACCCTTTTGCTGGCGAGGAGGAGAAAAAGTGTTTTTTTTTAGGCGGACAATTCAAGGAGGGGCCCGCCCGCCGGGCTGGCTGTCGGTCGGGGGCTCTCCTGCCCACCTCCTCCTGCCCACCTCCTCCTGCCCAGCCAGCCCCCAGGGGCTCCCCGCCACGGCGCCACCCACCCCCGACGAGCGCCCCGTCTCACGGCAAGTTGGGTGGGTGGCTGGGCGGGCGGAGGCGAGCAGCGTCCGCGCGCATGCGGGCCGCCCGCCAGGAGAGCCCCCGACGGCCAGCTGGGCGGGCGACTGGGCGTGCCCCTCCTTCCCTCCCCACCCTTTTGCTGGCGAGGAGGAGAAAAAGGGGTTTTTTTTAGGCGGACAATTCAAGGAGCCTCCTTGAATTGTCCGCCTAAAAAAAACCCCTTTTTCTCTTCCTCGCCAGCAAAAGGGTGGGGAGGGGACATTTTGCCTCCCCCTGAAAGCCGCTGCCAGGGGCAACAGGCGGCGGAGAGCCCCCGACGGCCAGCCGGGCGGGCGAGCGGACGGAGGTGTGAGCGGACGGAGGTGTGTGGCAAGCGGCGAAGCGCACGTGGGGCGCTCGCCAGCAAAAGGGTGGGGAGGGGACATTTTGCCGCCCCCTGAAATCCGCTGCCCGGGGCATCCGCCCCCCCCGCCCCCCCCACGCGACGCCACTGGTGTAGACCCAAGGTGTGCTCTTTAACTCAATATCCTGTGGCTTGAATGTGTAAAGGCTTTTAAAAGTGTCATTACATGTGTTTAGAAGGTGACCTATGCAGAGATTCCTGCACTATCACACATCTATTTGATTAATGACCATGGTTTAGGCTTGTTTTCACTGCCTGTAATATTTGCATTTTTATTCCTTCTGAAGTTTCTGATTGTATTACTCCACCAGTTAAATAAAGGTCGTCTAGAGATGAAACACTAACTCTCACCAGGTAATTGAATTAGACAAAGACATCGCCACTGTCTCATCTTCACTATCTATATGAAGAGGTCCTTAGCCATTTCTCAAGTACTTGTTTGCTAAATTATCACTGTTAAGATGATCGTTAATATTTGTAACTTTTGTATTCCTGTTCCCATACCTTTTGCCAGGCAGAACATGTATATAAATACTTGCTGATTCAAATAACATTCCATCCATTTATGTGAGAACAGGCTGCACCCCATAACAGTATTTAGGGGGCTACAAGATTATATTCTGCTTTTGTTTCAACACACTAACACAGGTCGCCCTTTTGATGATTGCTTTAAAGTGATTTAGAAAGTTACTGGGCTCCATGCTATCTGAAAGCTTGAATGGATAAAATATATAAAAATATAGCAGTTAAGTCTTTAAATTGCTACAGTATTTTTTATTTTATTTTTATTTTATTTTGTTTATTTTGTTTTGTTTTCTCATATGCTTGAATGGATTGTATCTCCTGTCCAAGTCATCCATCAGAGCAAACCAAGGTCATTTCCAATCTAAAAATAAATCTCAGGTCAGATTGGAAAGGGTCTAGATAGCCAGAATATCCTAAATTTCCTTTGTCAGAAGTACCCTTCCAGTCCATTCCAACAATTTCTCTGTAAATAAGGAAAAGTGGCGATCAGCTTCATCTTTTTTTGACAATTGATTTACTGATAATTTCTCTAAAGGGATACAAATATAGCACATTAGGATAGCTGATGGATTGACTCCCCCAAGAAAGCCATAGCATTAAGTTTACAAGAGTTGGACAAGGGTGTTGAGGATATAACATTTTGAGATTACTCATTCATAGAGTCACAATAAGTCAAGGGCTGCTTGGCAGCATGTAACAACAGCAACAGGATAGCTGTGTGTTTATGTGAGTTAGTGTATTATATGTCTCACCAATGTCACAATATCAGTATTTTATAAAATAGTATTGAATTGTGCCAAAATCACCAAGTGTATCAGAACACACTTTTCAGGTGTCAAAAAGGATTCTATTAGGTGGCACACATGCACTTTAAAATTATGTAACAGACTAACAAATATAACTCAAGAATGAACCTATAACCTTCTTTTTTGTAAGGTTAAATAAAGACGCTATCTCCCAAGAGTGTTTGGAAAATGAGCTCTTAAAACCAACTTACCTTTATGTCAAGAACAATTTTTGATCAACACATGAAAGGAGCATGCTGTGCCATATGCTTCTTGCCATCCATTAGTCGGGAGCTGGTCATTAAACTTCCACTGATGTTTCCTAACTATCATCTTTGTGGTGGGTTCCCCGCTTTCCCCCCTGCTTTGTAGCATATGAGCAAAGAAGAGCTTTGGTGGCAGATTGCCCTGAAGACAATGCAATCTCTCATGTAGTGTGCTTGTTTGTTCAGGCACAAACAATGGAGACATTTTGCCATTACCATTTGCCAGCTACCAAAGAGTTCGGCCCTCCCCCATTCCCCTTTTCTTCTTCTTTTCCCCCTTTGGTGCCTGTGAAAAAACAGATGCAAAAAATCTTTCTTTTTCAGTTCCCTTGGATTGACCTGTGGTGTTGCAGTGTCATTTAGAGGAGAAATTATTGGAGTGCGAGTAGATGGTAACAATAGGGGCCTTGTGCCAGACCCACGACAGAACAGCGAGGGGCTGTTGGTAACTTTATTGAAGAACAAGACAGCATTCTGGCAGGTGCTCCCATTGTTGAAAGTCTCCCCTCTTAGACAGTGGTCACAGATGAGTTCCTGTCATTTCATTCAGACTCTTTGGCATGGATGTTCTGAGATGTGACACTGGTCAAGTGTCCGACATCCCCAACATCATCCTTTCGGTAACATAAGCCTTTATTTCTGAGATGTGTCGATGTCCCTTCAAGCCATATGGCTCTGAGCTAAAGTAACTTTTGTACTTCTCTGAAGGGAACATAATCACTCAATGTTTATCCTACCAACAGAGGCTTGACAGCCGCCACTGATGCTGATGCCACTACCTTTTTTTATTCATGTCAGAAGCAACACGGTGCAATTAAGAGAACACAGTACAAAATTAGGCAATGACCTGCATATAAAAAACACACATAAAATACAAATGAGTTTACAAAAATAAAATTGCAAAGCTCAGATAACTATATCCTATAGTCCAGGGGTTCGCAATCTTTTTTTCTCATTGGGCCGGTCCTGCCCCCAACACGCAGCTGTGGGGGGCTGGAGGCGAGTTGCTTCTGGTGTTTACCATTTTGATGTCATTGATAAAGGTGGCAGCGATCATGGCTGTTTTGGCGCTGTTTCAACAGATTCCACCATTTCTCCCGACAGCGGTTAGCTGTGGGAGGCATGATTGCCCAGTTTTGCAGGCTTTTCTGATGTCCCTCAGTGACACTTTGGAAGGGAAAGCGCACTGTCTGGGGACTGCAAAAAATGTTTTGCAGTTCTTTTTCAGTTCCCTTGAATTGACCTGTGGTATTGCAGTGTCATTTAGAGGAGAAATTATTGGAGTGAATGGAGCTGATGTCACCGCCTGTGTCCCCAGGAAGGGAGTCAACAAAGACAGTTACTTTTTAGGAAAAATTTACTTTTTAGAACTGCTTTTTATGTACTGTTGATGTGACTGAACAAGGTTTTCTGGAGTACAGAAATGGCTATATGTAGAAGCTAGAATGGTATTAGAAATCTTTGTGGTGATGGTGGTGGAACATCCTTAATGCCATCAAATGAGTTTCTGATATTCTCTTGATTTACCACTTTCCTATCTCTATGGTCTCGGTAGAGGTAAAGGTCGCTCTTGCTTGACAGCCACTCATATCTGACTCTAGGGTTTGGTAATTATTTCCATTTATAGCTAAAGAGCCAGTGCTGTCTGCACCTGCAGACGTTTCCAGGTGTGACTTGACACTAGAATGCATGGAACACTGTTTAACTTTCTGTCGCGTTAACTTCCCTATTTATCTACAGTATTTGCAATTTCTTGCTTTTGAATTACTAGGTTGGTAGGAGCTGGGACAGAGATGGGAACTCACTCCATCATGCAGCACTTGGATCTCAAGCTGCTGACCTGAACAGCCTTCAAGTTGTCAAGTCCCACTAAGCCACCACAGTCCCTTATTTATGGACTAGTGCAACTGAAATAGCCATAAATCTGTTGATATATCTGTATACAATAATAATCCCTCATAAAGCCATAACATTTCATTTTTATTGAACCATTTTTACAGTAATAGGTAACAGGTGCATAAAGCAAAATTACATTTATCTTGACTTGCTCAAGGCAAGGACAAATTTCTAGTAATTCATTATAAGTTATGCTTCTTCAGAAAACATAAACTCCCACATACTGTTTCTCAATAAATCTAAACTGTCATCTAACAAGATGAACATACTTAAGCTTACAATATCACGTCTTGGTTCTGGACTTAGGACTCTGGTATGGCAGTATTATAGCAGCCACCTCAGCCCTTTGCATAGTGCTGCTATGCACTATGGCTTTTCTTTGCCAGAGCTTGGGAAATTATTTGAAAACAGTAATTAATTAATTAACTATCTGTTGATAGTTGTTATTATAATTCTAATTGTTAAGAAGTTATTAATATCTCATTTCTTGGAGCTCAATAAAATTGCTTTTCTTGGCTGCTTTACCAGAAAAACATCTGAATTCTATCTTCCTATGGTACAAGGCATATGTTCTTTCTGTCTACCTCATTGGCACCTCAGCAACCAAGACAGAATATAAGGCAGCAGCATGAGACACAGCAGGAGACAACATTTGAACAGTGTGGCACTCTTCCATCATATAGTGTGATCACACGTCTGTAACTAGAACAGTATCTGAAAGTTACAGTTACATCACAACGGGAGTGAAATCATCATATTCCTTGCTAAATCATAATTGTAATTGAATGCAGTTATCATATTTGCCGGTGTATAAGATGCATCGGAGTATAAGATGCACCCTGTTCTTCATAAGCATATTAAAGAAAAAAAAATTCTACAGTTTTTCATGATTTCCCAAAATTAACTCCTTTAAGCCCATCATCCCCCATCCCACCCCCAGCGAAGGAGAGTGGGATGGAAGAGGGAAAGAAGGATCATTTAAGCCTGTTTCCACCCTATCCCACCACTGCTGACTATCAGGAGGTGGGAAGGGCGGGATTGGCAGGGCAATAGAGCTGCTTTGGTAGCCACTTTTCACCCAGTCAGTGGCGGCCTCCAAACTGCACCAGCGGGAGTGGGGGTGGGTTGAGGGCAGCTTTCAAAATAGCCCTTTCCTTTCTCCAGCCATTGATCCTCTCTAGCTGCCAAACCACATCATTTTTTTCTGGTGTGTTTTTAGGGGGAAGTGCATCTTATACACGCAAATACAGTATACAGTATTTTCTTATTAGAAAATGAATTAATTGCAAAAAAAAAAAAAAGAGAGAGAGAGCTAATTGCAACTTCATGCTTCTTTCTTCTGCTGGTTTTCTAATTTCTACATAATGGAGCATAATGGTAGTACTATACACTAGGGCATCATTTCCCAAATGTTGGTTTTTTTGACTTCAATTCCCAGAAGCCCAAGTCAATTCCCTAAAGCACTGATCAGCCAATATACTGGCTTAGGCTTCTGGGAATTGAAGTCCACCAGAACATAGTTTGGGAAACACTGCACTAGGGAGATGTATCTTGATATGGCTGAATAAAGAATCTGAAATACATCTCTAATATAGGACAAGCTTAGGCAAAAGCAAGCATAATATAGATCTTACTTCATAAATGTATTACTCACAAGAGCCTAAACTCAGCTTTTACCCAAGGTTGAAATCCAATAGTGAGAGAGGGGTGTGTGTGTGTGTGTGATCACACCAGAAAGATGGCTTTGCTAGAAGTGATTTACCTTAAAGCAATTGTTCTGCTCTTTGGGGAATTGCTCCAGTCTGGCCCCAGAAAGCAATATCACTACTGCTGGACCAACAAGATCCATGGATTGGGATTTGGTGGGAGCACTACCCACTGTATGTTGTGTGATCTCTGGGAAATAGTTTGCATCAGACCATGACACAAGCAGTCCAAAATGTGGTCACCCATGTGAGCATGCCCCAACATGATTTTGGGAGCTTTTTATTTCTGCCCTGGATCAGTAAAGCCCAGTCTCATGAAGAGTTCTGCAGGACTCAAAAAATAACTTGCTTCTGATGTCTAATAAAGGTATGAACTGATAGGCAATGTGGTGTAGTGCACATAGCATTAGACACAAAATCAGGACACTTGAGCTCAAATCCATTCTTGGCAAGTGAAACTCATTGAGGGAGGGGAGATAATGCGGTCATTTACACATCATCAAAAGGGAGGATAGCTCTTTAAATGGAGAACCATATTCCCTAAATTTTAATGAATTTTAGCCATCTAAGTTTGGTCTACCCCTTTTTATTCTCTCAACAATTCTGTCAGCTAGGTTAGGGTGAAATAAATTGATTGAACCAAGGTCAACCCAGTGTATTTCTTGGCCAAATGAAGATTTGAATCTGGGTTGTCTGATCCCTTCTCTGGCCTAGTAATTATCGCATCATGCTAACTCACATGACAACGGTACTATGAAACAATGGGTGGCCATTACAAACCTAATACCCTGTGCTGACCCACTCGGGTAGGCATGATCATTGCACAGTGGCACTACACGGAGAGTCTTGTTCGAGGATAGTCCAGATATCAAAGTCCAAAAGGCAAGCCGAGGTCTGTTTACCAGTAGTCCGAGTCAGTAGTCTAATCCAAAGGGTGTCCAGGATTGGCAGAGAAGTCATCGCAGGCAAGTCAAGGTCTCGGCAGGCAGTCTGGAGTCAAGCAGGATGTTGGTCTTCACATAAGAGTTCTAGTGACACTAGCATGCTGCAAAAAACTTGCTTATAAGCCTGATCGTTATCAGCTGGGAGCCTTCTTTGGTGCTTTGCGGTAGCTTGCCTGTATCTCAGCTGGCTCTGTTTTCTGGACCTCTCCCTGACTGAAAGCTGATCACTGTCAGAGCCAGACTCCTGATCTGACAGGTCAGCTGCCGGGGAAAATAGACTTGGGGCAGCCCCAGGCTGAGATCCTTGGCTCAGGGCATCCTCAGGCTTGGGTGCAGGCAGAACAAGAGTGGGCATAGGGAGTGCCCCCTGATCCAGCACATCTTTGGAGTCAGAGGAGGGCTGGATCACAACACACCTCAAGAAGAAAATCACCTTACCCTGAACCAGAGTTTTTCAGTCAAGTGAGATTTTTGTTTGCAGATGATCAAGTATTCAGGAAATCTAGTTGTCAATGACTGAGCTGGTGAGTATCCATAATGTACCTCTATGATGCACACCTTGGAAAAGTTATTATTATTTTTAGACTACACATCCCAAAGTCCTCTAGCCAGCATGGAGACCAGGTTATCTTGCTGCAGGTGAGTTCTGAGAGTTGTAGTCCATGGAAATAACATTCTCGTGATTTAACATCATTTTGTAGTCAATAAAATCACTTTTTAAAATGGGTTGTGTCATCTGAATGACCTAATAGGGTCACTAAGTTTCTGCTAACAAAACTGAAAGTTGCCTGATATTTAAAATGTTCTTGTCATGTTTCCTGATTACTTTGTTGGGGAAAAAACCAACAACCCCACACAAAAACTTTCTGATGGAATAAACACTACCACTGATCAGAAAAAGCATTTTCGGAAACGACAACGACAATGACAACGACAGAATGTACAAATATTTTATTATCTGCAACACTGAGAACATTTCCATAGTGTTTACAAATATGGTGAAAGTAGTGAAAGGACCATGGTGAAAGGGAAGAGCCGTCGGCTGGACAGGGTGAAAAGGCTGCCCATAACCACACTTTTGTTCCTCAGACAACCTGGATCATTACTGAACAAGAGGCAAAAATTGAATAAATTGTGGGCATCTTTTGCTTGGTTGGGGCTCTCGGGTTTAAAGATACTTTTGTTATCCTTCTGCCCTGTCTGTATTTGACAAGTTTGATTTCAGCAGATATGACAGGCACCAGTGGGGGTCACTGGCCCAACTCCACACTTCCACACTTGGCTTGCTCTGAGTTCACTGGCCTGAACTAATATCTCCAAAGGAGGTCGTACTACTGAACATTATGAGTTTTTGCACATTAAACATGCATTGGTGGTTCCCCTCTGCTTATCTGACAGCTGTAGAAAAATAAAGAAAATTCTGTTTGAACTTCTTCCTAAAAAAAAATAAGCAGGGGCTTAATTTATATTTCACACTTTTGTTCATAGGTTTATTTTCCACTTGCCAATTGGAACGTTCTGGGGGAGATAATAACACGGGGGAGCAGTTCCTTTTTGCTTCCACGTGCCTTCCTCCTCCCATGTCTCAGTGGCTGAACCAAATTTACAATGAGGGGCAGAGTTTTGAGATGGAAATGTGACTGAACAATGCAATCATCTGTCTCACAATCTGTTTTCATGTGTATGTGTGTGTGTATATAAAGAAAGTATTTTTCTTTCAAAGGAACTTTTTTTCCACATAAGGTTTTTTTTTAATGAAAAGGCAGACCTCATGAATACTGAGAGGAAGGGCTAGAACTTTTCTCTTCCCCCTTTCTTTGTTTTTTTTTTAAATGTAGCAATGACAAACTACTTAAATAAAATCAGAAAACACAGATGTTGCTTAAGCATATGTGATGACTTTTTGAAATAGCAGAGAACAATTACTGTTTCAGATGAACAATAAGAACTCATGACAGACAAATTTAGCAACTTGTGTGAGACAGTCAACGTTTCAAGTTCTCCTCTGTCTCCTTTTGTTGTGATTGTTCAGGTTCTTTGGATGGTAAAAGGCATTGTTGCACATCCTGAAAAATTATTTGCCCACCCACATCTAGAATCCTGGCTATGGCCCTGCTTCCTTCAGAAATATATATATGTCATTTATATAAGCAGCCGGGAGTCTGAGAGTGGGCAAACTGCTCAGGGTGGGTGACAGCCCCCTGGCCACCCCCTGGCTACGGCTCTGGAAGGAAGCTGTAGTCAGAAGCTTCTGCAGTCAGAGGCCGTCTGTTTCGAGAAATGAGGTAGGTGAGATTAGAATGGGTCAGGGTAGCATGACTTTGGAAATATCATTTTTTGGGTCACAGCTCTCAGAATGTCCCTTGTCAGCACACATATCTGTAGGATTCTGGGAATTGTAGATTAAAAATTTGGAGATTTCCAAGTTTTGCATGAACTTGAAGTGGGGTAGTGCCCCATTTAGCCTAATAGGCTAGCCTCCAAAGAGATGAGAGAAATATTTTCCTGTGGGTAATGATTTGGACACATCATGGTCTAAGCCCAGGGGTCCATGGGCTGCACCATGCCCCCTCAGACAGCTGAGTGGTGCCAGACTGGTGCTGTAAAATGCATCCATGGCTGTAGTAAATGTGTTTATGATAGCTGCAGACTCATTTACGGATGTAGTAAACACATTTACGACGGCCGCAGACTCATTTATATATATGCAAACATGTTTATGCGGCCATAAATGAGTCCACAGCTGATTCCTGTGGCAGTGGCAGAGGGTGGCTGAAGTGAGGTTGGGGGCCCAGATTATTTAGCGCCATGGGTCAGATCCGGCCTGTAGGCTGTAGTTTGCGAACCCCTGGCTTAGCCAGAGGGTGATGTGATATCCAAATAGAAAAAAAAAAACCAGATGCAGATGGACTTGATTTCTCAGGTCTATTTGCATGTGGAGATGTCTACCAATGCAAGGACTCCTCACTGAATAACAAGTTCAATGTATCCAAGGATGGTTTGGACCAGAAGGTGAGGACAGTTCGGTGCCTGGGTGGTGGGCCCATGGCAACAAACAATAGACTATTCTCTAGTATGTACAGTAATACCTCGGTTAACGTTTACCTCAGATAACGCTAAAATCGCATAACGTTAAGTAATCTGGGGAAGAGAATTGGATCGAATAACGTTAAGGTCCTATGGGATGGATCGGATAACAACCGCTAAAGCCTGTGCTGTTACAATGTATCTCTATGGAGCTTTAACGTTATCTGATCCATCTCATAGGATTTTAACATGCATCGGCTAACACTAAAAATCAGATAACACCAAGACTTGTGGAACCAAGTCTTAGCGTTATCCGAAGTATTACTGTATTTCTCTATTTGATCTCAGTTTTAACCTTTAACTCAATGAAGAGACCTGGGGAGAATCAGAAGTTATTTTAAAAGATGACTAAAACATGATAAATTAATACATTAAAATGATCAAACATGTAACAGCATTAAAAGCAATTAATTAACATGGTTGAAACCCAATAAAACACTCATAAAATAGTGATAATGTTCAATACCTATATATATCTTCCTTCCCATTATTCTGTGGTCTTCCAATGGACTATATGGTTAGCTTAGAAATGTTCAGGTTCTTGAATTTTTTTTCTTCTGCTGCAGAGATACTGCATTTCTTTGCTTCCTACTTTGTAATGTTTAGTACAGGAAGTAAGATTCCCCATACAATCCCCTTCTCAAATCATTGCTTTTAATTTGTTTGTCCTTTTTGTTACCTCATTCACAGCAGTGTTTCCCAAAGTAACCTGCAAGGCCCCCCTCCCCATGTTTGCATAAAAAGGAATTTTTAATGGGGTAAAGAAAACACATTAAAAATAGATTATTTTATTACCCCTAATACTGCTGCTTTGCCTGTTTCCATGAGCCCACTCACTGGCAAAATATTTTTTTCTGTTTTAAAATGGCTTCTGTTTAAAATTGAAAAGCCTCTTCATGCCCCCAATGGTGGACTTTTAAATAAAAGAAAGTTACTTGGGAGAAACCCATGGGTGCATGGGGAAGACCAAAATAGTGCAAAATTGGTGGTGGTGGTGGGGTTTGTTAGAGTTTATGGGGCTAGGGCAAGCCATAATGTTAAAGGAGCCATAGTTGGGACTATGGATAAATATGTTGCTTGCAAATCTCTCTAATGTTAGAGACTGAATGCTTGACAGGGAGGTATCATAGAGCCCAGATAGGACATTGCCATGTGGGCTTCAGGAAATGTCCACCTTATAGTGTCCGAAAGAAGTTCAGCTGAAGGGAAGAGTGCAATGCAAAGAATTAGTCTTATTTTCTCTTCATTACCTCCAGGGGTCCAGACAGAAAGTGGTTCTACACTATTTGCCACACCTATGTGAAGTGCATTTGATACAAAGAAAAGGGGAAGCCTTAGCCTACATTTCCCAGAATCCTACATGGATTCTGGCCTGTTGTAATAAAACAAAACTAACTTTCCTCTCTTCTAATGCTGTCTAGGTCTTGTGGAACTATTATGCAAAAGCTAGATGGTGCATGGGGCACACATTCATTGATTGTCCTCAGTTTTCCCTTCCTTGCACAACTGTCCTTGACTCACAAGCAAATGGAGAGTTTAACATGCAGTAGTCCCCCCCACAGCTTTTTGTGTGTTCCCACCCACTTTTTCTGTAGTTCAAAGACTACTGTTCCAGAGCCACCTGTTCAGTCCACAGTCTCTTTCTCCCCTCTCTTTGCAACACAAAAGAGTTTCAGAGCCATAACTGAATAACAAAAGGTAATCAATCCACTCAAATGCTTTAATTACTCTCTGGGTGCTACTAATGTGAAGTATCTTAACTCCCCTCTGGGATGGTTCAGGCTAGGTGCTTGTGTCAGTGACCCCATTGCATTCATGGGCAGCCTATTACTTTATTATCATTTATTCATTATCCTGGCAAGATCTAAATGTTAACTTCTAGAACAACAGCTGGGCAGAGACTGTCATTTGAGAAGGACATGAAATTGTTCTATATAATTTACTCATTAAAACTGGAAATATTGGTAGAGACAAATGATCATGGCCTTAGAAGAGTTGCTTTTCTCTACTTGCACTATAGTTCTCAGAATGCTCCACGATGGCTGTGAGACCCTGGGAAGTGTATCCTGAAAGAAGAATGTTTCAAGCTCTGAAAGTAATGTCTTTATAGGCTATGAATTATAAGTATTGTATATTATTTCAGTTATTTTACATGTTTTAAAAGGCTCCAAAACCTTTTAAAACTTCTTAAAATTGTTTTAAATTGCATTCTTTTTTGTATCCCATCCTCCCAGGTTTTTGTGATATAGGGTTGGCATCATTATCACTATCACCATCACCAGCAACTATTCAATGTTTTCATTGTGAAAAGGATTTTAAATGTTTCAGTTCTCAAATGAGTTTGCTAGGCAAACTAACAAATATTTTGTGTCATTCTAGACAAGTCAAATCCTGCTCTGTTGCACATATTACATTTCCAGGACACACATAGAGTACATAGTTTGATGCCCTGTTCCATCTTTTAAAATTCTTGGATTTGTAATTTATGATGTACAGCCAAGGCTCACGTAAAGAGCGTTTCGCTTAAAGAGTAACTCGCTTAAAGAGCAGAATTTTCTCTGAATGGTCACTTTGCTAAACAAATAAAACCAATCAAAAACTCACTTAACAAATAAATCAGGGTTTTCAATCCCCCCCACAATTGGTCACTTACAATGGTGTTTCGCTTAAAGAACAAACTCGCTTAAAGAGCAATCCTGTGGAATGCATTATGCTTTTTAAGTGAGGTACAACTGTACTTATAATTCCTTTCTGCAGACATTTAATGCTGAGGCTGTCCTTGAATTATACCCCCTTGAATTATACCACAGAGCATTTTTAAGGTATCTTTCTGAACTAGAAATCCCAGGATTCGATAAGATGGAGCCATGACAGATGAAGTGGGGATCAAATGGATACTACTGCGTAGAATGAACAAACTCATAACTAAAACTGCTCATTGACAAGGAGATGGACAGGTACATATTATTTAAAAACTTAGATTGCACAGCAATAACTAGTAATTTTGGCACCTGGAACAAGCAGCATAGTCTCCCAAACACTTCGACTTGAGGCTTGGGCATGAAACATCATGAAGAAGGAGGAAGAAGGAGGAAGAGAATGGTGTATTCTGTCCCCTGCCCCCAAAAGTGAATGTTTATTCGTTCAGAAAGAAGAAAGTAATAAGGGTCAAGACAAGCTGCTTTTTATTTTCCTCATACTTGCCAGTAGAGTTATCTCAGTTTCAGCACCTTCTAAATGTTAACACCCTCAGGTGGAACTTCAGTTGCTCTGTCTATTTACATCTCTGCTAGCTACAGCTCAAACTTTTTCTTTCCTTCTGGTTCCATGTGTGAATTCATTAATAAAGATAATTATTTCCATACAAAGCTTTATTAGAATAGTTTCTGTTCACATGTAAGGGTAGGTGGGGAGGTCGTTTAGGACTACTGCACTAAAACTGTTGTCGCAAAACCTTAAAAGAGCCTTTTAAAATGAATGCACACTCTTCAAAATGAATACACAGTCTCTCATGGATTGCAGCTCGGTTCAGATGTGTCAACTTATTACACTACACTTAATTCTGGTATATCCAATTATTATACTAAAAACTGCTTCAAAATAAGTCGTCACAGCTGTGCAAGAAACAAATAGAGCAGAAGCACCTTAGTTACAATACCTTACTTCATGTTGCAGCAACTGTTGCTTTCATGGTCATGTCAGAAGCAACAAAGAAATTGGGACAGACATTCTTGGCTGTATACTTTCTTTTTTTTCTTTTTTCTTTGGCAAAGTGAATGGGGAATTTTGTGATATGGTAGAACCAGCAGATGGGAAAATCAGGAAAGAGTTAAAGGATGGACAAATAAAACAGAAAACAAACAAACTTTTGGAAGAAGCAGGTTTTGAAAGTCATTTGCCAAATAAGCAAACTTGTCTTTTCCATGGTGAGACATACACAATCTGCTTTTCTGTCCTTTTGGGCAGGAATAAGTGAACACATGCTGGGTGTTAATAAATCTTATTGCAGACACAGTAGGCAAGTACCATACTTGGTATACACTTGTTTTGTTGATTGAAATTCCCTATTTTGTCTCGCTCCTTTTATGCTGTAAAATAAATGTTGATTAGACAATTGCTGGTACACAATTAGGCAACTGTTCCAAAGAACAAAACCTAGCTCATGTGTACAGACCAAGACTTTATACTCCTTGTTTCTTCTGCAGCTCCTGAAAGTCTGCTTTTGACAAAACTTTGGAGTGTCCTTGAATGTAGTGAGTTGAATGTGACTCACTCCACTGATTCCACCAGAACTACCTTAAGTTTAACAGGGACTGTGGTGAACCAGTGGTTAAGAAGTTTGCCTTGTACCTGAAAGGCCACCAAGTCAGCAGTTTCCAACCTGGGTACTGCATGTTGGACTGAGTGCTCATCTTTGTCCCAGCTCCTGCCAACCTAGCAGATTGAAAGCAAGAAATTGCAAGTAGATAAATAGGGACAACTTTGGTGGGAAAAGATCTGGGGGACATGAAAGGAGCTTCATTTGGGCATCCCCTGAGTTGAGATTCTCCAGCAAAAAATCATTTCAACCCAGAATAATTTCTGACATGAAACTATTATTATTACCTTAAGTTTGACTACCTCTCAATACAGCTAAAGTGACAGGGTTTGTTTTTTTTTTGGAAAGGGGAGTTCCTGCATATAAATGGGAGAAATTCAAAGACTTTGTCCCCTTCAAACCAGGGAGCAACTTAGGATCCAAGTCAGCATAGTTGTTTTGCTGGATCAAATCGGAACCTGGATAGTTATTGTTAGGACAATAAAAGAAAAGGTAATAAACTGTTTCCTCCTGATGCCAATAGGCATGTGAAGAGCGTAAGCTGATGTTGTTGTAAATACTGAAACTGATTGTACTGTAAAGAATGCTGTACTGTAACTGTGTCTTTGTATATATTGCTTATGTATTCTGTTCTGTATATTGTGGCATCCATCTTGTACAATAGAAGGAGCATGTTAGGACATTTTTCTTTTGTGGGGTATTGTACAAAGATTGCTGCCCAGTGGAATAGTACAACTTTAAGGCCCTGCAAGTGTTCTAAACACAGGTGTTCATAATAGAGCCTCAAACTGATGGCCAGGCTGTGCATGCTGTGTCCATGTGCTCCTGAAACAGCCCAGCTGTGGCTGATTAGAGAATCTGCCCAGCAACACCAGGGTATAACTGTGGCCCTCTGGGAGGTTATCATACTGAGGAGGTTATCATACTGAGAGAGAAGGACTGAACTACTGAGAGACTACAGACTGAGACTGCTGAAGGAGGTCGGGCTGTTGATGAGAGTTTCCTTCAACTGAGAAGGAAGAACTGCTGAAGATTACCAGGACTCTGTGCATGCTCTTGGGATTGGAGCCAACAGAGGAATCCAAGCTGTGTACCAACTGTGGGGCTCGGAGAGCGAGAGACTGTTGTATATAGACCTTTGTATGTCTGTCTTCCTCTCACTGTTAAGTAAAGCGCACCTTTCACTGAAGGCATATGTGTGTGTGTCATTGCACCTAAAGCTTTCGCTGTGTAACAGCTTAAAAGTGCTACTCTGCTATCGAGACACACATATCGCTAGCGGAATCCCTGACAGTTATATTTTAAAAAGTGATTCATTACTAAGTATGCATGTTCTGAATCTGCAACTTGTTGCCATTACTTGTTTTCTGATGAGTAACACGCTTCTGTTGTGTTATTTCAAAATTATTTTTATTTTATTTTTTAAAAAAGAACTGTATTGTCAGAGACAAAGATGGTCCCACTGACTTGTTACTCCAAAGGAGGAAACAAAGCTAAAATCACTACATGGATACATAAAAGAACTTTGTTGTATTCTCATTATCACCCCCAAAGTATTGTTCTTACAGAGAAAACTTTGCTCTTTAAGCAAGTTACTCTTTAAGCGAGGCACTCTTTATGTGAGGTTTGACCGTATTTTTAAAATACCAGAAGGAGACTGCAGTGTTTCTTGGCTCACGTTACCTGAATTTACACTAATTTAATGAGCACCCTCTGTTCACTACCTAGATTTGGGTCAGGAGTGACTGGGCACACTTTTAGGGAAAGCCTGAATTGCTGGGTCTGAGAGGGGCAGAGAAGCATAAGGGGTAATCCCATCGCCAGGAAGCCAGTGTGCTATTTGGTAGTAAGTGGATCATTACAGAAGGCATCAAAGATGGAGACATAGCAAACAGGAAAGCAACAATCCAAGATGGGGGGCATTGTGAACTCAGGACACAATAAACCCACACATAATCTACTTTGAACTCTTAAATTTTTATTCTGTTTGAATTGGTATGGGTATAGTTGGGTTTATGGATGGGTGGATTGGATTGTCATATTCCAATATTGTGTTAGCTGCTCTGAGTCGCTTTGCAAGTAGGGCAGCATACCAATGTGATTAAATAAATAAATAAGGAACAATTGAAGCAAAGGAATGGCACTTTTCAGTGGATTTTAGCTGATGTAACTCTACAGATTCATAATTAGAAGAAACCCTTCTCTTGGTTCCATTGCCATCACAGATGATGTTGATTGGGATATGAGAGGTCCTTCTTTGTAGCTGCTCCAAGAGAGTGGAAGGCACTTCTTCAAGAGGCTAGGGTGTTCTCATATGAATATCCTTAGAGCTACATTCAGAAAGCATGGCTGGGGAAACTGTTCTGGTGATCCTCCAAGGAATCTTTTTTATAACTATGATTGGGTCTTTGGATGCTATTTCCCCCCTAATTTTGTTTTAATTTTTTATAAATTAATTAATGGTTTTAAAATTATTATTGTATGTTTAATTGTTTTTAGCCTACAATTTATTGTAGTTGTAGTGTTACTTGCTTTTGACATTGTGAGCCACCTTGGAATGCATCATTGGGAGAAAGATGGCCTACAAATGATACTAACAAGCAAGCAAGTGAGCACTTCTCACCCAGGACACAAGAAGCCATTGTGATGCTATTAGGTGAAAAATATGGAAGTCTCATTCTAGCAGTTACACGCTCCATATGTAGAGACTCAGCAAATCAAGCGAACGGATCTTGAGATGGCATGAGGTCTCTATGATACAAAGATAGGAAGTCTTGAATGGCCATAGACATTGTAACAACAAACTGAAGTGTATTACTGCCAAAAGCAGCTTTGAATTGACCTGATGTTCCCTTGCAGCCTCCCAATCCTGCCAAGCTGGTGGGCTGTACTTGGACCATGAAATGATTTCAGTTACAAACAATTCAGCAGACTTCCCATTGTACAGTTACTTTTTTTTAAAAGCCATGCAGCATGATAAATTGCTAATTTGAGGCTGTGCATTTAACAGTACAGAACAAAAACAACGACACCATGGAAAATACACTAAGTTTCCAGGAGACTGAGTTTATACTTAAATTTGACACTTTCAGGAAGCAGTCACTAAGAACAAGGATGGAAATACTTCCAAAGAATACTGCACTGAAGCTGAAATCCTCAGTGGTGCCTCAGATCCATAGTCATCCTTTAGATTAAAAATAAAAACCATCTCCTAGTTTTGAGGCATTCACATTTCTCAACTGCCTATGTATGCATTTGCTTGATTTTTAGATTTTTTTTTCTGTTTAAAAAGACAATTTGTTACTTAGAAGAAAAAGCTAAGATCAGAGACCATAAAGCATTGAGTTTGCAATTATTACTATTATTATTTCAAATTTATACCCCGCCCTGCTCAGGCGAACCTGATTCTAGGCAGTTTACAGATTATATAACAAAAAACAACAGCATAACAGCCACAAATTCCACATTATCATAATCACAATCATCACAGTATCAGAAATATATATATATATAAATAACACAGTAACAATCAGAAAGTATTAATATTACAATAAAATGTTACAAAAAAGTATTACAAAAAACAACAGCAAAAACAAAACCACATGATTATAAACAAAATCCTATAAAAGTAACCGGAAAGTCCAAAAGAAGTCCAAAAAGGAAGGCATCCAGTCCTGGTGAGAGCTACCTGCCACCACTGCAGCTTTTTGAGCCAGCCCGGGTGGGGCGGGGCGCTGATGTTGGTGCAGCCCTGGACCCAGAGCTGCGTTGGCCTCTTCGCCTGGTGGCAAGTCCGGAGGTGAGGGTGGAGAGGTCCTGCTGTCCCTGGCGTCGGCGTCTTTTGAGCTGGCCCAGGCAGGGCCCTGGCAGTGGAGTGGCCCTGGCACCCACAGCTGCGGTGGCCTCTCCACCCGGTAGAATGTCCTGAGGCGAGGGTGGAGAGGTCCTGCCATCTACTGTGGCAGCGGTTTTTGAGCTGGCCCGGGTGGGGCAGGACACAGGCATTGGAGCAGCCTTGGTGCCCTCAGCTGCACTGGCCTCTCTGCCCGGTGGCAAGTCCAGAGTCTTCCTTGTAGAAGGAAACCACATTTCATTGGAAGTAGCTTTAGACAGCCCATGCATTCAGATAGGCAATGACTCCAACAACAAAGGAAGGGCAAGGAGGCAGAAAGTGAACAGACATGTGAGGAAGGGGAACTTTGACCAGTGTGAAAATGTTGCCAACTACTTACAAAGGCCAGTACTTTTTTTTACATACTAATGAGAGACAGGGACTTATAATTTAAGCCTTTTTCCTACTTAAGAGCCCGTCCAAATGGGCCTGTTTAGGGGTGCCTGACTTGCTGAGAAAAATGTTGGTTCTGGTTTGATTGGGAAGGAGTGGTGTGCCATTCATCACACTTCTTCTGTCTGGACTGAAACCAACTCGTTGAGTAAAATCAAACACATCCTCTGATCATTTGCGAACAGTAAGTGGAAATGAAATATTTTAATGTCTTCTAGATCATTGCTGTTGCCACGTACTGCTTCATTTAAATTTTAAAAAATGTTTTTCTTTGGCTATGTTTTTTTTTGTTTGGCTGTTTTTCCTCGGCATTTTGAGAAACTGCCATGGTTTTGATTGACAATACACAATTGAGCAAAGGAAAAAGAAATTTAAACAAAGCAATGTATTGCATCAGCAATGACCAAGCAGACATAAAAAACATTTCACTTACCCTGCCTGTTTGTAGTTGCACAGGGGAAGTGTTCAATTTCCAACATATTGAAGTAGTTTGTAAACTGCTTCAGGATATCAGACATTGAACTCAAAAGCAGCTTTGACAGCTGCAAGGCACAGGGAATGGCATGTATGGAAGTGGGCCAAGATAGCAGAGCGACCTGATGAAGGCTGAAAAGGCATGCATGGGTGAAGGGGACTGGGATCACTCCAGCCGCCAATGAGTAGACACTGCTAAAAAAAAAAAAAAAGCAAACCAGCCTGCCACCAAACTATCCTGGAGAGTGGATTTAAGGTTTATCTGGACCTTAACTCTCCTTCTTAGTATCCTGCACATGTACATTTTCCCAATTTCCCACAAATCATTCCATGGGTTTTTTAAAAATTGCTTTTCTTATTTTATTTCTTCTTTTCTTCTTTTTATCTTAATCTTAGTGACAAAATAAATGAGAATGGAATAATGTGTTGCCTCAGAAAACTCAGAGGCAAAGGGAGGTCTAGTTTACATACTTGATCTGGTGTGAAGTTACTTCTAAAATCTAATTGCTTGTAGCTGCAACATCCACAATGATTAAATGATATAGTTGTTTCTTTTTTTTTGAAACTATGCATTTCTTTTTCATTTCTGAAAATTAAAAAAAAACCATTATTTTGAATTTCTTTAATGCATCAGGTGGGAGACACAGCATGAACTAGCACTTGAAACATTAAAAATGGTGTTGTCTTACTATAACATTTAAGATTCTTTTAGCCTGAGCTATCATGCACTGCAATCAATTTCCTGAGATGCATTTGAAGAATATATGAGGGATCAAGGTTTTCTCCTCAGTCTGTTTCTGTAGTGTCTGGCCAGGTTATCAGCTATAGTAATAGAGTAGAACATACTGCCAGTGACTCAAACACCAATTGTAGGTGGTGGTCAGTGGTGGGATGTCAAAAATTTTACTACCCCACCATAACATCATCACAGTGTGGGCGGAGCTAACATCATGACATCATGGGCGGAGCCAACGTCATGACGTTGTGGGCAGGGACAAAGAAAAAATAAAAAAAATAATAAAAAATAAAATTAAAATAAGTGCGCGCTCTCGCTCTCGCTCTCACACACACCTCAACCCACCCACCCACAACACAAACCTGTAAATAAATAAATAAATAAAATAAAAATACATTAAAATGCACCCACCCAAACACCCACCCACAACACAAATCAACCAGAGCTTTTAAACCAGAGCTTAAAGCTTATTCTGGCTAATCTTTCTCACACTAGGTCAGATGGAAGGAACTACAGAATGAACTCACCACAAGAAGGCTTCATTTTGGCACTTTTCAACTTTTCAACAGTTAAAGAAGTTAGGTACTAAGTCTTTGCCTAACCAGTTCTCTAGGATATCTAGGGGATCAGGCTAGGGAGCTTCAGGCTAGCATCTTCTCTTCCTCCTCCCCACTTGGGAGGACAGCAAGAAGGCCATCCATAATTCCATACACGCCAAGCACTGTAGGCGTGCATGCACACCAAGTGCTTGGCGCGCATGAGCAGTGGGGGAACCAGTGAAAAGGTAAGCCCCGAAGGTGGTTCCCCCCAAAAGCTGCAACCAGTTCTCTGGGACACTGGGAAAAGTTACTACCAGTTCTGGAGAACTGGTGAGAACCTGTTACATCCCATCACTGGACTGGTGGTTAACTAACCTGACAACCCTGAGGACTAACTGCTTAGGTGGCAAAATCCACAGGGAAAGGGTGATAGTCTCCAAGTAGATTAAATCCCACTTGAATCCATCTTGGTGGAGGGCAGCAGCATCATCAATACTGGCCTGGGTCTGAGGAGGATTTTATGTACCAAAAGAGCTCAGAACCAGAAAGTGGTTCAGTGGTATGGGTGTCATGCTATGATGTGGAAGGCAGATGAAAGGCCACTGCATTATATTCCCAGCACAGTCTTCATGGCTGATCGCCATGGTAAACACCAATATTCAGATTCAGATATGGCAGAACATGAAGATGAAGAAGATTGAAAGCTGCTGATTACTCACTTTGTATTAAAAAGCCACCACCCACTCCTTGTCTCTTTCTTCACTGACAAGCCAGAAGGGCACTTGCATTGTATGGATCATATTTTCCTCCTTATGAGACTCAATGACAAACTCTGAGCTTAAACATTGCTTTTCCCTTTACTAAATGGGGCAAGGACACAATGGCTGGGCTGGATTTTATCAAGTTACACTTTATTTCACATTAAGAAAAATGTGCATCATAATAAAAAGAAAAAGAAAAAATGAGATAAAGGCAGAATCTTCTGACAGGATGCCAGAAGCGTAGCGAGGGGGCGGCCTGCCCTGGACACCACTTTGTGGGGGTAATGTTGCCGCTGCCCTGGACTTCCTGGTGGCTGGATGGTGCAGGCGAGGGGCTGGTGGTGAGCCCACCGTCGGGATCCCAGACGCGTGGCCGCCCCGCCTCCTAGCTCGGCAGCGGCAGCTCATCTGCCTTCAGTGGTGCCGGTGCCCAGAGGGGTGAGGCCAGTGGTCTTTGTGGCCCTGGGGCTGGAGCAGCACTGGCCAGGCCTTGTGGGAGGAGGTCCTCCAGCTGTGCGCGCTGGGCCGCAGTGACCACCGGCCTTGTTTCCCGGGTGCCACTGACCCCGAAGGCGGACAAGCTGCTGCTGCCAGGCTTGGAGGCAGGGAGGACATGCGCCTGGGACTCTGATGGTGGGATCCCCGCTGGGCCCGCACCGCACTGCACCACCCCAGACCCTGGGCCTCTCCCACACTGTCGGAGTCCCGGGGGCGTGTGGCTGCCCTGCCTCCTAGCCCGGCAACCCCCCCCCCCACGAAGGTAGGACTTTCCTACCTAGGTGGTGGCCCCTGGCAAGTTTGGCCTGGGGCCCTGGGTGCCTAAACCCGCCCTATGCCACTCGAGGATGCTATCCCTGGGTACAAACCAATTAAGCAGAATGCATATGAGCATCAATGAGTAATAAACAATAAAAAATCCCTTTCACATTTGTTTGAAAACTATGCTTTTTATACTCTCAGCCATGTGACTTGATTGTTTTCTGGTTCTCTCATCCTACATCTCAATTGGCTTCTTCCAGCTTAAAGACAAGGGAAAGGAAGAGAAAATTTCTTGATAGTAATTTAAAGATCCTTCAACAAGCCTGAATATGTAATACCTGTGAGTCATCAGCAGTTTTACCACTTACATCACAGACTACCTTTCTTTGGATTTTAATGCTTTTCAACCTTTCTGGGCATGTTGAAAGCCTATAACATGAAGAACAATTATGTTCTGTTTACATTAGCATGAAGGAATCTTTTTTCATGACAAGAACATCAATGTAGTGCAGTGCTTAGAGTAAAGGTAGCCTAAGTGCGGTCTGTGTGCATAATATAACCTCCAAGAGCATTTTTGTAGCTCCCAAGGTTATTTGAGAGCTCTCTTTTAAAAACATTTTGGAATCATTAATGTCCTATTTTTATTTCTAAAGGACTTTAGAAATGGCAGTTTTTTTCTACTGGGAATCATTGAGATCCAACCTCAAAACCACTATCTCTGAATCTAGACGTGCCTGTCTTGCTTTTTTCTTTTCTTTTAAAAGGTGGAAAAGAAACACCCATTTCTGGATGGCCACTAAACCCATTGAGATTTCCCTGTCCTGCATCTTAGTATTGGAGTGGGATTGAGGTAATTATGTTAGGAGAATGTGATTATGAATGAGGAAAGTAAGTGGAAAACATACATTTATTGGTTCAAAGCATTATTCAGGGTAATAAATAAAATACAACAAAACACAATAGGACTTTAACGACTAACTGCTGTATTTTTACTGTTAGCTTTTGTGGCTCAAGTCCACTTCTTCAGAAAAGAAGTAAAACTTCCAGGCATGGTTTATATACGCTGGATGCAGTGGTCAAGATGTCACAAGGGAAAAGGATCACAGTGGAAAAGGGAAAAGGATCACAAAGCAATGAGGTAAAGCGTAATCAAGCAGAATGACAGACAAGCAGATAGCAGTAACAATAGCAGATAGCAGTAACAGATAGCAGTAACAGATAGCAGTAACAATAGATTATTCAGATTAGTTTTAAATGTCTCCCTTTTAATCTCAAAAGTGTGTAGCTGCAAAGCTAATGATTTTAACCTCTTTCTGGTTTACCCTCTTACTTGGTTACTGTTACTTCCTGTTGTGCCCATGTTGTAAGAGAGAATTTGCAGGAAGGTAGTGAAGGCGGTATAATACACCAAGATATAATACAGTATATAAAATATCTAGGAGCATATAGCAATCTGTGTATCAAATTTGATAATGTCCCAGAAACCCTTGGCTAATATTTAAGCCTCTGTGATGCATTTATTTTATTTTATTTGTTTTCTGATATGCCTGAACCACAGACTAACATGGATTCAAAAAAAAAAAAAAAAAAATCAGGATAAAGCAAGAGAAAATCTTAGTCCAAGTACAAAAGGCTCTAAACCTGGCTTTTATGTATGTAGGCTGCTGAAGGCTGAGATGTAAGCACCTGCACGGCCAGCCTTTGTTACGCCAGAAGAAGAACAAAGTACATTTCCTTGAATACCTCTGTGTGTGGGGCATTGCCTAAGGAGACAATGTTCAGGGTGGATAAAGTGTACTAAACCACCTTGGCATAACACCCCTCCCCCAGTAACTTTAGGTACAATCTTGGTGTACTTATTCCAACAGGAAGGTCTAAATTCAAATCCCAATTGATCCATGAAACTCACTGCATTATTTTGAGCAAGTGGCTCTCCCTCACAGTGCTGTGGTGAGGAAAAAGTGGGGAGGAAAACAGACGATATGCCATTCTGAAATTCATTGGAGGAAAAGGATGGATATAAATATATTGAATACAAAGTAATTACATGCACCAACAAATACCATTTGGGTGGAGGCTAAATCTTCCTTCTTCTCCAAAATTAAGCATGGCAATAATCGTTTAAACATGTTTAAACTAGGGGTGTGGAAATCTGTTAACCTTACTCTTGTATTTCTCCATTTTCAGCCAAAACCAATAAGAAGTCTACTGTATCTTAAAGACTAAAAAGTTTCATTTTGGATAAGCTTTTGTAGACTTCAGAATAAAATGTTCATCAACATTAATCTTCTATTTAGCATTACAAGATTCTTCTCCACCCCAGAACATTCCATGCATATTTTTGGTGTTTTCTCCAAAGAGTACATGATTGTATGCCCCCTTTTTACATTAACTGAAACAAGTTTATATAAGCATATCAGAGAATAAACAAAACAACAAGAACACTGTGGCACTTTGAAGACTAACTGTTATATTTTAATGTTAGCTTTCATGGATCAAGTCCACTTCATCAGACATGGGAGTGAGGTTTCATGGCATCAATTTATACACATCAGGTACAGAGTGATTGGTTAGCACTATGATGGTGAACCTTAACACTCCAGGTGTTGTTGGACCTCAATTACCAGAAGCCCAAGTCAGCACTCCTGTTGATCAGGGCTTCTGGAAATTGAAGTTCAAGAACAGTTGAAGTGTCAAAGTTCACCATCACTGCATTAGCACAACAGATAAGTATATAAATTAATATAGCTTTATAAAATTGGTAATGGCAGATGATATCTGGTTGTTATTCATGCCAGGGCATGATTTGTGTCCTGGTTTCAGCCTCATTCCAAGATGGAGGTTTCCATGCATGGGAGAACCTTTAGCACATACCAGAGGGACTGGAACGTGTAAACATGCCTGCCTCATGGGTTGGAAGAAATGAAACCAAATGTGTGATGGACACATTATACTGTGTTTTAGAGCTTAAAATAGCTTGATTTTCAGTTGT
The DNA here is from genome assembly GCA_030440675.1 of Furcifer pardalis. Lineage (NCBI taxonomy): Eukaryota > Metazoa > Chordata > Lepidosauria > Squamata > Chamaeleonidae > Furcifer > Furcifer pardalis. The sequence goes on along the minus strand of CP126894.1, from coordinate 73,341,223 downwards.
AAACAAAAAAATCCATCATAACCCAGGGAATTAATTTAATTTAATTAGCCGTGGTAAACCATGGGAAATGTAACCCAGGGCAGTCATATCCTGGGGTTTTACTGTACCTGAAGAAAATACCTGAAGATGCCTGGAGTGTTTACTTGGCTATTTGCTACCTTTTCTACACTAAGTTAGAATCCTAGGTTGCTTAGCTGGAGGGTGGTAACTAAGAAGCAGGAAGCAACCACTGGTGGGCAAGAAGACCTACTTGTGAGTAAATTCATTTTCTGACAGTTCAGATTAGTTGTAAATCCCCCTCCTTTTTCAATTGCAAATATTGGAGGAAATTTCTGCTCAGTCCTTGTTCACAGCTTATTAAATTAGTCAACACTTCCTGCAGAGCTGCAAGACAGCTAAGTTAACAAGCTGCAGACAAGGCTGTTTAGCTAAATTTCTCATTTTTGTGTGGTTGGTAAACATGAACAGACTAGTGGAAACCTAATTTCCAGGTATGAGTTCAAAGTGAATGAATTCCCATTTCTATCACTGTGTAGTTTACACAGAAATGAATCCCAATAATTTTAGGTGAACTTGTTTCATGTCTGTTTATAGCAGAGATGGTGAACCTTGGCATTCCAGTTGTCCTTGGACTTCAATTCCCAGAAGCCCTGATGAGCAGGTGTGCTGACTTGGGCTTCTGGGAATTGAGGTCCAATAACAGCTGGAGTGCCAAGGTTTGCCATGACTGGTCTATAGGATTCCAATCTGTAATCCTATAGGCATTTAGTTGGGATTGAATCTCCTTAAATTCATGTGTAATCTTAGACTGATTTCCAGTATACATGGTTATATTTATTTTAATGTGATTAAACTATGATTAGGATTGGTTAGGATGAGCAGGGCTGATGTGATCTCCCTAACCCTAACCCTAACCCTAACCCTAACCCTAACTCCACAGTCCATCCACATCTGAAATGTAATGCATTTTCTACCTCAAACTAAAAGCCAGCAAACAAATATTTTTAAAACCCCAGGTGGAAGAATTAGAGATTAGTAAACAATTGCTTATAGTTCATGTAAATGCTGATGTATGCACAACCGTTGGCTTTAAATTTCAGCTGGTCAGAGCAGATGCCGGAACTTGCAGAGGACTAAATGAATGGAATATTTTCTTGACTTGAATTGAATGCACTAGGAGTGTACTACGAATTGAACTCTTGCACCCTTTGATTGTGATTAACATAGGCTGTTTTATCATTGACAACTTCATGAAATTAGAACCCTAGTGTTTTTTCTATAGACCTACACCAGCTCTCATATGCTAGATTTTTGTTTTGTTTTACAATGGATGAGATGTATCTAATTTATTGTAGGAAACTCTTAAAGATGCAGAATCTTTTAAGAACCCTTTACAATAGACGTGAAGCACTTATTTAATCCCCTTGAATGGAAACTAGATTTACTAGCTGAGCTAGACATGATTTTTGTTCAGGAGTCATCCTGGAGTACATCGAAGTTTAAAGAGCTTTATAGAGAAATGGAGACAAAACAAAAGAAGTAAATTTTGAGAGAGGACCTTTGTCAAGGAGGTTTAGATGTTAAAACAGAGAAAAAGCACAGTGGCTTGACTAAAAAGAATGCTGCGTTTTGCCAAATGCTGCAGATCCTGCAAGAAATGCTAATGAAGTACTTTAAATGCAGGCTTAATGTACAGGAAAAAAGGGGGCAATTTTGTACAAAAGTGCAACAAGTTTAGGGAATCAAAGGCGCACTTTAGATCTGCAAAACCCAACAATGTTCCATTGTAAGGCCTTTTTCCTTTTGGCTTTGAACATGTTATAAGTACACTGCTTTTCTAACATATACAACCTAGATTGCTCATCGATTAGGAATTCATGACCAAAAAGAAACTTGGTGGAGAAGGTGTGTAGAAAGGGAAAAGGCAAAAGCTGAGGGTTGTTAAAAACAAATTCTTATAGTTGCATTATAGCACAGACTGAAAGTCTTTGGGGGTGGGGGTACAGTACAATATGTTTTTTAGGCTTGGGGCTTGACACTTGAGTTCAAATAGAATCTCATCTTTCAGTAACAATTAAAACGAAAGTGGGAGGGGGAAGGGATTGCACACCATCTGTGACCCATCAACCTGCCACAAAGTGGGCTGTTTCATTTTGGGTTTAATTTATCCATTTAATTCTAAGATTGTGCCCCAACTGACCTTTCAGCTCATGGAACTTCTCTGTTCTCCATACTCGAAGCTGAAATTCACTAAAATATATACTTTTGAATTGCAAGCCTGATTGCCACTGTCCTGGACACAGGCTTTGTGGAATGTGCTGTACATTACAAAGTAATTCTGTTGGCAAATACAGTATGTGAATAGTAATCCTTGCCCAAGGAATACAGTTCAGCCAAGACTGGCTTCCATTGGTATTGTCTCACTGTTGTTACTGTTCTTGCTTTGCATGAAGGAACCATTGCAGTTAAAGACAGTGTGAGAAATTTTTCCCCTTGCTTAAAAGCCCAGTATCTTCTAGGTTAGAATTGAATTCTCTAGCCCAGTTTCAGTGGACTACTAGGCCTAATGCTATCTTTAACCGTGGATGGCCATCATGAGGCAACAACCTAGGCTTGCAAATAACACTACGTGTTAAGGGTTTTGTTCTAGTTCAGGAGTGCCCAAACTTTTTGGACCATGGGCCAGTCATGTGGTTCTGCAAGCCAGTCATGTGTTTCCTCCCACTGGAAATGGAAGTAAAATGTGCCTTGCAATCTGTTTTGCAACAGGATGAGATAGATTTTAAGCTGCTATTTTCTCTGGTTAAACCAGGGGTGCCCAAACTACAGCCCATGGACCAGATCTGGCCCCAATGCCAATTCATCCAGACTGCATTTTACTTCTGCTTTCAGGAGTAATGAGGGCAGTGCAGGTCAGATGAACTGGCATTGGGGCTGGATTTGGCCCATGAGCTATAGTTTGGGCACCCCTGTTCTATTTTTTGTTATCTTTATCTTTAGTGAGTTGCAGTCATATCTCATTTTGTGACCTGAACTCAAAGGTGGCCTAACCTATAATGTGATTCTTCTCTTCAACAATCTGATGAGGTAATTGAGACTGTCACTGGCTCCAGGTCACCCTCTTCATAGCTCCATGTTATAGACAAGAGACATATCCTTCTATCCAGTGGTGGGATGTCAAAAATTTTACTACCCCACCATGATGTCATCACAGTGTGGGCGGAGCTAACATCATGACATCATGATGTCATGGGTGGGGCCAAATAAAAAATACAAAATAAAAATAAGCACACACACACACACACATACCCCACAACCCACCCACAACACAAACCCATAAATAAATAAAATAAATAAATGAATAAAATAAAAATACATTAAAATACAGTCACCCACCCAAACACCCACCCCAAATACAAATCAACCAGAGCTTTAAAACCAGAGCTTAAAGCTTATTCTGGCTAATCTTTCTCACACTAGGTCAGATGGAAGGAACTACAGAATGAACTCACCACAAGATGGCTTCATTTTAGCACTTTTCAACTTTTCAACAGTTAAAGAAGTTAGGTACTAAGTCTTTGCCTAACTAGTTCTCTAGTATAATATGCCTTAATGTAAATGTAAAACAGCTGTACTGTACCTCCTTAAGGGTTCTCCAATTGGAACAGCACTTGGAACAGCACAGGTGTAGCTTATTGATGAGGTAACTCAAAGACTTTGCTTAAAAACCCCAAGGCAGGCTGTCAGGCCTTTTTAGGAACTGTGGTAGTACATCAATATAGGTAAAGGTATTAAATACACATTAAAATACACACAGACACACCACATCCAAAGGTGAGTCACTTACCCTGGGGAGCAGGCTATAGGGAGCTTCAGGCTAGCAGCTTCTCTTCCTCCTCCCTGCTTGGGAGGACAGCAAGGAGGCCGTGCATATGCATCAAGCACTGTAGGCATGCATGCACACCAAGTGCTTGGTGCGCGTGCACAGTGGGGGAACCAGTGAAAAGGTAAGCCCCAAAGGTGGTTTCCCCCAAAAGCTGCTACCGGTTCTCCAGGACACTGGGAAAAGTTACTACTGGTTCTGGCAAACTAGTGAGAGCCTGTTACATCACATCACTGCTTCTATTTCATTTCATTTTTGAACCTTGGTTTCTTTCCTCAATAGTGACAGAAACACGTTCTCTGTTGAGGTGAGATAGCAATACTCTATTCTTTGATATTTTTCATCCAAAGCCTAAAACTTAGAGAATGCCCCCCCCCCCCCCGGTTTGAATCTCTGAGCCCAAACCTGAAGGCTGTTGTGTACAAAGAAGCAGATGAGTTTAAAATGCCACTGTCCACTGTCTCCTGTGCCACATTGTATGATGGCACAGGAGACAGTGGAGGAGGACTCCACAAAAATATAGGCACTTGCTACTGTAGTAGTTACCTTGGGAGGGGAACAATGATAGCACACTACCTCTTGTTTCTAAGTGGCAATAGAACCGTTGTGTTGGCTACTGGTTTTTGAGAGCTATAGTCTGGAAAAAAATTAACTCTTTCATATTCTAGGCAAATGAATGTCCTACTTGGATGTGAATTTTTCTTCTTCTTAATGCAGCCTGAGCTCTTAAATTATAGGTTTCCCATCCTGCCTCCATTGATTTTTGGTAAGAAACACCACCAGCGTGCTTCCAAAGTAACTAGGGTGGGGGCAACTGGGGCTTTAATTGACCCAGAGCACCAACATTTAGAGGGCAGAGAAATATAATCTTGAGAATTGGTATTTAATGTTAGTAGAGCATTAATTTGCTTGTTCTGACTCTGTTCACTTACTCCAGCTGCTCCTCCTGGGCAGAAGGAAACAGACAAAAGATGGGCTTAGCATAGAACCAATATGGTTCTTTGTGTTCATGCCCATCCCTTTCTCTCTGTTCCACATATATGACTCAGGCTTAATCAACAGGGAAGCAAGGCTCAGGGTGCTGAAATTGCTTGTTACAACCTGGCCTCCAAAATACCAAGTCAGATACGTCCCTGCCCATGGCAAGTGATCATGGCAATGCATAGCTTTCTTTTATGGCTATTGATTTATGAGATGGATCTGGTTTTACCCAAATAGGTGTAAGTTTCAGATCTGTGATCTTAATTTTGTGCCTCCCTTGTGTAATTGTTGCATTCAGCCACATTTTCTGCTGTAGGCTTTCCAGTTGGTTGTGGCCTATAGCTGTTTTATTATGTCAGACAGAATCCTTTAAAAGCGTTTATAATGGCGCATGTTCATTCTGTTTATACATGTTACAGAATGTATATGGTATGTGGCTAAAATTAGCTTAGTCTGGCTAAAGCAATGCATCTTATTAGAGTAAGGGAAACAGCAGGATCTGCAAGACTGGAAACAAAGAACTGAAAACTAGATGGCAGTATAAACTAATCATTAAAGTTTTCTGTAATCAGACTCTTATGATGATTCAAACCCTTTGGAGGAATTCTAAAGGATATATAACTTTGCATAAGTTTTGCATAAGACCCTGACTGCTTATTTTTAAAAAAAGACAACTCAGAGGACCAAAAGTTCATGTAGATTTATTTACTTAGACTAAACATTACAATATGTTCTCCTTCAACAAACAGTAGGGAGGAATAACAGGATTGGAGATGCAAATCCCAGGAGAATTAAGAAACCCAAATGGGTTGCCGTTTTTTAAAAAAAATCCCATTTAGAATCACCATGCTGTATTGTCATGGTAGAGAGAAAGGGAAGGGGGAGAGAGGTCCCAGGCAAGCAAGCAAGCAACAATCAATCAATCAATCAATCAATCAAGCAAGCAAGCAAGCAAGCAAGCAAGCAAGCAAGCAAGCAAGAAACTTGTTTTGTTTAACAGTATAAGTGCTATGCTGGTATTGTGGCCTCATATCTAAACAGGGACTGTGGTGGCTGAAGAGGTTAAGACACTGAATGTGATAACTGGAAGATTGGCATATTAGCAGTTCACATCTCTGTTTCTAAGCTGAAGAGCCAGCGCTGTCTGCTTCTCCAGACGTTTCCATGGTCATGTGGCAGGCATGACTAGACACCGGAGCACATGGAACGCTGTTACCTTCCCACTGAAGTGGTCATTTGAAACAAGAAATTGCAAATAGATAAATAGGTACCACTTTGGTGGGAAGGTAACAACATTCCATGCACTCCAGTGTCTAGTCATTCCTGTCACATGTAAATGGAAATGTCTGCAGATGCAGACAGTGTTGGCTCTTTGGCTATAAATGGAGATGTGCACCAAACCCTAGAGTCAGATGCAACTGGCTTTTGAGCAAGGATGACCTTTACTTTTACCTTTACCTAGTCTCTAGAGACTAAACATTCACTTTTTTTGGGGGGAGGGGTATTTTTATTTTTGAAATATGTTCTCTTCTGGAGTCCCCTACTCACTTCAGTAATGATGTTTCCTGAGAGGTTCACCAATTTCAGCCACAACAAGAAAACAAAAGGAAGTGTTGTGGTACACATTTATTTCACAGTGAGATGCTCTAGATTTCCTGGATTTTGTTCTTGCTTTTATTCAGGAGTTTTCAGAGATGGAAGCCTCCTTGCATGCTATCTAGCACTTGCCGCCCAGACCCTAAAATTGCTTTTTGTTTCAATGTGTGTAAAGGGACAAATTGTGTGGTAGCAGGGACATGCTGCGTACCTGAGTTATGCTACCACCCCTTTATGCAGCTTTATCTATGTCAGCCAGAAGAATTCTTGCAGAACCAGGATGAAAATTAATACCTACGGAATCAGGAACATATATGGAGGGACAACAACGGATATCCATTTCTGGGGAGCATGAGCCAGTGTATGTGTGTATGCAGGCATGATGTTGCACTCTTGTTCAGCTTGTGGGCTTCTGGTGACTGGGTAGAGATTCTGTGAGGGAAAAGCTAGATGAGGACTCTAGTCTGACCCATCCAGACTCTTCTTATGTTCTCATTAGTGATGATCATGACAGCTTAAGCCATCCTCCAAAGACAATTAAAAGATCTCTCTTGATCTATTTATCTGTCCATTTCTCTATTTTTCTCTGGATTACAAAGAAACTAATGAATTTTTGGTGAATTTGCCATTTAAAAAAGAAAACAAATGGCATTCTTACTCTTTTGCATCATCTCAAAGAATGTTGTTTGTCCATCCATCTTAGCTGTTAAAGCTGAGATGAGGTAACAAATCTAATTCACCATGAGAAATATGGTTGAATGTTCAAGGATTCAAAGCTTGATTATTTTCAATCCTAAATCCTCAAAGCCCAGAGCTTAAATAATAATCTTAGAACTACAGAACTGGAAGGGACTCTAGATCACCAAGTCCAGCCCCTGTTAATGAGACACAGTGAGGAATCAAACTCCCAAACCTACCTAAACCACTGAGCTATCCAGCAGTAAAAAGAGGTTACTGTTTTGAATATAGCTCCCAATAGCCCTCAACCGGTATGATGACTGGTTTGTGTTCTGAAAATTGTAGGAAAAACTATACACAACAAACTTTTTCCAGGCTCTACCAAAATATTCTCATTGATGAATCTGTCAATTTTTGTTTTCCTCCATTTTGGACGAAAATCTCAATCTTTTCATCCCTTTTTATGAAGAAACTTGCAAAATTTTGGTGAGCTGAATAAAACAAAATTGTCACCCATCCCACTCTCAGTATTTAAGCTCAATGGAGGAAAAGAAGCCATGGAGATTGAGAACAAAATTCATTTGTCATGATGATTCATTATTATCATTAATTAATCACAGAATAGATCTCAATGGCAAAATGTTTTTTCTGCTGTATAAATGAAAGGCTTCACTTTTGCACTGACTTTTTTTCCTATTTATTTTGTTATTATTTTATAAAAGGTATGCACTAATAAAAATTAGATTAATGTTGCAACAAGGAACAATCTTTAAACCTTGAAATATGCTGGTAATAATCAATTTATGTTGTTTAACTGTAGGTATGATTTCAAGGCACTATATATGTTATGACATGATCTTAAGCTCCTTCACATCTTATGTTTTAGGTATCACTTTTCTTTGAAACAATTACAAGGTCATATATAGACAGTACAATTTTTTGGGTTTAATTCTTCAGTCGCCGAAGTCAAAGCCTACTTTGGCTATACCCATGCAGAGTCTTTGGTGGGGAAAACAACTATAACAGTTTACATAGTTGATGGCAGTCAAGTAATAAAATAATTTTTAGCTAATGCATTATTTGCTTTTTCAAATCAGTTGCTCAGCTGATTAATTCACTACAATTAAAATTGATTCAGCTTGAAAGGTATTCTTTTAAAAACACATTGAGGAAAACAATGACAATTTGCTTTGCTGAAATGGTTGCTATCAACCTTTGCTACACTGCTGAATAAACCAAACACCAAATCCTGTGAGGAGTGCAGAACGATTAGCCTCATGAGTCATGCTCTTAAGGTCTTCTTGAAAATCATCCATAGTAGAATTTATAAGAAGTGCAAAGAAAGCACAGGTGAAACAGAATTTGACTTCTGGAATTCTATGGGTACCAGAGAGGCACTGTTTACAATGCACGTATTCATACAAAGATGTAGGGATATGAGATGTGATATCCATGCATGTTTTATAGATTTTGCAAAAGCCTTTGACAGATGCCAGCATGAGAAACAGCACTGAAGAAAATAGGTGTAGATGATACAGATCAGAATCATCATCAATCATTATTGAAATCAAACAGCTCAAGTCAG